>JALAZF010000018.1:8560000-9185000 GCA_022829125.1 Lathyrus tuberosus
AATTGAAACTTTTGAAACCGTTAACTTAGAATATCGCAACTATTGAAAGGCAAGCATCAAATATCAAACAGTCCCTGTGGATACGATAACAAAAACCCACACTATTACTCGTCTAACACAATCTCATCCTTCATATTTTTAAAATGTAACAATAAAGTCTCATATGTTTTTAAAATGTAACAATATAGTCCCATATGTTTTTAAAATGTAACAATATAGTTCTTCCCTGTTAACAATAACTGAACTTAATTGAAAACAACACAGATGGAGGCAAAAATTTCATAGAATGCAACACAAACAAGATTCATTAAGTGTTGTCAACAAAAGATACATAGAAATCACTCAACATCCCTTTGTTTGTTACAAATTACATCAACCAAAATAGACAAACACATAACACTAACAAAATAAGACCTAACAACACAATGACATAGCCTAACATCTTCAACATCTTCACCATGATCTTCATAACCTCCTTAGTGTATCCCTCTTCATTATCAATGTTCCTTCTGAGCAAGTTAATTTCAACATCCTTTTCTTCACATTTGGGACATTTTGAAATAAGTGGGGCATGTAACACTGGATTGACTTCATCACTGACATTGTGTTCATACCATTCAAAGAAATTGCAACCCACTTTATAAGCTTCACTCTACATAAACCAAAACAAAAATTAATACCATAAACCAAAACCAAAATTTGATAAATAGTTCGAGCTTCAGACGTACCTCAAAGAATCTGCATCCCCAAAATTGCTTCCCAAAATTTCTTCCTTTTTTCTTAACAGTTCGTAGCACGGTTGACGATCCACACGTACACTTCTTCTCCATTCCAGTTTGAGATACATGAGAAACGCATGTATTAGTCTTCATATACCTACGATTTGCTGAACTACCACCTTGAGAGGCCATTGCTGCAGTTTATTTTCAGTTTTAGGGTTCAAGTAGTTTGATTTGGGGATTTATGTATGAAATCACTCAATACTCTAAAACGCCAGCACATTTGCCCAGTCAACAAACCTAAAAGCCAAATCATCTCAGTTATAAGCCACCTCAGATCAGTTTTTTCCACCTATGCACTTTTTAAACGGAATTTTCAAAAAAGACTAACTTTGCAAACAGTTTTAAACTTAAAGGACCTAAACGTTACAAAAAAAACTTAAAGGACCTAAGTGGTATCATTAAATAACTTAAAGGACTAAAAGTGCTATTTTGCCTTCTATTTTTATAGAATAGTATGGATATTGCTATTATATTGTAAATAAATAAATACTACTAATATTGATATAATTAATAATTATTATTAATATGATTACTATTATTACTATTATAATTACTATTATTAAAATTAATTAATAATTGAAAAGGTGAGAAAACAAAAATTGAAATAAAAAAAGTGGGAAAGTAAAGGAATAAAATAAGTAGCAATTATGATTGGCTAAAGTAGTCGCAACAGTTCGCCCTAACCATCACGGGTCTGGAAAGGGGGTGGTTCTTTAGTAACTGTCGCAATTATTTTACACAATATGCCTAGAAAATCTGCGATAGTTTACCCAAAATGTCATGACAACTGTCGTAGTCTAGGAATAAGAGCAGTTTTGTGGGAACTGTCGCAACTCATGTATCATAAATTTCCTTTTTTCTTGTAGTGAATGTGTATTAAATTGATTATATCACTAATCTTTTCAAAAGATATGTATAATGCTTAAGCCTGAACATTAATCCTTCTAAGTCCATCATTTATGATTGTTCAACGTCTCTCTAAAGACACAATCATATTGCAAATCTGGTTGGTTTCATTGCTGGGCACTTGCCTTTTTTGTACCTGTGAGTTCCTATTTTCAAAGGCAAGCCTAAATGAAGACACTTTCAGTTCATTGTTGATAAAATTAGAATTAAGTTGGTTGCTTAGGAAACATCTCTTTTGTCTAGTCACTAGTGCATAATGGGTAACTTACACCCGTTTTTCATTTTATATTTAACACCCGTTATTGGAGGATGTGAATTCAACGGGTGAGAAATGTCTGACAAATTTACACCCGTTTTAAAACAGGTGTAAATTTAATGTTATATTACACTCTTTTTTATAGAAATTGGGTGTAAATTTTTACATATATACATTTATTGATGGTATATTACACCTTTTTTTGTTTAAAACAGATGTATATATATTTCACTTTACATCCTATTTTACAAAAAATGGGTGTAAATGTGTAAATAATTGCATTTCAATCAAACGAATTTACACCCAATCTGATAAAAATCGGATGTAAAATGAGCAGTGTTTACTATAGAGGTTTGCAAATTTACACCCTATTTTCTTTAAATATGGTGTAAAAATGCAGTGTATTACACCCATTTTTGCTATTGATGTTGACATGTTTACACCCGATTTTACCATTGATGTTGGCATTTTATACCCGATTTTACCATTGATGTTGACATTTTACACCCAATTTTACCATTGATGTTGGCATTTTTACAACCTGTTTTCTTTAAATAGAATGTTTGTTTTAGTTTCATAATTATATTATATTTAATTAGATTTAGAACATATTTCATTTAATCAAATATTTTGTATACCACTAAACATTCAATTAACGAAAAGTACATCCAAAACAATCATCCTAACATCATTGTATATATAAGTCTTATCAAATCATATTATTTAATAGCATAAAACAACCATCCTAACATCATTGTATATATAAGTCTTATCAAATCATAGTATCTAATAACATAAAGTCATACATCAAAATCATATTAACGAAAACTATATATATAGTTTTTCCTCATTCGTTTTGGTTTTGGCAATATTTGTATGTCTTCTTGGTCCTCGTGCTCTTCAGCCATTTACATTTGCTCTTCAGCCTTTTGCTCTTCAACCTTTTGCTCTTCAATCATTTCCAAAAAACATTTAGCCCAGAGTTGTCACACGTGGTCAATCGTCTCTTTTTCATATGACGAAGTGTCTGTGAATATCTACAAGTTTACCGATAATAAGTTAAACAACTACATATTAAAACAATAATTTACATGTTTTTCATTAAATACATGCAATACACAAATATTTTAACTTATCCTACCTCATTGAATCTTTCAACAATAGAAGCATCAACGATGTCAAACATAATTTTCATGACATAGTATCCATATGCCCATCCGTTATCTTGACAAATGTGCCTACATATAAAATCTTAGTTACAATAAAGACACCAAAAAAGTATGATAGCTGTCAGAAAAAGAAGAATATTATCATTATAAGTGAGGTGATCTAGATAAGATATGGTCTCTTTAATATGGCCAGTCATTTCATTTCATGTTGTATAGAAAGTAGTAACTAACATCAAGGAACTTGCATGTAAGAAGTTCTGAAGGTGATCTAAATCAGATAACAACAAATGGAAAATATTACTATTAATTGCATTACAGAACAATCACAATATTAAACCGCGTACTCCTCCAATTGCAACATACACTCTTCACCAGTTTTACCTTTTATCTCTATACTTTCTTAATTAATTAAATAGGACAAAGTTTGTTGGTTGAGCTCTCATCTGAGCTTTTGACAGCTAAATTTCTTAATACCATTCAATTCAATACAACTACCTACAGAGTACTATACCACAAACTGACCTTCCTATCCTTTTCCCCTCTTAGCAACTTGCTTCAAATCACATGTTCATCATTTACTACCAATATATATATATGTGTGTGTGTGTGTGTGTGTGTGTGTGTGTGTGTGAGGGCTAAAGTCTTTCATCTATTACGTTTTAATGATGTCAACATATATGCTGAGTATTAGATTGTAATTTGAGCGGTATCACTTCACTTGTCGGGCAAATTGCGTCTAATCATTGTTGTTCATGTGTCTAGATGTATAGGACTTTGTCTTTCCCATAAATAAATGTTCATTATCATTTTACTGGTGTCTAGCATGTTTGTCTGGACTTTGGTCAGTTGAAAATGTGCAAGAAATTGCATTTCCTGTAAAAACACAGTTCATGCGCTAACCTTCCCAGTACATGAGTCGACGCATAAATAGTGGTCAAAACTAGTGAATATGCGGGTAAGCGCATGATTCTGGGAAGTCACAAAAAATCAACTATGCGTCGACGCATGGTGCTTGTGGGTCGACGCATAAAGACCAAACTTACATAGCATTTTCCACGGGTCAGCGCATGCTGAACCTCCTTAAATCATGTGTCGAACCAAACACTCATGAGCTGCATTTTTCACATAAATTTTTTCTGTTATTTCTGTTATAACTTTTAGTGGGTCAATTAATTATATATGGTGTTTATTATTATAGTAATCTAGATAGTAGTATTTATTTTCTAATTCTCTTATAGGTACTCCGATATCTTGTACTAAATCGATGGTTATATGACTAGTTCCTGCTCCTGTATCTATTAAGCATTTAATAGGGTTTCGTCCTAGTTTGATTCCTACATTAATAAAATATTGGGTACTTCCTCTTCCTTTTTTTCTCGGTTAAGTCTAAACTTTTTCTACCAACTTCTAAATTTCTTGGCTTAAAACTTGCTATCTCAGATTTTGTTTTACGAATAATTGCTAGATTTTTATCTCCTATTATTTCTCCTGGTCTTTCTATAACATTAGTTAATTCCTCAGTTCTTATTTCTTCTATATAGGTTAACTAGTCAGGTTTAGCCCTTCTAGGTGGTATCCATTCTATTAATCCATCAAAGATTTCCCTAAACTTCATTTTTTCTGATTTAAATTTCATTGTATGATGACTTAGACTAATACCAAATATTGTTCTATATGTTATTGAATAGCAATGACTTCCGTGAGGCATCTCGAAATTTTCTAATTTATGATATAAAACTAAGGCTTTATCTAAATTCCTATCATTGATTGAAACACTAAAATTAGGCTCATACTCAAATATTATTTTTCCAAAATATAAATTTCCCATTACTGCTCCAAATAGAGCATCTTGTACGTTATGCTTGATTCTCTCATCAATTAAATACATTGCTATAGGTGAATCTAACTTTTCCTGAAAATAGCCTTTTATCATAACTTGAATCTTAATTAAATTAACTACCTTCATTTTCTTCTTTTTATTTTCATCCATAGTTTTTAATATTGAGTTTATTATTCATTTGGTTAATAATGAAATTCTACCTTTCTTTTTTGCTACTCCTATTTCTACACTTGATTCATGGATTTTCTGTACTCGAACTGTCTGTCCTATATACTTCCCATATTTTTCTATTAAAGTTCTCGTTGGTACTATGTCTAAATCTAACTGTCACTAGTGCAGATATATAAAATTACACCCGATTTTTCTACATTTAACACCCGTTATTGGAGGGTGTGAATTCAACGGGTGAGAAATGTCTGACAAATTTACACCCTTTTTTAAACGGGTGTAAATTTGATGTTAAATTACACTCTTTTTTATAGATATCGGGTGTAAATTTGTACATTTATACATTTATAGATGGTATATTACACTTTTTTTTTGTTTAAAACGGATGTATATATATTCAACTTTACACCGTATTTTATAGAAAATGGGTGTAAATATGTAAATAATTGCATTTCAATCAAACAAATTTACACCCAATTTCATAAAAATCGGATATAAAATGAGCAATGATTACTATAGAGGTTGGCAAATTTACACCCTGTTTTCTTTAAATAGGGTGTAAAAACGCGGTGTATTACACCCATTTTTGCTGCTGATGTTGGCATGTTTACACCTGATTTTACCATTCATGTTGGCATGTTTACACCTGATTTTACCATTCATGTTGGCATTTTACACCCGTTTTTACCATTGATGCTCGCATTTTACACCCGATTTCACCATGGGTGTTGGCATTTTTACACCCTGTTTACTTTAAATAGAATGTTTGTATTAGTTTCATAATTAAGTTATATTTAATTAGATTTAGAACCTATTTTATTTAATCAAATATTTTGTATACCACTTAACATTCAATAAACAAAAAATACAACCAAAACAACCATCCTAGCATCATGTATATATAAGTCTTATCAAATCATATTATCTAATAGCATAAAAACAGAAAATTCACTTGTTTCATGAATCACATCTAGTGAGAAGGAATCTTCCTTGAGGTCTTCAATTTTTTTAAGTAATCTTCAGAAGCAGCAGTGTTTCTGATAACATCTTTCGTAATTAAAACCTTAGAGCAACTTCTGTTAGTGCTCGTATCCAGAGATTGCACATTCTATAATATATTAAACATTAATTAAATTATAAAATTTGTAAATTTTTAATCGATTAATTAAATCAAATTACCCATACCTCTTTTAAAAACACCTCTTTAGTCCTCTTAGGGCAAAAGCTCCAATTGCATCTCTTGTAGGAATTTAGCTCTCTCTTCTTGCATCTCTTTTTTCATTTACGGTTGGAGCTCTATTCTTTGTTGTTGAAGCTCTTTTTTGTAATTTCTGTTGGAAATCTGCCTTGTTAAACTCTAGTGTATCGCCGCCCGTCTTTCGCAGCTTTACCATATGTAAGGACGGAGCCACTTCAAAAACCTGCAACCAAAGACAACAGGTTGGATCGATTAGTTTGTGTCGAAGCAAACAAACGCGAAGAAACAATTGAAAATGTATTGCAATCATATAGGAAGAAATGAATCAGTACCTCGGTAGCCACGGAAAGGTGACATTTCCTTCCACTTTTATCACCTTGCAGCTTCATCTGCATAATTTAAATGTAGATAAGATCATATACTATATAACGCTAAGATTAATCGGAGTAATGACTGGTTTCATCAAATAGAAAAACAAAGACTCGTTCTTGTGGTTGATAATCGGTTACCTTGTAGTTTCCCTTGTGAACATTAAATCCAAGAGGTTTTGCAGCCTCTTCGATCTTTAGACATGATTTCATTCGCGGGGTGTTATGAAGTGAAATGAGTTTCGCGCTTTACAACTCCCTATGATGTTAAAAAGTACAAATCAAAATGAAGAAACAAACATAAAATTAGTATAAGCATCGATATCATTTCCGCTACTTAGTACTAATACGGAATCAAGTATATTTCACTATGTATACCATGTTAAAATGTTGAAATAAAAGCTACTAATTTTCACACACCTTTTGCTTCTCGAATAAGTTATAAAGATTGAAGCTTTGTGATCTAGAAATAAGCTCAAAAGCATTCATCGACATGGGTTTCTCTTTAGTCTCGGTCACAAGATTTTCCTACATGCCAAAGTAAAGTTCTTTATTAGCTGTGTCCAAGGTTTTAAATCATTGTCGCATCGCGATCATGTTGCAATAATTAAGATTTAGAACAATGTAGTAGATTCTGGTTTTAAATCGTTGTTACCTTAGAATCGTTGAAAGCAGCAGCAACATCGTCTACATTGACATCTTCCTCGGTAAAAGATGCAGGCTTGTATCCTTTCTTGAACCATTCATCTTCCAAGAGTTCCGGAATTTTTATCCTCTGCATAAAACAACTCGTATAAATCGATGATAACGTAGACGCTAATCGATGATAAGGTATAAAACTCACCGTGAGAGGATTTGGATTAAGGATAGACTTGAGCAGTTTCTTTGCCTCGGGCGAAAACCACGGTGGACATGCGAACTCGGCCTTAGCAATCTGAAATATGTGTTAGATTTTCATCCAAAAACCAGCAACTTCTTTATCAGTTTTTATTCTTTTGGATTATATTATGAAATCACTCACTTTTTTATAGAGCACAATTTGATTCGGCTCGTCGAACGGCAAGTACCCGGCCATAAGTACAAAGAGAATAACTCCACAAGACCATATATCAGAAGTTGAACCAACATAACCTCTATCATTAATCACCTCAGGAGCAACGTAATTCGGTGTTCTGCAAGCCGTGCGGAGAAGTTCACCCTCCTGCAATCAGAAACAATTTTTGTTCCATAAAATGCAATTATGCTGATTGTAAGTTTGTATGGCGGATATGATCGTACCTGCTGCGAATATGTACTTAATCCGAAATCTGAAACTTTAAGACCCCCATTTGTGTCCAACAGAAGATTCTCCGGCTGCAAAATACCGCGAATATAAGCATTTTCTGTAATTTAACTCAAAAAGGTAGAAATTTTTGAAGTTTAATGATTACTAAGTTATAAATGAAATTCAAATTTATAAAGAATCTTTTATTACTCTAACTAAAACATGGCAATCCAACATGATAAACAAAACACAATAAGATTCAAACTAACTAAATCCTAACAACATTCCAACAGTGCTAGCAATAGATCAAAGCAGAGTATAACAGTTTGAGTATTCTAACAGCATCAGCATAACCGATACTTGTTGTTAACCGCGTTTCATCAACACCCTTGAACGTGTGAAAAAGCAATCAATTACAACGAAATTGAGAAATTGAGAAAATTATTATAGAAACGCAATGGAAGAAGTTTAATAAATAATTTATATCATGAAAAATGTTACCATAAATAAAAGAATGAAATGATACTGTGGATCTTGCCATGGCTGATCTTCTTTCTCTTTGATCTTTTCTCTTCTCAATCACCATCTACTTCCTTTATATTAGTTTCTATAGTTACAAATTTATTAGATATATAACATATGACACCAAGTAATCCAACAAATGCCAGTTACAAATTTATTAGGGGCTGTCTCTCTTACGACTCATTGTGGTGTGTAGTGTGCTTTGAAAGAGAGAGTAGCTAGACTCAGATACGCTTTATTTTATCTAAAATTATTTATAAATATATTTATAAAACATTTTTAATGTCATATATTTTTTAATTCAATTGATAATCAATGTTATAGTAATAAAAAAAGTCTCGAGGGTTATCATTTTTATAACTTGATTGAATATGTTTATTTTTTCTATTTGGTTGAATCCTTTGGTAATAAGGCGTGTCTTGTATTTTTAATGGTGTCATTAAAAACTTTAATTTGAAAATCTATTTACAACGGATGGCTTTTTCTGTTAGGTGGTGGCGTAGTTAAATTCGAAGTGTTTTTGTATGAATCTCAATCACCATCTCTTCTCAATCACCAGTTACAAATTTGTTGAATGAATCTCAATCTTTAGTATATTAGTTTCTATAGTTAAATTTCAGTTACTATTTTGTTGAATGAATCTCAATCTATAGTATATTAGTTTTTATAGTTAAATTTCAGTTATTGATTTTGTTGAATGAATCTCAATCTATAGTATATTAGTTTTCCCTGCCTTGTGTAGGAACTGATCAACAATTCGTTTATATTGTGTCTTCCATTATACACTGTCCAGCAACCACTCAATTTCCACTTGCATAACTATGCCTCTCTCGTTACTTTTCCTTCACCCGTCCCTTTTTTCCCGTTATATAAAATACATCTTACAGATCTTATGACAATAGCTTAAGTGCTGCACTACTTGGTTGTTAATATTAGCTGCTTTACTGGGTCCACAGGGTCCATCACATTCACATTTTCACGTTGTAACTCACTAACTCTTCAATTCATTTAAAAAAACTTGGGCAGATAAGATATATAATAACATAGCTAAAAAATACCCTTCTAACTACCAGAATTAATAACTAAAATCTTTGCATTGACTTTCAGAAGTAGCATGCATAACAGAACAATATCAAAATTGAACATTGAAGGAATTTAATTCATCAACATGCAGATTACATACCATCTAGAAGCTCATAAATGAGTACAAAATTGTTGCGAATCGCATCCTCGTCAAAGGTGCCACCAAAATATGATTTGAATAATGCAACTGCCTATAAAGAAAAAAAGGCATACAACAATCATTTATATAATCTCATGCAAATGTTAATCATAATCAAGCATCAAGAATAAGATGCCAAGAGAAAGCCAAACATCTGATAAAGGGCAATGAAAATCAGAGTTTAAATACCTCCACTACAAACTTGAAAGCACAAGTTACATTAGCATTGGTGCTGACAACAATCACAATGTAGACATTGCTTATCCTCATGTAAAAGAAAGAACAGCCACCAATCTGCTTCACAGGACAGGTACCAAGTTCTTTTGTTTGCATTATATGCGTCCGAAAAGCATCAACCATATTTCCCCTGTAAAGCAACCAATTAGAATATACAATCAAGCATCAAATAGAATCCTATTTTAACCTCTAACAACACAATCAACAAGTTCCAGGGTTTCCCAAAGAGGCATTAATATTACACGAGAGAAAAAACTCATTATAACTAGTCCTAGCTTCATTACACTAAAATGTTCAGCAAATCTGCCACAAAAATTGTTTGAAAATTGAAACCGAGGTGTGATAACATAACATACTTCAATCAAAACATTCAAAATAGTTTTCAATATAAGCAACCAATACAATCCAACATCTAACACACGAATAAGCATGAATAAGCATGAATTAATTTCCAGAATCAGAACTCAGAATTGAAGAATATTATAAAAACTAGGTCATAGCATGTTTGAGAGAACAAAAAATTGAAACTGTTCATTTCATTTTATCACTAAGATCTCTACTGAAAGTGATGGAGAAGAGATTTTACCCAACATTGTCGCGATAGAGACGATTGATGAGAACGTCTTCGCGAGGTTCAAGAAGTAGACAGGGGAAGCAGCCACCGGCATCTCCGATCCAGTGTATCAACTTCCAATTTGACCGACGAAGATCAGGATCAATCAGAAACGGTGGTTTCGCCGCAGATCTGAGGGTTTTTAAGGGAAGAACAACAAGGAAACGTTCGTCGCCGGTGAGATGAGAAAAGAAGACGATGAACTCCCGATGAAATGAAAACGATGAACAGAAGACGAGAAATGGGTCTAGAGAGAAAAAGAGTTTAGAGAGAAATGGGTTTGAGTGATATAAGTAATTAAATTTGATATATTGATATGTGTTTTATTATAATTTTATTTGCAAATTATTAATTAATCAATTTACACCCATTAATTTATTGAGATTAATTGGAATACATCGTCAGTGTAAAACTACTTTACACGGTCATAATTTAATTCTTTTTATTTTTAATTTCATAATTATGTGTCAAAATAACTAATTCTAATTGGATGACAGTGTAAAGTAGTTTTATACTGACAGTGTATTTCAATTAATCTCTAATTTATTTACTTATCAAAATATATCACTTAATAAAATATAATTTCGTTTATTAATATGTTTAATGTTAATATTTAGAGTTATTAAATTAAATAATTATTTTTCAATCAATTTTAATTTACACCCTTTTTTCTTTTAACGGGAGTAATAGAGATATTATTATAGTAATGATTTTAATTTATTATAATAATGTTTTTAATTTACACCTTTTTTTTTAAATAGTGTGTCTATTGTCACGTACTGCTACTACAAATGACATTTTATTTACAAATTTGCCACTGCGTTTATTATTTACACCCGTTTTCAGTATAATGGGTGTAAATTTTAAAATTATATTCGTCACTTTGCACTAGTGTGTTTAATTTCTTCTAGTTTTTCATATTCTCGAATGTCAGAAAATTCTATTGATTCTTCATTTATGTCTTCTTTTGTTTTATTCATCATTACTTATATCCTCAGAGTTAATACTAGCACTATATAGACTGTCATCTGAATCTATATCAGACTCTATAGGTTCAAAACCGTAATCATAGATTTCTTCTAAAATTTTTATATTTTGTTTATTCATCTTTGGACATTGGTTAGCATAGTGCCCTTCTTGTTTACAAATAAAACAAGTACATGTATTGGGTTTTCTTGAATAGTTATTAGGTTTATTTATACTATTTCTATCTTTATTATAGTTATTATAACTATTTTTAATTTTATCAAACCTTCTTTTTCTAAAATATCGATTTTTATTACTATTTTTATAATTAGTTTTCTTAAATTTTCATTTCTTTCTTTTCTTATAGGGTTTATTATAACAGCTATATTGTCCTATTTCGTTATTCTTCGTGCAACATAATTGTCGTTTCTGGTATTTATAGATTTTATTTTGGTTTCTAGCTTCTATACAGTAATCAGTTATCTTTTTCTTGGCAAACCATGTCTTTGCTCCTAGGGTAGTTTTTTCTACATTTTGTTGCTTCATTTGCTCTGTGTAATCATCTATTAATCTAGACCTAAAAGGTTCTGGTAATTTTTCATAGTACATTTTACTATAAAATTCATATTCTGGTGACGAGTCTTTAAATCTTGCTTTATAAAACCAGTCAGTGTATTCACAAGTATATTGGTCAAAATAACACATATTACAAATACTTATATTCATCATACCGCTTATTGCCCTTTCTCTATCTATTTGCCATAGTTGAGTGGTATCTTGATAGTATCCTAAAAATTCTCCTCTAAGTAATTTTTCAAGATTACTGAGAAATATTACTAGAGTTGCTGATTCATTTTTTAATATTTCATAATTATTTCCTAGACTTTCAATATATCAGTCTACACTTCCTCGCATAGTTCTCCTTAAGAATTCCATACCTTGTTCTTTAGTCATTCCTTCTTTATTTATCACCGCTCCATTTTCTTTTATCCACATAGTAAGCATTTTTTCTCTATCTTCGGCACAATCTAGATCTAGGTAAATTCCAGTTGGGTTTAGTGCTTGTGGTTCTTTGTCATAAAGTACATATTTCATAGAGATATACACTACAACAAAAATGACTTCTGGCAACAATGCAAAACCGCAGCCTAAAGTGCAAAAACCGTAGCCTAAGGCTTTAGGGGGCGGTTTATCAAACGTGGAATAAACGGCCGTTGCCTATACCTTTAGAGCGCGGTTTTTTAATTTTTACCCATGGATTCAAAACACCGTCGCCTAAATCATCCAAGTCCACGGTTCTAGTTGTTGTTTTAGGCCGCGGTTTTCTAGTGACAACATAAAATAACCGTCCCCAAAACCTGAATATGCAACAGTTAGTAAACTGCAACAAATGAAAACCGTAGCTAGTTTATTGTTTCATTTAAAAAACCGCGCCTAAAACTTAGGAAAAGTCCACGGTTTTTAATAAGCAACACTTAAAAAGCGTTGCCTATGAATTGAAAAAAATCTGCTGAACTTTAAACTCACTACAACAAAAATGACTTTAGGCAACAAATCATTTGTTACATGCGATGTTTTCTTGTTATACACTTTTTCCACCAGTATTTTAAATTATTAAAATTATCTATATTAAATTACTGATAATAAGATGATTTTTTATTCTTTACATTTCAGAATTTAAATACAAACAAATAGTGTAGTGCATTAAGTTAAACTCATAAAGTTAAATATAAAATCATAAAAACCCATCTCAAATAACAACTATAACAATTATGATGTCATTTTAAGAACCCTGCTCTGTATTAGTATAGTTTACGTACCCTAAAAATCAGACTCATACATTATTCATCATCAAACAATCTTTAAAAACTTAAGGTAATGCCCAAAAGAAAAGTTCCCATTATCAATAATCACAAAATAAGAGAAGATAGATGTAATTGGCTTTATAAAATTCTTCAATCCACATCAGCTCTGATCCAGCTCTGAATTGCTCCTGCAATATTAGTTGCTTCCGTTGAATAACTTGCATGCACTGCTCTAACACGACTAGGATCGGTGAGTTCATGTCGTAACTTCAATATTGAATAACCTAACATTTAAGTTCCAATAAAACAATTCAACAGGGTTTAATTAAAAGTGATAACAACACACATTTATACATATCTTACTTGGAAATAAAAGATGCACTTGTATGCATAGTTCCCCGAGTAAAGAAGTGACTAGTAATCCTATCATTTTAAACTTTGTCTTTCATAAATAAGTTATGACTAAATAAATTAATAGTATCTTTTGAAACTTCTATTTGTAAATTAGAATATATAAAATATGATCATACACTCTAAAAATTTAGTTGCCTTTAATTAGAAGAACGAATGTAGTGCTAACTAGAGAGAAAGAGCTTGAACTACTTGTAAACTCAGTCCCTATCTCGAACAACGAGAAAGAATAAGTAACCTCTTAATTGCTAGCAAGTAGCAATTATACATATTATTATATATTGTACTAAATCAAGAATAAGAATTATATTGAGATCAAAGCTACATGAAATAAATCAGTATGATGTTTATAACTCTAAGTTTTTGGAATAGTGAACTCTCTGGAATTTTTTTAGATAACGAGAGCAAAAAATCAATAAAGTAGAAAACCAATACAACCAAAAATAAACTCTCAAAATAAGAACGATAGTGAATTTAAAACACATTAGCATCACCTAAAAGGCATTATCACCATTAAAACAATATGAACAAAATAGATCCATCTTCATTAAAAGTCATAACAAGTAGCAAAAGAGAATTTCATACTTACTTTCATAATAAATTGTTGAAATGCTCAATGGATGGTTGGCCACTTTGTATCCCCATTTTGTCTACTATTATGAATTAAAAAGTAAATCAAAGGTGATTTTCAAAAAGATAGACATGTTATATTAAATTAATGAACACCCAGCAAGTAAGTACACCTTATATGCACGCAATACGCTGATTTTTTTTATCTTATCATGCTTAGATTTTGCTTCTTATATCCTAATATTTGTCAATAATCTATATCTTTATATCTCTATGTAAACAATAAATGATCATACAATCACCACCACTATTTCTTATATACAACTACAAATAGGTATATTTTACTAGTACTATCCATTTTAATAAACTGAATTATATGGGCACATTATTTATAATTTTCTTGAACTACAATTTTTTTAGTAGCCTTATATTATATTACTTGATATAGTCCTGATGTATTCTGCATCAGAAGATAGATTTAAAAATCCAACTCATTTCCATTCAAGAATAACTAACTAACCAGATTATTACATATTAACCATTCTATATAAACTTGACGAAAAATCACAAGAGTGTATAAGCCCCGCTTCAGGGGGAATACATCACAAGAGTTGCAACAAGTGCCCAGATAAAAAGACCAACCATAGAACCAGCTCTTACACCTGCTTCAAGTGCAGGTTATCATATATCCTTAGATCTCTTCTAAACAAAACTAGGCGGCATCCATCACTTGACATCTCCACAGAAGAAAAAAAATGGCCTTTCCTTACCCTTTCTCTTGTTTAGTTATATATTGAGAGATATTTTAGACCATAACTAAGAAAGGGACCAAAGAGAGAGAGGTAGAGATAGAACAGTGAAATTGATAGAGAAATTTCAGCCAAAACTTTTTACACAGTCTAAATTTTTCAATTTTTACTATAATCCTATAAATGAATAAAAAAATAGAGAACAATTCGAGGTTTGAATTGAAATCGTGTTAACCTGAGCATGAACATTTGGTGAGTAGTGGATCGACCCAGATTCCTGAACTTGGTCATTTTGGTAGTAGCAGAAGCAAAACCTAAAACCTTAGTTTACTTACACTGCACAAAACAAAACAGAAAAGCTTTATCGTGTTGTATTGAAATGGAATAAACATTGAAAAAGGCATAATCATGCTTTAGGTTTCACAACATACCTTCGACAGCGGAAGATGATGATCAATCCAAATAAAACGGAATAAATTGATTAGCGAGTTTCAGTTTGTTGAGATTCGGTTTTGAAAGATTTGTAAAAGGATTTTGATTTTTTTGATTAATTTGGAGGAGAAGAAAAATTAGGGTTCGGAGAAGAAGAAAGGTTTTGGTAAAGCGTCTGGGTACAAATCACTCTATTATTAATTACTAGTTTTTTTAAAAAGTTATTTTCCTCTGAAATAAAATAAAGACATGCTGTCTTTATTTATAAAAGGGGCATAGGATACTAACACTAGAGTTTACTCGATAAGACAATTAATTTAACTTATATATATATATATATATATATATAGTAAAAAGGCTACGGTTATTTTACCACTACCCTTTCAAAACTGTGGACTATAGTAAAAAGGCAACGATTTCTTTTAAATATCTAAAAATTTGTGGACTTGAAAAAAACCGCAGCCTATATCATTTTTGGCTACGCTTTTCTACCCGTTGTCTATGCATCCGCGGGCTAAAGTAAAAAATGGTGTAGTGATAATTGGTTTTCTCATATTATAGTATTGTCTTCTGTCAATATATTTCCTAGTTGGGGTTTCCTGTTCTTCCTCATTTATTCTCCAATGGTTATCGGTCATGTTACTAGCTGAACTTGAAGCTTGTCCTGTGTTTACTACTACTAGTGTACTTGGGTTTTGTGTATTTGGTTTGATATCTACACAAATATTATCATCTTTATCATCCTTGGAAATTTCTAAGGTTTTCAACTTGTTTATTAATTCATTTTCATAATCACTATCATTTTTCATTTCTA
The DNA here is from genome assembly GCA_022829125.1 of Lathyrus tuberosus. Taxonomy (NCBI): domain Eukaryota; kingdom Viridiplantae; phylum Streptophyta; class Magnoliopsida; order Fabales; family Fabaceae; genus Lathyrus; species Lathyrus tuberosus. Next base: position 8,576,293 of record JALAZF010000018.1, read on the forward strand.
GATATTGATCAATATTTACTTTCATATTTTCTTCGATACTTGAGCTACTATCCATATTTATTTCAGGATTTAATTCCTTAATTTCTTTTCCATATAATCCCAAAATTGTAGGTGACATCTGGTCTCTATTTTCTAATAACTTGTCAATAATAGATTTTTGTTTTTTTATATCGGGTTTAGGCGGTCTTCCTATAATTTCTTGAATAAATTTCTTTTCTAATTCGTTTTCTAGTAAAATATTAGAAATTACTCACGTATAGACTATAGGATAAAAGATCCTAGACAAAGTAATCCAAGGGTTACAGTTATTTTTAGAAGTTTTAATCCTAGTAGCTCAGATAATGAAATAAACTATGATGATGATGGATATGAAACTGATTAATCATTTCAACTATTATTTCTTGCATCATAACATTGGAAGGCTGAGCCTCCAAAAATATATGTTCATACTTAATTAGATCATTCATTGGAAGGCTGAGCCTCCTCACATTATTGTTCACATATTTTGCTTCCACTCACATTATTATAACTCTGATAACATGGATTTAACCAAAGAAAGAATGGAATTAAAAGATTATAGAAATTACATTATAGACTTGGAACAAGACCTCGATAGAGTTAATTCAGTTTTAAATTATTGTACTGATTTTTCTTATCTTAACTTAATGGAAAGGAAAAATCAGATTCTTAGACAAATAGCCATTTTTAAGACCATGATTAAAATAATTAAGGATGATTTATATACACTATCAAGAGGATAAAAATTCAAATATAATTTATTCTTCAAAAATGGATCTGGCCCAAGACAGAAAACATTTAGAAAATCTCTTGATAACTTAGAAAAAGAATTAGAATCTGTAAAATTACAAATCATGAATAGTAACAAAGTAACTTACCCATTATTAAAATACCAAAAAGATGTAATAATTGAACAGATGTCTTCCACTTACGTCTTGATTCTCATCATAAAAGATGATTTATCTACTAAGTCAAAGGCTTAAACATTTTACATTTGACTTTTTACTATTCACAGTTGACTTTTTACTATTCACAGTTACTCTCTCTCTCTCTCTATCTGTAACAAAGACAGATTAACACAAATTATAATACCCGCAAAAATCAACATTCATGGGTATGAAAGAACACTACCAGTTATAGTAGATAATGGAGCTACAGCATCCACTATAAATATAAATATGATACCAGAAGAATTAAAAGACAAAATTGTCAAAGTTACACCTTCTTATTCAACACAGTTCGATGGAACTAGATTATTAGCTGATTCACAATTTAAAAATCTTCAGGTAAAATTTCAAACAAATTGTAATTTTTGGTCTGATTATTACCCTTGGCCAAAAATTTGGGTTAGAGAAATGGATCCCTCTATACCTATTATTATGGGATTAGACTTTATACTCCATAATTATGGACAAATAACTACTAACAAAGATTATGTGACAATAAATAAAAATTGTTCATTAATACCTATTATTTCAAATTTTAAAATTCAAAGAATTGAAACAAAAACTTGTGATTGCAAGGAAAACAAGAATAGTTGTTCTTGTTCAAATACAGAACAAAATCATTTAAACGTAAGACAAGATTTAAACTTAGACTTAGATTTAGAATTATTCTATGAAATAGAAAGTGATTTGCATTTAATTGATACAACAGATTTTACTAAAAATATAAGAAATTATGATCTGAAACAGATAATTAAAAGGCTAGAAAAAATTGAAGTAATAGGAGAAAATCCTACTAAATTTTGGGAAAGAAACAAAACTTTGTGTAAATTGGAAATTATCAATTCAGACATTACTATCAAAACACCTAATTTTAAGTATGGAAATTGGAAACAGGAAGAATTTAGCCTACATATAAACCAATTATTAAAATTATGAATAATTAGAAAATCAAATTCTAGACATAGGACCCCTGCTTTTATTGTCCAAAAAGAAGCAGAAAAGAAAAGAGGACAATCAAGGATGGTCTTCGATTATAGAAGATTAAATGACAATACCTTTGAAGATGGTTATTGTATTCCTGACAAGGATACGTTAATTAATAAAATACAGGAAAAAAATTGATTTTCTAAATTCGATTTAAAACCAGGCTTCTGGCAAGTTAAAATGCACAAAGATAGCATTGAATGGACAGCTTTCTCATGTCCATTAGGATATTTTGAATGGCTAGTAATGCCATTGGACTTAAAAATGCACCACAAATATTTCAAAGAATGATAGATGACATTTTTAAAAATTGTTATAATTTTACTTGTGTTTATATTGACGATGTTCTGGTTTTCTCCAAACCAGAAAAAGAACATATACAACACTTATATATAATTTTCTCTTTATTTGAAAAACATGGACTGATTATTTCAAAAAAGAAAATGGAAATTGAAAAAAATTATATATCCTTTTTAGGGGCGGAAATAGGTAATGGAACTATCAAATTACAGCCTCATATAGCTAGAAAAATTTTAGAGTTTCCAGATAAACTGGAAGAATTAAAACAACTACAATCATTTTTAGGATTAGTAAACTATGTTAGACCATATTTTAAAAACCTGTCAAAATTAACCTCTCCCTTATATAATAAGGCACAACAAAAAGGAGTCAGAAAATTTAATGACCAGGATATTAAAATTGTCCAGCAATTAAAAGAAGAAATTGCTAAATTATAACCCTTAGCCTTGCCATTAGAATCAGATTATTTAATTGTTGAAAGTGATGGATGCGAATTAGGTTGGGGAGGTATACTAATTAAAAAACCTAATGAATTTTCTTTAAAGTCATTAGAAAAAATTTGCAGATATACTTCTGGAACTTTTAAAGAAAGAGGATACTTAACCTCCTTAGATTATGAAATCTTGTCAATCATTTATGTTCTGGAAAAATTTGCTTTATTTATTCTTTCCAAAAACTAAATTACGATCAGAACTGACTGTGAAGCAATTGTAAAATTTGCTGACACTAAGAATGAGAAAAAATTAACATCTAACAGATGGCTGAAATTCAGGGAATTTGTTTTAAACAGAGGAGATCGGTCTGATTTGTTCTTCAGTGGAAAGATAAAGTCTTCTCTTTTTTTTTCATTTCAGATGTCGTGAGAGAGGTGAAGGGAATAGCTAAAAGGTTTCCTATTTTTTTCTTTCTGTTTGTTATACCTTTTTTTCTCTTTTAATTTAAACATAATATACATGACGTTTCTTTTTTTTGTTTATTAATTTTATTTTATATTTTTTTATTAAAAATAATAATGCCAGAAAAAACCTAGTTCGCTTCTTTTTTTATTTATATTTTACTTAACAACAAATTCCAATCTCGTTTGAAACTTATTATTGACAGACTCGATGCTAGTTTCTAGCATTTGTTGTGAATTTCAAATTTAAGTCATTTGTGATTGTATTGGGAATTAATGGCTGAACCACGTTCTAAAACACCATACTCAAATACTCAATAATGAAATTAACAGAAAAAGAAAAATGGGGTTTAGAGAAAAATGAGTTTGATCGATATGAGTAATTCAATTTGATATTGATATGTGTTTTGTTATTATTTTATTTACAAAATATTAATTTAATAAATTTACACCCATTAATTTATTTACTTACTCAAATAACACTTAATAAAATATACTGTGGTTTATTAATATGTGTAATGTTAATATTTAGATTTATTAAAATAAATAGTTATTTTTTAGCCAAAATTAATTTACACCCGTTTCCCTTTAAGGGGAGCAATAAATATATTATTATAGTAATGATTTTAATTTATTATAATAATATTTTTAATTTACACCCTTTTAAAAAAAATTGGGTGTCTATTGTCACACACTACTACTTTAAATGACATTTTATTTACAAATTTGCCACCGTATTTATTATTTACATCCGTTTTCAGTATAATGGGTGTAAATTTTAAAATTATATTCGTCATCTTGCACTAGTGAGTACAGGTAAAATTCAACCAGTCAAAGTTGTCATTCATGGTATGTTGATGCATAACCTGCTCATATATTCCTAGCATGTTTCATTGATAAAGGACATATAAAGATGGATTAGAAATTTTATATGGAGTGGATACATTAACAAAAGGAAGTTTGTCACCGTGGCATGGCACAAATGTTGTCAAGACACCTCAATTGAAGGCTTATGCATCATGTCCATTTCCATTTTAAATGAAGCCTCCAATCGGCTGCAATGTTGGAACATAACCAACTCTAGTGATCAATGGGCCATAATGCTCAAGAGGAAGAGCCATCAGACCCAGTGGCCACATTAGACATCACATTTTCTCATTCATATGGAGTGGCTTAAAAAACCTATTCTTTGATTTTCAACAAAAAAAAACTCCATGGCTTGTTGAAAAATGAGATAATGTTAATTTTCGCTTGACAAATGGTGTGATGAACCCTTGGCTCAACTCTTGCAAATCCTAACTAACCTATAGAGCAATTTTAGAGCCATTGTGATTTCTTTCATTCATAAACATAAATTGACTATCCTTGAATTTTGGCCATTACCTCCCCTCAGATTACAAGCTCTATCAAGGAGGTGGCCATTTTTATGGATGATTCTTAAGATAGAAGAATATGGTGTCCTGATGCAAATGGCTAAATAACCCTCATAATTGTTGGTGTACAAGGTGAAAATAATGATGAAAAGAAGAGAATGTATTATATTGAGAATGACGGCTACAAAGGATAAAGATACAATGATTGCAATGACATCTACACTACCCTATTTATAAGCTAAAACTAGGGCTACAAAAGCAACAATAAAATACTAAAATACCCTCTAACAAACTTGGTCACCAAGTTTGTGAATATATAATTAAAATATAAATTATTATTCTAATACCATCCCTTAATTTATATTTCCTCAAAACTAACAACTCCAATTCCATCCCTTAAGCGAAGGAATTGATCAGTCTTGATAGCCTTCGTCAGAACATCTGCCAACTGCTTCTGGGTGCTACAGTGCAGAACTTCTAACACTCCATTCTGAACTTGACTTCTCAGATAGTGATACTTGGTCTCAATATGCTTGCTTCTCCCATGCAACACTGGGTTTCTGGCAAGATTGATTGCAGACTTGTTATCAATCATCAGCATCAGAGGTTTGTCAACTTTGATCTTCAGATCCTCCAGCAAGTTCAGAATCCACACATCTTAGCAAGCAGTAACAGCACCTACAATATATTCAGCTTCACAAGTTGATAGCGCAACAACAGATTGTTTCTTGGAACACCAAGAAATAGGGCCTCCTAGAAACTTAAACAAGTATCCAGAAGTACTTCTTCTATCAACTCTGTCTCCACACCAATCAGAATCTGAGTAACTCAGAAGTTCTGATTCAATCTTCCTTCCAGAAGGAAATAGCACTCCATACTTCAGAGTTCCCTTGATATACATCAGAATCCTGACAGCAGCTTGGTAATGGGACCACTTGGGTTTACTCATGAATCTACTAACCATTCCAACTGCATAGCAAATATCAGGTCTGGTATTACACAAATACCTTAGAGAACCAACCAACTGTTTGAAGGTTGTAGCATCCACATCCTCACCATCAGAATCAGAATCTAGTTTCTGATTTGTATCTGCAGGTGTGATAGCAGCCTTACAATTCTGCAGCTTAAATCTCTTCGGAAGTTCTCGTTCATACTTCACCTGATGCAAAATGATACCTTTCTCAGAATATCTGAACTCCATTCCTAGAAAGTATGTCATTTTCCCGAGATCAGTCATTTCAAACTCATTCATCAGCACCTTCTTGAACTTAGCTAATTCTTGTTCAGAACTTCCGGTCAGCAATATGTCATCAACGTACAAACACACCAGAATCATATTGCCTTCAGAAATATGCTGAACATAAACACCGTATTCCATCTCACATTTTTGAAAACCCTGCTTCTTGAAAAATGAATCAATCTTCTGATTCCAAGCTCTGGGCGCTTGCTTCAATCCATACAAAGCTTTATGTAATCTGTACACCATCCCTTCCTGATTCTTTTTCACAAATCCAGGAGGTTGTGACACATAAACTTCTTCTTCTAATGGACCGTTCAGAAATGCAGATTTCACATCTAAATGCATCAGAGGCCAATTCCTGTTAGCAGCTATTGCAACCACCAATCTGATTGTTTCATGTCTCGCTACAGGTGCAAACACTTCAGAATAATCCAGCCCAGGTTTCTGCAGAAATCCTCTTGCTACCAACCTCGCTTTGTGTTTGCCAATTGATCCATCTGGCTTTAACTTCTGCTTGAAAACCCATCTAACGTTGATGGCTTTCTTGTCCTTTGGAAGTTCTGTCAGCTTCCAGGTCTTGTTTCTCTCTATGGCATCAAGTTCTTCTTTCATGGCCTTTAACCAGAACTTCTGCTTGAGAGTCTCTTCCGTACTTACGGGTTCAGAGTCTACTAATATGGCACACTGAATAATCTCTCCCTCAGAATCTACTTCAGTGTCTTGCAACATGTCAAACTCTTCGAATCTTCTCGAAATGTTTCTGATTCTCTGTGGCCTCTGACCTCGTTCAGAACTTTCTCCGGATGCTTGAACCCCAGAAGTTCTGTCCTCAGAAGTTTCTCCTTCAGAAGCTCTTGCTTCAGAAGTTTGACTTCCTTCAGAACCTTGACCAACTTCAGAGTCTGGCATATTCCCAGAGTCTGAATCACCACCAGAATCTTGATCATCATCCGAATCTGGATCATCAGAATCACCTTCATCTTTTGAGTCTCCTTCAGAGTCAGAATCACCATCAGTTTCAGAAACTCTTATTTTTGACCTGTCTTCAGTTCTCACATCAGAATCAGATTGAGACTTATCCCAATTCCAAACTTCTGATTCTTTCACAATAACGTCTCTGCTGAACTCAACTTTATTAGTTTCTGGACAATAAAGCTTGTACGCACCCGTACTGTGGTACCCCACCAGTAACATTACTTTGCTTCTATCATCCAGCTTCTGTCTTCTAGCTTCTGGAACATGTTTGTAACAAACAGAACCAAACACCTTCAGATGACTAACACTTTGCTTTTCTCCAGTCCACTTCTGAATAGCAACTATTTTCTTCAGCTTCTTCATTGGACATCTATTGAGCACATATGCTGCGGTGGCAACAGCTTCTCCCCAGAAGTTCTGAGGAAGCTTCTTCTCTTTCAGCATGCTTCTCACCATATCAAGCAAAGTACGATTTCTTCTTTCAGCAAGACCATTGTGTTGAGGAGTGTAAGGAGCAGTAACCACATGCTCAATTCCATTCTCCTCACAGAACTTCTGAAACTCTTTGGAGTTATACTCACCCCCACCATCGGTTCTGAGAATCTTCAGAGTCTGACCACTCTGATTCTGAACCTTCATTCGGAACTTCTTGAATTCAGCAAACACCTCGTGTTTGAACTTAATAAGGGATACCCATATCATTCTCGTGAATTCATCAACAAATGACATGAAGTATTTATTCCCTCCGATCGATGCTACTGGAAATGGACCACACACATCAGAATGTACTACTCCCAAGGCATGTTTTGCTCTTGGAGCAACTTCTGACGCAAATGGCAATCTTGGTTGCTTTCCTTCCATGCACACTTTGCATGACTTCTCAGGCTTCTTAATTGTAGGAATTCCATGTACCAGCTTCTTCGAATTCAGATGTTCTAAGCTTCTGAAATTCAGATGACCAAATCTTCTGTGCCACAGCTCACTTTCTTTCACAACACTTGTTGCACTAAGACATTCAGAGTCAGAAGTTCTGACATTCACCTTGAATGTTCTATTCCTTCCCTGTTCTGACTCCATAATCAGCTTCTGATTACAGTCATACAACTTCAGAAGATTGTCCTTCATGGTAACTGAAAAACCTTTCTCAATTAATTGTCCCACGCTCATCAAATTGCTTTTTATGCCAGGTACATACCACACTTTCTGAATCAATGTTGTTTTCCCATTGTTCAAAACAACTCTGACATTTCCCATACCTTCAGCGTTAAGATATTTGTCATCAGCACATCTGATCTTAGTCCTCTTCTCAGAATCAAAATCAACCAGCCATTTCTTATTTCCAGTAAGATGATTTGAGCAGCCAGTGTCTATATACCACCAGTCTGTCAAATTCGTATCATCAGATTCTGAAGCCATCAGTAGCACAGATTCATCATCAGAACTTCTGGCTATATTTGCTTCTTCTGACTTCCTTTCTTTGTTTGACCAACAATCTCTAGCAAAGTGACCAAACTTCTTGCAACAGTAACATTGGATCTTCTTCTTGTCATACTTCTCTTTTCCCTTCTGAGCATTCTTTTGCCTATCAGAAGTTGAAGTTTCTGACTTCTGACCACCATCAGATCTTCTCCTGGCTTCTGACCAAGACTGCTTCTGATGCTTCTTATCATAAACTGCTTTCAGAGCCTGCTGCTCTACTTCCCTTTCAGAAGTTCTCTCAGTCAGACGCAACTCTTGCGCTTCTAGACTGCTTTGCAGCTCTTCAATTCTCATGGTGCTCAGATCTTTAGAATGTTCTATTGCTACCACAATGTAATCAAACTGAGGAGTAAGGGATCTCAATACCTTCTCAATGATTACTTGTTCAGAAAGAGTTTCTCCACACGCCTTTATCTCATTAGTGATCAGAATCACTCTGGAGATGTACTCAGAAACTTTCTCATTGTTCTTCATGTTGAGATTCTCGTACTGCTTACGTAGAGACTGAAGCTTCACCTTCTTCACTGATGCGTCACCACCGTAACATCTTACCAGTGTGTCCCACGCCGCCTTTGCCGTCGTTGAATCTGCAATCTTCTCAAACACATTCTCATCCACACACTGATAGATGTAGAACAATGCTTTCTGATCTTTCTTCCTTGTATCCTTCTGCGCGTTCTTCTGTTTCTCCGTCGCATCTGCTGCTACCGGAATATAACCTTCAGTGACAAGATCTAGAACATCTTGAGCACCGAACAGTACACGCATCTGAATCATCCAACGATTCCAGTTTTTGCCATCAAATACTGGAAGCTTGGTGTTCATGCCGCCGTTGTCGTTCATCATCTTCAACCTTGTACAGTACACTCAGAACTTACCACACACAGTGTTTCCCAACCCACATAATCAAAAATTATGATTCTGATCAGAATTTCGTTCAAGATTCAACACAAATCAAGAACCAAAATTCAATCACACAAGAAATCCTCACGTTTCACTCGTGTTTTCCGTGTTTTCCCGTTGATCCGAACCGGAGCTCTAGATACCAATTGTTGGTGTACAAGGTGAAAATAATGATGAAAAGAAGAGAATATATTATATTGAGAATGACGGCTACAAAGGATAAAGATACAATGATTGGAATGACATCTGCACTACCTTATTTATAAGCTAAAACTAGGGCTACAAAAACAACAATAAAATACTAAAATACCCTCTAACAAACTTGATCCCCAAGTTTGTGAATATATAATTAAAATATAAATTATTATTCTAATAATAATTGCATACTCTTTCGAAGCTAACACCTCTCAAGTTAGACATTGAGCCAAATTATTTTGGAATGTATCAATCCCTCCCTCAAGGTCCATACTTATATGGAGATCGATACATGTTCTTTGATTGTTACTACTCTCAAGACCTTTGGAGATGTCTTGCAAACCAAACTAATGAGCCACTCAATTAAAAAATGCTGAGAAATTCTCTAGAAACCTTTCTCTACTCAATGCAAAATTGTCATTCTATATGGAATCATGAACACAATAAATGACAAATGGTATGCAAGGAATCAAGTCTAGTTCAATAACTAGTTTATTCATTGGAAGTCCACCATTACTTTAATCATATCTCAGGTATCCCTTTCTAGTAATGTCACTAAAACCACTTTCACCGCCACTATTCTTGCGTTATTGATTCTTAAAGCTTTTAAAGTTACGATCCACCCTCCTAGAGCTCGTGTCACTAAGGAGGTCATCTAGAACCCACGTACATTTAATTAGATTAAATACAATATAGATAATGTTTGAGTTAGTATCCCAAACATGTCTCCTTGTGGAGAAAGTTTTAGAGATCACAAAGAAAATCACTTACACATTTTTTCTTGCAGTACATGTTTTGAAAATGCTTTATATGTTGAGCTCTCTCTCTCTCTCTCTCTCTCTCTCTCTCTCTCTCTCTCTCTCTCTCTCTATTTTTTCTTGCAGTACATGTTTTGAAAATGCTTTATATGTTGAGCTCTCTCTCTCTCTCTCTCTCTCTCTCTCTCTCTCTCTCTCTCTCTCTCTCTCTCTCTCTCTCTCTATATATATATATATATATATATATATATATATATATATATATATATATATATATATATATATATATATATATATATCCTTCTCTCTCACACACACATACTTGACCAAAATTTTGGTTAAAGACATATTCCAACTTGTGGTTCTTTCTTTTAGAAAGTATTATTTAGTTCCTTTTGGCGATTAAGAAACACATGGAGTAATTATTTGATTACTTTGAAATCTATTCATTTCATAGCCCACTCACATATATAATGAGAATAACCACTATGCAAGCAAGATGGAAAATTTAAAATTAACTACTAAAAATTATATTTGGTGGAATGATATACATATCAATGCAATTATAAATTTTAATAAAAATATAATAGAACTTTCTACTTATAAATTTTAATAAAAATATAATAGGACTTTCTGCTTTTAGATTTTGTTAACATTTGAGGTTTTAACATTCATCCTCCAGTTTCTTAATATGATATTCTTTTTTATATAATTTTGGGTACTTTTCCCTTGTTGCTATAAATTTTTTGAGAATTGCTAATCTCACTCTAAATGGTGAAAAAACACCATATGAAAATTCAAAAATGTCTATCCAATTTCGAAAATGCATTTCTGGATGCACCACGCGCTTCACTAAAAAATGGCAAAATTAAGTCACACTCAAGATTTTTTTTCAAAAATTATTCTGAAGATACATCTCCGGAATAACTCCATGTACCCCACACATTCCTCACTGAATCACTTTTTTTTAAAATAAATTAATTCGAAAATGCATCTTCGTATTCATAATAGACATAATCCAGAGATGCATCTCTGGAACAACACTAAACAATAACTTTTGATTTTGATTTAGAGATGTTTTGATGAATTTGGCGATATGTTATAATTATACTATCATTTTTTGTATAAATTAAACCTTACAACCGATATGATGAAAATAACATATATAAGGTGTTAAATCCAAAGTACACAATGAAGTCAAAATAAAATACAACCGATAATAAATTCAGAGTACATACTATAAACTACTGCATATGACGTGTTATACCCTAATTTTTTACCCTAAGATTCTGCATTTTTTTCTCGTTTTGCATCGTCTGCATAGCATATCACTCATTTCATCTCGCATAATACCCAATTTATCAGTCAGAATAAACTTGTTGGAATTACAGTCGATTCTGTCAAAATAAAAGTCAACAGTGGGAAAAATCAGTGGACGGAGAATTTTAAAACCGAGCCTGCAAACGTCAGTGGTATTAATCTACGTTTCGCGTAGTTTAACCTGGCGTGCTCATTTAAATTTTTCGACCACTTTTCGATCGCATTTCTGGACAGTTTAAGCTATTTTAGCTAGTAAAATTTATTTCAGAATTTAACCAAACGCTGTATTTTTTCCAATACGTATATTTTGCGCTGATCATTTTGGCGTATTCGTTTTATTTTTTTGAGCACTTCGATATCGGTCGCATTAATTTTTTTTTATCGTTTTCTTTATTCTAGTTTTAATTAATATTCTTTTTACCTTTACTGAACAAATTTCTATATATTTTTTTAATAATTAACACTTTGTCTTTTTCTTTTTAACATTTAATTTTCCTTTTACTCCTTTTATTCTATTTTTGAAAAAACTTCATACTTAAGTTTTAGAGTACGTTTTGATTGTATTACATGTTAGTGTAAATTGGCTTAACATGCATGTTCTGATGTTACGTACCCCACGCGAGACCTATTGCCTACACAAAAAACAAAATTCTGAGAATGCTACCCCACTACACCTTTATCTTCACACAAGTGTACCCTCTCATTTTCATAAAAAGGATTACCACTAACCATTTTCGAGACTTCCATCTTGTTTCTATTTTCTCACTTAACTTCATGCTGCAATAAACAATACTTTTTTTTCATTAACCTTAATTCCATCTTTCCACACACATGCAGACCCCGGGTTTCTTGTCTTCATAATGCTCTCTCTCTCTCTCTCCCATGGAGGAGGAGACAATAATCCAAAGCCAAAAAACCATTTTCCACTGTTTTATTTCCTTCGCATGTGAGCTTTCTCCTTCAGCTCATACTGCAACTTAACACAACATACAAAAATACACACCACCATCTTTTTTTCATCACTTTTTCAACCACTTTGTTACACTCCATAAAAAAAACTAACACCAAGAACCATTTTCACTTCCCTTGCAAAACACCATATTGCCTTCATAAAACAACCAAAAACATAAATAAATTCACTTTTCCCACTTTTTACAGAAACCAATACTAGTGTTTTCTTTGATCTAGCAAAAATGGGTTGTTGCCATTCAAGACTAGAGAAGGAAGAAACGGTGACGCATTTCAAATCAAGGAAAATTTACATGAAAAACTTGGTACAAGCAAGACATGTTTTTCAGCTGCACATGTTATGTACTGAAGATGACTGGTTTACATCCTGAGTGAATCGCACACTCAAAGATAACAACAGAGTCGCCACCAAACTTTATTTAGTCCCAAAGGACAGGAAAAATATCGATAAAACCCAAGGGGAAGAGAAACGGGAACGGGGGGTTGGTTATGCGAAAGGAATGTATTAGCACCTAACACATTCGTCGTACTCGACGGAAACCATTTTGCTTGCTTCTAGGCTTGGATGGGTTATCTATCTAAAGGCTTCTAGCTAAGAGAAAGAGGAGAGAGGGAGAGAGAGAGAGAGAGAGAGAGAGAGAGAGAGAGAGAGAGAGAGAAAGGGGAAAAAGAAAGAAAAGAAAGAAAGTGCTCGCGGAGGATTGTGGCCTTCGTGCCTACGTACCCTCATAGTGCAATGAGGAAATCAGAGCGTCGTAGTTCATGGAACCAGGGGACAGAAAAGTAGGAAGAAAGGGAGAAGGAAAAAAGGGTGGAAGTGTGCTCGCCAAGACATCGCGTCTCGTGCCTACGTATCTGACATTCGAACGAATGCAGAATCAGAGCTTCCGTAGTTCGGGGAACTGATCGGAAAACAAAACAAGAAAGAAATAGCAAAACAAAAGAAGTGGTGTCAAAACTGTTAGTTTCTTGGATTGGCTGGAATTTTGGTAAAACAAAGGTTGTTCAATGTTGATGTCAAGGTGGTGATGTCACAACATTGAGTCTTAACACTGGGTTGTGTTAAGAGTTAAGTTGGATGTCTGATGTCACAAGCGATGTTGTGACATTAGATCTGCAGAATTAATAACATCAGGTTTAGTGATGTTGTTAGGGTTTGCGTTTTAGCTGAAATTGTGGAGAGCAGGTAGTCTCATTGGATGCGGATATCTTGGGATAGATATTCTCTGTTGCATAGGAGATCTGGTACAGATTTGTAGGAGATTTAAAAGGTTGAAGATTTGAAAAGATTTTAGGAGAAAATTTGTTTTGAAGATTCAGTTTTAAATAACAAATCAAGTCAGATATTGTAGCAGGTCCAAGCCCAATTCAAAGAGCTATATAAAGCGCAACAATCCTAAAGGAAAAATAACGAAGAAAGTGAGCTAAAGACTGAGAGTCGGTTGAGTCTTCGTGTTTGTAAACCATTCGAGTGTGAATTGGTAATATTGTTTTGAGTTGTTCTTGATCAAAGCTGTGAAGCAGAATCAAGTAGTGTTATTCAAAGTGTGTGATCTTTGAATTATATCATTGAAGTGTTTTAGGGATTGAGTAGTGTTCTCACACTTAAGTGGTTTTTTAGGTAGAAAGTCACTAGTAGGAATTAAGATTAGGAGATTGTCAACTGGGTTGTTGAGTCTGTAATTTAATTCTACAAGTAGTGAACCTCATCCCTGGCTTGGTAGCCCCCAGACGTAGGTAGTTAGACCGAACTGGGTGAATAATTCATTGTGTTGATTTATTGTTGTTATTGCATTGTCCATTGCAGAGTGTGTTGTTGTGACATCGCACTTAACATCACACATCTGGTACCAAAATTTCAATTGGTATCAGAGCAGGCATCCTGTCTGTCTCTGGGTGAGATCTAGGGAAGTTACTTTCTGGTGTAAAGATGGACAAAGAAGTTGGAGGATTTGTCAACAGACCCCCTATTTTGGATGGCTCGAATTATGATTATTGGAAGCCAAGGATGATCACCTTTTTGAAATCCTTGGACAGCAGGGCTTGGAAGGCTATCGTTAAAGAATGGAAAGCACCTGTTGTGTTTGAAAAAGATGATGCTGGGAAAGATAAAGAGGGCACCGCAAAGCTGAAACCTGAAGAAGAATGGACCAAGGAAGAAGATGAACTTGCCCTTGGTAACTCTAAAGCCCTAAATGCTATCTTCAATGGAGTTGATAAGTACATCTTCAGATTGATCAACTCATGTGAAGTTGCTAAGGAAGCATGGGATATTTTGAAGGCTACACATGAAGGAACATCTAGAGTTAAGATGTCAAGACTTCAGATTTTAACATCAAAGTTTGAAAGCCTGGAGATGAAGGAAGATGAGACTATACATGACTTCCACATGAGTATTCTTGAGCTATCCAATGCATCCAGTGCTCTTGGTGAAAAGATGTCAGAAGAAAATCTTGTAAGGAAGATCCTTAGGTCCCTTCCTAAGAGGTACAAGATGAAGGTGACTGCTATTGAGGAAGCTCAAGACATCAGCAAAATGAGGGTTGATGAGCTTATTGGATCTCTTCAAACATTTGAGCTAGGAGAAGAACCTGAGAAGAAGTCCAAGAGTATAGCTTTAGTTTCCAGTTCTGAAGAAGCCAAGAAAGAGAAAGTAGATGACTCTCAGGAGGAGTTGTCTCAGGCTATTGCCTTGCTGGGTAAACAGTTCAACAAAGTTATGAAGAGGATAAATAGGAGTTATAATCCCAATGTCAAGAACATTACCTCTGACATCAACAGATCAGGAGGACAAGGGAAGAAGTCTAAAGATGAAGAAAAATCCAGTAATGACAAAAGGATACAATGCTTTGAGTGTGAAGGGTTTGGACATGTCAAGAAGGAATGTCCTACTTTTCTAAAGAAGCAGAAAGGGTTATCAGCTTCTTGGTCTGACAGCGAGAGTGAATCTGAAGAAAATTCAGCTAAACTTGTTAGAGCTATGGTTGGGGTTTATGAGTCAGATGAGGAGTCTTGTGATGATGAGGTCTCTTACGATGACCTGGCTGTCACTTACAAAGATCTTTTCGTGAGAAGTGAGCAAGTGTGTCTTGAAGGAGAAGAGCTGAAGAAAACCATAATACAGTTGAAAGCAGAAAAGACTGAACTTGAAGCTGAAGTCAGTATGCTTAACTATAAGCTGGACTCTATGACCAAAACTATCAGAATGTTGAACAATGGTACTAATGCATTAGACAACATTCTCAATATTGGGAAGATGGCTGGAGACAAATGTGGTTTGGGATTCACCAGTGATGCAGGTTCTATCACCCCAAAACCAGTGATGTTAAAATAGATGTTAAAACATCATGACAGAACTCCATCTAAGAAGAAATACAGACGCTGGAGGTGTCACCATTGTGGATGTTTTGAACACATTAAGGCTTATTATTATAAGCTACATGGGTATCCACAGAAGGCTCATCAGGTTGTTCCCAAACAGAACTGTTATAAAGGAAGGCAAGTTTCCAAGCCTAAGAAGTAATGGGTCCCCAAAGTTAAGGTTACCAGCTTGATAGCTCACACTTCTTTAAGGGTTTCTACCAAAGAAGATTGGTACTTTGACAGTGGGTGTTCAAGGCACATGACTGGAGTAAAGAATCTGTTGGTAGATGTGAAGCTTCAGTCTTCAGGCTATGTTACATTTGGTGATGGGGTCAAAGGAGAGATCAAGGGGATTGGTAAACTAAACTGTGTTGGTGCTCCCAGACTGGAGGATGTTCTTCTTGTTAAAGGATTAACAGCAAATTTGATTAGCATTAGTCAACTTTGTGATCAAGGATTCAAAGTAGACTTTACAAAGTCAGAATGTATTGTCAAAAATGATAAAGGAGAAGTCATTATGAAGGGAGCCAGGTCTAAGGACAATTGTTATCTTTGGGTGCCTCAAAACTCAAATTCTTCCACGTGTGTGTTTGCTAAAGAAGATGATGTCAAAATCTGGCATCAGAAGTTGGGACATCTTCACCTAAAGGGAATGAAGAGAATCATCTCCTCAGAAGCAGTCAGAGGAATTCCCAAACTAAATATTGAGGAAGGAAAAGTGTGTGGAGACTGTCAAAAAGGGAAGCAGACCAAGATGTCTCATCCGAAGCTTCAACATGACACCACCTCCAAGGTATTGGAACTACTTCATATGGACTTGATGGGACCTATGCAGGTGGAAAGTCTGGGTGGAAAGAAATATGCATATGTAGTTGTGGATGACTATTCAAGGTACACCTGGGTGAGCTTCATCAAAGACAAATCAGAGGTGTTTGATGTTTTTAAATATCTTTGTCAAAGACTCCAAAGAGAAAAGGAGAGTAAGGTTATCAGAATAAGAAGTGACCATGAAAGAGAGTTTGAGAATAGCAAGTTTGAAGAATTTTGCTCTGCTGAAGGTATAAGTCATGAGTTTTCATCGCCTATTACTCCTCAGCAAAATGGAGTAGTTGAGAGGAAGAACAGAACTATCCAAGAGTCTGCTAGAGCGATGATCCACGCCAAGAAACTTCCTTATCATTTCTGGGCTGAAGCCATGAATACTGCCTGCTACATTCACAACATGGTTACCCTGAGAAGAGGCACTTCATCCACTCTGTATGAACTATGGAAGGGAATAAAACCTAATGTTAAATACTTTCATGTTTTTGGAAGTAGATGTTATATTCTGGCTGATAGAGAACAGAGAAGAAAATTGGATTCCAAAAGTGATGAAGGAATATTTTTGGGATACTCTACTAACAGCAGAGCATGTAGGGTTTTCAACTCTAGAACCAAGGTGATGATGGAGTCAATCAATGTGGTAATTGATGACAATGACAAGCAGGAAGATGATGATGTCTTAGATGATGTTAGAACATCATTTGGTGAAGTAGCACCAGAAGCTGAAGACAGAAGTCCAACTCCTAGTGTTGCTACTGCTGAGCCTGAAACTGAGCAACCTCATAAGGATCCCTCCATCAGAGTGCAGAAGGACCACCCAAAGGAACTCATTATAGGTGATCCAAACTCTGGAGTGAGGACTAGGTCAAGAGATGTTATAGCAAGTTCATGTTTTGTCTCCAAAATTGAGCCAAAGAATGTCAAGGAAGCATTGACTGATGAGTTTTGGATAAATGCAATGCATGAAGAGCTGGAGCAGTTCAAGAGGAATGAAGTATGGGAGCTTGTTCCTAGGCCTGATGCAGTTAATGTGATTGGCACCAAGTGGATCTACAAGAATAAATCTGATGAACAAGGAGTGGTCACCAGAAACAAGGCCAAATTAGTTGCTCAGGGATACACTCAGGTTGAAGGAATTGATTATGATGAAACCTTTGCTCCTGTGGCAAGACTGGAGTCTATCAGATTACTCTTAGGTGTGACTTGTAATTTCAAATTCAAGCTTTTTCAGATGGATGTTAAAAGTGCCTTCTTGAATGGCTACTTAAATGAAGAGGTGTATGTTGATCAACCAAAAGGATTTATTGATCCAACATTTCCTGACCATGTGTACAAACTAAGGAAAGCTCTATATGGTTTGAAGCAAGCACCAAGAGCTTGGTATGAAAGACTTACTGAATTCCTGGTTGTGAATGGCTACAGAAAAGGAGGAATTGACAAGACTTTGTTTGTTAAAGAGGAAGGAGGAAAACTGATGATAACTCAAATCTATATTGATGACATAGTATTTGGTGGGATGTCAGATGCAATGGTGAAACATTTTGTGGAACAAATGCAGTCTGAATTTGAAATGAGTCTTGTTGGTGAGCTGAACTATTTTCTTGGTCTACAAGTTAGACAAATAGAGGACTCCATATTCATTTCTCAGAGCAAGTATGCAAAGAACATAGTGAAGAAGTTTGGCCTAGAGAATGCTAATCACAAGAGGACTCCTGCTCCTACTCATATAAAAATATCCAAGGATGAACACGGTGTCAGTGTGGATCAAAGTTTATATAGAAGCATGATTGGGAGTCTATTGTATCTCACTGCTAGCAGACCTGTCATTGCTTTTGCTGTTGGAGTTTGTGCCAGATATCAATCTGAACCTAAGGCTAGTCACTTGAATCAAGTGAAAAGGATCTTGAAATATGTAAATGGCACTAGTTACTATGGGATGTTGTATAGTCATGGTTCTGGGACTGAGTTAAGGGGATATTGTGATGCTGACTGGGCTGGGAGTGCTAATGATAGGAAAAGCACTTTAGGAGGCTGTTTCTTCCTAGGGAATAATCTGATATCATGGTTTAGTAAAAAGCAGAACTGTGTGTCTCTTTCCACTGCTGAAGCTGAGTACATAGCCGCAGGAAGCAGTTGCTCTCAACTTGTTTGGATGAAGAAGATGTTAACAGAATACAATGTCAAGCAAGATGTCATGACATTGTACTGTGATAATTTGAGTGCTATCAATATCTCAAAGAATCCTATTCAACATAGCAGAACTAAGCATATTGATATAAGGCATTATTTTATAAGAGAATTGGTTGAGGACAAAGTTGTTACATTGGAGCATGTAGCTACAGAAAAACAGTTAGCTGATATCTTCACTAAAGCATTAGATGCAAACCAATTTGAAAGTTTGAGAAGTAAATTGGGAATTTGCATACATGAAGATTAAATGTGCAAGAGGGTGTATTAAGCAGGTGTATTATTTATTAGAAATTGATTTTGTTTAACTGCTGATAGCATACAAGTTTGAAGTACATCATAAGTTACAGATTATCCTAACCCCTTGCATCTAGAAAAGCTTTCCAGTCTTCATCCCAATCATCATCAGCAGCTTGTTGTTGCACAGGAATCTTTTTGCTTGGTTTCATGGTTGTTTCTGAGGTTCTGCCTGTCCTTTTGGCTCCTGAAGTAGTTGCAGCTGCAGTCATTATTTTGTTTCTCTGCTGAGGTGGATCTGAAGTCGTGCTCGTTTGCTTGAAGTTCTTTGATGCACCTTTGTTGTTTGACTGGCTCATTCTTGGTTACTGAGTGGTGCTACTAGTAGAAAGGCTTGTGTTTATAATGAAAAACAAGGAGCATCGTTTGTATTGACTAGACAGTCAATGTGTTGGAACTTGTGTTTTTGGGAAGCATGTTGTTTAACCATGTCTTTATGTCAGAACATTGTGTTTGGTGATTGTCAAATTGTGGCTAAAAAGGGGGAGAGTTAGCCTAGGTGTGTAGAGTGTACCCTATATCTGGTGTGGTGCAGATGTTGAGGGGGAGTGTGCAGATGTTAAAGGTTTGCAGATGTTAAAGGTTTCAAAAATTTATTCCGCTGCTGAAGTCTCTGAAGGTGCAGAGATTGTTTTAGCCAAAATTAGCCAAAGGGGAGATTGTTAGTTTCTTGGATTGGCTGGAATTTTGGTAAAATAAAGGTTGTTCAATGTTGATGTCAAGGTGGTGATGTCACAACATTGAGTCTTAACACTGGGTTGTGTTAAGAGTTAAGTTGGATGTCTGATGTCACAAGCGATGTTGTGACATTAGATCTGCAGAATTAATAACATCAGGTTTGGTGATGTTGTTAGGGTTTGCGTTTTAGCTGGAATTGTGGAGAGCAGGTAGTCTCATTGGATGCGGATATCTTGGGATAGATATTCTCTGTTGCATAAGAGATCTGGTGCAGATTTGTAGGAGATTTAAAAGGTTGAAGATTTGAAAAGATTTTAGGAGAAAATCTGTTTTGAAGATTCAGTTTTAAATAACAAATCAAGTCAGATATTGTAGCAGGTCTAAGCCCAATTCAAAGAGCTATATAAAGCGCAACAATCCTAAAGGAAAAGTAACAAAGAAAGTGAGCTAAAGACTGAGAGTCGGTTGAGTCTTCGTGTTTGTAAACCATTCGAGTGTGAATTGGTAATGTTGTTTTGAGTTGTTCTTGATCAAAGCTGTGAAGCAGAATCAAGTAGTGTTATTCAAACTGTGTGATCTTTGAATTATATCATTGAAGTGTTTTAGGGATTGAGTAGTGTTCTCATACTTAAGTGGTTTCTTAGGTAGAAAGTCACTAGTAGGAATTAAGATTAGGAGATTGTCAACTGGGTTGTTGAGTCTGTAATTTAATTCTACAAGTAGTGAAATTCATCCCTGGCTTAGTAGCCCCCAGACGTAGGTAGTTAGACCGAACTGAGTGAATAATTCATTGTGTTGATTTATTGTTGTTATTGCATTGTCCATTGCAGAGTGTGTTGTTGTGACATTGCACTTAACATCACACATCTGGTACCAGAATTTCAAAAACCAAGAGCAAAAGTGAAAGAAAAACTTTACTGGGGAAGACCACGCAGTAAGAGCGATTGTACAAGAGACTAGGAGGAGAATGGTGTCAAAACCAAGAAGGAAAGAAACTCCGCTGGGGATAACAGAAAGAAATTGGTGTCGAAACTAAGAAAGTAAGAGCAAAGGGTATAGAAAAGAATCCTTTGGGGATCCAAATAAAGGGATAGTGGTGAAAACCAAGAGAAAAGGGAGACTCGGTGTATTAATTGGCTGGCAGTGGTTAACCGAAGAAAGAAAATAAGACCCTGGCGGGGAAAAGAGGCTGGTGTCAACAGACGGACTGTGATAAACCAAGAGAGCAAGTGTTGAACCAAGAGAAGGTGTTTGACTCGGGGGGGACATCAGTATGTTAACTGATAAACAATGGTTAACCGAGGAAACAAGGATTGCAACTCTGTGGGGATAGAGAAGCATTGGTTTTAACAGAGAAAATTGTGATCAACTAGAAGAGCGGGTTTATGACCGATCGAAGGTCGTAACCCAAAAGGGGTGTTGGTATTGAGTGAACAAACAACACTTGACCAACGAAGAAAGGGTATTGAACCAAAAGAGGTTACTAGCCCAAGGGTGCAAGTATTCGAACCAATAAAGGTTGCCAACTGCGGGGTTCGATTTTAACAGGAGAACTGTGATTAACCAAGAAAAATTAGTGATTAACCAAAGGGAGGTGATTAACTCAAAAAGGGGATTCAGTATTTTAACAGACGGATTGTGGTTAACTGGAGAAAATAGTGATTAACCGAGAGAATGTGATTAACCCGGGGAAACTCAGTATTTTAACAGACGGACTGTGGTTAACTGAAGAAAAGGGTCAAACATTAGTGTTTTAACTGACAGGCAGTGATTAACCAAACAAAGGGAGAAGAACCAAAAGAAGGGCGCGAACTCCGCGGGGGTTTCAGTATTTAACAAGAAAACTGTGTTTAACCGAAGAAAGAGGAAAGAGACTCTCTAAGGGAATCAAAAGAACAATGATTGCAAGAAAAGAGTAGGGTAAGAGTTGGGTGCTAACCCAAGAGACAATGATCTTTAACCAAGAGAAATGGTGATTGATCAAAAGAGAGATTGAAAAAGATAAAAGTGATCAGGGATAAACTCAACAGGGGATGGAGGAACACTACAGTTTAAGGATAGAGGTGACTATTCTCAGCGAGAGGGCCAACGCCCTTACCCAAGAAATAGTCAGAATGAGGGTAGGACAACTCCCTCCTCATTCATTCTCTAGCACTCAAAGTATAGTGCGGAAATTGAAACGGACAGCGTAACAGCTCCAATTTCTACAATGCTCCTGCGTGGAGAAATGAACAGCGTAACAGCTTCAATTTGTACAGTGCTCCTTTGTTCGTTCTTGGATAAAGTCAAAATCTAGATGTAGATATGTTATCATATTTATAATTTCATCATAGCTATCAAAGGTTCTATAATAATTAGTATAATTCTCTATCTCATAGTCTTCATTTATTTCATTATATAAATTATCAATCTCATCTTGATTTAATAAATTTGCTTGATCCATAATATCCTCAAATTTTGTTTGGGTTAACGAACTCATTATAAGAATATTTCCTACTTTCTGATTTAGTTATTAATACTTCGTTTACAGAGGTTTCATAATGATGATGTTCACATAGAGTTGAGGAACTCTGGGTGAAACCTAAGTCATGAGGTAAGTGGCTCTAAGGAGCCTAAAGAGAGAAGTGAGCAACTATGAGGATAGGGCTCACAAGAGGGGGACCTAGTGAGGTTAAAGAGAGAAGAGGCTCTAAGAAGGCCAAGGGTGGAGAATACTATAATGATAGCATCCAAGTAGAGTTGAAGAACTCCAAGGGAGGATGGTTCTAAGAAGACCAAACGTTGATCCTAATAAGGATGGGGAGTGGCTCTAAAGAGGCCAAGAGTGGATGATGGCTCTAAGGAGGCCAAGAAGGTATATGAGTTATCTATGACTTAAAAGTCAATAGAGAGTCTTTCCTTTGGAAGGAGGGAAATGACGAGGGTTAAGGAGGAGAGCTAAAGAGCTAGCCTCGCTTGGGGGAAAGACTTAACAGAGTTATAAGATAACAAAACATCATAAATAAGATGAACATATGGGCATGGTGATAACCAAAACACTTCACAGGGAGAACATGTGGAAATGTTTTAACAAACATAAGTGGTATAGGTAAACCAAAGAATATGACAATATCTTTAAATTTCATGTAATCAGAAGTGACAATCCAAGGCATATGAGCACTTAAAGATGGTTCTAAACATGGCATTCAAGTTTCAAGACATAAACATGTCACATATTTGATCAAACAAGCTCAAGTTATAAGGCAAATGATCTAAAGAGATCTCATGGTATTTCAAAGGATATTTTCATGTAAAAACACAACAAACATCAAGGAATTAAAGTGAAACACAAAATACAAAGTCACCACATCAAGTAGGGTTTAAGGTAACATGTTTTAGGTCTCATTTGATCAATATAAACAAGGAAGCATGGCAAAGAAATCAAGAGAAATCAAGATGTGCTTATGAAACCTTAAAAAGGCCTCTCACTTTCAACATTAACAAGTGTTTCAAAAATAATGATTTTCACCAATTTCTTTTAACAATCAGAAAATAGACATGTTAAGGAACATTTTGCAAAAAGAATGGATCAAAAAGAGTGAAAAATGAGCGAGTTATGAATGTTTGAAAACAAGGTACAAACCATAAAAAAATAACATGGAACAAGTGATAAAAAATATAGGAAATGTCCCACATGGGACTTGAACTCACGCCATGGGTCTCAGTGCACAAAAGCCTTACCAACTGGGCTACGCGCACAGTGTGAATAAAGGATGCAAGCATGAAGTAAAATAACAAGACAAGTACAACAGATGGGAAAAATAAAAAAGGAAAAGGTCTGGGGCAAGGAGGATTCGAACCCCAGACCCTTCGCTTACCAATACCTACAAACTCTTCCATGGACCAGCGGTGCTACGCTCTCATCCAAACATTATACGACTCAAATTGTTTTTATTTTAAAACAACCCTTAAACGGCCACCTCAACGCCACATGGGACTGACTGGGGGCCACACTATCTTCTTCTTCCTCCCTCGCTCTCTCTTCCCTCGTGCCCTAAAGCAACAAACATGGCCAGATTTTCCAGCCATCATATCTCACTCGTCCCTCAACCAAATCCAACAAAGTAAAAACCAAAAATGGAGCTCAACTTCCCAGGATTCTAAATATATTATTTGTTCAAATTAACATCCAGTGTATAATACGTAACATGCATCATAACAGTGCAACAACATAAAATTTTAACATGTTATAACATGCAATATTTCAACCAAAACATGGCAAGCTTTTATTCAGAATCACAAAGCAATCAACACACTACATTTTTACATTCAAATAGAAACAGAACTATGCATGTACATGAGGGTTTGAAGTTCAGAATTCCTACCTCTTGGAGAAAGTCTAAGGCTTCTTCTATAGCACTTGCAGAGAAGAGAAACAACCTTCTGGAACCTTGTTGACCTTTGGAGAAGAGAAGCAGATGATTAGAAGCTTCGGAAGTGCTTCAAATACAAAACCCGATCCTTTATGCAACCTGAAGTTCAAAAATGACAGATGATGATGGAAGTGTTACAGTTAGGGTTTAAGTGTTTAGAGCTTCTCGACAAGGTGTTTAGAGAAGGTTTGTGGAGTTTGGATGGAAGTGCACGAGTGAAACAAGTGTCTGGGGAGTTCTTGCGGATTTGCAAGAACATGTGAATGAGAGAGTGGAGTGAGTAATCAGCCTCTTCTTGGGGTGATTCTGGTGTGTCTTGGAGTGTAGAACAATGCTCTATTTATAGGATTAGTTGAGGGTTTGAGGTAAGGTCAGAAATGGAAACTTGCCACATTTGCCCTTTTGAAAATTTTCCCTCGCAAGTGAGCTGCCTTTGCTGATTCAAGGGTCTTCAAAGCCCTAGCCCTAGGCTCTATTGTAATGTGGACTGATTGGATTGGTTCAGATTCCAAGTTACAAGGAGGAAAAGAGGTTGTCATGTTGTTATGTAAAGTTTCTCTTTCATGGATGTCCACTTGCACATCTACTTGCCTAACTTGCTTAAACTATCATATTTTAATGTCTCAACTGGGAAAAATTGTGGCAGAGGTTTAAAGCATGTTAATCTGGTCTCTAATCATCAGAAAAGTGAAGGTTTTGGTGATTAAGAAGAGTAATGCATCATTATGCATAAGTTGATGACTTAGAAATCAAGAAATGGACCTCAAACTTCAATCAATCGAATCTCTCAGCTCACTCAATGGATTGAGGAGTTCTTGTACTTTTTGGAAAGCCCCAAATGTCCTATAAAGCTTTCATGTTCAATCCAAATTCTGAATCACAAGGGATCTTAGTGAAAAGTGGAGGTGAAGTCAGCTGGTTTTTAAGGCAAAAAGTAGTGAAATTTCACTAAGTCCTTAAGTGTTTTGAACTTCCAAGCCTTGTAACTTAAAAAACAAGCTTTAACTTGAAAAAGGTACTCTAATATGTTTTGAAGTTCATGCTGAGAGCTTTAACTTGAGCTTTGAGTCACCAAATTTGGATGTGTGGTTTGAAAATTATGACTTTCCCAATTTTGCACAAGGAGTGAATTCTTCCTTTAGAAAATTTTAAGAACAAAACCTTGCCCTTCTTGCAATAAATCTTTCAAATGGCGGTCTCTCATGTTCTAATTCAAGGATTGAACATGTTAAGATGGAGTGTGACTTGAATACTTCATTTTGGGCCAATAACATCAAAGTCAGAGGCTTGACTTTGCCAGTCAAAACCCTAATTTCCTCAGGAATTCCACTGGATGATCTTTGAGGATCTTGCTTCTTCAATCCCTTATAATGCCAATGGATGGCCTCCAAGGATGTTTATGAACATATGGAACCATGTCTCAAGGCTTGGGAACATGCCTTAATCAAAAGTCAAAGGCAAAGGTTGACTTTCCTGACAAAACCCTAATCTGGGGGACAAGGTGAGCTGGTGACTCTTTGTGCTAGTGATGAAAGTCAGATGATCTTGATTTCTTGTTGAGTAAGACCTCTTGAATGTAGTTGAGTTCAATTGGTTGATGAACTAATCAAACCTTGACTGATTATGACAAATCTCTTCAGTGATTCTTCGGGTTAAAACCCTAATTCCACAACTTGGTCTGATAGTCTCTTGTTGAATTGATTTGATCCAAAGTCTTGAGAACCCAAACTGGTGAACATTTGTGATGATTGTATGGAACCAGAGAATGTCTTAGGAGACCTTGAAACACATGAGAATTTGGTTAATTGCTCTTGTCCTCTTTCTTGTGTCAGTCTCGATTTTCACAAAACAGTCCCGATTTTCACAAAAGAAACAAACTAGCAAAGGTATGGGTTAGTTAACAATGCATGGATGGTTGAAGCCTAAATGCAAGTGCAAGATGTTATGACATCTAAGGGGTAAAATTGGGTGTGTAACATGTACATTCGATCTCTTCGTTCAAACTGGTTCAACTTTGTTTCACTTTGCTAACGCTGAAAAAACAAACTTCAACATTACCACGCATCACCCCTCAACAAACATTCCTCTTCATTGCAAGTCAACTTTCAACCTGAACACACCTCTCTCATTTTCTTTCCTTCACGCGTCAAAACTCACTCTACAATCCTTCGACCATATAGCCACCCTCCTTCATGTAGCTTCACCGTCTCACATCAAAAAACACAACCATAAACATCAGCCACAAAACCAACACAGAACACGAAAACAGTTCACAACCCGTTAGAGGCCTCATATCATTTGTTAAGGTCTCCATAACTACTTTTCTGTGTTACCAACCATCCATCACTTTTCTTCATTTTAAAATCATTCCCAACCATGCTGCATTTTTTAGAAAGGAAAGCAACCATAACTTCCTCACAACACCATTTTTTTATTTATTTATCATACTCTCATTTTCACATTTCCATACAAAACCATAAAACACATCTTCACTTGGCTGTACACCAAAACAACAACATATCCCTGCACATCGACGTACCACCCTCTTTCTTCAACAAGAAAACGACCCAGTCAACACTCTCGTTCACGCCGCCATAAAACAACTTGCGACACCTACAGCAGCAACAACACGATAACCGCCGGGGAATAATGAAGAAGAAGAAAACGTGCTTGAGCTGATTTGAGAGCAAGATAAGGAGAACCTGGATGGCGACGAATATGTTTGTTTCCATTGGTTCCGATCAAGTGTCGCCGCGTTGCTTAGACAGGAGAGGAAAGTGGAATCGTGGTTTGACGAAAAGAGAAACGAGATTGTGAGTAGGGGAGAAGAAGTTTGTTCATACACGTGAGTTCTTCAACGTCAAAACCTCTTTTTATTATTACTTTTTTTTAATTTAATTTGTTTTATGGTATCACTACTAGGCTCTAGGCCCTTGCGGGTTGAGGTATTTTCTTAACACTCCTTGCCTTTTTTTTAATTTTGATTAGAATTTAGTTTTTTAACTTAATTAAAATTTAGTTTAATTAATTAGAATTTAGTTTTTAAATTTAATTTAGTTTAATTAGTTTTAGTTAGAATTTAATTTAACTTAATTTATTTAATTTTAATTAGAATCCATTTTTAATTTATTTAATTTTAATTAGAATCCATTTTTAATTTATTTAATTTTAATTAGAACTTAGTTGTAGTTAGAATTTAATTAGGTTTTAGTTTATTTAGATTTAATTAGGATTTAGTTTTTAGTTATAATTTAATTAGGTTTTGGATTAATTAATTTTTTATTAGAATTTATTAGTTGATTAGTTTTTGGTTTAATTAGGTTTTATTTATCTTAATTCTTAATTAATCTTGATAATCCTCATTTTTAGTTAATCCTTGATGTCTTTTCCACTGTGATTTGATTACATACCTTGATTTTATGTTGTGTACATACACTGTTATTTGTTCATACTCTTAATTTTGTTGTTTGTCCATCGTATATTATCTCCATGTTGCTAATTTTGCCTAATATTCATTTATGGTTGTTGAAATTTCATGATGCCTATTTTGTTCGAGCCCAAGGGAAGGACTTGTTGTTGACTA
Organism: Lathyrus tuberosus; assembly: GCA_022829125.1. Lineage (NCBI taxonomy): Eukaryota > Viridiplantae > Streptophyta > Magnoliopsida > Fabales > Fabaceae > Lathyrus > Lathyrus tuberosus. The sequence continues at coordinate 8,603,991 of JALAZF010000018.1, forward strand.
TACAGTCATATGCATTTCATTTTTGTTCATTTGCATCTTTCACCCATTGTATGATCCTTATTTCTCCTTTAGGTAGATTCTCTATAGGATGTACATACTTAGACTATTCATTCTCTTTAGACAGATTCCCTTAGGATAGATATTCAGGATAGTTTCCCTTAGGATGTTAACTTAGACAATTTACAGTTAGTTCCCATATCCCAAGTGAGATTAGACATGAGTAATCCCTAGTTGAGATGTAATTTTCCTACCCCATGACATAGTTGAAAAAGATGTAGATTCTTTTCCGCTTGAGAGAGGTATGTGGCATACTCGTCGATTTGATATCCGAGTCAGAGCCCTTCTCTTAATGCGAAACAAAGATCCATCTTCCGCATGTTTGTGGTGGTTCAGTTAAGTATTCTACTTAAGATGACAACTTGTATCTTCTCCTAACCAACTAACAAACATTGCTTTTACCCGTAGTTGTCTGAACTACGGACGCTCTGATTTCTCAAGTTTCTCTTGAGAATACGTAGGCACAAGGTCAATCCTTGGCGAGCAACCTTTTCTTTTTACACCATTTTACCCCCATAGTGAGGGGAACTACAAATGCCCTGATTCCATTCCCGTCAAGATACGTAGGCACGAGATGCGATGTCTTGGCGAGCATACTTAGGAATAACACCTTAGGTCTTCCTTTACCCTTTTACCCTTAGCAAACAGATAGCAATAACAAATAACACAATAAGACAAGAGGTTCCTGTAGAGTACTACAGATATCTAGGATACTAGCACCTTCCATAGGTATAACCAACCCCCGAACCTTATATCTCTTGCATTGCTTTGCATTGCAATTAGGGCTTTCGATCTTTACCATTTCCTTTGGATAAATCAAAGTTCGGTGGTGAATTATGATTTGTGATTCAAGTTGATTAATAACTTGATATCTGATTCTCACCGCGACATGACGGACTCGGGTCCCCCCTGTTCCTACGCTGCCTCCTGTACTGCAGTGCATCACGTGCCTCCACCATCATGGCATCTAGAACGTCCCTTACCTCAGAGCCATCTAGAAAGAGTCATTTGTCTATACATGTCTATCTAATCTCCATGATACACGCGACATCTAGGCCTGCACATCATGAGATACTGGAGGAGAAGCATGCTAGGGAAAATTATGTTGTTGATGTGTTGCCTAGATGTCGCCATATCACGGAGATTGAACCCGTAGGCATAGAAAAATGACACTTTTTGGATGACTCTGAGGTGGGGGCCATTCTAGATACAATGATGGAGGAGGCACGAGAGACACTACATTACAAGAGGCAGAGTAGAAACACGAGGGTCTGAGTCTGTCATATACTATGGATTTATTATCGGTTGTATTTTATTTTGACTTCATTGTGTACTCTGAATTTATTATTTTATATGTGTCATTTTCATCATATCGGTTGTATGGTTTAATTTATACAAAAAAAAGAAAATGATAATATAACTATAACTATAACATATTGTCAAATTCATCAGAGCATCTCTAAATCAAAATCAAAAGTTATTGTTTGGTGTTGTTCAAGAGATGCATCTAAGGATTATGTCTTGTGTGAATACGAAGATGCATTTCTGGATCAATTTATTTAAAAAGGCTTAAATGCATTTTTGGTCCATTTAGTTTGGGTGTTTTAAATAATTTGTCCTCCTGTTACAAAACCAGTGATTCTGGTCCCTTAATTTTGATAGTCTTTGGATTTTTATGATCCCTCCTCCATTTTTACATACGTGGCATTGATGATTGGAATGAAAAAATAATTTTTAATTACTTGGTAAAGATGACTAGGATATTTTAATATTTAATATTGTTTTTAACGAATTTAATATTTTTAATACTGGCTTAGATCATTTATTAATTAATATTTTTTTATAATAAATTAATAAGCTTGCCATATCTTGATCTTTAGTCCACTCTACATGCTCCAGCTTTGAAGCAGAAAAAATATTGCAAGTAGCATTGTCAAGACTGAAGTTCCAGTTCATGTGAAGTTCCACTCTACATGAATCCTTTTGAATGCAAGAATGATTAAAGTGAAGCTAAGCTTCCACGACATCACAACCATGTCATTAATTTACTCAACTGCAATTACTGTCTGCAAGTGTGTACAGACCCATGATTGGTTTGATTATCGGAATCACATAATCTTGTTCTCTTTAGTGCTACTTATTTTTTTAAGTTTGGGAAGGATCACCGATTTATCGTTGTTTATGCTGCAATTTAATTGACTTGATAAGTTCAACTATAATAAATTATTATGTATACACATGTCCAAGCGGGATTTATGCATAAATTTGGAAATTAATTTTTTAAAGAGAAGTAAATATTGCCCATTCCATATGGATCTTGTTCGTGAATTTGGACGATAGCGTTTAGAATCTGTAGCATGTATGTGGATATTATTCTTGACCTTAAGCGTTTATTCCTCGTGTTGTATTCATATATCTATTGTAGGGGTGGACAACGGTCGGTGGCGGACGGTTTCGGACCGAAAATTGTCCACCGCTCAAGACCGTCGGTTTTAATATTTCAACTCACTGCCGACCGGTTTGCATGTCGGATTCTGCGGGTTGCGGTTCTCTCGGATAACGGTTTTTGTGGGTGGGTTCTTCCGGTTAACCTCACTCAGACAAATTTAAAAAATATCAAAATCAAAAACGTAAAAACAACAACCAACCAAAAGAGGATACATAAAATCAAACAGTTTGGAACTTTTGTAATATATTACTCATCTTTTTTAAGTTAGATCTAAAATCCATGCTATCTTCAGAGAAGATCCAAGTAGAAGATCACAATAACAAAGTGTATTTCTTCTTGTAAGTAAATAGTTGCATTAAACTTGATTATCAAGATGTTAATGGAACATAAAAATGGTGGAAGAAAAAGCTATTATCATGAAGATGTGTATGTTTAGAAAGCAAAAGTTAAAAGTGGTGTTTAGAAAGCAGAAGATGTGTATTATGTTTGGAAAGAGAGATGAGAGATGAAAACAATTGTAAGTGAGAGAAGAAAATAAATAAAAAGTATATGAATGAAAAACTAATATACAATGATGAAAGACACGTGAAGATCAAGATGGGTTTGAAAGAAATTGAATTAAATAATATTATTTGTGTGTCTCAATGTCTAGGAAACAACAATTTATTCATACTAGCACAGTAGCACACTATTAAATCAGACTACTATCACTTTTTCTCGGTCGGATGTGGGTTTTTATGGATTAATTTTCAACATCCGAACCGAGCCACAATAACTCATTGAAACTCGAATTTTCTCATTTCTTCAACCGACACCCATGTGTACCCGCCCGTTTCAACAAACACCGGATCGGACATGACGGATTTTGGACGGGTCTCAGATTTTTGTCCACCCCTAATCTATTGGTTATAAATCAACATCTTTTTCCTTAGCTTGCTTAGTTTGTCCTAGGATGCAGTGTATCTTTGTTGTGTCCTGAAGCCAAAAAATATACTTCTTGTTTCTTTTAACTATGTAAAGCTTCCTAATTATAAGGTACTTAGACACATGAATGAAAAGTAGAAGAAATGGAAAGTAACAAAGTTAATGAGAAACAAGTTGATACAGTGAATTGTTTGAAAATAGATGATTTATTTTTTAAAGTCCATTTAGATATGGTATAGTCCCACATTGTTTTCGTTAGACTTCCATTTAGTGTCTATATAATTTATTCAAACCATTTCTACTAACTACTTGTGGATTGAATAGAAGTTAGAAACAATTGGGCCTTAAGCCCATATAATTACTTCTCAAAAAACATATTAACTAAACAAAATATTAATAAATAAATTATCATTAATTAAAAAATATTAATAAATAAATATTATCATTAATTAAAAGACATAATTAATTTAATTAAAAAATATAAACAAATAAATAATCTAGTCATCAATGTCATTAAAAGTAAATTTTTTATCCTAATCATCATAGCCACATATGCAAAATTGGAGGGGACTACAAAAATCCAAAGGCCATCAAAATTAAGGGACTATAATAGTTGGTTTGTAATAGGGGGCCAATAGTTTAAAACGCTCAATCTAGGGGGACCGAAAGTGCATTTAAGTCTTAAAAAAAATGTTACATTACGGAATGCGTGAGATGTACATGGAGTTGATCTAGAGATGTATCTCCAGAATAATTTTTGAAAAAAAATCTTGGATGTAACTCAATTTTCATGTTTTTGAGTGAAGCCCATAGTGCTTTAGAAGATGCATCTCTAAAATCTCATGGACAATTTCAGAATTATATATGGTACTTTTCCATCACTTAGGATGGAATTAGCAATTTCAAAAAAAACTTATAGCAAAACGGGCAAAGTACCCAAAATTATATAAAAGAGAAAATCTTATTAAAAAACTAGAAGATAAATGTTAAAACCTCATATGTTTGCAAAATCTAAAATCAGAATGGCCTATTATATTTTTATTAAAAATTATAATTGCATTGATATGTATCATTCCACCAAATACAATTTTTAATAGTTAATTTTAAATTTGTCATTGTAATACCCTAATTTTTACCCCTAAGATCCCACATGTCATTTGCATCTCTACCACAAACAAGATCACAAGCTTTGGTTATCTTGCCTTCCTTTGTAGGTTTGTTTTTTAGGGAGATCACGAAGCACCCATGTTTTCTTGTTTGCCTGATATTTGTTTATGTTTATGTTTACTAACCCTCAATTAAAATAAAAAAATATGTTTGTTTTTCCTTTACTAACTTTTTCAGGAAAAAATTGGGATCAAGAATGTCAAATAGCAGTTCCTCAGCTCGAATAAAATTCATCTGAACAAAGTCAAAGTTGATTTGCAAACAATTCAAAATCATTTGATCAAGAGTTTCCCAAGATTTGATTGTTTATTGCTCAAGAAACTCTAAGGTTCATGTGTTTATTTCCATGCCTTCTTTGACAAGTCAAAAGAATCGAGCCAGAGTCAAGACAACACAATAAAAAGCCATTTTTCTCTTTTTTTTCATTGTGTTAATCGATTAACCAAAATATGCCTAAAAGTGGTTAATCGATTAACCAGTGTGTTTTTGGCTAAAAAACATAATTTTTAAATTCTGCAGCATTTAACACTAAATTTCATTTGTTTCATCATGAGAATATTCTAGATCACCTCATTTTAATTCCCCATAATCATAATATTAATTCCTACTATACACTCTCATTAATCACCATTTGATCTTGATTTTGCCTCCAAATTCAAATTTCAAGCCTAATTTTGACTCCAAACCAAGCTCTAAGCCACCAAGATTCCCAAGCCTAAATTCTATAAATAGAGGTCTCATTTCATTCATTCTTCAAGTTTTTTATAGGCAAATTCACCTTGTCAAAATTCTTTCTCATTCCCATTTTTCTTCATCTACCCAAATTCACCAAAGCTCTTTCTTCCATTAAAAGTTAGTAAGCTTTTCATTGGAGCTTACTAATCTTTGAGCTAAACCTTCATCCAAACACTTCTTCAACATCAAATTTTGTAGATCAAAGCTTTGGAGTGTGGTTCTTAAAGTTGATTTGAAGCATTTTCAGAGTTGGAAGTGGTAAACTCTTGTTCCACCATTGTTGTGCTTGTTTCATCTTCCACAATGCGATCTCTTGTTGATTCTTGTTGCTTGATCTTTGGATCTTGCAAATTATGTTTCATTGGTGTTATTTGCTTTTGTTTTACTTGAATTTTCATGCTCAATTGCATTCATGATCATGAGGCGTTTGAAAAAATGATTGAATCATGAATGCTGATTTTTTTTTCAAATTTTTTTGTTGTCCTGCCAGTGTTAATCGATTAACCAAATGCATGTACAAATTGGTTAATCGATTAACCAGAGTCAGAATTGTGTTTTTGGCTTGTTTGGGACTATTTTGAGTTCTTTTCTTTCTTCTTCCATTTCCTTTGGTTTTGCCTTGAATTGTAGTGTTTGTTGATCTAATTTCTCTTTAAATTCCATGGACTTTGGGTGTTTGATGATGTTGGATAAACCTTCATTAGTTCAAATCTATCTTTAAGCTGATCATTGGATTCATTTTAGGTGCTTTGAATTAGTGATAAGTTTATTACCTTAATCCACCAAGAAGAGTGATGGAACTTAAAGATGGAATGTTTCAAATATTGTAATTCAATTTGGCTTCCCTTCCCCTCTTCTTCTTCTTTATTTCTTTTGGTCAATGAAAATCTTACATATTGTCATACCCTAATTTTTGACTCTAAGATCCTACGTCTTTTTGCATCCTCTGCATAATTTATCACGCATTTCATCTTGCATAATACTTAATTTATCAGCTGAAATAAACTTGTTGGATTTACAGCCGAATCAGTCAAACTAAAAGTCAATAGTGCGTAAAATCGGTGGACGGAAAATTTTAAAATCGAGTCTGCAAACGTCAGTGATATTAATCTACGTTTCACGTAGTTTAACTTGGCGTGTTCATTTAAATTTTTAGACCACTTTTCGGTCGCATTTTTGGACAGTTTAAGTCATTTAACCGGGAAAATTTTATTTCAAAATCTGACCAAACGCTGTATTTTTTCGAGCTGTTTATTTCGCGCTGATTATTTTGGTGTATTTATTTTATTTTTTCGAGCACTTTTTTTGCCCGACTTTTTATTCGTTTTTTTTTCATTTTATTTTATTTTTAGTTAAATAATTATTTAATTTATTTAGATTTAATTAGATATTTAATTTTTTTTATATTTTTATTAATTAATTTTATTTTAAATTTGTTTATTAATATTTTCTTTTTTTATAAAAACACAAAAATATTATATTTAATTAATATTTAATTATGTTTCTCCTTCTAAAAATACAAAAACATAATATTTAATTCTTTTTATTTTTGTTTCATTATAAAAAAAACAAAACAAACAATGTGTTAATTGTTATTATCATTCTTGTCTACTTTCTAGTCCTATATATATGCATTAGAAAAACAAAGAGGATACACAAAAAAACCGTCTACCTCTGCTTCTTCTCCCTCACAGATTACTTGGCCTCACTTAACACTCACACGATAAACTCATGCTCATATTTCTCTTCCGATCCATCCCTCAAAGCTAAACATAACACCTAAAAAACAACCTCTCTTTGATGTAAATAACAAGGTAAACATAGTCATTGTTTTTTTCTTTTCTTTTATTTTCTATTAACGTTAATAAATTGTTTTTTTTTTTCAAATTTCTTTTAAGTCCATTTATAGTTTTGTTAATGTTTGTCCCCTAGGAATAATGGTTTGTTTTAACATTTTGTAGTTAGTGTTAATATTTGTTTGCTAATTATTTCTTTTAGAAAAATGTGTGTTTTAATTGTTTTTTATATATGTTATTTAAAAAAATACAAAAGAATATTTTAATTGTTTGTTTGTTAATATTTATTATTTTTAGTTTAATAGTCATTTATAATATCTAAAAAATGAAAAAAAATAGTTAGGTTTTTCTGAATGATATTTAAGAATGTAAAAAATAAGTATGTTGTTAATTGTTTGTTCTATGTTTTAATTAATTAGCATAAGGTAAAAAAACAAAATTTATTTTAAATTCTTTTTGCTAGTTTAGTTAGTAATTTCTATAATATTTAAAAATGTAAAAAATACATAGTTGAGAGAGAGGATAATTTTGAAAGGAGAAAGTTATGTGTTAGTGTTTGTTCATGAGATTTTCTTTAAAAAATAAATTGAATTTTGTTGTGAGGCAAAACTTGTTGTTGGTGTGTTTCGGCTGGTATAGAGGGAGGAGTAGCGCCTCACTCTCTCTCATTGTTTTGTTTCTCCTCTTTATTTCTTTCTTATTTTAATTTATCTTTTTATTTTATTTTTTTAAATTTCAAAAATAAAAAAAAATTGTTTACTGTGACATGATAGGGTGCAGCACCATCCCTTCCCATTTTTATTATTATTTTATTCTTTTTTTTAATATTTATTATTATTATTATTATTATTATTATTATTATCGAGTTTAAAATAAAGTTTTCATTGGATTTGGTTTATGCCCATTTACTTATTATTTTTTATTAGTATTCTATATTTATATTTACACTCCTTTTTATGTTGTTTTTTAATTTTATTCTTTTAATTTAATTTTATTATTTATTTTATTTCCTTAACTTAATTATTTAAATTAATAGTCAGTTAATTAATTAAATATTTATTTGATTAGTTGATTAGGTTAATTAATTAATTATTTGTTTATTTATTAATTAGATTGTTAGATTATTTATTTTACATGATGTTTTGCCGTGTGCTTTCTGTTTTGTTCCCGCGATGTTTTGTTGCGTATTTTTAATGATTATTTTTGCGATGCTTTGCCGCGTACCTTTGTCTGCTGGTTACATGATGCTTTTCCGTGCATTTCTGTTGGCTTTTCTATTTGTCTGATTACCATGATGTTTTTTCCATGTGTACTCTGTGATATCTTATCTGTCTGACTATGCATGATGCTTTTCCATGTATTGTGTCTGTATCTTGTCTGCTTGCCATTTACATGATGTTTTTTCGTGTATCTGTCATTTTCTTTTATCCTTGTTGACATAATCCAAGGGAAGGGATTGTATGTTGACTTATCGTCATTTTGCATGTCCCTTGTTTATTTCTTTACTTGTCTTTGTTGTTCTTGGTTCTTAGAACCTAACAACTCGTGTCCGAACTACGGACGCTCTGATTTCTCAAAGTTCCTTTTGACAATATGTAGGCACAAGGTCAAACCTTGGCGAGCAACATTTTCCTTTTACTTTGTTTACCCTTATTAAAGGGAACTACGAATGCTTTTATTCCATTCCCGTCAGGATACGTAGGCACGAGATGCGATGTCTTGACGATCATACTTAGAAATAACACCTTAGGTATCCCTTTACCTTTTAACCATTTAGTAGCCAAAATGACAAATAACTCAATAAAACACGAGGTTCATGTAGAGTACTACAGATACTTAGGATGCTAGTACCTTCCCTAGGTATAACCAACCCCGAACCTTAGATTCTCGTTTGCTTTGCATTGCATTGCATATTTTGGGTTATTCCCTTTTTTCCCCTTCCCTTGGATAAATTAAAGATTAATGGTGAATTATGATTTGTGATTCAAGTTAATTAAAAGCCTGATATCTGATTTTCACCGCGACATATATCATATTAGACTTTTCTTTGAAGTTATGATCAAGATGAGACCGCTACCTTTATTCTTTTAGTGTGGCAAGTTTTAGGAGAATGAGCTACATGTCATTTCTCTATCTTGTATTAACACGAACATTGTTATTGACCGACCTCAGATAGTCATGACTTCTACATAAGTACGATTACGATTGCTTAACATAACGCTATTTTTTTTGTAAGTGAGTTGTCAATCTCCTACTCTCCATAGTGTGGTGTGAAATAGATTGTTTCCTTGTTGTTAGGGGAGTTAGTTGGCATACTCGTCGATTTTATCCGAGTTGGTGCCCTTCACTTAATGATGTATGAATTCAAGTTTTCATGCTTGTGGTTGAATAGTCGAGTATTCTCCGAAAACCACCAAATGTTCTTCATCATAACACTAACTTACTAACTATATAATTGCACTAACTTTACTTTTTGCCTTTTAATTTAGCTATTTATTTTCTTGTAATTTACTTTATGCCTTTACTTTTAGCTTTTTTTTTTCTTTTTTATCATATTATCATCTTATTTTCTCTTTGTCCACTTGGACACATGTTTATGTTTATGCTTTTTTTTATTTTGTCCACTTGGACCATACCTCTCTTAAGACACTAGTAAATATTAAAACACTTAAAAGACTTGGTTCTCTTAATTCCGAACTATTGTGACCTCATGCTTGGACCTTGGACCTTGGACTCCAGACTTAGATATAGGATCCTTGTCCTTTGCTATTGGAGATTTGAGACCTTGGACCTTTTGGTGTTATTCTTGTCTGTTTTGTTTGGGAAATTTTATGTGTGCAGGTAGGTGTTAATACTTTGACCTTAAAAATCATCTGATACATGACTCTCCTAATTGGATTTTAAACCTCGGAAGGACCTTGCTTTGACTTGGCTATGGCTTAATTTGGGATCTCCTCTGATGCTTTATTTCATCTGGTTATTATGTTTGTGGTTTGAATTCAAAAGGAAGATGATGATTGCTCATGTTGACTTTTTGTCAAGTGTTTGCTCCTTGTGTGGTTAGATGTCCCATTCGTTACCTTTTATTTTAAGTTTTAGGGTAGTCACTTCTTCTCCACCCCTTATTCAATTTTCAAAATCTTCTCCCTTTTTCAAAACCTTCTTGTTTTCAAAATTAAACCTCTTTCACAATAAATCTTGACTTCGATCAAGTGATTTTTAAACTTTGTTTTCTTTAATAAATGTCAATTAATGCTAATCATACTTTGACTAATTTCAAAAAGACATAAAAAAAATACAAAAACTCATTCAAACCTTTTGTGCTTTCGCGCACTTTTTCATTTAAAACTTTTCAAAATGTTTAGACATGAGTAATTTTCATAGTTGAGATGTAATTCTCCTATTCCCCATAGCATTTAAGATGTTGACATTTTCCACTTAGATGTTGAATGATAGACTTGTTGATTTGTATCCAAGCAAAAATCCTCAATCTTAAAGTGATGCAAATGTTGTTTTCTTATACTTGTGGGCGACTAGTCGTAGTTTTCTCCTTAAAATGACGACTTGTCTTTACATTTAAAATCAACCATAACAAACAAATTTTTGTTATTTGTACCATGAGCTACGAGGTTTTGATCTTATATTGCACTTTGTGGGTACGTAGACACGAGTTTTAAGAAGTCTCTCCAAACACAAAAATCTTAAAAAATATTTCTCTTCTCATCTCCCTAATCTCATTTCAAACAAACCTTTTCAAACCAAAAAAGCGTAGATATTTCAAAGGGTTTCTATAGAATACTATAGACGTTTTGGGTGCTAACACCTTCCCTTAGCGTAACCAACCCCCTTACCCAGTCTCTGTTCATTTGTTCTCGAGTTAGAACTTGCTTAGCTTTTGTTCGCTCTTTTTCATTTCATTTTGGATAAAATAAAAGTGCAGTGACGACTCTTGCTTTATGAGTTAAGTTAATAAAAAACTTACACTCACAAATTTCTCCGTTACAGTCATCTTGCTTGCATATTGGTTATTCTCTTTATATATATAAAGATTATGAAACAAAGTAATCAAATAATTTCAAAGTAATATAATAATTCATATTTTTATTTAATGATATTTTAAAATTAAATTTTAATTTAAAAGTGTGACATGCACACTTTGCTTATGTGTCATTAGCATGACATTGACACCTCAATGTTACCTATTAAATAAAATTGTCAAATAATTAAAATGGAAGGGGTTGAAAAGAACCAAAAAAAATAAATAAATAAAAGAATCAAAAAATTTATTCTTTAAAGGGAATTAAAAAATTAAAAAAATTAAAATAAAAGAATCAAAAATACATTTAAACTTAATATATATAAATTATCTATTACATAACTTAATCTTCAACTAATACAAATATGGAGTATATAAATTATCTATTACATAACTTAATCTTTAGTGTCTAATTCATGAAAGTATGTGTTTGGACGCGTCGAATTTACATCTTTGAATTTTATAAGTCTTTTTTATCTTAATATTTTTATAGAAAAACATATTATAAAAAATGTTGTGTGTTTTCTTAAAAAAAACAATTTAATTGTATCTTTTTAATGTGTATTTTTTAAACTACATTTATTTTGAGAGGGAGACATTATTTGTTAAACCCTACTTCCCCACAGTGCGTCGCTAAACTGGAAGAATCACGAAACCAGAGAAATCGATTCACGGAACGAAGCAATGGCGATTGAACCGGAAGAACAACGCTTAACCGAATGGCGTCTGCATCGCGGCCCTTACCTCGGGGACATTTCAGCTCTCTGTTTTCTCCACCTTCCCAATCATCCTCTTCCTCTTCTACTAGCTGGTATTGTTTTGTTCCAACCACTTTCAATAACCTATAATTCATTTCTTTTTCAATCTCACTTCAATGATCTGTTACTCATTTGATTCATTCTACTTCAAAATTTAGGGCTGGGTTCGGAGATTCTGTTGTATGAGTTGGAATTTGGGAAGATAATGAAATCGTATTCGGTTTTCGACGGGGTTCGTGTGCACGGGATTAGTTCTAGTTCGGAATGTGTAATTGCGGTGTTTGGAGAAAAGAGAGTTAAATTGTTTAGCTTCTCGTTTGAAAATGGTGATACTGGGAGTCCACGGTTAAGGCTGATTCATTTGTTGCCGAAATTTAGTCATTGGATTTTGGATGTTTGCTTCCTCAGGGTGAGTAATAGACATTCATATTTCTATTTCAGAATGAACTGTGATATTTTGACTGTGATAAGTGATAACTATTTGAATTTGAGTGATTAACCCAATTCAAATACGTGTTTAGTTACATTTGGCGGATGATTAATTGATATAACTAGGGGTATGTTTGAATTAATGAAATAGGATGGAATGGAACGATATAATTTTATGTTATATTGTTAGGATTAATTAAAAAAGATGGAATAGAGCGGAACTGGATCGGATGGAATGCATTCCATCCCATTCCATCACTTTCCATCATTTTTTGTACCCTCTGATTTGGGCGGAATGATAAAATTGTTTTGTTCCGTCATGAAATACCCAAACAGTGGAATGACATTTTTTATTCCATTATGCTCCGTTTGTTTTACAATATCTAAACATAGCCTAGGTGCTGGAAAATTGCGGTTAACTAGGTTTAGTGAGTGATTAATGAGTTACGACACTTTGTTAGATTCATACCTGCTGAATGCAATTAACTGCATATTTGACCCGTGCTAACCTTTTAAATTGTTGTCAAATTTGCGTGTCAAGATGTTATTTATGTTTTGAATAATGAATGCTTCTTTTGTTCTAACGTGTTTTTTTTAATTTAAATTTATTTCTTGCTTGTGACTTGTCACTCGATAGTAGGGCTGTTTACCATGTTCGAATGTGGAAAGCCATTTTCTTGCTATAGGATGTAGCGACAATTCAGTTCAAATATGGGACATTTCTAACTCTAATATAGTTCTCAAGGTTCAATCACCAGGTTGGTTTCAATTTTACTACATGGGCTTGGTTTCATTTTTTAAAATATTATTTTATACCTAATGAGATACTATTTGTTATTGGATAACAGTAAGGTGCCTTTTGTACTCAATGCGATTATGGGGTCACAATCTTGAAGTTCTCCGAATTGCATCCGGTACAATATTTAACGAGGTAAGAAATCTGCTGATACTTGATGTTGGTTCATTGTTAAGCTTGAAATCGTGTTGAATTTGTTTACAACATTCTGCTTCAAGTATCTGTTTGATTATCTCCAGAATAGAGTCTTTGATTTCTATAGACTAGTAAACTCACATTGCAGAAACACTGAAGTAGTTCAATTTAATCACAACTCTCATCTTGATGAAATACTGCATTGCTTTTCTTTTTTCTTTTTATTTAAGTTCATGCATTAAGGATATATTTTATGCACTGTTCATCTATATGCTTTACTGAAGTTTTCTATTTAGTTTCTATGTATAATCATTGTATTGAAGTTACTATAGCATCCTTGGAAAACTTTCTTTCTGACCTGTTGTTTAATGTGTCAACCTTCCGATTTTCTTTTAATTACTTTTAAGAGTTTGATTCGGGCAGATTGTTGTTTGGAAAGTTGCCTCTCAACATGATAAATCTTCAACAACTCCAGATGACCATGAGCACCGAGGCTCCAATTGCAGCTCACCAAAAGATAATCTGTACGAGGCTGTTCATGTGTGTAAACTTATTGGACATGAAGGTTCAATTTTCCGAATAACCTGGTCGTCTTGTGGATCTAAATTGCTATCTGTTTCTGACGACCGTAGGTGAGTTAGTTTTTCAAATCTTATTGTATCAATGATCACAAATTTATATTAGTTACAGATGACAATACATGGCATGATTATTTTTACAATGCAGCGCACGTGTCTGGACAATTCCTACTGAAAGGGAAAATTCATTGTACCATGACCCCGTTGCCCTTGTGTTATTTGGACATAATGCTCGAGTTTGGGACTGCTGTATTTCTGATGATGTAAGCCATTTATTTCATGCTTATAAAAAACTTAATCTTAAAAAAAAATCTTTACTGATATCGTTTAACTCTATTAACTTTTTGTTCATTATATCATGTTGTGCTTTTCCATCTCCCAACAAAATGGGAAAATCATTAGTATATAGTATCCTATTTAATAGATATTTTAAGTTTGTTAGAAACCATATCAGGTCTTTTTAGTTAAAAATCTCTCTGTAGGCTGATCTTATAGGGAAGATGGTAGATATGGTAAGGTGTACAAAAGAAAAAAAAAGACACATCAGCAATTCTAGAACAATACAGAATATTTTTCTGTTAGAGCTGCACATGGCAGAGGACAGCTGGCAGGGTGTGAGTGGAAAGAGAATATTTGAGTGAGGAAATAAATGTACTAGGTGGGGGGGGGTGGATGGTACGGAAGATTTGATTCTCAAATTAGTGGGAGAGTGCAGGCCTCTCAAAGAGCCTCTATTTTCATTTTTTCCTCTATTTTTCTGCTATTGAAATTGTATGAACCAGATCCCATTTGAACTCTGGTTTTCTTTTGCCCTAATTAAGCAGATTTTCCTTCATTTCCTTGCATTTTCTCTATTAATTTCACTACTGTACTAAATTGAACCTATCAATTTGGTATCTAGAGCCTTGGTTCAACTGTGCTGGTGAATGGTTGTTACTAGAAGCACAATGGAAAACAGAGTTGAAGCCATAGAACAAAGGATGAGCAACTTTGAAGCCACCATGGAGCAGATTCGACAGATGGTGATGGAGCAGCAGTCGAGGCCGCAAGTCACAGTGGAGGAGATTCGTCAGCTCATTCAAGAGACTCCGTTTAGAAACCAAACAAGACATCGGAGACACCATCATCGTGGTGACGAGGAAGAAGAAGGAGAGGACTGGAGCGAAAGAAGCACGGTTTCAAGGGAAACACGACCACACCATCGTCGCCATGGAGGGGAAGGTCATTTCCGGTTTGCTAGAGGTCATCGAAGGGTGGAAATGCCAGTTTTCAAGGGGGACGATGCTTATGGTTGGTTAGTTCGCATCGAAAGGTACTTTCAGTTGAACGGAGTGAGGATCCAGGACAAGCTGGATGCAGTAGTGTTGGCTATGGAGGATAAAGCTTTAAACTGGTATCAATGGTGGGAAGAACAAGCACCCTTGAGAACATGGGAAGAGTTCAAAGTAGCAGTTATGAGGCGTTTTCAACCTGGACTCTTACACAATCCGTTGGGACCCTTGCTGAGTTTAAAGCAGAAGGGAACTGTGGTAGAGTACAGAGAGAAATTTGAAATGTTGGTAGCACCCTTGAGGAGAGAAGAGAGAGTTATGCTGGACTCTATCTTTCTGAACGGGTTGAAAGATGAGATTCAGGCTGAATTGAAGCTTCATGAAAGCCAAGATCTGGCTGAACTGATGGATAGGGCCTTATTGATTGAGGAGAGGAATGATGTGGTGCAAAAAAGAGGGAGTTGTTGGAGGGACAAGGGGGGAAATCTGAGGATAAAAGATCCTGGAGACATGGGAGGGAATAGGAAGGAGGGTGAAAGGAGCAATGGTGGAGGAAATGAGAAATTTAAGAATAAAAGATTGGATCCTGCAGAATTGGAAGAAAGGAGCAAGAAGGGACTTTGTTTCAAATGTGGGGACAAATGGAATAGGGAGCACATATGCAAATTCAAACATATGAGTTTGAAATTGTGTGAAAACAGTAGTGATGAGGAAGGGATAGGAGGAATAGGGATCCAAACAGAAGATTTAGGGCAAGAAGAGGAGGAATTTAAGACTTTGCAACTGTCCATGCAAAGTAAAGAAGGGTTTACCTCAAACAAATCCTTTAAGGTATGGGTGACTGTGGAGGGAAGAGAGTTGTTAACTTTGATTGATTCTGGAGCAACTAGCAACTTCATTGACCCCAACATTGTGGCTGAGTTAGGGGTGAAAGTAGTTGAAACTCCAACATATGTTATAGAAGTGGGAAATGGGGAAAGGGTGACAAATCAAGGAATTTGTGAAGGGCTGAAATTTCTAGTACAAGGAGTTGAGTTTAGCCAACCATTCTTCTTGATGAAATTGGGAGGAACAGACATGGTGTTAGGGATGGATTGGCTGGCCAGTCTAGGGAATATTTCAGTAAATTTTGGAGAGCTCAGTTTGAAGTGGGAAAGAGATGGACAGAAATGTAGCATCAAAGGAGATCCAGCTCTGTGCACAAGACAAGCATCATGGAAGGCTATGGTCAAGGCCCTTACTGATGAAGGAGTGAGGTTTGTGGTTCATTCCCAAGGAGCAGAAGTGGTAAACCAAACAGTAGAGGATGGAGGTTTGGAAGAGCTTTTGAGTACCTTCAAGGAAGTCTTTAACCTACCAGCTGGACTCCCTCCTTTAAGGGAGCATGATCATGCAATAATCCTCAAACCTGATGCTACTATCCCAAATTTGAGGCCCTACAGGTATCCTTTCTACCAGAAGAATGAGATTGAAAAAATAGTGGGAGAAATGCTCCAAGCTGGAATTATCAGGCACAGCACCAGCCCTTTCTCCAGCCCTGTTCTATTAGTAAAAAAGAAAGATGGTGGATGGAGATTTTGCACCGATTACAGGGCCCTAAACAAAGTGACTATACCCAACAAGTTTCCTATACCTATAATTGAAGAATTGTTGGATGAACTAGGGGGAGCTGTGATTTTTTCTAAGTTGGATCTGAAATCAGGATATCACCAAATTAGGATGAATGAAGGAGACATAGCTAAGACAGCATTTAGAACCCATGAGGGTCACTATGAGTATTTAGTGATGCCTTTTGGGTTAACTAATGCTCCTTCAACATTTCAAGCTCTAATGAATGAAGTATTGAGGCCTTTTCTAAGAAAATTCTGCTTGGTTTTCTTTGATGACATCTTAATATACAGCAGGGGTAGAGAAGAACATCTGCAGCACCTGAAATTAGTTTTACAAGTCTTAGCTGACCATAAGTTGTTTGCCAATAGAAAGAAGTGTTCATTTGGAAAAGAGGAGATTGAATACTTAGGGCATATTATATCTGGCAATGGAGTTGCTGCTGATCCCAAGAAGGTGGAAGACATGCTGAAATGGCCTGTCCCTAAAAATGTTAAAGGGTTAAGAGGCTTCTTGGGATTAACAGGATATTATAGGAAATTTGTAAGGAATTATGGGAGAATTGCTTGGCCTCTCACCCAGCTGCTCAAGAAGGATAATTTTATTTGGAGTAATGAAGCTCAAGTAGCTTTTGAAGAGCTTAAAGTTGCCATGACTACTGTTCCAGTTTTGGCCATGCCAGACTTTGACAAGGAGTTCATTGTGGAGACTGATGCATCAGGGAAGGGCATAGGGGCTGTCTTAATGCAAGGAGGAAGACCACTCTCCTATATGAGTCGAACTTTATCTGATAAGGACCAAAAAAGATCAGTCTATGAGAGAGAGCTAATGGCCATTGTGATGGCTACACAAAAGTGGAGGCCATATCTGTTGGGCAGGCATTTTAAGGTGCATACTGATCAGAAGAGCCTCAAGTTTCTCACTGAGCAGAAGATTATGGGGGAGGAGCAGCAAAAATATCTATCAAAGTTGTTGGGATTTGATTTTGAGGTCAAATATAAGCCAGGGAAAGAGAACAGTGCAGCAGATTCACTCTCAAGGCAAATGATGTATAATAAGATTACCACCATACAATGTGAAGCCTGGGAAGGTTTAGAAGATGAAGTTCAGCAAGATGAAAAATTAAAAGCTATTGTACAAGCTTTAATGATAGATCCTGCTAGCCACCAGGGATTTTCCATGAGAGGAGGAAGATTGTACCATGAAGGCAGAATTGTTATTCCAAAACAATCCCCAAGGATTGCTTGGATATTGAATGAGTTTCATGATTCAGCAATAGGAGGGCATTCAGGCCAGTTAAGAACTTACAAAAGAATTGCAAGTGTGGTCTATTGGGAAGGAATGAGGAAGAGAATTCAAGAGTATGTCCAGGCTTGTGAAGTTTGCCAGAGAAACAAGTATCAAACATTGAGCCCTGGTGGATTAATCCAACCTCTACCAATCCCAACCCAAACATGGAGTGACATTTCCATGGATTTTATTGGAGGATTACCTAGAGCACATGGGGTGGATACTGTCATGGTGGTAGTGGACAGGTTGACTAAGTATGCCCATTTTGTACCTCTTAGTCACCCTTATACAGCTAAGGATGTTGCAGAACTATTCATTCAGGAGGTGGTAAGGCTGCATGGGTTTCCTACTTCCATAGTTTCTGACAGAGATAAGGTATTTCTGAGCCAATTCTGGTCAGAACTGTTCAAACAAGCAGGCACCAAGTTGAAGTATAGCAGTGCTTACCACCCTCAATCTGATGGGCAGACTGAGGTGGTGAATAGGTGTTTAGAAACCTATTTAAGGTGTGTGACAGGATTGAAACCCAGACAATGGCCCAAGTGGTTGGCTTGGGCAGAACATTGGTACAACACAAACTACCATGCTTCACTAAAGACTACACCTTTTGAAGCTCTTTATGGGAGGGCCCCCCCTGTGATAGTAAGGGGAGATATTCCTCCATCAGCAGTAGATGAGGTCAGCAGATTGACTGCTGAAAGGAATTTAATATTGAGGGAGTTGAAGGAACAATTACTGAGGGCTCAGGATCTCATGAGAAATCAAGCCAATAAGCATAGAAGAGAGGTGGAATATGAAGTAGGAGATCAAGTTTTCTTAAAGATCCAGCCTTATAAGATGAAGAAGTTAGCCAAAAGGATGAATCAGAAACTGAGTCCTAGGTACTATGGTCCTTTTAAAGTGATCCAAAGGGTAGGAGCAGTGGCTTATAAGTTGAAGCTACCTGAGGATTCAAGAGTTCACCCAGTTTTTCATGCTTCCTTGTTAAAGAAGGCAGTTGCTCAGTCCATGACCCCCCAACCTCTGCCAGACTGCTTGGATGAAGAGTGGCATTTGGAGCCAAAACCTGAGAAGGCCATGGATTATAGACAGGGGGAGCAAGGTGAACTGGAGGTTTTGGTAAAGTGGAAAGGCCTGCCAGATTTTGAAAATTCATGGGAGTCCACTGATAAATTGAAAGCAGAATTTCCCACATTTCTCCTTGAGGACAAGGAGAAGTTTGAAGGGGGGAGAATTGGTAGATATGGTAAGGTGTACAAAAGAAAAAAAAAGACACATCAGCAATTCTAGAACAATACAGAATATTTTTCTGTTAGAGCTGCACATGGCAGAGGACAGCTGGCAGGGTGTGAGTGGAAAGAGAATATTTGAGTGAGGAAATAAATGTACTAGGTGGGGGGGGGGGGGGGGTGGATGGTACGGAAGATTTGATTCTCAAATTAGTGGGAGAGTGCAGGCCTCTCAAAGAGCCTCTATTTTCATTTTTTCCTCTATTTTTCTGCTATTGAAATTGTATGAACCAGATCCCATTTGAACTCTGGTTTTCTTTTGCCCTAATTAAGCAGATTTTCCTTCATTTCCTTGCATTTTCTCTATTAATTTCACTACTGTACTAAATTGAACCTATCAGAAGACTTCAGATTTTTAATGCTAACTATCTCCCTTATTGGTGCTGCTTTCATCAAGATAATTGGCCTAGCCACTTCTTTTTTTTTTTGTTGGAATTTGTAAACTCTTCCTTTAATTATCACTGACCAATAACCGCATACGTGTTGTGATGTGCAATAATATTTCTAAAGACACTCATGTGCTGCTAGCTTAAAATTACATTATCTTTTTTCTTATTAAGTTATCATTTATGTTACTTTTTTCTACTAAGTAGTGAGTTTTGGTTGACATTTTCAATTATTTTCATCGGTCTTTTTAGTTTTTACAGATCATAATAAATTTACACATTGATGTTCATTTATCTCATGACTGGTTCATTACTATAAGTATATGTTTTGTAATTGGTAAAGCTATTCTTCAAAATATGGTAAATTTGTCTTCAATTCAATATTACAAATTTCTCAGTATTTAATTAGCCACAGTTTCAAGTGGCTAATATTAAACTAGTCACAAAAACATGTTTGGAACATATTTGACAACATTAAAATTGTATTTGTACTGTGCTTAATTTTCTGCTTAGTTATGAATCTTTATTGTTGACTCATGCAATTGAAATATCCCCTTTTCTAATTTTTCCGCAGTTTATTGTCACTGTCAGTGAGGATTGTACATGTCGTATATGGGGAATTGATGGTGAACAGCTGCAAGTTATTAGGGAGCACATGTAAGATCTAAACATAGATTATAGATTGTTGAGTATTAAATTTCTTATTGCCAGTTGGTTGAAGGTCTGTGGATCTGATTGAATAAACATTGGATATACTTGATTGTCTGGACTTTTTGAGTTTTGACATCATGTGAACTGAGTATCCACACGAAATAGTTGCTGGCAATATACTATCTCGAATCCCTTGGTCTTGTAATATCTAATTAACCTTATGTTTAGCCCCTGACTCAAAAAATAATATCACTTATTAATTTTTATTGATTTTCCTTGATTCACTTTAGTGTTGCCGTATGAGGTTTAAATGAACCAAAAAATTTCATAACTTGAGTGATTGGTTTTCTTACAAATAGATGTTTGAATTCTATCCTTTTTAGTTTTTAGGCTTTAAAAATGACTGAAAGAGTGATTACTTGCAGTTGAAAACAATGAAAGTATCTATTTCTTTCATATCTTGCAATTATTGCGTTCTACTGCATCACTAGAGTCTTTATGTGTGACACTCACATTGTTTTCTGTTAGGTCTTTTGACATCAGATTTTTATTTTCATATTTTTTTAATGAAATGTGTATTGTTTCTATGTACAGAGGAAGGGGTATATGGAGATGTTTGTACGAACCAAATTTGTCACTTCTTATAACTGCCGGGTTTGATTCTGCTATCAAGGTGCATAGGCCTCCTGCTTTTCTGTCCAGGGGCTTGGCTGAAGCACAATTGTCCCACGGAAGAACAGAAATGTTTTCCATTTGCATCCCTAATGTGCTGCAGCATATTGGATTGACGGACAGGTTGGATCATTATTATATTTAATGCGATCACTTTGGATGTACTATAACATTACAATTTTTTAACCGAGTTTGAGGTGCCGTTGTCTATAGTCGGTAGTGTTTACTATATTCCATGTTGACTAGCCTTTTTGCCTCCTTATTTGTTGCAGCAAGAGTGAATACGTTCGTTGTTTGCGTTTTTCCTCTCAGGATTCTCTTTATGTTGCTACCAATCATGGTTATCTCTACCATGCTAAATTATGTGAAACTGGAGGTGCTCATTGGAATCAGCTTGTTCAGGTCAGCAACGGGCCTCCAATTATCTGTATGGATTTATTGTCCAAGGACTCATTTGAACATGGATGTGGTGATGAAGATTGGATTGCCATCGGAGATGGTAAAGGAAATATGACAGTTATTGGAGTTACTAACAATGACTCTACTCCTACAGTTAGATTGAGCTTTACATGGCAAGCTGAGATGGAGCGACAGCTTTTGGGTACTTATTGGTGCAAATCCTTGGGATGTAGGTAATGAAGGACCTTATCTTCTTATCTTTCAATATTAGCATCTACTTATTGACAAGATACTTTATACTTAAACCATGCACAAATAAGTTATGCAAGTTGATGCGGTGTGAACCAATTCGTTTATACTCACTGCCTGATAAACGTCTTGGCCTCACTATCAAAATGCATCTAACTCATAAAAATCTCTGCTATGCACGCATTATGAGATTTACTAGAGAAGAGAAATAGGCCTATTATAGCTAGTGTAGTTCAAGTCATCTCTCTCTGGTTGACTAGCCATTATGATCATACTAATTTAAGCATAATCATGCAGTAGTTTCATCTAAGTGTACATATTATGTGGTGATCAAATGAGAGATCCTTGTGTTTTCTTCTATTTCATAGTTTACCCCATTCAGTTTCTTTTATTAGTCTCTGATTTTGTTATCCTTATTATTCTCATTTCTTTTGCTTTTGTTAGAAGAAAATTTTAATACCTTGAAATCATCTCCAAGTATCTTAGATTGTCTCATAGGATTAGTTTCTTGGCATAAAGTATTTTAGACTATCTCTTAAAATCAGTTTCCATCTTTCTTTGTTATTATCATGATTTGTTTCACTGTTTAATTCAAATTTGAGCCTCTTATTAATATAAATAATTGTTAATAGTTTATGGTATCATCGTTCATCGTATCAAACCTTAATCAAGCCCTTCATCTTTTCTCCACTTTATCTGAGCACTGTAACCTCAATAACTTTGTTTCAATCTAATGAAATGAAATGTATTTTTGCCATTCTTTGGTGACACAATCGTGCAGGCATGTCTTTACAGCCAACCCTAGAGGAAAATTGAAACTCTGGAGGTTGCCCGACCCTTCACAATCTAATAGTCAGAGCTCCATGAGGGATAGCATTGTGTCGCATACAGCAGAGTTCATATCAAGTTACGGAATGCGGATCATGTGTTTGGATGCATGCTTGGAGGACGAGGTATTCATCTTCTCCTTTTTTAAAACGTTTTGTTGGGTGAGTTATGTTTGGTATTGTATGATGGAATCTGACTTTATGTGCAATGAAAATACCATTTTAACAAAACCCGCTTTATGTAAAAGTCAGCCTTGATATGGCACGGTTCAATAACTAATTGTGAGGAACAGTGGCATTGTTCTAAAACTACATTTTGTCTTCTAATTTAATAAGTAATCATAATTCATATAAATATAAGTAGCTTATAGTTTAGAAAGGGAATCTCATTTGGAATTTGGATATCAATTTCTTTGCAGGTTCTAGTTTGTGGAGATCTACGTGGTAATATGGTTTTGTTTCCCTTGCTAAAAAATCTGGTGCTGGGCACATCTGTTGCACAAGAGATGAAATTACCCCCAGTAAATCACTTTAAAGGTGTTCATGGGATTTCAAGCGTCTCCAGCGTTGTTGTAACTAAGCTTGGTTACAATCAAATTGAGATACGCTCAGTATGTTTAACTATTCATCCTTCTAATTGTGATATGCTTGGTTTCAATCAAATTTTGATATAAGCATTTTTCAAATAATAACGTCAAGAGCACGCTTAATATCAATCCGACAAGTAAAGTTATGAATATGCTCTCTTCTAATTTAATTGTTGACTTTTATTCAAGTTCAGACTGGAGCAGATGGTTGTGTATGCTACCTCGAATACGATAAAGAAATACAGAATTTGCAATTTACAGGGATGAAACAAGTGAAAGAGTTGACTTTGATTGAACATGTTTCTGTTGATAACATGTCAGAAGCTACATCATCAAAAAGCTACGCAGCAGGTTTTGCATCTGTAGATTTCATAATATGGAACTTAGTCAATGAGAATAAGGTACCTTGACTATTTTTTCTCTTTTCCATGCTTAATTAATATTCATCTGTTGGTGCATACATTACCAGATATTATACCTATGATATCAAGTGCATATGACATTATCAGGTGGTGAAAATTCCATGTGGTGGCTGGCGGCGTCCTCATTCCTTTTTTCTAGGTGATGTACCAGAGATGAAGAACTGTTTTGCCTTTGTTAAGGTTTACTTTTTTGCTTTGAGTACTTGACTATTGAAACAACTTAGTAAACAAATTACTATCGATGAGCTTTATCTAATCCAAAATCACATAACACCTGTTTATACCGAAAAAGTTATACTCTTCCAAAAAGTTATACTCTATATTTGAGATCATTTTACATTTTTGGCTTGAATAGGAACTCCATAAAAGGGCTTTTAGGCCTCACTTGTTTTTATTGGGTTGAACCTAACAATGGGGATGAACTGGATAAAGTTAAATAAAAGAATTTGGCTCCTCTATAGTGGGAGTACACTTTAGATTATAAAATGCAATGATAAGTTGATAACCATTTAATTATAAACTAATTGACATTATGATAAAATGCTTTCAAAGATAACAAATTATGAAGTTGCAAAAATCTGAACTTTTGAATTTTCAATCAATGGTTATAAATTATAATTCCAGATTTAATTCTTTAAAGTGCATCCTTCAATTGAGAGAAACCAAATCCTAAATAAAAGTCAGTTAAATATGATTGCCTTCTTGTGATATGTGCAGTCTTTAGATTTCAAAATTTCCATCCATATCGATGGGATCTGAAACAAACAGTTTACCATATGCTCATTGTTTAGCTCCCTTTATTTTATTGCTTCAGTAACATGGATGTTGCTGAAGCTTAAAAAAGTGCTAAAATTGTTGCTATTCTGAAAGCATTAATTTTCAACTCTATTTTTAGCGGTAGCTACTTCTTAAAATTTACCAATACACAGTACCCACCTTACACTGGTCCGAGTATCTCATGGGTGGCTGTTCTTTTATTTTCACAAATATATTTTTCTGAATATCCCTGACAAATAATTCCAATTTTTACAGGATGAAATGATATATATACATAGACACTGGATTAATGATAACAATGGGAAGATATACCCTTTGAGTTTGCATATGCAATTCCATGGGAGGGAGATACATTCATTGTGCTTTATACATGGAGATATGCTCCTGGGAGATTATTATAAGTGGGCTTTGTTTTCTAAATCAAGTTGGATTGCAACTGGATGTGAAGATGGGACTGTGAGACTGACTTGGTAAACCGTTATTCTCTGCTGTCTATAGA
This sequence comes from Lathyrus tuberosus, assembly GCA_022829125.1. NCBI lineage: Eukaryota > Viridiplantae > Streptophyta > Magnoliopsida > Fabales > Fabaceae > Lathyrus > Lathyrus tuberosus. The sequence continues at coordinate 8,628,778 of JALAZF010000018.1, forward strand.
ACTCCCTTGAATACCTCATAAACTCCTAATATGTGTTTGTTTGTTTGACTTAGGTATTCTCCAGGTATTGAGAACTGGTCCACGTCAAAATTGCTTGGTGAGCATGTTGGTGGATCAGCTGTAAGATCAATTTGTTGCGTCTCAAAACTACACATCATTCCATCAGCTAGAGCCACTGTACCTGATGGGAGGAGCGAACTAAGTGTCGCTGATGCGGACAAAGATAATCCAACCTTACTGATATCAGTGGGTGCGAAGCGTGTCTTAACGTCTTGGCTACTCAAAAGTACCAAGTTGGAGAACAAAACTGACTTCCACGCTGATAATCAGCAAAATTCAAAAGAAGTTGATCAATTATTGTCAAGTTTGTCTTCTTCAATGACGTTCCAGTGGCTTTCCACTGACATGCCAACCAAATGTTCAACTACACACAGATATGCAGAAAATAATGCGGTGAAAGTAGATGTTGCTGAAAATGGTTCAAATATAAAAATTGATGCTGAACCTAGAATGTTGAACTTGGTCAGAGATAAACATGAGGATGACTGGAGATATCTTGCAGTCACTGCTTTTCTTGTTAAATGTGCTGGTTCCAGGTTAGAGGAGATGCCTAGCATTTGCTTCTTGATTTTGTATATTGTTTATCAACTTTTTTAACCCCCAAAAAAAAATGAAACTATGGTTTTATTTTGTTTATCTTTCAGGATATCTGTCTGTTTTGTTGTCGTTGCTTGTTCGGATGCTACGATTATGTTACGGGCTTTAATTTTGCCCTTTCGCTTATGGTAACTATTATTTCCATCAAATTCTATGATTTTTTCTCTGTTTTCTTGTATTTCCTATTAAATCTTACTCGGCTCTTTCTTTTTTACTTGATGGCAGGTTTGACATTGCGTTACTTGTTCCTTTATTGGCACCCGTTTTGTCATTGCAGCATATCATCTTTCCTACTTGTACGCGCCATAAAGGTTTGTCTGGCACTCTATTGCAGTAATTAGTTTCGAGAGACCTTGAGTTGTGAACCACGTAATCCCGTCCTTTCACATGTATGTAGAAGTTGTGTTGTAATGCTAATAGGATCTTTTGAAGCCCGTCTTCAAAATTTAAGGCAGTAATTACCTGTTGCCAATATCACAACTAGTGGTGATGTCAATATCACAACTAATGGGGAAAAGACATGATGTATGGTGCCTTCATTTAGAAAGCCTAAATTGAAAGAGGAATTTTCTCAATGCTTTGGTTTACTTATGATTATAGGCTTCTTTTGATAGTCAAAAGACAGTTCGATAAAATAGTTGATAGGTAACCCTCTCCAGTGCCTCCGCCTCCATCATGAAGAAATTGTCTCTACCGTGTTCCTCAGTATATGAAATGAAGGATATTAGAATAAATTGGGGTCCTTCATATTTTTTCTGTGTGAACTATTCCCCTGCTTTAATATGTCTAAACTTTATTTTGCAGATAGTATCCAAGTTGGAAATGCTTACATTGTGATTAGTGGATCTACTGATGGGTGTGTTACATTTTGGGACCTGACTGACAGTGTGGAAGCTTTTATGCAGAGAGTTTCGGTTTCTGATGTAGAGAAGCTTTTTGATTGTCAGAAACGACCGCTCACAGGTAGAGGAAGTCAGGGGGGCAGACAGTGGAGATTTTACAACCGTGGGTTATCAAAGAAAAGACAAGATAACAATATGGTGACTTCAAAAGCCAAAAACAAGGACAAAAGCATCAATTCTACCACACATGAGACCTCTTCAGTGCTAAATAAATCTGAAGACAGCAATACGGTTTGTTCTCAAGCCATGCATGCAGCTTCCCCTGAGTTAGAAAATAAGACTGATAATTCATCAGCAGAGATATGTGAAATACAGCCTTTACGCCTTTTGAAAAATGTTCACCAATCTGGTGTCAACTGTCTCCATGTATCAGAGATAAAAGATGGCCAAAATAATGATAGTTCTCGTATGTACAGCATAGTTAGTGGGGGTGATGATCAATCACTACATCATCTCGTGGTTGAGTTATCACCTAAAGCAACAAATCTTAATGGGATTTTAACCCCAGATAGAACACATTTGGCCACCGAACCTGACTATGTTAAGGACACTAATTTTCAAAATCAGAGTAGAAGCTACGAGATCAGATTCCTAAATTCTCAAATTTTTCCTTCTGCTCACAGCTCTTCTGTGAAAGGTAAATCCGCATAATTAAACTTCTCCGTCTATTTGCTTTTCTCCCTGTTTATAAAGAATTGTAGGTATGAAAGACTTTCTTTATTGGACACTAGCTTTGTTGGCTTTCCCACTAATTTTTTCATTTACTTCATCTAGCATTTTGTTGTTCCAATGAAAATGTTAAACCTATTATTCTCTATAGAATTGTTCCTTGTTATGAGAATACTTTCATGGCACTTGCAAACCATATCCTCTTGAATCACTTAATCAAACTGAAGCTAGTATATGAATGTCGGAATTTTTAGTATATTTTAAAAGAAATTTGGTCAAGGATGCATGACTATCAACCTTTATTTTGTGAAGGTGTATGGACAGATGGATCTTGGGTGTTTTCAACCGGACTTGATCAGCGGGTCAGATGCTGGCATCTTCACCAGAGTAAACTAATAGAACGTGCACACCTAATAGTTAGTGTGCCGGAGCCAGAAGCATTATCTGCAAGGGCCTGTAGCAGGTGATTAATTTAGTAGTGAATGACTCAGGTTGGTGATTTATTATCATATTGTTCTCTCTCTTAATTCTTGCTCGTGCCTTGTGCAGGAACCATTATCAGATTGTTGTTGCTGGAAGAGGAATGCAAATAGTGGATTTCTCAGGATGCTAACATAATTGATGAATGGCGTGTGGATGAAGTGATTGTTGTTATTTTATTCTATTTTAACATCAGAATAATTTATGGAGGTGCAATTTGTTCAACCTCGTTCAGTTGTATCTATTTCTAATCCTGCTGGTATTCACTAGTATATTGGCAAAATGGGCTGTGATTGATCCATGCCCCTGAAAGCTGTATTGGTATCAGTGTAACTGTTCATGTGCATCTTATGATGTTGGGAATCTTTATGCTATTTAATTGTAACTTGTACTATAAATTACTATTTAAAATCTAAGGATAGTGTGTCGCGTTGATGTTTCACACTTGTTCCCTTTCATCCAAATTTATTACTATATGAAACGACAATTCTTCATTATATACTTTTCTCACTTCGTGTTTCCTTGCCATTTCTTAGTTTATGTATATCATGTTTCTTAATTTAATAAGATTAAAATATTACGAGTGATTCATCCTTTGTATTTGAAATTGTAAGGAATAGACAATTTAATACTTCTAGTTGACAAACTTAGAATTCGGTCTACTAAATTAAAGAAATTTTTAGGGTTTGTTTGATTTGATTTTGTAAAACTGTTTCTTAATTTTTAAAATTTAAAAATAATAAAATTTGTTTAGTAATTTAATTTTACAAAATTATTTTTACAATTTCAAGGAAGCAATGACAATCTATTTAATACATCAGAAAGAAATCGAAAGTTAAAAGAAATGAAGAAAAAGGCAAGGGTGATATGCAAATATGGAAATCAATGACAAGCTTATTCAGGAAAATTTCCAAATGAAGATACATGGAAACTGGAGAAGTTGATGAATAGTCATAACCGCATTAGAGTTATAAGATGGAATTTTTACGTACAAAACGACTAAGTAAAAAAATACACAAATGTTTGAAAGAATGTATGGTTCATTTATAGAGCGCTGTACATATTGTCATGAAATTTTACGATCAACTCCTAGTTTAGCGTCAAGATTAAAGTTCAACTATTTTAAGGTGTAGAAGCTAACTTAGATCAACCTATTTCATGTTTGATTCTCCATTTCCAAAGATTTTATATATGTTATGGAACATGTAAATAAAGTTTCTTGAAGTGCATTCCTATTATAAGGTTAGATTGTTAGTTTTCCAAAAGGTTTTTGTGGAAGAATTTTTGTGTGCGACTATTATAGGAAGAAATCCAAATGATAATTGACTTTGCATAGGTTGAAGGGAAAACAAATGATAAAATAGATAACTTTTTAAAATCCTAATTGAATGTCTTGGAGGGAGACGTCAATAACTCAATATCATACATACACATTTATTTACGATTAACACAAAATATAACTTAATTATTATTGTTTTAACTAAACATTTAATCATTTAATCATTATTAATTGATTAATGAAGGATTTATTGTCTACAATGGACGTGTTAGGAGTTTTCATTGATTGGGGCAAATTCGAACTAAATTAGAATTCAAACTAAATTAAGGTGTTTGGGTCGGACATTTTTTAGTTTGAACAAAAACCGAATCACATCAATGAAACACAATGTTAATTGAATCGGGTATCGAATTTTTAATATTCTATCCGTGAATCCGCCTACCCAAACCAATCATAATTAATTCGCATAATTCATATGATTATTATCATGGAAACTAATACAAAATATTCAACTTCAAAATAAATAAAATAATAAAACATTATTTGATCCGTTCACAACATAGATAAATAAACGAAAAAATTAAGAAATTTATAATATTATAGAAAATTAATTGATATAATGGTTATTTTTAAAAATATTTTTATACATTTATTTTTAGTGTATTGATCAATCCAACCCAAACCAATCCGTTAGTTTTTCAGTTTGGTTCAGTTTGAGTTTTATTACAAAAGTGTACAAATTCATTTCAGACTAATCTATATATTTTTAATCAATTTGAATATCAGATTCTCTTTAAATCGAACCAAAACGGCCTGCGAACACCCCTAAGACGTGTTGTTGCTGGGGCTTGACCAAAAAACTTATGTGAGATGTTTGTACAACAATTTTTAAAAAAAGGAATTCAGAAAAATAAATTGAAAATATTCTTTTTCGTCCTAAAATAAATGTCACATTTGTAAAAAAACATTTGTTTCAAAATAATTGTGGTTTTTAGTTTTCAATGCAATTTTAATTTTTATCGGTATTCTCTAATTAATATTCAGAATTTACTATTTTTCTTAATTTATATTAATGATAATTGGAATATATAAATAATTAATAAAGATAATTTGATAAAATTGTTATTCTTTATTTTATTTACTATATTTTTTAATTTTGTGAAAATGTCAAATATGACACTTATTTTTAGCCGGAGAAAGTAGTGTAAAAGATAGGTAAGACTACTTATACAAGGAGGTGAAATAAATGAGAAATGTTAAAGGAAAACATTGAAATATATGATAAAATTCTTCTAAAGTACTAGAGTAGATTCAAAATGTGATATTCAAAGGCCTTTAACAATGTCATTGTTGGTGATAGAGATCATGCGAATTTTAATTCGAAATTCAAATTCGAATCTCCATCATTGATCAACAATTTTGTAAGGGAAGATAAAGATGAGCCCACATGGCAATGAACCTTAATTTTAAGAGAAGAAAATTGATTTCAAGGAAAAAGATTTGTTTCAATAAACCCTAATTTTGTTAAATAGAAGAAAATTGTGAAGTGAGATTTAAGTTGGTGACACATCCGTCACCTAAGTAAATAATAAATGAAAATGATATACATGACACAATTTAATGAAATTAAAAGACCAATTTAAATTTAATTTTTTTATGAGATCAATATCCATTTAAAAGTAAAACAACAAACAATTTTTTTTCTTTTTACTTTTTTATTTTTTATTCTCACACTCTTTCAAAGTGATTAACATATAAATGACAGCAAGTTGTGGTTGGCTGGTCATAACAATAGCAAACTGTGTAACTTGTCTTCTACTAATATTTTGAAGCTTAAAAGAAATATTTAGGATATTTTAAGGAAAAATTGACGTTTAGAGTTTTGTGAAATTGTTAATAATGTCTTAAGAAAAGCATTATTCTCCCTTCATTACTAATCTTGGATAAATTTAATATATGTTTCATATTTAGTGTAATATTCCCTCCATTAATTTTAAGTGTTTCGTAGACAAACTTAATACTACATGTGTCATATTTAGTGGATATTTTTTTTAACATGTCAACAAAATTGATCTGAAAATGAGGTAGAGGACCATAATACAAGAAAATGAAACTAAATATTAAAAAATTAATTTTAAAAATAAAGATATAAAAAATTTATATTTTTAAAATAAGAACTAAAATTTAAATGCCAAAATAATACTAAATTTGACAAGAATCACTCTGGTAGGTTCACTTTATCTTTAGTTAACCAATGCTAAATAATGAGCCAAATTTTTGAGAGATTTTATATATAGAATTGAAATTAATTTTATTGTAGTTGTGAATTTTTTTCACGGAATCTTATTTAATCGTGAAATATATATATAAAGATTTTTTTATCATAATTTTATCATGAAAAAATATGAGACTATTACACCCTGCGTATAATTAGTGAATGATGAGTAAGAATTATATAGGCATTAGCATGTTCTTTAGTTTTGGGTAAAGGCCACAACTTCACATGATCTCATTTCAATGGAAGGAATATAATGTTACACTCAAAATCGTAGTAACGACCTCTCAAAATCATAGCAGGACACAATCTTTTAGTCACACCACCTACAACACCTATGAACATTCTCCATATATTCTTAGCCACGATCTTCCTACTTCATTCGTTTCTTGTTTGGTCAAGATAGTGGTCCCTATTTTCTAACCTATGGTGAATTACTGCATCTTATATAATTAGCTAATAACAACAACAATTATTTAAATTTGCATACTTATGAGTAATGGGGTGACAATCAAGATTTTTTTACCTACATGCCACTGTTTGAAATATTAAATGCTAAAATGCTACGAATTGAAAAAAAAAAAATACTAAAATGTCATCATTTTAGTATGAGTTCGGCAAAAGAAAAGACGACCTATTGAAGCAATTTTTGCCCATGCATAGGTTCGGCCAATGGTTGACCGAACTATTGAATTACTTTCATGTGCTTTTGTGCTGCTGTTTAATATTTTATATATTTGTTTGTTTGTGCTGCTGTTTCCACCAAAAAGGCTTCTATACTACTCCAATGTAACAAAAAGGCTTCTTTATAGGTTCGACCAATCATTGGCCGAGTCCATGCATGGGTGGAAACTGTTTCAATAGGTCGTCCGTTCTTTGGCCGAACCCATATTAAAATAATTGCATTTTGATATTTTTTTACAACTTGTGGCATTTTTGTATTTTTTATTTCAAACAGTGGCATATGGATAAAAAAATCGACAATCAAACATATCAGACTTTATGAGATCCGTCTCGTAAAAATCAACAAAAACAATGCATAACAGACATATTTAAAAGTGCGGATTTAAAACCTTACCATATTCTGCATAAAAGTAAGGCGGGACAGGGCAGATCCGCGATTTTTTTTTTAAAATAACACATTTTTAAAAAAAAAAATTCCAAAAAAACTAATTTTTCAGATTAATTACAGAAATGGCGGGGTTTGGAAACCCAGTACAAGGGTGGCGCCATATGAAATGGCGCCTCAGTTGGAGGCCACAAGCCATTTCATATGGCGCCTCAGGCCATATGAATTTCAGAAAAAAAGGCCCGAGGTCAAGCCATATGAAATGGCGCCTCAGGCCATTTCCTTTTTTTTTTTTTTAAATTTTTTTTTTATGTTTAATGTTTGTTTTTAATTTTGTGCAGAGGTATGGGTAGGAACAGTAGAAAAAGAGTGTAGACATGCATTGTTGAGTCATGCAGAGTGTGATCTTGTCAATAGTATAGCCATGCAGAGTTGTGTGGTCTTGTCAAGCTTAGTGTAGGCATGCAGTCTTGTGTGGTCATGTCAAGGATAGTGTGTAGGCATGCAGAGCAGCACATGGCTCTTTGGCAATGCTTTTCTGAAGCAATTGACAATCAAATATTTTTCTGCCTATTAATAGTTATGAATTATACATCCTATCATCACTTACATTCAAACCAGTTACAATCTGCAAACTATTTTTTTTCCAAATTTTCAAATATGGCTCAAAGACCACAATACTTGATAACTGCACATATCCTTGGTGAGATATTTGATTATCCAATGAGTGGTTTCAATTTTAGGGATACAGAAGTGACTAGGTTTTTAATTGATAGAAGAACAAATTTTTATCATTTGAAAGCCCAGTTAGAGAAGAAATTGCAGTGCGGTCCAGTTGGGCAAATTATATACAAAAACCTTATCTTTTTTGAGGGGCATGATGTGTGCAAATTTTTTCAGATGAAAATACGGGATGATGAAGATGTGCGTAATATGTTTCTCAGCCATGAGCATTCCGGTTTCAATGAGTTTGAGTTATATGTTACGTTACAAAATCAACCATTGTCTCAACAACTTGAGGTATCGCAGGTTTTCAACGATTCTGACAACGAACAAGCTGAGGTGGATGCAGTTGACGAGGAGGAAGAAGAAGCGGAGGACGTTGTTGACGAAATGATAAATGGCAACGAGGCAGACCAATTGCCAGACAGTCATGTTTATCGCCCACCCCAACACATGACAACACTAAGCCTAGGCGACGATCAACCATCAACAGATATTTTTTACGACCCATACAAACAGACGGATGGAGTATTAAAAGTTGGAGACAATTTTCGTACAAAAGAAGATTGTGTTCGAGCAATTAAACAATACTATATGACCTTGGCTGCAGATTATAGAGTCGATCGAACAAATCCGACTCTATACAAGATCTACTGCCGCAACGAGGCCTGCCCTTTTAGACTAATGACATCTTTTAGGAAGCGAAGCGATTCCTGGAAGATAGGGTCAATGGGTCCGGAGCACACTTGCATACTAACCAATCCAAGTCAGGATCATCGCAAGCTCGGCTCTCAGCTGATCTGCAACGAAATTCTATCAATCGTGAGCGACAACCCTTATGTGAAAGTCAGTACCATCATAACTCATATGGTGCAAAGATACAACTATACTCCCTCGTACAGGAAGGCGTGGATTGCTAGGACGAAGGCAGTTGAAAGAATTTTTGGAAATTAGGAGGACTCTTACAAAGAACTCCCAAGATACCTTGTGTCCCTAAAACAATATGCTCCAGGTACTGTTGTCTTGTTAGAGACGTTGCCGGCATACACGCCTGACGGGAATTGTGTAAGTGGAAATGGCATTTTCCACAGACTCTTCTGGGCTTTTGAACCATGCATCAAAGGATTTACGTTTTTTAAACCTATAATTCAAATTGATGGAACATGGTTGTACGGAAAATATAAGGGCACGCTACTAATGGCTGTGGCACAGGATGGCAACAACAACATTTTCCCTATCGCATTCGCTCTAGTTGAAGGGGAGACTGCTGGAGGTTGGAGTTTTTTCTTAAAAAATCTCCGACAATATGTTGCTCCCCAACCTGACGTATGTCTGATCTCTGATAGGCATCCCTCAATCGATAGTGCTTACAATAATCCCGATAACGGCTGGCAGGATCCTCCATCGAGCCACGTGTATTGCATTAGACACATCGGGCAAAATGTCATGCGGGCGTTCAAAGACAAGGGCCTAAAGCAGCTGGTTACTAACGCGGGATATGCATTAACAGAGCCTACGTTCAGATACTATCGGGACGAGATCAGACAAACAAAACCAGAAGCATTGAGTTGGATTGATAACATACCACAGGAGAAGTGGACAAGGGCGTATGACAATGGGCGGCGATGGGGCCATATGACAACAAACCTCATTGAGTCTATGAACTCAGTATTCAAAGGCATCCGAAACCCGCCGATAACCGCTCTTGTGAGGTCAACTTATTTTAGGCTTGCTGTGCTCTTTGATACCAGACGTACTAAGTGGGTTTCGATGATACAATCTGGGCAGCTGTTTAGTGACTATTCCATGGCATTCATGAAGGACGAGGCTGCAAAGGCTAACACACACGTCGTCACGGTCTTCGACCATTTTGCAGGACACTTCAGTATTGCAGAGTCTATTGATCACAACGAAGGATTGCCTAGGGGATCTTACCGAGTGGAACTAGATAGGAGTTGGTGTGACTGTGGAAAGTTTCAGGCATTTCGTATGCCTTGCTCCCATGTCATAGCAGCCTGTTTCAAGGTCCGACTGGACCCAACCAACTATCTCCATGTTCTTCACCAAGTCAGTACTCTATGTAATGTGTACCGTAAAAGCTTTCAAGTAGTCGCAAAGGAGGACTAGTGGCCTACATACGAAGGCGAAATTGTGTGGCATAACGACTTGATGCGAAGAAATAAAAAGGGTCGCCCTATCAGCAGCCGGATTCAAACGGAGATGGATACAGGTGAAAAAATGGTGAGGTTGTGTAGTTTATGCCGCCAGCCAGGCCACAATCGCACTAAGTGTCCAAATGTATTAGGTCCTAGGACAGCGGCATAATTACTTATGTAATCTTGTCTATTTATAATAAGAACAAATTTCATTTCATTGATGGCCTACATAACTCAATACAACAACATAACAAACCTAAACGAAGCATCACTTAACGAAACCTATTACCAAATCATAAAATAACAATAACAATAATAATAACAATAACAATAACAATAACAACACATAAAATCAGTTTATCTAGGCAATTACAACCATCAACTTAATTTCATCTTGTAACATCATCATCATGAGGACACCATCATCATTTTCCACTTTCCTCCAAGTCCAGGTGACTCCGTCTGGACCAGACTTCTCAACCTGCCTCTCTATCTTCCTGATCTTTTCACATGCCTGAAATTCTTCTGGTAGCCAGCGGCGAAGTTCCCTGTGCAAATGCTCCAACGTCTGGGTGTTCCAGAGTAGCATCTCCAACGGAGGCTTGACAGCTGAATATATAACTAGGGCATTTCGTTTCATCAGTGGAAACTCTGGCCACTTTTCCTCCGTTGCTGCTGACGATGAGGGCCGGCTATTTGAGGTTGAAGACATCGTGTTGAGTAAGGGAGAGTTTGGGAGAGTTTGGGATATTGGTGAGGGAAGGGAGGCAATTAGGGTTTGGATGACAATTGGTGTGCAAAAATAAGTGAGGGAGAGTCTTTATTTATAGGCACAACATAACATATAAAATAATATAATTTTTATTATATTAAAAAAATATAAATTAAACATAAAAAAAAATTAAAAAAAAAAAAATAAAGGAAATGGCCTGAGGCGCCATTTCATATGGCTTGACCTCAGGCACATTTCTAGGGCAAAGCAAAATGGCCTGAGGCGCCATTTGGAATGGCTTGTGGCCTCCAACTTTCTTTGGGGCAATCATTATGGAGCAGTTAATCATTATGGAAACGGAATTGGGGCAATCATTGTTACCCCTTAGGGTATCCACATTTCTTTCACTGCCAGACTTACGTTCAAATGTATGAACAACGAGGCCGAATACGAAGCTTGTATTATGGGTCTCGAAGAAGCGATTGATTTAAGGATAAAAAACTTGGACGTATACGGAGATTCAGCCCTGGTTATCAATCAGATAAAGGGAGATTGGAACACATACCAATCAGAATTGATTCCTTATAAAGACTATGCAAGAAGGTTGTTACCTTTCTTTAACAGAGTCGAGTTTCATCACGTCCTACGTAATGAGAATCACATGGCTGACGCTTTAGCCACTCTATCTTCCATGATTAGTGTAGGTCAATGGAACGACTTACCTAAGATCGACATAATGCGCCTTGAACGGCCCGCCTACGTCTTCACGATCGAAGCAGTCATAGGTGACAAACCTTGGTATCACGATATCAAATGCTTCCTTCAGAAACAAGAGTACCCATCTGAGGCACTCAGAAAAGACAGAAAAACCCTCAGAAGACTGGCTGGAAACTTCTTCTTGAGCGGTGATACACTCTATAAGAAGAATTTTGACTTAGTCTTGTTCCGATGCGTAGACAGACCAGAAGCAGACATGCTTATGAAAGAAATTCATGAAGGATCCTTTGGCACTCATGCCAACGGACATACAATGGTGAGAAAAATTCTGAGAGCAGGGTACTATTGGTTGACAATGGAATCCGACTGCTACAAGTACATGAGGAGGTGTCACAAATGTCAGATATACTCTGACAAAATTTATGTACCGCCATCACATCTCAAAGTTCTCTCTTCCCCATGGCCATTCTCGATATGGGGAATCGACATGATTGGCATGATTGAGCCCAAGGCTTCAAACGGACATCGGTTCATCCTAGTAGCCATTGACTACTTCACCAAGTGGGTCGAAGCAGCGTCATTCGCCAATGCAACCCGACAAGTGGTGGTCTGATTTATCAAAAACAATATCATCTGCCGTTATGGTGTTCCAAGCGAGATCATTACTGATAATGGATCTAACTTGAACAACAAGATGATGAAAGAGTTGTGTACAGAGTTCAAGATCGAACATCATAACTCATCTCCCTACCGACCAAAGATGAACGGAGCGGTAGAAGCGGCTAACAAGAATATCAAGAAGATCGTTCAAAAGATGGTTGTAACCTACAAAGACTGGCACGAGATGCTACCATTTGCTCTTCACGGTTATCGGACATCTATTCGCACTTCAACAGGGGCAACCCCTTTCTCTCTAGTGTATGGCATGGAAGCGGTGCTCCACATAGAAGTAGAGATTCCGTCAATCCGAGTATTGATGGAAGCTAAGCTTTCAGAAGCTGAATGGTGTCAAAGTCGACACGACGAACTGAATCTGATCGAAGAAAAGAGAATAACAGCACTATGCCATGGTCAATTGTATCAACAGAGAATGAAGAAGGCGTTTGACAAAAAGGTCCGACCTCGTGTCTTCAGAAAAGGAGACCTCGTGCTCAAAAAGATACAATCATTTCTCACTGATTCGCGAGGTAAATGGACTCCGAATTATGATGACCCCTATATGGTCACGAAACCTTTCTCAGGCGGCGCCTTGAGACTTGCAACCATGGACGGAGAGGAATTTGCCTACCCTACAAATATTGATGTAGTCAAGAAATACTTCGCCTAAACTAAAAAAAAATGTTTCGGTGGATTGAAAACCCGAAATGGCGGTCCAGGCAAAAGTTAGAGACAGAGAAAAAAATAATCTCGGTGGATTAGAAACATCACAGTACAATCCAGGCAAAATTTAGGGATAATGGCAAGTAACTATGTTCAACAGAGGCAAGTCCCTCAGCAGCAGTTACATCATCCGTCAGAAAACTCCAGTCAAGGTCATCTTCGACAGAAGCTCAGGATGCCCCGAATTCAAAGTTGGTAGAAGGATAATGGTCGTTATGTTTCAACGTAGCCCTTTTTCCCTGTAAATTACCATTTTCTAGCTTTGTATATACTCTTTGGAATCACGCATTTGGCTGATCTCCATCTTATCAATAAAATTTGAGCCCTTGTGCTTTTGTTTATAATTCTCATTAGTTTTAGCTTCACAGAACGACATTTTGATATGATCAACGATTCTTGAAATAAAACAAAAATGAATTTACTTGTTAAAACTTTTTCTGCTTTTTAATAAAGTCGACAATTTCTTTTGACTGTTGAACATCAAAGGAACATCAACCGCTTCTCCAGAAGTAAGCAAACTTCAAAGTGCAGAATTAAAGTACTCCTTCTAGGCCAGTACGCCTGAACGAATGATCAACTGTATGAGATGCGGCTTTCCCATCTGATACCCTCAGCCGAGTTCTCATCTCCTAAGCCCGACCAATATAGCTCCCAACAGGGACTATCTTTCCTAAGCAAGGTGGAATTACTATCTTGAACCAGTGATACTTTTTCGCCCCGTGATGGCCGCGTATCCAGTCATGTTCATCTTTTAGTTTGTGTGTCGCGTCAGTTTTGTCAGCATATACATACATACATCATGCATTATTGATTTGCATTTACATTTCATATTGCATCACTATCACTCTAGTCGGTCTTGTCCCCTAGTGATAGAAGTTCTCTCAATTGAGTTGTCAGTTCTTGCCTCGTCAGGAAACGCTGCGTTTGAACAACCTCGCCTCCAGTTTATTTCTGGAAGAAAGTTGGCCCTTGACCACTTTGATAACTTGAACCTCTGAAAAACCAGAGGAACTTTCAGTCAGCATCACTCTTCGCCATTGAAGATGATATCCTTGCTTTTCCGGATTAAGGAAAATCCACAGAGAAAGCCTCGTAATCAGAGATTCGGCAGCATGCCAGTTTCGCTCCGAAAAGACCGCTGATGAAAAGGTCATCGGCACCTCAAAATTGGACCCCATCATATGGCATTTCTCCGGGAAGATCTCGAGAAAAGTATGATATAAGATCCCACGCAGAAGCCGCCTCTCAAGAGACTCGCTTTCCCCAGATAGAGTCGGCAAATGGCGTCTCCAACAGAGAAGTTTGTGCAACTCTACAACTCAGACGACTGGGTTCCCCAACAACTCTGACATCAATTTTTTTCGTCAAATGGCATCTCCCCAGGAAAATTCGGCGAGAAGTTTGAGGAAAACCGCTACGAATAGCGTCCCTTGTCAATAAAGCTTATTGACAAAAGAAACTGAGACCAGTTCCTTGGTTGGAAACCAGGATCGAGGGGAAGTTTAAATCAGAAACTTAGACCAGTTCCTCGGTAGGAAACCAGGATCGAGGGGAAGTTTAAATCAGAAACTAAGACCAGTTCCTTGGTAGGAAACCAGGATCGAGGGGAAGTTAACAAGAGAAACTAAGACCAGGTCCTTGGTAGGAAACCAGGATCGAGGGGAGGTTTATTTCAAAAGAAAGCTGAGACCAACTCCTTGGCTGAAGACCAGGATCGAGGGGAAGTTTACCTTTTCTAAGCATCATCGCTTAGCTAAAGAAGATGAATGCGTAAGCTACCATTCATAACCACCATCAAAATTTCAGGTATTCCGATATTTAATCCTCTTGCACCCCGAATGCCCGAATACCTTCGTCATTCACACCTTCGTGTCCAAGAAGATTAAATAGGGGCATCTGTCATACCCCAAATTTTGACCACTAAGATTTCCCATCATTGTGAAAATCATCATCATAATATGGAGGAACCATCATACTTCAGCAGTTTCCCCAAAGATGGGTGAGCATCCACTACAATCAAAATTAGGGTTTCAAGCCCTCTCAGAGCCTTAGACAAAGGATCAATCAAGGAATGACATGATCTTAAACTTGTATAACCTCTCAAACATCGACAATGGATCAAAAGGACTCCCACTTCAAAGATTAAGCCCAAGGCTGCTCCCTTCTAGGTGGATCAAGTCTCAAGATCGACAGTGTCACCAAATTAGGGTTTTGGTCGACCAGGGCCTCCAGATGGAATTTTTTCATCTGGGTACAAGCCAATGATCCAAAACATAACCTAATATATTTCATGGGACCTCATGGACCCAATCATCAAGTCAATTTTGCCTCAGGGGATGCATTCATCAAAAATCAGGAATTAGGGTTTCTTGACCTAATTCACCCCTAAGTTGACTTTTAGGGCAAGTCATGAGCCAAGACCTCAAGAGAGGGTTTGAGGGTCTCTAATGAACTATATTGATCCATTTGGAACAATGGATTAATCCAAGAAGCTTGAGCAACAAGTCTCAATTTCATCTGCACCACAATTAGGGTTTCGCGAGGAAAGTCAACTGTAACTTTGACTTTTGACCAGGACATGCTTCCAAGCCCTAAGACATGATTCAATATACCCTATGACACCCATGGAACATGTCCATCAAGTTTGATTTAGGTCAAGGACATGATTTCATGAAGAATTGCACAGTTTGGAATTCATCTGATAAAAAGTCAACTGTGCACAAAAGTCAACTTTGACTTTTTGAGATTTTTCACCAAAATGGATTTTTAACCCTAAAATGATGTTAATGTATGATTTGAATCATCATTCATCAAGAAAAATCAAAGAAAGTGGGATAACTTGTAAAAGGGATAACCATAAAAGCTTAGAAAAATTTCTAAGTTATGGAAAAAGTGACACTAATGTGCCAACTTTGGAGGATCATAACTCCTAAACCACAAGGCCATTGTTCCCCATTCAAAGCTTGATTTGTAGATCTCATTGCCCTCTACAAAAGCTTCATACTGACCTATGTCCAAATTCCTCATGGATTTTGAGTTATGGAGTGATCAAAATCAAGAAAAGTCACTTTGTTCCAACACTTGGTGAAAATTTCACTAAGTCAGATTTTACCTTACTTTTTGCCAAATGTAGGGGGATTTTTCACTTGGATTCAAAAGAGATCAAAACTAAACATGTTCAAACAGTTGTTGTATCATGTAAGGGCTTTCCAAAATGGCCAAGAACATTACCAAATTCAATTTGAGCTATGAGATATGACATTGGCAAGATGCCTTGCTGAAATCTGCCAAGGCAAGGCAGATTTTTGCACTTTTGGTCGATTTGCCAAAATCAGCCAAATCCAAATGCTCCTATCCACTTGGACACCTCTGAGGATTGAATCTAAAGGGGACAATCACTGAGCCAAGCCTCCAAAGTCTTTGGAACAAGAAATAGCATGTTGAACCTAGAGTTGCCAAAATAGGGACAAGACTCCAATTTTGGATTGGAGCATTCAATGGAAGCATCAAGGTGGCATGGACTGAGCCATTCTCAACTGAATTCAGTCAAGACTTATCCAAGACCAAGGGAACCAGCAGCCTGTGCCCTAACCTCTAGTCAATGGCAGGAGACTTGGATTTTCATTTGCCAACATTGGCCAAACCTACTCAGCAGTTGCCATTCACTATTCCTTGCAAAATAAACTTGCTCTACTATAAATAAAGCTCAATTGTGATCAGTTTGAGTACACCAAAGCCATCAAACAGATGCTTTCCTCAAAATCTCTTCTTTCACTCCAATTTTGCCTTCTAAGGCAAGTCAATATCGGGTTTTGAGTTTGAGAGCTTTTCCAATCAAACCAATCACACACACACCTCACATACATCATATAGAAGTGATCCAAACACTCACATAACATCTGGAACACAGATTTCACAAAATCACCAGCCAATTGCTCAAGTTCTTGACAGATTTGCAATTGGGGTACCATCTCAAGTTCCAGATCATTTCAATCCATTCCAAGCATTCATACACACTCCATGGCACCTAGGGAAGCTATCCAGATTATTAGAACCTAGCTGTAACACCTCCAACACAAATCACGATCACCAGCTGCAAGTGGTAAGCATGAACTCTTCTAACTCTATGATCCATGCAATTTTTGCTGCACAATAATTTGGCCATATGTTCATAATCATGCATGGAATGTTTCCCCTCAATTAATTGCATTGTTTGAATCGTGTATCAAAAATCCTAGCCTTCATACAGAAATTAGGGTTCTTGAGGATTTTTCATGATTTCTTGTTATATGTTTAATTTAAATGAAATTAAATACCATAGACATGATCGTGAGGTTGAAACGAGTTGATTTGTATGTGGATTGCATGATATGATTAAGTATTCAGTGAGATTGGAGAGAAAATGCAAATCTGGGCAAAACTGAAAAACGCGCGTGTTCTTGCCTTTGTTCTTGGCGCTATTTTCCAATATTTGAATATTTGAATTTTGTGATTTTATTTAATTGATTCAAAAATTAATTTCTCTCTGAGTTTTAATGATTTTGAGTTGATTCTTTTTTTAATAATTCACAAAAATGTTAAAATATTTTATTTTCCCCAAAAATCCCAAAAATATTATTTATTTTGTATAATTGATATTTTTGCAAAGAATTAATGTTTTAATTGTTTTTAACATTTAAAATATTTTTTCCACCTTGATTTTGCAACTTTTAATCCTTCTAATTATTTTGTAGGTCAATACTTAATTTTTGAAGCATTAATCCAAGATCACAATTTGTTTTCCATATGTTAAACAATTTTGATCATTTTAATTGAATTTTTATTCAATTAAATACATTTTTGAAAATAAATTAGGGTTTTTGGATTAATTCAACCCTCATAAATCATTTTCAAAACACTTTGGGCCTCTAATAGAGTGTAAGACCCAATTCTTTTTTGACCAAATCATTTTTGGGCCTCAGTATATTGTATAAGTCCCGATACCGTCAAAAATAAACGACACGATCGTCGCCTTTTCAAAACAAAAAACCTTGGGCCTACCCTCGAGTAGTAAGACCCATTTCTTTTCTTAAAACTCAATTGGGCCTCTATTAGAGTGTAAGACCCAACCCACTTGTACAAAAATATTTTGGGCCTCACTTACTGTATAAGTCCCTCTGTACATTTTTAAATTCGGCACGATCGTCGCCAGTTTAAAAATAAACCATCTGGGCCTCTCCTCGAGCTATAAGACCCATTCACAACTTTTGGGCCTCTATTATAGTGTAAGACCCAATCCCCTTTTAACCAAAACCTTTTGGGCCTCACTTATTGTACAAGTCCCTCTGCGTTAAAAGAAAACCTCGGCGCGATCGCCATTTTAAAACGAAAAATCATCTGGGCCTACCCTCGTGTTATAAGCCCCACTTTTTTCTTTAAACCTTTTGGGCCTCTTGAGAGAGTGTAAGACCCATCCCTTTGTACAGAAAACCTTTTTGGGCCTCAGTCACTTGTATAAGTCCCTCTGTACAAATTCAAACAGTGCGCTCACTGATAAAACCCTGGATCCCTCCTTGAGCTGTAAGCCCCAAATCTTTCTTTTTCAAAGCACTTCCTCTTTTGATTTTGAATATACTGTTGTTTTTCAATCTTTCTTTGTTGAAAAACTAACCAAACAGCATGGAAGCTCTACGACCGAATAAGTGTTTATACGCTTTCGTTTACCGCTTTCATATACATATAATTGTATTGTGGGGCTGTTTCGCTGTAAGTCTTTTTTCATAAACTCATATCAACTTTGTAATAATAGTATAGATATTTCGAGTTTCCCCGACATCTACGTCTAGAACTAGGTGACGTCGTTTCATGTATTCGTAGAAATAGACAACTAGATCCCCAATAGGATCACCAGATACAGTCTTCTCTTCGGCTGTCCTCATTAGGAATTGTCAAGAAACTCTACTCCCAGAGATGAATGTATTCTCCGTGAATGGCATCTTTGAGCTTCTTCCAAATTCTTGAACTTTCCTGGCTTGATCTATCCCTCGTGGATAGTCTGTCTTGAATTTCTCTGGGTTTGGGGACCCATCGGGCTTCTTAAAAGCATCGGCCTCCTCTTGGGCATCGTACAAGGACCCACAAGCTTCCTAAAAGCAACCCCGCCTCCTCTTGGGCTTAGTACAAGGACCCGCCAGCTTCTTAGAAGTATTCATAGCCTCCTCTTAGGCTTCGTATAATGATCTCTTCCTCCAGGAATGATAGCCTCCTTTTGGGCTTCGTACAAGGACCCGTCGGCTTCTTAAAAGCTTCCAGCCTCCTTTTGGGCTTTTGTACAAATTGTCCCGACGACCTCCTAGAGGTATAGGAACATAACTTAGTCATCTGCATAGAACAGTCCTTTCAAAGAGTCTACTACTATTTCTCAAAGCATAGTACAAAAGATGAAACTCTAGACACGGACAGTCTAATATCCTTGAGTCTCAAAGACATTCTCAAGTGACCCCTTCGTTAAATAGGAAGGAAACCCGTAGACTCGAACAGTCTCAATGCCCTTCAGATTTCCCACTTCCTTAAAGAACATGAATAACCCAGATCCTCGAATCAAATCCTTGAGTACAGTGTTGCTCATATAAGAACTGATTTTCTCTTTAAATCAGCATACTGGACCTGTCACTCAACTGAAACAGCGCCATAGCCTCCTCTTGGGCTTTGTACAATGATTCTCCCCAGCGGAGGCAAACAACGTTTAGCCTCCCTCTCGGGCTTTGTACGAGACATATAAGAGACTCTCTCGTTGAGTCAATTACCCCTTTCACCTCCATCTCGGGCTTTATACGAGATACAAAAAGGTTCTTATTGAGCCAAACAAATTTTAGCCTCCTTCTCGGGCTTTATACGAGATACCAAAAGACTCTATCGTCGAGTCAAAAAACCTTTTAGCCTCTCTCTCGGGCTTTGTACGAGACACATAATAGCCTCCTCTTAGGCTTTGTATAAGAAAACCACTGGTTGATCCAATCAACCTTTTAGCATCAAAGTTGTGCCTCGTTCACAGTACACAAACATCAATAACTCCTTCCCCTTCATCTAATCGCTGTAAGCGGCAAGCCTCTGGATCATCTACATCCATGCCACTGTCCCTCTTTTAGCATGAGAAATTCCTAAGGAAAGATAACATTGTTCTACACTGAGTTAAAGTATTCTCCTTCAGGTCAAAATCCCCTATAAAGAAAATTATGGCATTGCCGGATTCACACATCCCGGTTAAAGTAATTCTCCTTTATAAGCAGTTGTGACAAACAAACCCCTCTTTAGAGATGACAAATTCTCTCTAAAGTTGAGACCTTTTAGCTTCACATCTTGGGCTTTGAACAAGATACAAACTACCTTTTAGCTTCACATATTGGGCTTTGAACAAGATACCAACTACCTTTCGCTTCACGTCTTGGGCTTTGAACACGACACCAAAACAACCATTCCCTCCCATAGAATAGGAGGAACTACGAACGCTCTGATTTCCCTGTTTCGGTAAACGGGAATACGTAGGCATAAGATTGAAAGAAAAGATCTTAGCGAGCACACTAAACAAAAATCCTAAATCCCATACTCTCATAAAAAAGCATCAGTCCTAACATCCTAATCCTTCTTCCCCGCTAGAAACCTGTCATTCTGTCAAAATAACACAAGAAAAGCCCCACCACATTGATCGCATCCGTAACCTAACAGACCGCTGTTTAAACTCAGTATGCAAGCAGGGTTAATTGGAGACATCTATTTCCCTTCCTTCATCAGCTTTAATATGATAAAAAATGAATCGACCTGTAGTAAACTAAACCCCAGAGAGCGACAACGCTTAAGAACCGCGTCCAAAATCACTCGCTACAAAGGGGTGCAATAAAAACGAAATTGGAAGATAGAACAGTAACATAAAAATGAGAAGGTAAAAAAAATAGACTTAATACCCTTTTTGGTCCTCTAACTATAGGCCTAGGTCCAATTTAGTCCTCTTTCTTTTAAAAGTTCCAAATTGGTCCCTTACGTTATTAACTAGGTACATAGTGATCCTTTCCGTTAAATAAAGGCAAACGGTGTTAAATTTGATGATGTGTAATCTGAGTTGGATGGCTGGTTTGCACAGTCAGCATTTACTTCTTTCTTGATTCTGATACTGTTATAAAACCACCCCCAATTGCGAACCCTAGGTCACATATTACCCAAAATTAACCAAATTGAAACGAAAATCGTCTTCCAATCATGAGTTCTGGGCGCGGATCGTCTTCCAATCACGAGTTTTGGGCGCGAATCGTCTTCATCTTCAAGAACCCGTATCGATTCGCATGTGTATACCAGCTTTGGGAAACTTATGTGTGGTTGTGGAGACCTTGCTGTACTTCGCAAGGCAAGAACCGTTCAAAATTACAGAAAGCTTTTTTGGGGTTGTCAACATTTTAAGGTAATCTTCTATCCCAACACATTCCTTCCAATTGCGTATATCTTCACTCTTCTAAATGCACTGCATTTTTATACAGGGGCACACGAATGCTGGGTGTGGTTTTTTTTGAATGGTTCTATGATGATTCTAGAGATGACAAGGAGGAAAGCTTGAGAAATCTGCAATGGAAGATTGAAATGCAATTTAAAGAGATGGAAGAAGCCAAAAAAGAGTTTGCAAAGGCAAAAAAATGGTGGAAGTTTTGAGGCTCAACAATTTGCAGCTAGATGAAGCTTTGAAGAACACAAGCAAATGGAAGATGATCTGGAAGTGCTTGTGCTATATTATGTTATTTGTTTTAGTAGTTAAGTTGTTGTGAATGTTGGAACATTCTTGGTTTGTTGTAGTTTCTACTTTATTGTAAAAGTTGTTGACACAAACATGTCTTTGTCAGTACTAATGTTCCAAGTTTATTATTAATGCAAAAGTTTGGTGTTATTGCCATATTTTAGTATTATTGCAAAAGTTTACATTTAGTGCAAACACAAAGTTTGGTGTTATTGCTAACAGAAAGTATACCAAAATTTGTGTAATTTGATAATAGAAAGCCACATTATACCAGATTTGTAATTTGATAACAGATTTGTACACCAAATTTTGTATACACTTGATAACAGTTTGGTAATATAATAACAGATTTGTACACCATAATTTGTATACACCATAACAATTTGGTAATATAATAACCATAAATCTTAGATTCATAACATATGTAGTACATAAAATAGGTAACATTAACTCTTAGATTCATAACATATGCAGTACACAAAATAGGTAGCATTACACAAAATATCAGTAGCATTACACAAATGCTCAGTACACAAAATAGGAACCCTTGTTCATAAGTACTTAGAAGTTTTGACAGAAGACAGGATTACACAAAACAACATAAACTATAGACTCTAAGAGGATTTCTTTGGAATGTTCCTTTTAGTTGGAGTTGTCCTCCTAGTGGTAGGACCCACTGCATTCTGTGATGCGCTCAATCTGGTGGTGGGTCCTCTTAAAACGTGTGCTGGTTTCCTAAAAGGCAACTTGTGCCTAGCTTGTGTTGCAGTCCTCTTCTAAGTTGTCTGAGATGCCTGAGAAACTTTTGATGCCTGTTGTGTTGCACTGGCCTGAGTAGCCTGAGAAACTTGTGATGCTTGTTGTGTTGCACTAGCCTGGGGAGCCTGAGTAGCCTGAGAAACCTGTGATGCCTGTTGTGTTGCAGTGGCCCGAGTAGCTTGTTGTGGCTGAGTCCTCTTACATGTTGATTTGTTGTGTCCAGTTTGTCTGCACCTAGTGTACCTCACTATCATACCAATTTTCCTGATTTTCCTATCTGACCCATCAATCTCACCCTGCTCACGATTCCTCCTCTTCTTTGGTCTTCCAGGCATTTTCTTGAATTTGGGTGGCTGCACATCAGGGTACTCTGTTCTGACCCATAAATTTGTACCATTCAGAGGATAAATTATAGGTTCATACACCTTAATATACCTAGCCTTCTTGTAATAGTCTGGGACAAAGTCATCAACATCAAGACCTCTACACTTCATTGAGGAAATTCCATGGACACATGGGAGCCTGTCAGCTGCCACTTTCTGCAAGAACAACCCTGTTCCTTTAAGTTGACAAAGTACATCTCACCCTGATTCTCAATATGTCTCACCTCAAAAATATACTCAGATGACATCCTATAAAAATACAAAATTAAGTCATATAAGAGAGAGCTTGCTATCCAATATACTCAGATGACATTCTATTACCTATCAAAATAATGTAAAATTACCTTATTATCCAATAATTTGTGTAGCTGCTTGTTTTCTTCACCTTCTTCTTTATGTTTGGCAACACATCCCCATCACTTAAATTAGAGAACTTCAACCTATTTGCTGCCCATTTTTCCATGATATATCCCCTTATTTCTTTTAACATTGTTACCAATGGTTTTGCCCTTGCTTTCACAATCACACTGTTGAAAGCCTCTAACATATTATTTAGGACATAATCAGACTTAGTGGTGGTCCTAAAATAGGACTTGCTCCAAAATCTTGGTGGTGTTTGCATCATGTGCTTGTAGGTCTCTTCATGTATCTGCCTCATACCTCTCATCTCCCTTTCCCATGCTTGTGGATAAGTAGCCCTAGCTGCTTTCCAAATGATCTCCTTCAACATTTTTCCTAGAAATTTTTTCCTAAAATTGTTGTATAAGTGTCTCACACAAAACCTCTGTTCAACATTGGGTAGTAATTCATCATAGCAGAAAGAAGACCCTGCAAATGCATATAACAAATAAAGGTTAAAAAATACATTTATTAATCATAAAAATAAAATCAAACTTAAATTAATGTAATAAATAAAGTGGTACCTTTTGCTGATCAGAAATGAATGTATAGGTCTTACATTCTTCCCTTCCACCTAAATCATCAATGAGGAGTTTCAAAAACCAAGTCCAATTGTATTTAGTTTTCCCTTCCACCACAGCAAAAGCAATAAGCAACATATGATCATTAGGATCTGTTCCAATTGCAGCTAAAATCTGGCCACCACATAGGCCCTTTAAGAAGCATCCATCAAGATCAATAATTGGCCTACACATCTTGAAACTCTTCTTGCAAGCAGTATAGCAAATATATAACCTCTTGAAATAAGGTCTTGTATCCTTAATACCCTCTTGAACTGCTGTGACATTTATCTTGACAGTGGAACCAGGATTTGTCCTTCAAATTTCATGACAGTAGTCATATATCCTAGTGTAATCTCCTAAACAAGATCCATCAACCATATCCCTAACTGCAAATCTAGCCCTAATTGCCTTTGTCTTGTTAGCACCTACATTCCATTTCTTAAGAGCCTTTCTTGCTAAGCCATTTTGTACTCATCATCTTTACATTATATTCTCTAGGACAATTATGTGAGTCAACTAATTTTCTAAGTTCCCAAGTCTCCTCATCAGGCAGCTTTCCACAATAAGCCTCCCACTGATAGCCTTCTTTACACACCACCTTCACTCTCTTTTTGTCATTTTTTAAAAACTTTAGACCTCTACCATTCTGAACAGCATATGTTTGAATATCTTCCTTAAAATCACTTTTTGTATTAAAATAAGTTCCCAATTGTGAGGGCAAGTTGTCTCTATACTCGGTTTTAATGATGTCAAAACATTTATGTGTAGAATAGCATATCATGTCTATCATATATATATAGGAAACGTATCATATGAGAATGTCATTTTTATGTGAGAACATGAGAATGAATCTGAACCATTAGATTTTAAAATAAATGGTGGATATTATATGTCAATTTTTTTTTCTCTCCTCCATCATTTATTTTAATAATGGAGGAGAGAGAAAAACAAAAATCACACATAATCTCCACCATTTATTTTAAAATCTAATGATCCAGATTCATTCTCATGTTCTTATATAAAAAAGACATTCTCATAGGATATGAACCCTATATATATATATATATAGAATGCATACTATGTGTTTTTATATGTGTTTAATCATGGTGATAATGTTGTATGTGAATTAGGTGTTGTTAGGAACCTTTAGGAATGTCAAAATATCGAGTTTTGCAAGTTTCAAGGGTTTAAGTCAACTCACAACCCTGTTATGGTCGATTCAACTATGTTGCATTTCTTAGAGTTAGCAGATGGAGTGCTTGCGTCGACCCTCTTGTCGACTCATACAGTCTGCATTTCAGATTGTCTAAAACTGGGAGGTTTGCGTCGACGCATGTCCTGTTCTGGTCGACGCAAACATGTTGTTTCTGTGCAGTTGTAGCAACGAGATCGCTCAGGTCGACCCCCCCAAGTGCATAGGTCGACCGTTCGCTGTTTTGCACTAATTTTTCTGCTGTGTTTTGATTTCAAATTTCTGTTATTCCTGTTACTTTGTTTGAGAATAGTATATATATTGTTTTGGCTCATTTTTTACAAGAAGAACAAGAAACGTGAAATAGGCACTGATTTTTCTCTTCATCTTCATCTTCAACCTTACGTTCTCTAACAACTACATGAAGGTGTGAAAAACACAAGAAAGGGGGGTTTGAATTGGTTTTTCAAAATAAAATCATTTCTTTGTTCAAACCCCTTTTTAAGAACTTTCTAACTTATGAGTAAGAGCTTAGAAAGAGATAACACAATATGTTTATACTAGTTCACTTGAGAATTCCTCAAGTTAATCTAGTCCACCCGCCAAGGTGATTTCGCCTCTCTCAATCAAGGTCTTAATCCACTAATCAATGAGATTAATACAATGCACAGGCCAAACTGCTGGTGACTAACAACAACCTATAAAATTCTCAAGTTCTAGACTTCTCAAGAGATCTAACCACACTGGTCTCTCTTAAGGAACAACCTCTAAGACTCTCACTAGTCCTAGACTTCTCAAGAAATCTAACCACACTGGTTTTTCTCAAGCTGCTTCAAACAACAGTTTGAAAGAGGTTTTGTTTACAAAGTATTTCTTCTAGCACAAGTTGAATATGTAAACTATTTTACAGCACATAAAATGACTTTTTGAATGATAATAGCAAATAGAGCGTATTTGAATCAGTGAAGTTGTTATCATTCCTTGAGTTTTCAAGTCCTTTTATAGCCGAGTAAAAGTAACCGTTGAAAAGTAATCATGATAGTTATCTAGACTGATGGCGGCTTGATGGAGACGTGAGGACAAATAATACTTTTGTGTCCTGTCTTGTCAAGATATCTTCATTAGTATTGGTTGCACTGTTTCCAAGATATCTTCGTTTATATCGTTGTACAGTTGTACTTTGTTGCTTAGTCTTCTAATCTTCTTAACTTTAGAGGCTTCTGCGAGCATGAGTAAGAAGGAAAACGTAGCTTAGTTCTTAAGATCTTCAAGTCTTGGAGTCCTCAGAGCTGCACCATCGGAGTCTTCAACACTTGATCTTCCAAACCTTGTTCGCTTAGAATTTTGTCATCATATCTTCAGAGGCTTCTGATGGTATTTAGTTGAAGCATGAGTAGAGACTATAGTTGGGTCTTCATAACCTTTATCTAAAGAGCTTAATTCTTCAGCATCTAAACTTTGTTCATCAGAACCTTAGTCTTCAGATCTTTAGAACTTGTTCTCTTATATTATATCAGAGTCTTGCAATCTTCAGATTCTCCTAAAGCAATTTCTGTTATATAGCACATCAAGTGTAACGCGTGGGCGAAGTATTTTCTTTTAACAAGATATTCACGCCATTTAACGGAAGCAGAACCTGTTTGTTAGATTCTTACACATAACACTTATTAGACTTATAAAATTATTCATACAAACATACTTGTTTGATATCATCAAAACTTAGAGGTATTAATGCAGAACCAACTCTTGTTCTTACACTACACATAACCATTTTTGTTAGTGTTGTGTATTTTGTGAACTGATAACGTTCAGACTTAGATGTGTTGGATCCTTCGTGCTGGGCTGAGAATTAGTGGGTGTTTCTTGAATAAAACCGTAGGTTTTATACTCCAAGAATCCGGGTGATTTTGGGGGTTTTTGCACAAATCGTTTCTTTACAAGGATTTAGCTGTGCGAAGGTGATTGAAGAACGGAGTGTTCGGTCAGTCTACTAGCAACAATCGGAGGATCGTACGAGAAATATTTGGGATCGAATTATGGAAGATCAAAATCGACCGAGTGTAGGGGATTGAAGAGCTGCGGGTTTTTGCAATCGAGTAGCGTGAGACAGTGATTTGTTCGACCAAATTTGAGGCACTTGTTCATCTTGAATCAAGGGGAGAGAAGACTTTGCATCGACATCAAAGACGTTTGAGGGTTTGGTGCATCAATTTTCTCTTGTAAAAACATTTGCAACCGTAATATATACATATCTCAATTCCATGTTCGGAATTGGGGGCAGAGGTACCCTTAGCGAGGATGATAGGGGAACTGCCTAAACAAATCGTGTTTGTTCTCTCTTTCCCTTATCTCTTTTACGTTTGTGATATTGTTTAAACTTGTGAATTATCAATTGATTGAAAATTTCTGGTGTAGTGTAGTATAGAGCTGAATTATTGATTTGTAAAAACACTACAATCCCTTGGATTGTATTTGGATTAGCTCTACACTCACATTTCTTCAAAATTTACAATTGGAGTGCCTCGCACGCCAAGTGTTTGATAAATTGATTGAGCACAAGTTTCTAAAGTGCTTTATGAATTAAGTTTGTTGAATTCACCCGTTGGTGATTAGAGAATATCAAGTGCATATATTTGAGTTGATTACATTGTGTATTGTTGATTCTGTTTGTTTTTCTCATCCGCCGTATCATTCGTAGTGGCTTAACGCATATCCGATTTTTCTAGCAACGGTTCATTGTAGACGAATTGATTCAGTGGTTGCTTCCGCATTAAATTTTTTTAAAACTAATTTTGGAACACCATTAGCGTGTAATAAATTATGGGATCTATTCAAACCCCATTCTAGATCCAAGCCATTATCTCACAAGTGGTATCAAGAGCTCCGGTTTATCTGATGCTTCGATATAATTTCCTAGAAAATGGTGAATGAACCTAAAGGGGCTTATAATAGAGCTCCAGTTTTTACAGGCGAGAATTATAGCTACTAGAAAGATTGTAAACGCGTGAATATAAATTCCATTGATCGGAAGGTTTGGAATGCTATTTTAAACGGTCCTATGGAAATAACCATGGCCGATGAAAATGGTGTTGTTGTTCCCAAGCCCGAAGCACAATGGAATGATGAGGATGAGAAAAAGTACAGCTATGACTGGAAGGCTCAGAATATTTTGATCTCCTCTTTAGGAGTTGGCGAATATTATCGAGTCTCTCACTGTACAACGGCCAAAGCCATGTGGGATGCTTTACAAGTAGCCCACGAAGGCACTAATGATGTGAAAATGGCCCGAATCAACACATTAACGCAAGAGTTCGATCTCTTTTACGTGAAGCAAAGGGAAACCATTGCTAACATGTAAAAGAGGTTCACTCATATAATCAACAAATTACATATACTTGGTAAACCAGTTCCCAACGAGGTTGCTACTAATAAAATCTTGAGGTGTCTTAACAGAGAGTGGCAGCCGAAGGTCACCGCAATCAAGGAGGCCAATGATCTAACTACTCTAGACCTCACAACATTATTTGGCAAACTCGATGAACATGAGCAAGTGCTCATCAACTTGGAAAAACATGAGAAGAGTGTAAAGAAAGAGAAAACAAAGTGAACGGAAAAGACGTCAATTGCACTTAAGGCTTCTTGTTCAAAGTACACATCACAAGAGCAAAGTGAAAATGAAACCAACAATGATGAAGATGATGATTCGAGTGATGACATGGGGCTATTTGTGAAAAGATACAATAGGTACATTCAAAAGAATGAAATTCAACACTCGGATAAAAATCTCGTCAAATTTAGAAGGCAATCAAAAAATGAAGGCAACAAGAGTGGCAAGTCGAGGGGATCTTGTTACAATTGTGGAAAGTCCGGGCACTACAAGCCGGATTGCCCATCACTCAAGAAAGACAAGGATAAGGATAAGAGTCGTCAACACAAAAATTCAAATAAATCTAGACGAGCATACATCGCTTGGGAGAGCGATAACGAGTCGGAAAAAGATGACAACTCAAGTGAAGAAAGTGAATCTGTCAATCTATGTCTTATGGCACATCGAAACAAGAAGAAAGAGGTAAAACACTCTAAATACAATCACTCTAATAATATGTCTCATTTAGAATTACAAAAAGCTTTTGATATGTTGCACCATGAGGCTAAGGAAGCTTTTCAACGCTTAGCCTCGAACAAAAAGATTTTTTCATATTTGGAGAAAAAGATCTCCGATTCCGAACAGGAATTGAAAGCTCTTAAAAACTCTATGGTGGATTCATCAAAAGCTGAAATTGAAGAGGAAAAGTCTCCTTGGTTCAATTGGGGTTGTGATACTTGTCATATTTGGCAAAAAGAGGTGAGAACCCTTAAGGCCAAATTAGACAAGGCTCTAAAGCCTAAAGTTACTTTTGCTATTGATCGATCACATTATCGAGAAAGTGTGAATAATCTGTATCAAAGATATACGTATGTGATTCGAGATAGAGATAGCAAAGGTAAATCTCAACTGAACCAAAATTGCCTATATTGTTGCAAACGGGGTCATACTATTGCTAAATGTCGTTTTAGAAGATTTCTTGTTCCAAAAGGCATTTATCAATGGTTGCCCAAATACAATCTTGGTTTCACTCACCATAAAGGACCCAATAAGAATTGGGTACCTACTTTCCCTTGATTGACTATGTAGGTACAAAGTCTTGAGACCACCGAAAGAAGATGGATTCTGGATAGTGGCTGCTGAAGACATATGACAGGAGACATATCTCTTTTCATCGACTTTGTGGCAAAGAAAAAGGGGTTTGTAACCTACGGAGACAACAACAAGGGACAAATTCTTGGCAAAGATAGTGTAGGTAACCCCTCATCTACTACTATCTCTGATGTGCTTCTAGTTGAGGGTCTTAAATATAACCTTTTAAGCATTAGCCAATTATGTGACAAGGACTATAAAATATCATTTTCTAAGGATTGTTGCATAATTGAGAATAGTGATTAAAAGGATGTGTTTAAGGGCTTGAGGGTGAATAACGTCTATATGCTAGACTTAAATGAGGTATCGTTGAATGGCGATAAGGGTCTAGTCACCATGAGTGAAGATTCATGGTTATGGCATAGACGGTTGGCGCATATCAATTTTTATTTGCTTAAAAAAATAGTCTCTAAAGACCTAGTCATCGGTTTGCCCAAAATCAAATTCACAAAGGATCACCTTTGTGATGCTTGTCAAATGGGGAACCAAACAAGGATCTCATTCAAATCCAAAAACATTATTTCAACTATGAGACCCCTTGAGCTCCTCCATATAGACCTCTTTAGACGATCTATGATTAAAAGCCTAGGTGGTAATTATTATGGTTTTGTGATAGTCGATGACTTTTCTCGGTTTTGCTGGACTATTTTCTTAGCAAACAAGAGTGATACATTTTCGGCCTTTGAAAGATTTGCCAAGTTATTCCAAAACAAATTAAACATGAACATTGTATCAATTAGAAGTGATCATGGAGTGATTTCGAAAATCATATTTTTGAAGCATTTTGTGAAAGCCATGGAATTGATCATAATTTTTCCACACCTCGTACCCCTCAACAAAACGGGGTTGTGGAATGTAAAAATAGAATTTTGGAAGAATTAGGAAGGACAATGATAAATGAGAGTGGACTTCCAAAATACTTTTGGGCCGACGCAATAAGTACGGCTTGTTACGTTTTGAATAAGGTGCTCATTCGGCCTATTCTAAACAAGACACCGTATGAACTTTTAAAAGGGAGAAAGCCTAATGTCTCTCACCTTCACGTTTTTTGTTGTAAGTGTTTCGTGTTGAATAATGGTAAAGAGACACTTGGTAAGTGTGATGCTAAGGCCGACGAGGGAATTTTTGTTGGATACTCTCAGCCAAGTAAGGCATATAGGATTTATAATAAGAGGTTACATATTGTTGAAGAATTGGTACACGTTACTTTTGATGAGTCTTATCCGAAAAATGTCGGAGAAGGTAGTTCTTTTCATGGTACAGGTGTATCTTCAGAAGACATACTCAAGGACACTGATAAAGGAACTGATCAACCTGAAGCAGTGTGTATTGAGGAGGAAAAGGATCACCAACCTATGAAAAGTGAGGAGGATCATCCGTCTAATAAAGATGACCTTCCTCCAGCTTGGAAGTCTTCCAAAGACCATCCAATCGACAACATTCTCGGTGACATCTCTAAGGGAGTAACAACCTGCTCCAAGCTATGTAACTTCTGTTATTACTCCGCTTTCGTTTCGCAAGTTGAGCCTAAAATGCAAAGGAGGCCTTACTCAATGAGCATTGGTTCTAATCTATGCAAGAAGAACTAAATCAATTCAGGAGAAATGAGGTTTGGGACCTTGTCCTTCCTCCGCGAGGCCATCGAGTAATCGGCACCCGATGGGTGTTTAGGAACAAGCTCGACAAAAATGGAGTTATAACTTGAAACAAAGCGCGGCTTGTAGCGCAAGGGTATAACCAAGAGGAAGGAATCGACTATGAGGAAACTTATGCGCTGGTTGCCCGACTCGAGGCTATACGCCTTTTACTTGCTTACGCTTGCACTAAAATTTTTAAATTATTCCAAATGGACGTTAAAAGTGCTTTCCTTAACGGATACATAAATGAAGAGGTTTATGTATCCCAACCTCCGGGTTTTGAATCCCATGAATATCCCGATCATGTTTACAAACTCAAACGTGCTTTGTACGGACTTAAACAAGCCCCTAAGGCTTGGTATGAACGTTTAAGCAAATTTTTACTTGATCAAGGGTATTCAAGAGGCAAGGTTGACACAACCCTCTTTATTAAACGTCAAGGAAAACATTTAATTTTGGTACAAATTTATGTTGACGATATCATTTTCGGGTCTACTAACATGACCTTGGTCAAGGAGTTTTCTAGTTTGATGCAGGGTGAGTTTGAAATGAGCATGATGGGGAAGCTTAACTATTTCCTCGAATTTCAAATCAAACAACTCAAAGAGGGCACGTTTGTAAGTCAGATGAAATATTGTCTTGAGCTTCTCAAACGTTTTGACATGGTAAACTGCAAGGCAATTGATACTCCGATGCCTACTTGTGCTAACCTTGATCGTGACGAGAATGGTAAGGATGTAGAGGTAAAGAAGTATAGAGAATTATTGAGCTATATGTGAGGGTATTCATCGTCAATCATGATTAAGGTAATATCGTTCCTCTTAATAAGTTTCTTTTAAGTGGATGTACCATGTTGAGTGTTGAAACTGATGTTTATTGCACAATTAAGCATATTTTATCCATTTACATGTTTGATGTTTGTGCTGGCTTCTTATTTATCCAAAATTATTGCATAAATGACTCATCTATATGGTTTTTGCATTGTTTCACTGGTTGAGTAAGCCTAAACAGGACTTCGGTCGACTCACCAATATGGGATTTGTTCATGTTTAGAGGCTGGGATGCTCAGGTCGACCCTTTGGTTGACTCAAAGCATTGATATCTGTTATTGTAGAAAATACACAAGTATGCGTCGACGCATACAAGCCATCGGTCGACACGTCGCTGACGTATTATGAAAAACTCTTGGGTTTCACGTTTTTTCTTTGACCCATTTATTGGTTTTTATGCTTTTCATGATTCTTTTAAGTGTCATTATCACATTATGTTCATTGCATCAAGATATTGCATCATTCTCCTCATTTTCTCCTCTTCCCTAAAAATTCTATAAACAAACCCTAACCCCAAATCTATCAACTACCACATTTGGGTTTCTCATCAAATTGATACAAGCCAGTCACTATTCATTCTTCTCAAGCATCTATCTCAATGGCTTCTCGAAGAATCACTCACAAAAGAAGCACAAGGGACCCATAATCTCAAGATGGTACTTCTTGAGACGCCCCCAATCTATACCCCCAAATAAACATGCATTTGAAGCAATAAAAGAAAGTTCGAAATTTGATCAGAGTATATTTAAAAACATGGCATAGACGGGGAAATCACATCAAATTGAAACCAAACAATTCATACAAAACCTGCCCATAAAGATATGCAACAGTGGGGTAGCATACATACAAAGGAAACTCCGTTCCTTACACCCACATTTCAGAAATTAGAATTAAAGTGGAAAATCTAAAATTTGATTAACATATATCATGTAAAAAGTTTGTCATACATCCAGTTATACTTGTACAAGCCAAAAGATAATATATACATAATACATAATAATAGCCAACGGCCTCCCTAACTACCCGGTGTCACATATCAGAGCCGACCGACAAAAAGGGTGAAGACACAAAGCTTCACAAAAGACCTCCAGCCACTCTAATTTGCAATGCCTCATAGAGCATTATAAAACGAGCAGAAGGGTGAGAAAGACAACCATAATATAAATGCATATAATCATGTATATCAACCTAAAAATACACATGACAAATTTTCTCACCACCATCATCACTTGCCTACACATATAGCATATACGGATTATATTAACATAATCCCATATTCACACATCATGCATATGTTTATACATACAAAACATATCATTCATAGTTTAAGGCATTTAACACTAATGCACATCAATACACAAATGCTATCACAGCTCAAACATAATCGCCAAATCATGATTTTCCACATATAACCAATGCAATTATAATTCATGCAGATGCAAAGAGACCGACACAATGACTCTCAATGCAAATGCAAATGCGGTACCGAATCCTGGATTTCATATCCCATACTAGTTCACTCAGGAACTCTGCTGGAACCATCGCTCGTTACATCACTGTAACTCCCCGTCGGGCCTACGATGTTCACCCGTCGCTTTAGGTCTCCTCATGAGCACACGACATTTATGGATTGCTTTAGGTCCCCGCCTGGGCACACAACCCAATCGCTTTAAGTCCCCGCCTGGGCACACGATCATCTATAACCATCGCTTTAGGTCCCCACCTGGGCACACGACGTTATAGCAGATTCCTTCTGGAATCGAACCGTCACTCAGGACGTCGCAACAATGCATATCATGATGCTTGGCATACAATGACTCATGACACTCTTGACATGCATACATCACACACACTCCACATACATTCACATCAATTGTGCCAAACGGCAACCGAACGATTTTCACAAATAACCAAACAATTCGATTTACGGTTTACCAGAAATGTCGGTTAAAAGTCGGCTAAAAATAATATTTTTCTTCACCAAATCATAGAACATATTTTTAGCTTCACATCCATATAAAGAACACCTCAATCGGATAAACAACACAAAAGATATGGATATTCCAAAATAACGCAAAAACATAAACCGGAGGTCCGACACTACGAAACGGTTCGAAAATATTGTTCCAATTGGACCAGGTTTAGACCTCAAAACTATTTTTCCTAGAAATAACATCTCGTTAGCTTCCCAACGCTTCGAACGGGGGTCAAAACCGACTTACGGTTCAAGAGTTATGAATTTCCGAAGTTTCCCCGACAAACCAGAATTTTCTGGTTCAGCTCAGTATGTATCAATACATAGGCTTATGTATCGATACAAAAAGGCCACATGTATCGATACATAGCACGCATGTGTCGACGCATGCTGTAGTAAAAATTCTGTTTTCTCAAATTTCTATAGTATGTATCGATGCATAAGGGTTATGTATCGATACATAAACCATTTCGTATTGATACATGGCTGTTATGTATCGATGCATAGCCCTGTTTTTCTCAAAAACCAGATTTCTCAATTTACACCCTTGCTGTAATTTTCCTGAATGCCCGAAAACTCGACTGAATCGAACATTTTCACCGAAACAAACATATACGCCCAACCACCAAATACATAAGAACAATTTAGAACACATAAACGAAATTTCTACGACGTTCGATTTTTCGATTAAATTTCAACCTTTCAAAAACTAGAATTTTCAAACATCACCAAATCGAATAAAAAGCACGCTATACGACGACCTAACCTTACTCGATACAACTACGTAATTTATTTCATATTCTAACCGTGAAAACATCGGTTTCTACTCGTTTATCTACAATTCGACCTAAACGAAAAAAACAACGGAAACATAACGAAAACTAACCAAAACATAACCAAACTTCATGAAACTTTAAACAGCAGCTCACCTACATATCACCAACCAACACATGTATTTATACGACTTTTCGACCGTAAAAACATCGGTTTCTATCGATTTCGTCAAATACGGCATAAACGGAAACATATGGAAAACCAACCAAAACATCCACACAAAACACATACATAATCATATACAATCATAGTATAATCGAGTTTCGCACCCTTACCCGATAAATTCGCGTTTGAAAAGTCGGTTGAATCGGTTCCTAAATCCCCAAGTTTTTCCTCTTTTTCTTCTTCTCTTTTTCTTCTCTTCTTTTCTTCTCCTCTTTCTCTTTATTTTTCTGGTTTTTCTTTCTTTTCTCTCTTTCTTACTACTTTTCTATTTATTCAAAATATCTAATCCCCTAAAAAGACCATTTTACCCCTCAACTCAAATATCTCGCAAACGCTCTCAAAATGCGATAAAACATAAACAATGATGAAAAATAACATTTTGTCAAATAAAAGTCAGAAATAAAATAATATAAAACCAAAACCAATTAAATCTACTCTATTAAATAAATCTAACAAAACTGGGGCGTTACAATTCTCCCCCACTTGGACATTTTCGTCCTCGAAAATATACCGAGACGAACCACTCTGGATACGACTCTCGCATCCGACCAACAAACCTCAGGCCTATAAAAAGGCACACCACGAATAATACAACTGACAAAACTCCCTTGCTAACCTCAATCACAACGAGGACACGACAACGACAAGATGCAAAGCCCATACAATGCACTTGACAACCAACTCACAACTCAAGGAAAACCACGATACCAACACACAGGTTCACTCTAGAACCGAAACACAACAAGATCGTTACCATCACCGTAGGTAACACTCCTCTAATTCCCCACAAAGGAATTAGCTACTCGCACTCGAACCAACACAATGGAAACGAGACAACAACACAAACAAGAACACAAGTTCCACGACACAACATCGATTCAACAACCTCCATATAACCATAATACCAACATCCTTGTCACACAACCATACCACAACACTGCTACGATTCACTAATCGAATATAAAACCAAAACATCCCTCAACTTAGCAACACATGGATACTATTAAAACTTTTCTCCTAACACATCCACTCTGAAACATCCAACGGTCTCATCATTCCTATAGATTTCCAATGTTCAACCTAAGAACCCTTACAAGTCGCACACACATATACGAAATGTGCTACATCACATCTCCGCTGCGCACTCTGATGACTCGTAACCATCAAAACTACCAATCTCTCGCCCAAAATCTAATACTTTCACAAACCTTCCAAAAACCACTGTTCACCTTTAATACTCTAGCCTCACATTCTTTCGTGTTATCACACACACCAGATACAAGCCTCTGAATTGTTCAAACAATTCTAATCCTCGGACCATCAAAACAGCCATACATAGAAACTTTCAACTTAACTCCTCAGACACGACAATAACTCTACTCAACTTCTAACCAATCTCGTTGTCTCTATTCCTTCAGACCAAACCAGTACTCAATATTCTTGTAATTACCAAACACTTCAAATCTAGAATCATAAAGATAATACTCCCAATATTCCAACACAATTACAACTGCAAACAATTCCAATTTCCACAATAATACTAATCCTTTCACGAATCCTCAAATGTCGACAAACATAATCCACAACTTACTCTCTTATCTTAACACACCAACTACTCATCCAAGATACATCCCCAAACCATTGACTCCACCTTTGCAAGTCAACTTACGTAACCAAATGCTAATCTTGGAAAAAGTCTTCCATACCCTTCAGTAATAACCAACAAAAGTCCAAAAAGTTCCCAATCACCTTTACCAACTTCGGAGCCTCTCCTAGTAACACCACATCTACTTCCGATGACAACAAATATAACCCGTCACACAAGTCGATCGAAGCCTCAACTCAAGCAAATCACTACTCTTATCAAACATCCCAACAATTGTAATTCTAATCAAACTCAACCGAACCATTCCAGTTACCTTATCCTGAAAGTGAATACTTAATCTCAATCGTCATCTTATACCACTGTCCGTAATCCATACACAATTTTTTTCTCTTGCCAATCCAAATTCCAACCTATCACAACAATCATCCTAAAAAGAACTCTCAACGACTTCCCAAGTTAACCATCATACAAAATCTTAATTCCGCATAACTGTCAGATATAAAAATCTTTTTCAACTTGACAGAATAATCCACAAACATATCCTTAAATTTCAAGTAATCCAATCCGCACCACTATCAAAGCCGGAAAGACACGTCCATTCCATCCAACATAATTCTCGTCTGCTATCAACAAGAGATTAAGGGTGATCAGTTCCTCAATTTGTCAATAGACAGCCGACAACCATGATGAGATATAAACCGTCTCCACCAAACTATAATAGCATTCCTTACATCTTATACACAAAACTACCTAAGGCACAAATCCTTAGTTGATGTAAACCTTACTTCTGCATTCCTTCTTGAACCAGAAACCACACTTAAAACCTTGCAATACATACACACTGAGCCAACGCTCTACACCTGAAGCAACATGGAGAAGTGCCAGCTTCTCCCCCACTTATCTCATTCTAATCTCTCCAACTATAAACACACCAAATCCATCCCAAGCCTTTACCATAAATGGTCAAAGAACAATTTAAACAAACCGAAAAAAGTAAATACTGACCCCATTACTGGAGTATCAATAACCATCTTACTACCCCAAGAAGACAACAACAAATTCAAACACTTCACGCACTTACACGAAATAAACGAATGAGTCGTCCCAATATCAATAATAGCAATTAAAGGCATACTATTAATAAACAAGTACCTTTAATCAAACGATCCGCACTAGAAGTCTCAGTCCTTGCCATTGCAAAGACCTCTCCACCCGCCTAAGCTTGCTTTGGTTTCGTACAGTTCATACTAATATGACCCATCTCACCACAGTTAAAGCACTTAACCACATTCTTCCTCTTGCACTTAGCTGCCTCATGTCCTAAGCCTCCACAATCAGAACACTTATCCAAATTCTTCCTACATTCGGACTGACGGTGTCCTCACTCACCGCACCTAAAACACCTCGGAGAATTAGACATAGCTTTTCCACTTGGATTTTTCTCAAAATTCTCCCTTTGCTTACCTTTATCAGCTGGTGTCACATACGGACCACCACGAAACGGTTGTTTCCCTTTCCTGTCATTCACACTCTTATAGTGAGCAGAACGAGCCCTACAATCTTCTTCATAAATCCTACAGCATTCCACCAAATCTGCAAACCTTCGAATCCTCTGATAACCAATAGCCTGCTTAATCTCAGGACGCAAGCCACTTTCATACTTCACACACTTTGAAAATTCAGCAGTAGCTTCAGCATAATGAGGATAAAACTGCACAAGTTCCACAAACTTAGCAGTATATTCAACAACAGACAAATTACCTTGTTTTAGTTCCAAAAACTCAATCTCCTTCTTTTCTCGGACATCCTCCGAAAAATACTTCCTTAGAAACTCTCGGCTAAACACCTCCCAAGTAATCTCTTCCTCCTCCGCAACTTCTAACACCTGACGAGTACTGACCCACCAGTCGTCAGCCTCTTCATGTAACATGTGAGTGCCCAGCCTCACCTTGTGATCATCTTCACAATCCATTACTCGGAAAATCCTCTCAATCTCTTTCAACCAAATCCGTGCACCATCCAGATCATGTTTCCCTTTAAAGACCGACGGCTTATTCTTTCTAAACTCATCATTTCCTGCAACATTCGGTGCACCCTGCACAGCTCGTGCCATAGCCTCCATCACCGCAGCCAAAGCAGCATCATTACGACCAGCCATATTCTGTTCGTCCAAATACAGAAACTA
Organism: Lathyrus tuberosus; assembly: GCA_022829125.1. Lineage (NCBI taxonomy): Eukaryota > Viridiplantae > Streptophyta > Magnoliopsida > Fabales > Fabaceae > Lathyrus > Lathyrus tuberosus. The sequence goes on from JALAZF010000018.1 coordinate 8,667,821, forward strand.
TGGTTAACCAACCACTCACCAGCGCACAACCGCTGCACCACAACAACTCACCTAAAACGATAGACACAGCCGACACGGACTGGTTCTGATACCACTTAATGAGACGCCCCCAATCTATACCCCCAAATAAACATGCATTTGAAGCAATAAAAGAAAGTTCGAAATTTGATCAGAGTATATTTAAAAACATGGCATAGATGGGGAAATCACATCAAATTGAAACCAAACAATTCATACAACACCTGCCCATAAAGATATGCAACAGTGGGGTAGCATACATACAAAGGAAACGCCGTTCCTTACACCCACATTTCAGAAATTAGAATTAAAGCGGAAAATCTAAAATCTGATTAACATATATCATGTAAAAAGTTTGTCATACATCCAGTTATACTTGTACAAGCCAAAAGATAATATATACATAATACATAATAATAGCCAACGACCTCCCTAACTACCCGGTGTCACATATCAGAGCCGACCGACAAAAAGGGTGAAGACACAAAGCTTCACAAAAGACCTCCAGCCACTCTAATCTGTAATGCCTCATAGAGCATTATAAAACGAGCAGAAGGGTGAGAAAGACAACCATAATATAAATGCATATAATCATGTATATCAACCTAAAAATACACATGACAAATTTTCTCACCACCATCATCACTTGCCTACACATATAGCATATACGGATTATATTAACATAATCCCATATTCACACATCATGCATATGTTTATACATACAAAACATATCATTCATAGTTTAAGGCATTTAACACTAATGCACATCAATACACAAATGCTATCACAGCTCAAACATAATCACCAAATCATGATTTTCCACATATAACCAATGCAATCATAATTCATGCAGATGCAAAGAGACCGACTCAACGACTCTCAATGCAAATGCAAATGCGGGTACCGACTCCTGGATTTCATATCCCATACTAGTTCACTCAGTAACTCTGCTGGAACCATCGCTCGTTACATCACTGTAACTCCCCGTCGGGCCTACGATGTTCACCCGTCGCTTTAGGTCTCCTCATGAGCACAAGACGTTTATGGATTGCTTTAGGTCCCCGCCTGGGCACACAACCCGATCGCTTTAAGTCCCCGCCTGGGCACACGATCATCTATAACCATCGCTTTAGGTCCCCACCTGGGCACACGACGTTATAGCAGATTCCTTCTGGAATCGAACCGTCACTCAGGACGTCACAACAATGCATATCATGATGCTTGGCATACAATGACTCATGACACTCTTGACATGCATACATCACACACACTCCACATACATTCACATCAATTGTGCCAAACGGCAACCGAACGATTTTCACAAATAACCAAACAATTCGATTTACGGTTTACCAGAAAAGTCGGTTAAAAGTCGGCTAAGAATAATATTTTTCTTCACCAAATCATAGAACATATTTTTAGCTTCACATCCATATAAAGAATACCTCAATCGGATAAACAACACAAAAGATATGGATATTCCAAAATAACGCAAAAACATAAACCGGAGGTCCGACACTACGAAACGGTTCGAAAATACTGTTCCAATTGGACCAGGTTCAGACCTCAAAACTATTTTTCCTAGAAAGAACATCTCGTTAGCTTCCCAACGCTTCGAACGGGAGTCAAAACCGACTTACGGTTCAAGAGTTATGAATTTCCGAAGTTTCCCCGACAAACCAGAATTTTCTGGTTCAGCTCAGTATGTATCAATACATAGGCTTATGTATCGATACAAAAAGGCCACATGTATCGATACATAGCACGCATGTGTCGACGCATGCTGTAGTAAAAATTCTGTTTTCTCAAATTTCTACAGTATGTATCGATGCATAAGGGTTATGTATCGATACATAAACCATTTCGTATTGATACATGGCTGTTATGTATCGATGCATAGCCCTGTTTTTCTCAAAAACCAGATTTCTCAATTTACACCCTTGCTGTAATTTTCCTGAATGCCCGAAAACTCGACTGAATCGAACATTTTCACCGAAACAAACATATACGCCCAACCACCAAATACATAAGAACAATTTAGAACACATAAACGAAATTTCTACGACGTTCGATTTTTCGATTAAATTTCAACCTTTCAAAAACCAGAATTTTCAAACATCACCAAATCGAATAAAAAGCACACTATACGACGACCTAACCTTACTCGATACAACTACGTAATTTATTTCGAATTATAACCGTGAAAACATCGGTTTCTACTCGTTTATCTACAATTCGACCTAAACGAAAAAAACAACGGAAACATAACGAAAACTAACCAAAACATAACCAAACTTCATGAAACTTTAAACAGCAGCTCACCTACATATAACCAACCAACACATGTATTTATACGACTTTTCGACCGTAAAAACATCGGTTTCTATCGATTTCGTCAAATACGGCATAAACGGAAACATATGGAAAACCAACCAAAACATCCACACAAAACACATACATAATCATATACAATCATAGTATAATCGAGTTTCGCACCCTTACCCGATAAATTCGCATTTGAAAAGTCGGTTGAATCGGTTCCTAAATCCCCAAGTTTTTCCTCTTTTTCTTCTTCTCTTTCTCTTCTCTTCTTTTCTTCTCCTCTTTCTCTTTATTTTTCTGGTTTTTCTTTCTTTTCTCTCTTTCTTACTACTTTTCTATTTATTCAAAATATCTAATCCCCTAAAAAGACCATTTTACCCCTCAACTCAAATATCTCGCAAACGCTCTCAAAATGCGATAAAACATAAACAATGATGAAAAATAACATTTTGTCAAATAAAAGTCAGAAATAAAATAATATAAAACCAAAACCAATTAAATATACTCTATTAAATAAATCTAACAAAACTGGGGCGTTACACTTCTCAACCTTCTCCTAGTTCACCGGTAACACTTTCATCTCTTGTATCTGATGAATTCTCTGCTCTATATGAAACCAAATTGAGCAGACGTTCATTGGTAAGCAATATGTTTACTACCGTCGTGTGGCTGAAAGAATGCATATAGAGGAAGTCATGGAGTTGTTGGATTTTCAAAATTTCAGAAAATTCTTAGAATGTGATACTAAATACAATGAGGACTTAGTTCGAATCTTCTATACTGGTTTGATGGGTAAGTTTGAGGGTTATATGTTTAACTGTAAGCTAGGGGATATAGTTGTTGTGATAAAGGATTCTACTTGAAGGGATTTGTTTAGTATGCCTGTGCTCAATGCTGGTCATGCAGAACATGCAACTGATACAAAGACTGTTGATAATTATAACTTTAAGAGTGCTTTGAACTCTATGCTGAAGAAACCGTATTCGGAACAAGTTGTGAACAGTGATCTGTTTCTGAAAATGGTGACAACCGGGCATTTGAAACCCGTTGACAGGATTCTACAGTGGATTGTATCACATATTCTTCGACCCAATAAAGACGGATACTCTAGGGTTGATCAGCCTGAGGTCCACTTGATGTATATTATGAAAAACAAAATTAAGATCAGTTGGCCTTATTATTTTGCAAGCAGGATGTACGCTCTACGTGACTCCGGTAGAGGAACCGCATTGTCTTACGTCTCCTTCATCCAAACTGTGCTCAACCATGCAAAAATCTGTGTTTCTGGTCTTTCGTACAAATCTCTAACCACCAACCAAGAATTTAGTCAGAAGACGTTGACCATGATGGGGCATCTCTGGGATATTAAAGACAAACGGTATCGGTATATTGTGAAATCAAACACCACTATTTTGCAGGAATCTGATGAGAGTGATGAAGAAGAAGACGAGGAAGAAGAAGAACAAAGTGAAGACGAAGAAGAAAATCAGATGGATACAGGTGTTGATGGTCAAGATAACAGTGCTTGGATGCCTCACTCATCTACCATGGAATCTGAGGAAGACCAAGGCTGGGGTCAATGGCAACATACCGGTGCATGGATGCCTTAATCATCTACCATGGTAACTGGGGAAAACCAAGGCTGAGGTCAATGGCTATATACTGGTTAGACCATTCTTGGTCCTAATTATATGCCATCAACTCAAGGTTTGGATTACCAAGACTCCTTCTTTACACCTCCATCACCTCCGCGTCCTCAACAAAATATTGAGGAACTTCTTGAACTTATGAGGAACATGCAACTCCAACAGCAGTAGTTTGCCACAAATCAAGATGAACGCTTCAAGACACTGCACGATGAGCTTCAAGCGTACACCAACAACTTCGATTCTTTTGCCAACAATGTAATGGAAAGGTTCAACACCATGGCTGAGACAACTGCTAACCAAAACCATGCTCTTACAACTAGTTTCAACACTCTGAACCAAGCTGTGTTAGAGTTGACTGAGCAATTGGACATACAACCTCCACCACCACCTCATAACCATCATTTTCGCGGAAGAGGCCATCACTTTAGAGGGAGGAGGCCTTGAGGATTTTCTGTTGCATCTCATATCATCTATGCTTATGTTTTGTTTGTCGCCTTTCATCGTAATGACTTTATTATGTGTTTTTCATTTTGTGTTTTTTGCTTTTTAGTGGTCTTGTACTTTTTGCTTTCCAGTGTTTCTATGCCGTGACAATGTACTGCACTATATTTTGTGTTTATTAAGCATTTTGGCTTGTTAATTTTATTACCATGCTTCTATTTATCTTACTATGTTTCTCATTAACAAGCATTTTATGTGGATGTGTGTTAATGGTTACGTGTTGCAAATTCTGTAAAAATGCCAAATTCGATATTGTATCTTTGATCTATTACTTCCTTTTTTTTTATGTTGTCAAAGGGGGAGAAGAAACCACAAGCAATAACAGCTATTGAGATTGATCAAACAACAACGGATGCATGAAGTTAGGGGGAGTATGTGAGGGCAAGTTGTCTCTATACTCGGTTTTAATGATGTCAAAACATTTATGTGTAGAATAGCATATCATGTCTAGCATATATATATATATAGAATACACATGTAGGTTCATATAGAATGCATACTATATGTTTTTATATGTGTTTGATCATGGTGATAATGTTGTATGTGCATTAGGTGTTGTTAGGAACCTTTAGGAATGTCAAAATATCGAGTTTTGCAAGTTTCAAGGGTTTGAGTCGACTCACAACCCTGTTATGGTCAACTTAACTATGTTGCATTTCTTAGAGTTAGCAGCTGGAGTGCTCGCGTCGACCCTCCGGTCGACTCATACAGTCTGCATTTCAGATTATCTAAAACTGGGAGGTTTGATGCATGTCCTGTTCCGGTCGACAAAAACATGATGTTTATGCGCAGTTATAGTAACGGGATCGCTCAGGTCGACCCCCCATGTGCATATGTCGACCGTTCGCTGTTTTGCACTAATTTTTCTGTTGTGTTTTGATTTCAAATTTCTGTTATTCCTGTTACTTTGTTTGAGCATAGTATATATATTGTTTTGGCTCATTTTTTACAAGAAGAACAAGAAACGTGAAATAGGCACTGATTTTTCTCTTCATCTTCATTTTCAACCTTACGTTCTCTAACAACTACACATAACCATTTTTGTTAGTGTTGTGTATTTTGTGAAGTGATAACGTTCAGACTTAGGTGTGTTGGATCCTTCGTGCTGGGTTGAGAATCAGTAGGTGTTTCTTGAATAAAACCCTAGGTTTTGTCCTCCAAGAATCCGGGTGATTTTGTGGGTTTTTGCACAAATCATTTCTCTACAAGGATTCAGCCGTGCGAAGGTGATTGAAGAACAAAGTGTTCGGTTAGTCTAGTAGCAACAATCGGAGGATCATACAAGAAAGATTTGGGATCGAATTGTGAAAGATCGAAATCGACCGAGTGAAGGGGATTGAAGAGTTGCGGGTTCTTGCAATCGAGTAGCGTGAGATGGTGAGTTGTTCGACCAAATTCGAGGCACTTGATTCATCTTGAATCAAGGGGAGAGAAGACTTTGCATCAACATCAAAGACGTTTGAGGGTTTGGTGTATCAGTTTTCTCTTGTAAAAACATTTGCAACCGTAATATATACATATCTCAATTCCATGTTCGGAATTGGGGACAGAGGTACCCTTAGCGAGGACGATAGGGGAGCTGCCTAAACAAATCGTGTTTGTTCTCTCTTTCCCTTATCTCTTTTACGTTTTTTATATTGTTTAAACTTGTGAATTATCAATTGATTGAAAATTTCCTGTGTAGTGTAGTATATAGCTGAATTATTGATTTGTAAAAACACTACAATCCCTTGGATTGTATTTGGATTAGCTCTACACTCACATTGCTTCGAAATTTACACTTGGAGTGCCTCGCACGCCAAGTGTTTGATAAATTGATTGAGCCCAAGTTTCTAAAGCGCTTTGTGAATTAAGTTTGTTGAATTCACCCGTTGGTGATTGGAGAATATCAAGTGCATATATTTGAGTTGATTACATTGTGTATTGTTGATTCTGTTTGTTTTTCTCATCCGCCGCATCATTCGTAGTGGCTTAACGCATATCCGATTTTTCTAGTAGCGGTTCGTTGTAGACGAATTGATTCAGTGGTTGCTTATGCATTAAATTTTTTAAAACTAATTTTGGAACACCATTAGCGTGTAATAAATTGTGAGATCTATTAAACCCCCCTTCTAGACCCAAGTCATCGTCTAACACCAACTCCCATTTATAGTTAGACATGTCTTTCATAGCCTTGAAAATGAGATGCTTCTTCTTCCTTGGTTCTTCACCATCCTCACTATCACATCCACTATCTAACTCTTCACTATCATATATAACTCCATTCTCGTCTCCACTATCTCTTTCCCCTTTCTTTTTCTTCATTTTACTACTTCCTTCATGATTTTCATCATACTCCACCATGTTGGCAACATGTTCTTCATCATAATCCAAACTAACATCAGAGTCACTAAATGCAACTTTCAAAGCACTATCATAATTATATGATGAATCCTCACTGTCATCAGAGCTTGTGTCAATCCCATCAGGCACCTGACCATCAATCTTATCAGCATTCATATTCCTATGCCCCTCTTTGTTTACACCCTCACCAACATTCATATTCTCAACACCCTCATCAACATCAACTACATTCAAAGCCTTACCAGCTTTCACACCCTCACCAACATTCACACCCTCACAAGCATTCAAACCATCACCAGCATTGACACCCTCACCAGCATTCTCACCCTCACCAGCATTCAAACCCTCACCAGCATTGTTTACATCCTTAAGGACTTGATCAACAAGTTCTGCAACAATATCACAGTGTTATGGATTTACCACATTCAAAGGTTCTTCAGATAATGGTTCCTCCTCCATGTTTTTAGGTTGTTCATCTAAAGGAACATCAACATACTCAGGTTGGGATAATGGGTGTTTAATGTAAATGTCGACTGTCAGGTGTACCCTACATAGGTCAGCTATCTCTAACGCACTCTTATCATCACTAAGTACATTAATCCCAAATGTTGGATCCTTGTAGTAGATATTGTCTACCTCAGTATACCTTATGTCTTTCAAAACACCTATCAACTCAAAATACGACCACCTATCAACATCTACCTGTAATTCATTACATTTACCCCCCCACATAATTCATTTTTTCAGAATCAACAAACTCCCCACTATGATGAATGTTGAGAGTAACCAGTTCTTCAATTTCAACCTAATATCATAAACAACCGCAAATTTTACAAAAGGAATATAAAAAACCCTAGTTTTCAAAAGGGGGCCACAAACCCTAGAGTACAGAAAACACAATGCATAGAAACAATAATAACAGAGAGGAATTGGGTACTAACCAAGATAATGATTTGTCTTCAATCGTCTGGGATGCTTCGTCTTCGTCTTTTACCTCAATCGTTTGCTTCGTGTTCTCTGCTAGGGTTCATGCACTTGTAAAATGGAAATGACTTAGAAAATTTTGCCACATCCTCAATATGTCTAAGTTAATACAACTCAGCATTGAAAAATAAAAACTGTGCCACTTCCCCATTCACTAACATACATATAAGCTAAATCAATCCACGTCATTAACCTTTTAAGTGAAATTCTAACTTTTCTAAAAGCGAGGACAAACATGTACATATTTAATAACGTAGGGACCAATTTGAAACTTTTAAAAAAAAGAGGACTAAATTGGACCCGAGCCTATAGTTAGAGGACCAAAAAGGGTATTAAGCCAAAAAAATAATATAAGAGAAAAGAAATTAGAGAAGAAGAGAAAAAATATATCTGGCAAAAAAGGTGCAATACTGCTAAAAGAGATTTAAGAAAGGTGAAATTGAAACCCTAAGTATGAAGAAGAGAAAATTGTTCGTAATCGTAAGCCTAATGCATAATAGTTTTAGATTTGTGTTGGATGTGAGTTAAATGAAATTTGAGTTGTAATATAATACAATTTGATTCAATTTGCTTCGATTTGCAAAACTCAAACCGTAAACCAAACCGAGTCCAGTTTTGTTAAAATATAACCCAAACATATCTGAATTAAATGCAATTTTTTTTTGTGATTTTCAATTTAGTTTAATTCGATTTATAATTTTTTATTATGTTGATTCGATTTTGAAGACTCTTTAGAATTCAGGTTTTATGTCTCCTTGTTTGGAATTATTACGAACCGAATCGAAAAATTTTCGATGCAACTCACTACGTTTACGAAGGCACTGCTCTGCCTAGGAAACTCGAGTGGATAGTGTTGTATATTTGATATTATTTAATACTATGTTAGTACATGAATAGTAAATTGTTATCTTAGTATTTTTGTGTGGCAAATGTTATTAGTATATTAGTATTAGTAATTGTTATCTTTGACATCACGTGATTCTATGAATGTCATATTCACAAGCCTGGTCTAAAGGGTTGTTCTAGTTGGTTAATTATTCACATGATTGTTAATTGTTCACCTCCTGTGACTATTCATTTTATTTTTATTATCATCGATTGAAATCTTATTCCTGGGTACATAGAACTTCTCTTGAGTGCAGGAGACAACCAAATATTTTATAATTCATAAGAGGTGATATCTATTTGGCCTTAGATAAAACTGTTAAATTGTAATTCTTACTGTGTAAGTCGAAGTCGAAGTGATGAAGCAATGTGTCGAATTGTTGAAGTTGTTTCGACAGATTTATTTAGATTGGATTCAGATTTGTTTTAATTAGATTATATTTTATATGATTTAGATTAGATATTTTGGGCTTTAAAATTTTTGGGCCTTTGTAAATCTAAATCTATATAAAGGGAGTAACCCTTGCATTGTAAACAACAGTTGTATTCACAGTTTGCAGATTAGCAAGTGAAAGTGCAATAGATTCAAAATCCCACAGTTCGTGGGTAACAATTTTCTCCAAATATTTCTCTTCTCTCTCATTCTCGTTTCTTGCTGTTAGTTTATTCTTGTTCCTCATTTGTTCTTCATTGCCATTACGTGTGTTTGTGGGTTGGTGATCAATCTTGAGATCAAGATTGAAGCGAAATCATCATAGGGTGTGGTGAATTTTCAACATCTGGTATCTAGAGCTCCGGTTGCGATTCAAGGAGGAAAATTGTGATGGCGATGAATCATCCGAATAGGCATTTTCCGACGAGTCTTCCGATTCTCAAGAAAGATAATTATGAGAATTGGTGCAAGCAGAGCAAGGTGGTTTTCTGTTATCAAGATCTTTGGGATCTTGTGAAGGAAGGAGTAACACCGCTTGGGGAGAACGCGACGGATGAAGAAAAGGCTGCACTCAAAGAATTGAAGAAGAAAGATTATAAAGCGCTGTTTATAATCCATCAATGTGTTGATCCAGATAACTTTGAAAAAGTTAGCGATGCAGAATCAACAAAGGAAGCATGGGAGATTCTTGAAAAGTCGTTTGGAGGTGCAGAAAAGGTGAAGGAGGTGAGGTTACAAACTCACAAGAGAACCTATGAGTTACTTCAGATGGAAGACAACGAAAGTATTACAGATTTCTTCACAAGAGTTACAAAACTTGTGAATCAAATCAAAGTATGTGGAGAAGCGCTAACGACGAAAGCAGTTGTCTCAAAGATTTTGAGATCGTTGGCTCCAAAATTCGACACGTGGTAGTTGCCATAGAAGAGTCGAAAGACTTGTCAGTATTGACGAAGGAAGAGCTTCAAGGGACGCTTGAGTCTCATGAACAAAGGATGGCTGAGAGAGCTGCAGGAAAGTCGAAAAGTGATATGCCTTTGCAGGCGCAGTCAGAAAAGGAAAGGAAAGGCAAAGGAAACGTGAATGGCAACAAAGATAGAGGAGGCAGTAATTCGACTCAGAAGAAACCTTGGAACCAAGGCAACCAAAGAAGTGGTGCTGCAGGTAGAGGAAGAGGTGGTGGTCGAAAGCCAGATAAAAGTCACATTCAATGTTTCAATTGTCAGAAGTATAGCCATTATGTTAGTAACTGTCCAGAAAAGAAGAAAAATCAAGAAACTAATGCAAATCTGGCGAAGCATGAAGAAGAAGAGACGTTGCTGATGGTCACAACGAAAGATGAAGAGAGATTCCAAGATCAGTGGTACTTGGACTCAGGATGCTCATCACACATGACTGGGAGGAAAGATTGGTTTGTCAACATGAAGCCCTCGTCAAAGAACACGGTGAAGTTTGCAAATGACAACACTCTAGCAGCTGAAGGTGTTGGTGATGTTCTGATTATGAGGAAAGATGGCAAAAGGTCAACAATTTCCAATGTGTTGTACATTCCAGGCATGAAGAGTAATTTGCTCAGTATAGGGCAGCTTGTCGAAAAGAACTACAAGGTAGTTGTCGAAAACAAGATGATGAGAGTTCTCGACGCAAGTGGTAGGTTGATCTTGAAGGCTCCAATGTCTCAGAATAGGACCTTCAAGATTGAACTCAATGTGATGGAGCACAAGTGTCTAGCAACAGCAGACAGTAGAGATGAGTGGTTATGGCACTTTCGACTAGGCCATCTCAACTTCAATGACATCAGGGAGCTGAAGAGAAGAAATATGGTGTCAGGATTACCAGAAATCGACATTCCTAGTGAAGTTTGTGAAGAGTGTGTTCAGTCGAAACAACACAAGAATAGCTTCAGCAAGGATGCAGGAAGGAAGTCGAAGGCAATTCTTGAAGTCATATACTCTGATGTATGTGGTCCAATCCAGGTGGATTCGATTGGTGGCAACAAATATTTTGTCACGTTTATAGATGACTTCAGTCGAAAATTATGGACTTATCTCATCAAGAAGAAAAGTGATGTGTTTGAGGTATTTGTCAGATTCAAATCCATGGTCGAAAGACAGAGTGGTCGAAGGTTGAAAACTCTGAGAACTGATGGTGGTGGAGAATATGTGTCGAAAGAGTTCGATGCATTGTGTAGAAAAGAAGGGATTGTGCATGAGGTGGTGCCACCTTACACTCCACAGCAGAATGGGATTGCAGAACGCAAGAACAGAACCATCATGAACATGGTAAGAAGTATGTTGAATGGAAAGCATCTACCCAAAGAATTATGGGGAGAAGCAGTTTCGACAGCAACATATCTTTTGAACGGGTGTCCAACAAAGAAGCTTGAAGGAGTCACACCAGAAGAATGTTGGTCTGGTGACAAGCCTAGTCTCAGTCACTTAAAGGTGTTTGGATCTATAGCACATAGACATGTGCCAGTTCAGTTGAGAAGGAAGCTTGATGACAAGTCGAATCAGATGATCTTGATAAGATATCATTCGACTGGAGGTTACAAGCTGTTCGACCCAGTGAACAAGTAGGTAGTGATCAGCAGGGACGTGATCATAGATGAGCTTAAAGAATGGGATTGGACAAAGAATGCCAAGAAGGATTCAGTGAGAATCTATTGTGAAGAACCAGCCACTGAAGTCGAAAGAGAAGTTCGACAGGAACCAGTTGCAGATGAAGCAGGTTCAAGCAGACCTCGGCGAACAAGACACATGCCTGCAAGGTTGCAAGAATGTGTAATTACATCAGATGATGTGGTCGATGAAGAGGGTGAGCTGGTACATTATGCTTTCTACGCAGATGTCGAACCAGTCAATGCAGCTGAAGCATTGAAAGATTCGAAGTGGGTGAAAGCAATGAATGAAGAGTTAGAATCCATCGAAGTCAACAACACATGGTCACTTGTCGAATTGCCTCAAGGCAAGAAGGCAATTGATGTAAAGTGGGTTTACAAAGTGAAAGTGAATCCTAGAGGAGAAGTAACTCGACACAAGGCGAGACTTGTGGCGAAAGGATTTCTTCAGAAGGAAGGAATCGACTTCGATGAAGTGTTCGCACCTGTTGCTAGAATCGAAACAATCAGGTTGGTTGTTGGTCTAGCAAATATGAACAATTGGCACACATGTCAGATGGACGTGAAGTGTGCATTCCTTAATGGTCCCCTAGACGAAGAATTTTATGTCGCACAACCAGCTGGGTATGTGAAACGAGGCGAAGAAGGAAAGGTGTACAGGCTGCATAAAGCCCTGTATGGACTTAAGCAAGCTCCAAGAGCTTGGAATAAGAAAATCGACAGCTTCTTAAGGGAGAAGGAATTTGTGAAGTGTACAACTGAGCATGGAGTATATGTAAGAAGAAGCAATGGCGAATTGCTTATACTATGTCTCTATGTCGATGATTTATTGATAGCAGGAAGCTGCAAGAAGGAGATCGAAGATTTCAAACATGACCTGAGTGAAGAGTTTGAAATGTCAGACTTGGGAAATCTCTCATATTTCCTTGGCATCGAATTCTACAAGACTAGTAGAGGTTTGATGATGCACCAACGAAGATATGCAGGCGAAATACTCAAGAGATTTGAGATGCAAGATTGCAACTCAACTTCGACTCCAGCTGAGACCAGACTGCAACTGTCGAAGGATCCAGACGAAGACGATGTCGACCCAACCCAATATAGAAGACTTATTGGGTCACTTAGATACCTTTGTCACACAAGGCCTGACTTAGCATACAGTGTTGGTATGGTAAGTAGATTCATGCAAAAGCCAAAGGTATCACACCTAACAGCGACGAAGAGGATACTGAGGTATCTGAAAGGGACTCTCGACTATGGCATTTTGTTTCCTGCAGTTGATGAAGGGAAAGAATGCAAGTTAGTGGGATACACAGACTCTAGCTGGTGTAGTGATGCAGAGGATAGAAAATCCACAGCTGGATATGTGTTTATGTTAGGTGGTGCACCAGTTGCTTGGAGTTCGAGAAAGGAGCCAGTAGTGGCATTGTCATCATGCGAAGCAGAATACATAGCTGCTTCTCTTTGTGCATGTCAAGCAACATGGATGGTGAACTTGGTTGAAGAGATTACAGGGAAGAATCATGGAGCAATTACCATGAAGATCGACAGCATGTCAGCTATCAATTTGGCGAAGAATCCAATAGCTCACGGTCGAAGCAAGCACATCGAAATGAGGTTCCATTATCTTCGAGAGCAGGTAGCAGAAGGGAAGATGAAGTTGGAACACTGCAGAACTGAGAATCAGATTGCAGATATCATGACGAAGGGAGTGCAGGTCGAAGTGTTCAAGAAGCTAAGGACTATGATGAATGTAGACAGTTTAGACACAATGAATTAGGTGGTGTGTTAAATTGTAATTCCTAGTGTCTAAGTCGAAGTCGAAGTGATGAAGCAATGTGTCGAATTGTTGAAGTTGTTTCGACAGATTTATTTAGATTGGATTCAGATTTGTTTTAATTAGATTAGATTTTATATGATTTAGATTATATATTTTGGGCTTTAAAGTTTTTGGGCATTTGTAAATCTAAATCTATATAAAGGGAGTAACCCTTGCATTGTAAACAACAGTTGTATTCACAGTTTGCAGATTAGCAAGTGAAAGTGCAATAGATTCAAAATCCCACAGTTCGTGGGTAACAATTTTCTCCAAATATTTCTCTTCTCTCTCATTCTCGTTTCTTGCTGTTAGTTTGTTCTTGTTCCTCATTTGTTCTTCATTGCCATTACGTGTGTTTGTGGGTTGGTGATCAATCTTGAGATCAAGATTGAAGCGAAATCATCATAGGGTGTGGTGAATTTTCAACAAAAACAACTAGGCAATATCTTAATACACCACTCATGTTTCTTAGACACCACGCGAAATTCTGTTTTTGTCTCCAGTTTTCGGATGTGCACATCCGGACGCATCATTTTTTTAAAAAACTTTAATTTGTTCTGAAAACTGAGGGCAAAAACGGAATTTCGCGTGGTGTCTAAAAAATATATTAAGAAATGCCCAAACAACTATATCACTAAGAAATTTAAATATTATGCAAGAGTTTTAAAAGGTATTGATTTGTTAGAACAATTGCCTAATTTCTTTCTAGTTGAAAGAGAAAGATATGTTTTTAATGTGGATGTGAAGTATGAAATACTACTATTTTGTTCTTTTTGTCATGTTATTGATCATTCATTAAAAAGATGTCATGTGCAAAATAATGTTAAGTCATCGAGGAAGGAAACAATAACACATATGATACTTTATGTTCCAAAATCCAATCGACAAAGGTTAGTACATCAAAAATAGATGAGCTACCAAGAAAAGAAGAAGCATAATTTTTTTAGAGAAAGACCCTCTTATAGACGATGTTTTACCAAAAAATAATAGATTATATAAAGAGAATATGCATAGAAGTTACACAAAAAGCGTATGAGGCAAAAGATAAAAAATTTAAGGAATCAAAAATCTTTTTTGAGATACATCGTGAAACCGAGGTTTTGCTTCTCTGTAATTACTATACAGGTTGCTGATATTTTATATCTAAGAATTTATTAGAGAATCAAGATACAAACAAACATATGAACAACAAAATGAAAACATCTTGATATGTGTATTGTTGGTTCTTGGAGTAAGGCAGTGATAAATAATTACTATATTCAATCTTGGCGTGGTGCATATTTAAACAACAATGTGAAAACATCTTGAGATGCTCCAACTTGGTGTGATGCATATTTGACAATAATTATTATTATTGATAATATATATCTCAATGTTACTCATAAAGAGATATTGAAGAGTTTGAATTATAAAGATTCTTGAGAAATTAAGCCAAAATATATCCCGATAAAGAAGAGACAATGACAACTATTAAATATTTGTAGAATCATTCTACCACAATCAAATAATCTATTATTAAAGTAATTTCTAAGAAAAAAGAGAGTAATATTTCAAAGTGATTCCAGCTACATAATATTTGTTGGAAGACTATAAAACTCATGTAATGTGAAAGTCTCTTTTTGTTTTGTTTAGCTTTTGTTTTTCTTTTCTTTTTGTATTAAGCTTATGTTCTCCAAATAATCTATTATTTCAAAATAAATAAATTCTTTTGTTTATAAACAAAATATATTGTATCATGTTATCTCACAAACATTCAATTGAGATAAGATATGATACGCTTATCGTATCTTATTTCTCATTCTATGTAATGTACCATGCACATATTTATTTTCTTTTATTTAATTGATAAATCTTATACCATTTGATCATGTGAGATAGAGTGGAATTTATTCATCAAATAATAAAAATCAAATGTGACTATGGTAAATACAATACTATTTAGAATTTATTTGGATAACTGATTACAACTTATATAAAAGATGAAAAATAGTTTGTAATCAATGTTAAAAATGAGAATAGTTTTCAAAACACTTCAAAACAAATATAGATGGAATATGTAAGTTTGTTCTGAACAATAAAAGTATTGATCAATATATAATTGTAACATATACCTTATGTGTTTGATCAATTCATCAATATTCATTTGTCTCTTGTTGATTACTTGAACTTCAAGACTTATAGTAAGAGATACTTTTGAGAACTATGATCTATCTTTTTCCTTCTTGATAATGCAATTGATCTTGAGGCATTGTCTTCTTCAATACACAAAACAATGTTGGAGAAATTTGTCTTCACAATGCTTATATCCAAATTGTTAATCTCGATGTCTTTTTTAATAACTTCTCATATAGTTTCTTAGGTTTTCCTATACCTCTAACTATTTGATTTCTCTACATATGGTCTACTCTTTTACCATGAAATTTATAGGCCTTATCTATAAATTCTCAAAGTATTTAATATATTTTCACCATCTTATCGACCTAAGTCTATATATAGAGAATTTATAAAAATAAGTTGAAATTTCTTTTATAAAAAATATCTTAAGTTGTTTTTATACGGTATTCCAAATAGTATTGCAAAGTTCGTGTCACTAGATAAAATTTAAAAAGCCAATCCAAACAAACTTTTATTTTACTTGTTTACAATAAAATTAGAATTATGGTATTTTGAGCGATGTACATTATGTAAAAATAAAATAAAAATGTGGCATATTGTTGTGATCACAAACGACACCTTTCAACAAATAAAGAATGAGAAACAAAGTTCTTGGGTGAACAGTGAAAAACGGTTAGAACAAAGAGAGAAAGAAGAAAAAAAAGGATAAAGCAGAAGAAGAAGGATTAGGGCAAATTGTTTACTATTCACTTTCTCATTTAGGGTTTACAAATGATTACAAATGAATAACAATCGGCCTCACTCAACAGCCTGAGTGATCTAGCCTATTTATAAGCTAACTAGCTAACTTACATTACAAGCTAACTAAACAATCGAATCCTTAACACAAGGCCCAATTCGACATAGCAATTCAAAAGTACATATTATAACTGACTTCGACTACAATATGTAACCCTTCGACATCAGCATGCGAACCATCTTCGACTTCATGCTTGTCTCCTGTCGAAACACATGAAAGTTATTCCTCAACAGAGTTAGAGTTCGACCCAAAATCTCACACACATCTTCTTATTTTTTAAAATAATGAAGAAACAAGCAATAAGCAAATAGAGAAAACATGCAAGGAATACTCAATTCCCTCATCATCATGACTAAACAACTCAATCGGTAATGGTATTATGGTTTCAAGAAAATTGTTCGCCAAATATTTAATCTTCTTATTTGCTATGAAGGATTTGGGTCCACAGAGTACTTCATGGGTATTGATGTGATCAGACATCCTGGTAGGCTCTTCCTTCGTCAGAGTACTTATGTTGGTGAAAAGATTGCTCGAGCATACATGACCTCGTACAAACCTTCTGCTACTCCAGTTGACACTAAGCAAAAGCTCAGTACTTCCACCGACACTCCGTACGACGATCCCACCTTATATCGGAGTCTTGAAGAAGCCTTACAGTATCTTACTTTCACTCGTTCTGACATCTCTGCGAAGACATAGCTTCTCAATGGTTTTGATGAAGACAACAATGTTCATTCAAGGCTTTATGTACAAAATAAAATGGATCAAAGACTTCAAAGCTAGAACAAGTTTCATATTAATTCAAGTCTTGAAGATTTCTCAAAGAAGGACAAAGAAGAAATGCATAAGACTTGACTACTCTTGCAAGATAGGATTAATCAAACTTTTAGGTATATGAAATTCTTGACTAAAACAAATCTTAGTGCTCAAGTTTTATAATCATGTTTTAAAAAGTCATTCTTTGATTTAAATCCTTGATAAAACATTTTTCAAAGTTTATCTAAAGTCTTGGTCATAATTTGAGATGATATATGGCTTAGGATCATTTGCATTAAGAATTTTTTAAATTTTACACTGATGCAATCGGTTGCACTAGGCTAAAATTTCAAATTTTTTGCACATTACACTTGGTGCAACCGATTGTCATTCTGATGCAATCGATTGCACCTGAAGCTTTTTTGAAAAATTCCTTGTTTAAATGCATCTTTTCATGGTACCTCTTGCTTGCATCTTTTCCATTTATTGTATACTAATTTTCAGAAATTATTTCAAGCATTGCCTTGATTATTGAATGGGTGCATGCACACTATATATCAATTTCAAAGTTTCTTTTGTAATTCACCTCTTTCAAAAAACTCTCTACAATCTCTGAGCATATTTTTCCATAACAGAAATTTTATACAAGATACTTTTTTAATACCATTTTCATATTACATACATAAAAGTATCATTTGAGCACTTAGAGAGTTTATGATATTGAAATTTCATATTTGAAAGAGAAGAAGTCCTTCATAGGTGTTGCGGTGAAAATCGGATAACAAATTATTAATTAATTTGCATCATATTTCTTTTACAACCGACTTTGATTTATCCAAAGGAAAGGTTCAAGATCGTTAGAAAAACCTAAAGGGAAAGATCTAAGGTTCGGGGGTTGGTTACGCCTAGGGAAGGTATTAGCACCCTAAACGTCCGTAGTACTCTACGGGAGCCTCTTGTTAAATGTTATCTTATGTTTGCTAAAGGTTCTATGCTAAAGGTTAGTTAGCGGGGGAGGTGATAAATTCATTATGATGAATATCACTAAGAGTTAAGGAACTCTCTCCTAATGCTAGTTGTAATTTCTATGGCTCTGATGAGGCCAAGAAATTGAAGTTTTATCCTAAAAGGTTACCTAGGTTAAGGTGGGGGTCAATGACTTATGAGTCAACATGTTTAACCTTCCTTTGGAATGGGGGAATGTAATAGTCATAAAATACTAAGATAAAGAGATATAATGTGAATACGATGATACAATAATACATGAATTAAGCTAATGAGATAAGATAAAATCATGATATCAATGTAAAGTGAGAATTAAACATGTTAGACAATGATTAAATATAAGATGAAATAAAATGAAATAGTCTCGTCTTAATTATGATTTAATCGAGAAATCGATAATCAATAATTCTTGACTTTCATCGACTAAATAGGAAGTGGTCTCATGTTGATCAAAGTTTTGTCAACTCAATGAATTCAACCAAACTAATGAGATTTGTCATGTCATCGACCAAAATAAAGAAAGTGGAATCGAAATGAAAATAAGATCGGTCTCGTCTAAATCAAGATTTAATCGAGAAATCGATAATCTTGATTCTTTGACTTTCATTGACCAACAAAAATAAATAAAGGTAGCCTCATATTTATCAAGACTTTATTGATTTAAAATAAATCATCAAGGTCAAGATTTTTTGTATGTCATTGGCCTAAATAATAAAACAAGGTTGATCTCGTCTTAATCAAGATTTAAATCGGTAAATCGATAATCTAGATATTTGACTTTCATCGATCAAGATAGGATCGGAATAAAATCAAGTTGGTCTCGTTTAAATCGAGATCTAATCGACGAATCGATGATCTTAGATTTTTAACTTTCATTGACCAAAATAAAAAAGTGGATAAAAGCAAGTTGGTCTCGTTTAAATTAAGATTCAATCGACAAGTCGATAATCCTAGATTTTTAACTTTCATCGACCAAAATAAAATAAAAAAACCGAATTGGTCTCGTTTAAATCAAGATTTAATCGACAAATCGATTATCTTAGATTTTTAACTTCATCGACCAAAATAAAATAAAAACCGAATTGGTCTCGTTTAAATCAAGATTTAATCGATAAATCGATAATCTTAGATTTCTAACTTCACCGACCAAAAATAGAATCGGAATAAAAATCAAGTTGGTCTCGTTTAAATCAAGATTTAATCGATAAATCGGTAAATCTTAGATTTTTAACTTTCATCGACCAAAATAGAAAAAGTGGCCTCTTACAAATCTAGACTTTTAGTGATTTTGAAATAATCAACACTATCAAGATTATATATATCATTGGCCCACAAAGAATAGGAAATAAAAATCAAAATGGAAATTAAAATTTATTAAGGAAAAACATTTTAAAACCTAAAAAGTTTAGAAAATAGAATGTTCATTTTTTAAAAAAAAACTTTAAACAAAATAAATTGGTTTAAAATAATAGAAGGAAAATAAAAGGGGGTGAGGTGCTGAAATATGTGGGTGTGTATGGGATGAAATCCACCATGGGCTACAAGGCCCATTAACACCACACGGCCAGCCTTAAAAAGGGATGAAGGTGGTGTGTGAGCATGGAATGGTGCAGAAGTATTTGGGGGGTTTATTGAGGACCCAACCACGGGCTCAAAGTCCCACTAGCCAACAAAAGCGGAATTAAAATAAAAGTAAAACGAAACAAATGTAAAAAAAATGTGAACATCATCTGCAGCTACACATAGTCACTGCCAAACCGAAACCACACGATCTGAGAAATAAGGGTGGTCAACGCACCAACTCAAGAACACTAAAAAAATTCAGATGCTCATCACCATCCTCATACAATTTCAGTCGCCAATCCCTCTCCGTCCCGCTTGGTATTTTTGTTTCTCTTTCACTCGATTGAATCTTCGAACAACAACAACAAACCTGTTTCGCCGCGATCTAGATTTAGGTTCCAGACTTTCATTCAGTTCAAGATTGAAACGACCTTTGAATCCTCTCCCACTCGTTCTCGGTTTCGCTTTAATCCACAAGTTTGTGTGTTTCAAGCTTTCTTCTTCATCTCTGATTCTGATTTCTGAGTTGGTTCCTTTTGGATCCGAAACTGATTTTTTTGGTTGTTGGGTTTGAGGCGAATGAGTGTGTTGAGGATGTGTTTGAAGGATGATTGAAGCAGTTCAAGGTTGAAGGGGTATTCCCGTTGGAAGTTGAAAAAAAGAGGTTCGTTTTTGTTTGCGGTTTGAGAGAAGGTGGAGGTTGCGTTGAAGGATGTTGTTGCTTTGAGGAGAACATTTAAGGTTAAGGGCTGTCTTGAGGTTAGTTATAGATTGGAGATTGAGGTTGATGATTTATGGAGTTGTTGTTGTTTGATGCAGGTGCAGTTGAAGAATTTAGGAGAAGAAGTTTGGTTATGAGAAAGAGAGGGAGGCCGAAGGGCGTTGGTTTTGTGTAGATGTTGTTGGTTAATGAAAGCTGAGGAAGGCTTGATTGGTTGTTGTGTTTGAAAAAAAAGCCAAGAAGTTCCAAGCTGTTAGGAGGTTTTGTGTTTGTGTTTTCTTGAATCCCCCTTCCTCGCTGAACTCCCCCCTCCTTCTTAAAAGAATTTGTTCTTCAATTTGAAATTTGAAATTAAGAACGTTGGTGAATTGTCCTTTTCACTGCAGATTTTTGGAATCGTTGTGAGCAGGGTGGATGATGAATAGGATAATGCTCAGAACCACTTTTTAGTAAGCCAAATGAGAAGCTCAAAGAGGAAAAGTTGGGATTCCAATTGAATATTTGGGCCAAGGTTGAAAAGAGTTTGAAATGAGTTTGTTGAGATGGGTTTGGATTCATCTTCTTTTGCGGACTGCACACGACAAAGGGGAGAAAAAGAAATTTGGTTGTGTTTTGGTTTCTCTAGTGCCACGTGTCGTTGCATCATTGGCCAAAGTAGAGAGTTGAAAAGTCAAACATACAAGCCTATTTCTCAATGGTTGTTGATTGATGAAACAACCCATTATGAAAGTAAATAGGACACGGTGGAAAAAAAGTTCTTAATGAAAAAGTGTTTTAATTTTCTTTGAATTTGACATTAATAGGACAAATAAATAAATAAATAACCCTAATTTAAATTAGTTAGAAAAAGTAAACTAAATGGATAATTAATCTAGTTAATTGAAACTAATTATTAAAATTGAATAAAATTAAGATTAATAAAAATAAAACAGCTTGGATATAAATAAAAATAGGTCGTATTGACTTTAAGCTAAAATAAAACAAATAAAAAACTAAGATAATTATTAAATTAAAAAAATGATAAAACATCAACTAGCAGAAAAATGAGGGTAAAATTTGGGGTACAACAATAGGATTTATATACTACAAACTTGTTTCAAAAACTCTTGTTGTAACATATCTTATTTTTTCAGGATTGTTGGATATAAGATTGTTTGGTTGTAAACCTTGTTATCCGGATTGTGGATATAAGAGGTCCATTTGTGAGAGGTTGATTCTTGGTTGGACTTACACTTGTAAAATCCAAGAGGGTGTTCTTGGTGTGGATTGTTAGAGTCTTGTATAGGAAGACTAGGTGTGTCTTGTCCTAAGATCTAACATTAGTGAAAATCTCTTTCGTGTTGAAAGGGGAGTGGAGTACTCTCGACCTGTGAGGGGAACCACTATACGTCCTGGTGTTCTTTACTTTCCGCATTTATCGTTTTCCTCACTTAGAAACTTTTAGGAAAGTAAAAACAAGAAAACGCCAAAAATCGGGATAATCCACTAAGTGCCTAATTCACCCCACCCTCTTAGGTACAATCCTACTTACAATTGGCATCAGAGCAGATTAGGTAACCTGTTCCGACAATCCAACATGGCTTCCGCAAGCACGAACCCGGTTTTCAAAGACGGTGGAAGTAGTAACAAGCCCCCACTTTTCTCTGGAGAGTACTTTGATTTTTGGAAGATTCACATGAAGGCACATCTTAAAACACAAGGAGAAGGTATATGGGAAGCCATTGAGAATGGTCTGCATAATCCGGTTAATGTGGTCAATGGTGTTGGTACTCCAAAGTTAAAAAATACATATGATGAAGATGACAAGAAAAGAATCTTGAATGAAAAGAAAGCTGTCAATATTCTTCAGAGTGCATTAAGTATGGATGAGTTCTTTCGTGTTTGTCAATGTAAATCGGCTAAAGAAATATGGGATACGTTGGTAGAAACACATGAAGGTACGGCTGAAGTAAAAAGATCCAGACTAAACACTTTAAGTCAAGAATATGAAATGTTCCGAATGCAGCCCAGAGAATCCATTGTTGCATTACAGAAGAGATTTGTTCATTTGGATAACCACTTAATAGCACTTGGTAAAACATTCTCAAATGATGAATTAAATCTCAAAATTCTAAGATCATTGACTAGAGAATGGCAACCAAAAGTAACGGCAATATCGGAAAAGAAAAGCCTCTCTACGACGACTTCCGCATCTCTATTTGGTAAACTTCAAGAGCATGAGTTAGAACTTGAAAGATTGGAGAAACATGAAATACAAGTAAAAGATTCAAAAGACATTGCCTTAAAGACAAAAGTAAAAAATTATGATATCAATCAAGAGGATGAGTCCAATAGTGATGAAAATGATGATCTTATCAAAAAGTTTGAAAAGTTTCTAAGAAAAGAAAGGAAAAAGGAGATCACTAAAGGGGAAGCACCAACGAGAAAGATTAAATGCTTTGAATGTGGAGAAAGAGGACATGTTAAAAGTGAATGTCCTACACTTCAAAAGAAAAATAAATTCAAGAAAAAGAATCATAAAAAGGTAGACAACGAAATAAGCTCATCTTCAGATGAAGAACATGTAAATCTTGCATTGATAGCATCACATCACTCCGATGATGAAGAAGATGAGGTTAGTAATAATTCTTTTGATAGTGATGCACAAGGTGCCATAAATGAATTGTTAAATGAATGCAAAATTCTGTATAAAACTATATCATCTCAAAAGAAACAAATTTCAACTTTAGAAGGAAAAAATGTTTCATTAGAAAAAGAGATCGAAAATGAGAAACAAAAGATGATTAGTGAAAAACAGAATTTTGTATGTAAAAATTGTGAATCTCTCTCTTTTTAAATTGTCCAATTAAAAAAGGTACTTGAAAGGTATGAGAAAAGACAAATTGGATTGGAAGAAGTCCTTAGACAACAAAGATATTCAAATGATAAAAGTGGACTTGGCTATTCAAATTTTCTAAACCAAGTTCAAGTAAAACTATATTTGTTAAGGCTAAGGATAAAACTTCCAAAGAGAAAGTGAACAAACCTAGGAATGTGCATCCTAATCCTAAAAATAAATGATTTCCTAAAAAGAAATCTTATGTTCCAAGATATAAGAGCAACTTTGAACCTACTTGTTTTTATTGTGGTATTGTTGGCCATACACCTAATCCTTGTTATGTAAGAAACTTTAGTGTTGCAAGTGCGCATTATGTGTGGGTAAAGAAAGATATTAAATATGATGGACCCAAATCACATTGGGTACCAAATCAAACTTAATTTTTTTTGTAGGTTTGCTTGAGGACCACTTTAAATCTATGTTGTTTTGATAAGTGGTGGCTCTAAGCTTTTGGTGGAAGACATAAACTAACTTTCAAATCTAGTGCTTATTGTCCAAGGGTTATTTCATATGGGGAATACCTTAAAAGGAAGAATTCTTGGCATTGTCAAAGTTGAAACACTAACTTTCACATCCATTGAAGATATACTTTATGTTAAAAGACTAAAGCATAATCTTCGAAGTACAAGTCAACTTTGTGACAAAGGCTTCAAGATCATGTTTGCCAAGGATGAATGTTTTGATGAATTCAATCATGAGGTAAATCTCATAGGTAAAAATTGTCTTTATTTTTCATAATTTCTTTATATACTTCAAGTCTTTTCCCATCCTTTTTGTTAATGACAAAGGGGGAGAAGAATTGTGTATTATTGCTTGGTTTCTCTAACAAAATGTGCAGATTTCAAAACTCTCTAAAATCATGGATAAAGGGGGAGCAATATCCAAGGGGGAGCAAGATTTGGTTAGAGAAACAAGATTGGATCGAATTTTCAAGAATTGGGTTGTCATCATCAAAAAGGGGGAGAATGCGAAGACATAGCTTCTCAATGGTTTTGATGAAAACAACAATGTTCATTCAAGGTTTTATGTACAAAATAAAATGGATCAAAGACTTCAAAGCTAGAACAAGTTTCATATTAATTCAAGTCTTGAAGATTTCTCAAAGAAGGAAAAAGAAGAAATGCATAAGACTTGACTACTCCTGCAAGATAGGATTAATCAAACTTTTAGGTATATGAAATTCTTGACTAAAACAAATCTTAGTGCTCAAGTTTTATAATCATGTTTTAAAAAGTCATTCTTTGATTTAAATCCTTGATAAAACATTTTTCAAAGTTTATCTAAAGTCTTGGTCATAATTTGAGATGATATATGGCTTAGGATCATTTGCATTAAGAATTTTTCAAATTTTACACTGATGCAATCGATTGCACTAGGCTAAAATTTCAAATTTTTTGCACGTTACACTTGGTCCAACCGATTGTCATTCTGATGCAATCGATTACACCTGAAGCTTTTTTGAAAAATTCCTGGCTTAAATGCATCTTTTCATGGTACCTCTTGCTTGCATCTTTTCCATTCATTGTATAATAATTTTCAGAAATTATTTCAAGCATTGCCTTGATTATTAAATGGGTGCATGCACACTATATATTAATTTCAAAGTTTCTTTTGTAATTCACCTCTTTCAAAAAACTCTCTACAATCTCTAAGCATATTTTTCCATAACAGAAATTTTATACAAGATACTTTTTGAATACCATTTTCATATTACATACATAAAAATATCATTTGAGCACTTAGAGAGTTTATGATATTGAAATTTCATATTTGAAAGAGAAGAAGTCCTTCATAGGATTTATATACTACAAGCTTGTTTAAAAAACTCTTGTTGTAACATATCTTATTTTTCCAGGATTGTTGGATATAAGATTGTTTGGTTGTAAACCTTGTTATCCAGATTGTGGATACAAGAGGTCCATTTGTGAGAGGTTGATTCTCGGTTGGATTTTAAACTTGTAAAATCCAAGAGGGTGTTCTTGATGTGGATTGTTAGAGTCTTGTATAGGAAGACTAGGTGTGTCTTGTCCTAAGATCTAACATTAGTGAAAATCTCTTTCGTGTTGAAAGTGGAGTGGAGTACTCTCGACCTGTGAGGGGAACCACTATACGTCTTGGTGTTCTTTACTTTCCGCATTTATCGTTTTCCTCACTTAGAAACTTTTAGGAAAGTAAAAACAAGAAAACGTCAAAAATCGGGATAATCCACTAAGTGCCTAATTCACCCCCCTCTTAGGTACAATCCTACTTACAATCTCTTATGTTGTTCAAAGGGTATGTCTTCACATGCACACTCCTTGCACCGACCACATGTTTGCCTTCAAACACATCCTTCGTTGTGTTCAGGGCACCATACAATATGGTTTGCATCTCTATCAATCACCCGTTGAGAAACTTGTCTCCTACGCTGCTTCTGATTGGGGTGGATGTCCTGACACCCGTCATTTTACCTCTGGCTATTGTGTGTTTCTTAGTGACAACCTCTTATCATGGTCTTCTAAGAGACAACCCACATTTTCTCGCTTCAGTGCAGAAGCTAAGTACAGGGGTGTTGCTAATGTGGTTTGTGAATATTGCTAGCTTCACAACCTTCTTTTAGAGCTTCATTTTCCACTCTCTCAGGCTACTTTGGTGTATTGCGATCATGTTAGTGTCGTCTACCTTTTTGGTAATCTGGTACAACATCAATGCACTAAACATATTGAGATGGACATTCATTTTATTCGAAAAAAGGCCGCTCATGGCCAGGCACGCGTCCTTCATGTTCTTTCCCGTCACCATAGTGCTTACATCTTCACCAAAAGCCTACCTCGTGTTTTTTTATCATTTTTGGACAAATCTAAGCGTCTGTGAACCTATTACGTGTAATTATTTTCCTACATTTGACTGACACTTTGTAACTTGTATATATCTCTTTCACTATTTTGAATAGAATCTAACATTAGAAGATTTTATATAATATTTTCCTTCTTACATTCATAATTATTGGAGAGTTTGTATTTATTGCAGGAGATTAAATCAAACAACCAGAAAGAATCACTTTCATTTGTTGTTCATTGATCTTATTAAATGGTTTATTGGTAAAGCACAATATATTTTTCTTGACGGTTTTTAAAGTTATTTTTAAATCCATATTGCATCAGAATGAAATGCCTTATCAGCTAAGCTAAAGAGAGCAATATGTTTAGTTATAAGGGTTAATAGCCATTTTGCTCCCTGCTATATAGGCGATGTTCGAAAAATCTCCGTGTAAAAAAAAACTTGCAAAAAAAAACCCTAACATTTGAAGATTCTCTCAATTTTGACCTTCATCACATCCAGTCACCAAAAACCTGCCATTTTGACCCCTGCCATTTAGGCATCGTTTTTATTTTGACCCCTGCCATTTTGGCAGCGGTTTTATTTTGACCCCTGCCATTTTGGCAGCGTTTTTATTTTGATCCCTGTCACATCAGCTTTTTTGTGACTGAATGTGATGAATGTCAAAATTGAGAGAATCTTCAAATGTTAGGGTTTTTTTTTCAAGTTTTTTTTACAGGAGAATTTTTCGAACATCGCCTATATGTCAGGGGGCAAAATGACTATTAACCCTAGTTATAATTTACATATATTAATGTTTATATATTTGGAGGTCTAAATTTTTTAAAACTTTTTTTATTAAGTTTGTCGCAATTGTGTCTAGTTCTGTGTATTCTTAACTAAGTACGATCATGAAAGGAGAATAGTTGTGCGGATTCGCTTGCTAATCTAGATCTTTCAAATAATATTTACATTAACTTTACTTCGATTCCTAATTTTTTGAGAGATGATTTTATAAATAATAGACCTTGTTTAATTTTATTTAAGTTCGTTAATTATTGAGAGAGTTTTAGTTTGATTCTCTTTCTTTTATATCAACTTTGTTTTAGTGTTATATAATCTTATTAAAAAAGTAAGATCATGAGATAAATATTTGAAGTAGAAAATGACGGTGCTTTTAAAAAAACAATTATCCTTTTTCACATATAAGAAGAAAAAAAAAACGCTTTTTATAAAAAAAATATAGTTGTATTTCACGCGTTTTTAAATTAAAAAGATACTATTCTTTTATAAAAAAAGACATTATTGATATAGTTTTTGCTTCTTTTTTTTTGTCATTTTTTAACATAGATTATTCCCTAAAATGAATGCCCCTGTAACAATTTTCTCCTTTAAGTTTAATTTATACTTATATTTGACTACTCTCTTTTCTAGTCCCTTAGTTATTTTGGAAAAGGATTACGGAAAGCACACTTAAGTGGCTCTGACCCATACACACACGCACTAATGGGTTGGGTTGGTAGAGATGATAATGTCATCATTCCTAAAAGCTACTAAGTACTTATTCACTCAATTTCCTATGTTCTTTGGTTGCTCACCAACCCCCTCCTACTTACCACCTTAAAATCATGCGTGAATAGATTTCCACTTGCAATAATATATATAAACGAAATAATGTTCAAATAGAAAGAATAAGTGGTTGCATCATGGTTAAGCTGGATTTCGATGTGGATGTGGCGGATGAGTGAGATGAATAGTGCAAATCATACTTGGAATGACACACTAACTCCCTTTAAATAGGAGAGTTTGTTAGCAACCGAAATATGAAAAATGAGCGTGAAGTGCAAATGACTACAAGATAGATCTGACGGCGTGAAGTGTGCTCCTAGGTTAAACGACTTAACAATATATTTTTCTTTTCGTCGTGTTTCGCGTTCTTTTAATGTTGAGCTTCACGTTCTATTGGGATTTGGCAACCTAGAACAGTTGTCCTCAAGTGTCATATCCTAATTTTTAATCCTAAGATCTCACTTATCATTTGCATCTTTACACAAACAAGATCACATTACTAGTTTCCTCCTCTTATCCTTTGGGGTTTTTGCTTTTAAGATCACTAAACACCCTTTTGTGTGTATTTTATCTTTATGTTTATATGCTTATTGTTTAACTAACCACTAATCAACATGCAAAAATATGTCTTGTTTCTTTAAGCTCATTGTGCAAGGTAGAACATTTCATCAAGAGCACCATGCTTGGTTCCTCAGCTAGGGTTTTGATCCCTCGAGTCAAAGTGTGAACATCTGTTGACTCCCAAGGACTTATTTCTCAAGATATGGCTTCTAATATCAAGGTCTATGTTCTCAAGCATCATCCTATATCATTTTGAGCAAGAGTACCTCAAGGTTGTGTAGCTTGTTTCTCAAGAAAGTCAAAGGTTTATGTGTTTATTTCCATGTCTTCTTCAACAAGTTATCTCAAGCCTTGGTCAGTTTAATCAAACGACATTCAAGGATGCCTTATTTTGAGTTCATATGATCATTCATGTGCCTTGAAGTGCAAGAAAATCTCAAGTATACAAGTTGGTTCAAGAAGGTTTGACTAAAAAGTCAACATTTTTAAGTCAAAGTTCCAAGGACTACAACTCCTTCAATTCTCTATATT
Source organism: Lathyrus tuberosus (assembly GCA_022829125.1). Taxonomy (NCBI): domain Eukaryota; kingdom Viridiplantae; phylum Streptophyta; class Magnoliopsida; order Fabales; family Fabaceae; genus Lathyrus; species Lathyrus tuberosus. The sequence goes on from JALAZF010000018.1 coordinate 8,696,692, forward strand.
TTTTAGTGCTTCTTTTTACATATGACTCTTCTCAACATCCTCCACAACTCCTCTTTACATGACAAGAGTCAATTATGCTTAAAGGACCATCAAAATTTTGAAGACGTTATAGGTCATTTGTGGACTTAGTGAAATTTGACCTATTTTCAAGTGACTTTTTCTCAACTTTCAATGATCACAACTTCTTCAATTTTTATCTTTTGAGGCTGATTCTTTTTGCACAATATCATTTACAATTCCCTCTACAAGTTTGCTTCAGTGATCAAGATCAAATTATGCTTGGAAGACCTTGGAATTTATTGGAACATTATAGGTCATTTTCTGCCTCACAGACTTAGAACTTTTCTAAGTATGATGATCATTTTTTCATGCCAACATCAACACATCATAACTTTCTCCTCAGATTTCCAAATGAAACCTTTTTTAGCACATTGTAAACTAGGCCATGAGGACTACACATTGCAAGAAGAATGGTAACAAAAAGCCTCTTGAGTAGGATACCCCATCATGGTGAACATGGTAACTTGAAACTGAAAAAACACCATGGTCAGAATTTTGATTAATTTGTTTCTCAATTATAAGCCAGATTAACGTGTGTTTTGGACTTTAATCAACATTAGCAAGTTCCCAAAGGTTGTTTAAGTCATAAAACACAAGTTTAAGTTGTGTTTTGAGCATGTGCAAGTCACACAAATTCCATAGATCATGCAAACTTGGATAGCACGATTTGAGCACCAATTCCTTCATTAAACCTCATCATTCACTCTCCTATAAATAGAGGATGATCTCAACTTCATTACACAAGCTTTAGAGAGCCAATGTTAAAGATTTACACACTTTGATATTAATGCATAATAGATAATAATGCATAATAGATAATAGATAATAACTTTTACACACTTATCAAATAACTTTTCAAATCCAATGTTAAACATGATATTAATGCATAATAGATAATAATTACTAAAATCCTAGTCACACAAAATCACAACACTCAAGGTGACTTATGGACACACTTTGATATCCTCAGAGTCTGGAAAACCAAAAGGTTTCCATCTGATCAGAGACACTTTTGACAAAGCATCTACTGATGACTAAGGTTTAAAACAAATGCTTCCTAGTTTAACATGAAAATATGATATCTTCAGACTCTGACTAAACACATCTGATTCTGATGAAATCTTACTCTGGACAATATTCCATTTTCAGATGCTTCAGAATAAATAGAAATCTATCTTCAGCCAAGGGTTTTGTAAAGATATCAGCCCATTGATGGTCTGTATAGATTTTAAACATAAAATTCCCTTCTGAACATAATCTCTAATAAAATGATCTCTATGTGCTTAGTCCTAGAACGTAAAATTAGATTCTTACTTAAACATATAACAACAGTATTATCATAAAGGATAGAAATGTTACTCTTATCTATCTGATAATCTTCTGGCTGATTCTTCTTCCATAGCATCTGCGTACTGCATATAGGCATGGATATATACTCTGCTTCTACAGTTGAGAGAGCAATTGCTGATTGTCGCTTGCTTGATCATAAGATCAGATTCTTCCAGAGAGCTTGACATTTCTAGAGGTGCTTTCTCTTTCCGATCTGTCTCTTCCTTTTCCAGAATATACGTTGGATGCATTTGAGTCTTATCTGGTGTACAGTTCATCATGTTGAATTTCTTCAGAAGTTCTTTTGCATACTTGCTCTGATGAATGTACGTTCCTTCTGATCTTTGATCAATTTGAATTCCCAGAAAGAATCTGAATTCTTCCATCAGACTCATTTCGAATTCAGCCTTTCTCATCTAGCTTGTTTCTGAACACCCATTTAGTTCCAACAACGTGAACACCTTTGGGTTTCTGAACAGGATCCCAAATGACGTTTCTGGTGAATTGATTCAGTTCTTCTAGCATGGCCAGGATCCACTCATTATCTTTTAGAGCTACATCAACTGTTGTTGACTCTATTAGAGACGCTAAACCCAGAAGAGTTTCTTCGGAATGTCTGAAGGATGAGCGAGTTCTAACTGGATCAGCTTTATCTTCCAGAATCAATTCTTCAGAATGAGAGTTCTTTAATCTATTCTTCTTCTGATGAGATGAGTTGTTCACAGCTTTCTGATAGGGTTGTATTTGGATCTGGAGAATTCGCATCTTCGGCTTCTTCTCTTGAATCTTCTACTTCTTATATTCTGATGACGTGATCTTCAGATCTACAAGCTTTTCGACTAGCTTTGACTTTTCAGAGTCAAGCTTATCATTGAATATGATATGAATTGATTCGTCTACCATTCGTGTTTTTGTGATATAGATTCTGTAGCCTTTAGAGCATTCAGAGTATCAAAAGTAAACACGACTAATCCAGAGCCAATGATTCTTTATTTTCTGGTTTCTTTCGAAACCGACGAAGCTTCCAAGCTTAAGTTCCAGACTTTGAACCTTATGCCTTCTTCTCGTCATGATTCGCGAGCAACTGATGTTTAGTTACCAAGACTGGTGTTTCAACTGAGTTGCTAAGAATATCTCTGAGTCGAAGTCTGAGTCTGATTCAGGTTCTGATGGTATTTAGTCTTCTGGTTCTCCAGAAACTTCATCTTCAGTTGTTGCTGCTAGCACAACATTTGCTTGTTCTTCATCAGATTCTTCTTCTTCAGAATCAGAGTTGTCCCAAGTTGCCAATAGACCTTTCTTCGCTTTTGAGAAGTTCTTCTTAGGCTTCTTTGTCCTTCTTGAATTTTGGACACTCGTTCTTGTAATGACCTGGCTCATTACACTCGTAGCAGATAACCTCTTTTCCAGAGTTATGCTTCTTCTGTTCAGATGATGGCTCAGAGTGGCCCTTGTTTCTTCTAGATCTTCTGAAGTTGCCTTGCCTATGCTTCCAAAGTTTGTTGATTCTTCTGGAGATTAATGACAACTCATTTTCTGATTCTTCATCAGAATCTTCTAATTCTTTCTCAGCTTGATAAGCCTTTGCCTTTCCAGGTTCAGACTTAAGAACGATGGATTTACTCTTCTTCTTCCTCCAGCTCTATCTCATGATTTCTCAAGGAACTAACACGTTCTTCAAGACTTATGCTGTTGAGATCTTTTGATAGCTTTAGACCTGTTACCATAAGTATCCATTTCTTAAGAGGACTTCTGATGATCTTTTTCATATGTCCAGTAGTTGAGTAGCCTTTGTCCAGAATTTTGAGTTCTGCGACTAGCATTTGAAACTTTGAAGACATGATCTCAACTGTCTCATTATCCTCTGTGACACCCCCAATCTATACCCCGAGTAATTAAAGCAATAACAAATGATCAGAGTATAATTAAAACATTCATGGCATAGACGGGAGCATCACATCAAAGTAATGAAATATAACAACATGCTCATATAGATATGCAACAATCAGGTAGCAACATAAACAGAGGAACTCAGTTCCTAACACCCACAATTCAGATACAGAATAAAAGCGGAAAGTCTGCAACTGAAATCTCATATATAAACATAAAAGTTTGTCTGTCACAAACAGAGTCATACATGTACAATCCAAAAAGATATATATACACATAATTACATAACGATCTCCCCGACTACCCGGTGCCACATATCAGAGCAGACCGACAAAAGAATGAAGACATAATCTTCACAAAAAGACCTCCAACATCTAATCTGCAATGCCTCATAGAGCATTCAAAACAGCAGAAGGGTGAGAAACATAATTATAATATAGTTGCATACAATTATGTAATAACATGAAATACGCATGCAGAACATTCTCACCACAACGTACACTATAGTTCAAATACAAAACAAAATAATTCATAACTCATGCATCCATCACAAAGGCATATCAATCATGATCAATACATTTATCACCAATATATATATATATATATATATCCTTTCATCAATCCCATTCACAAATTCCCACACATAATCAATCCATTCATGACTTATGCAAATGCACAGAGACTGACACAACGACTCTATGCATGCGGTACCATTCCATCCATCATTCTCATCATCATTAATTCACTCAGGAATTATTGGAATCATCTCTTGTTACTTAGTGTAACTCCCCGTCGGGCAAACGATGTTCCACGTCGCTTTAGGTCCTCTTGGTATAAGGCTCACGGCGTTTATGGATCGCTTTAGGTCCTCTTTGTATAAGGCTCACGATCCGATCGCTTTAGGTCCTCTTTGTATAAGGCTCACGACCGTTACAGTAGATTCCCTCTGGAATCGTTTCGTCGCTCACACCCCACAAGGGCACACGACATCACAAGATGCATATCATGATGCATGGCATACTAATGACTCATGACAATCAAATGCATATACATATATAACCATGTGAGCCATCTCAACATCCAAAATCATGCATTGCAATCAAACCCAAACCAATGAATTCATTTGCCATAAGGCCACAAACCATCCTCACAACATTTCATCACATGCATTCACATCATATAATAGCACACAAGCTATACGTTATATATCAAAAGCATATCGCATGATAACACATCAATCGCACACAATTACGACGATAAAAGTCGACAAAACGACACATTTCCAAATTCCTGACACAATTAAATCGGCCACTAATCTCAAACCCATTTTTATAAGAAAGAACATCTCATTAGCTTTTCAACAGTACTAAGAACGTCTCGATCCGAGTTACAGATCAAAAGTTATGAATCTTCAAAGAAAAGAATTTATTGAGAAACAGCCAGATTCGCCTGGCGACTTAGAATTTCGTCTGGCGAATACCCCTTCGCCAGCACTTCGTCTGGCAAACTAGTGGCGAACCACCATTTTAGAAAAACCCAAAAGTTCCAGTAGCTAACACATTTATGTCTCCCCGTTTTCGCCTGGCGACTTACGATTTCTCCTGGCGAATCCCCCTTCGCCAGCACTTCGCCTGGCGAACTAGTGGCGAGACCTAATTCGCCTGGCGAATCCCTAATTTGCCTGGCGAATCGCACCAGAACCAGAATTTTCTGCTACGGGTTACATGGTTCCAAAACCCCAAAATCTAACTTTCTCCAACCAAAACGTTTGCAATCAATCAAAACAAGTATCAACAATGTTCATACATATAGTACGATCATACTACGTGATTCATATCGATTTCCGACTGTGAAAACATCGATTTCTATTCATTTTTCTCATTTCGACCTATAATTGAAAAACTATGAGAAACAAGTAAACATTCAATCACACACATACATATTCATACACAAGCATATAATAATCGAGTTTCGCACCCTTACCCGATTAATCGTGCTTTGAAGTGTCGGTTGAATCGATTTCTTACACTCCAAGTTTTCCTCTTTTTTCTTCTTCTCACTCTCTTTTTCTCTTAAACTTCTTTTCTCTCTTTCTAATCTCGATGTTTCTATTTTATGAAAAACAATAATATCTAACCAAGCAAAATGACCAAAATACCCCTACACTCAATTCCTCGCAAATGTTCCCAAAACGCGATAAAACATAATAACGATAAACATAACATATTTACCAAATAAAAATCAAGAATTAAATAATATAAAAACAAAAATAATTAAATCGACTCGATTAAAAAAATCTAACAAAAACCGGGGCGTTACAACTCTCCCTCACTTAGAAATTTTCGTCCTCGAAAATATTACCTGAGATGAACAACTCCGGATACGATTCCCGCATCCGACTCTCCAACTCCCAAGTCAAATTTCCCTCAGCAGCGCCTCCCCACGCTACTTTCACAAGCGCAATATCTTTGCCTCTTAACCGCTTCAACTCGCGATCCAAAACCCTCACCGGTAATGCCTCAACCGTAAGGTTCTCCATTACCTCAACCTCATCCATCGGAATCACATGCGACGGATTCGGAACATACTTCCGAAGCTGTGAAACATGAAACACATCATGTAAATTCGAAAGATTCGGTGGCAACGCCACCCGATAAGCCACAACACCCACTCTCGCGGATATCTGATAAGGACCAATAAACCGAGAAGTAAGCTTCTTCGACTTCAATGTACGTCCAACACCCGTCACCGGTGTAACTCTAAAAAATACATGATCGCCTTCTCGAAACTCAAGATCTTTCCTCCTTCGATCATGATAACTCTTCTGCCTACTCTGAGAAGCCTTCAATTTCTCACGAATAAGTTTCACCTTTTCCGTAGTTTGTTGAACTAACTCCGGTCCAACCACCGAACTCTCACAAGATTCATGCCAACACAAAGGTGTTCGACATCTTCTTCCATACAACGCTTCAAAAGGTGCCATTCCAATACTCGAATGGAAACTGTTGTTATACGTGAACTCAACCAACGAAAGAAAACTATCCCAAGCACCACCTTGCTCAAGAACACAGGCTCTCAGCAAATCTTCCAATGACTGAATAGTTCTCTCGGTCTGACCATCCGTCTGAGGATGATAAGCAGAACTTAATCTCAACTTGGAACCTAACGCCTTTTGTAAACTTTCCCAAAATCTGGAAGTAAACCTCGGATCTCGATCTGAAACAATACACAACAGAACACCATGTAATCTCACAATCACACGGATATAAATCTCAGCCAACCTCTCCAAAGAAAAACTGATGTCAATCGGAATGAAATACGCCAATTTAGTCAGCCTATCCACAATCACCCAAATGGCATTATGTCCCCTTTGAGTATTCGGCAACCCTGTCACAAAATCCATAGAAATGCTGTCCCATTTCCACTCGGTAATATCCAACGGTTGCAATAATCCACTAGGCTTATGATGTTCTACCTTTGACTTCTGACACATCAAACACGCATAAACAAACTGAGCCACATCTCTCTTCAATCTGGACCACCAAAAGATCTTCTTCAAATCTTGATACATCTTATTAGCTCCCGGATGTATACTCAAACTACTCCGATGTCCTTCCTCTAAAATTATCTTTTTCAATTCCGAATCATCAGGAATACAAATTCTACCACGGAATCTCAAAACACCCTGATCATCCACTTTAAAGTCACCATTCACACCTTTACCTCCAACCTTCATCAAATCAACAAATTTCACATCCAGCCTCTGTTTCTCGCTAACGGTCAACAGAAAATCATTAGTGACCTTCAACATACCAAGTCTCACGCTATCAGATGTCAATTCACACACCAACTCAAATCTCTAAATTCTTCCAAAATTTCCCACTCTTTAACCATCAAAGCAGACATATGCAAAGATTTCCGGCTTAATGCATCGGCTACCACGTTAGCTTTACTAGGATGGTAATTCAAGCTAAAATCGTAGTCCTTCAAAAATTCCAACCATCTTCGTTGCCTCATATTCAACTCTTTCTGATCAAACAAGTATTTTAAACTCTTATGATCATTAAAGACTTCGAATCTTGCACTGTAGAGATAATGCCTCCAAAATTTCAATACAAAAACCACTGCAGCTAATTCCAAATCATGAGTAGGATAATTCTTCTCATGAACCCTCAATTGCCTCGAAGCATAAGCCACAACCTTACCTTCTTGCATCAACACTCCCCCTAAACCACTCAAAGACGCATCGCAATACACCACAAATGGTTCACTAGGATTCGGTAAGATCAAAATCAGAGTTGTAGTCAATCTTCTCTTTAGCTCACTAAAACTTTCCTCACACCGAATATCCCAAATAAACTTCTTACCTTTACAAGTCAGTTGGGTCAATGGAAGTGATAACTTGGAAAATCCTTCAATGAATCTTCGATAATATCCAGCTAAACCCAAAAAACTTCTAATGTCCGTAACAGATCTAGGAGCCTCCCATTGTAGAACTGCATCTACTTTGGATGGATCCACAACAATACCATTACCTGAAATCACATGCCCAAGAAAACTCACTTCTGACAACCAGAACTCACACTTGGACAATTTGGCATAAAGTTTGTTTTCCTTCAAAATTTGCAATACCATACGCAAATGTTCCGCATGTTCCTCCCAAGACTTAGAATAAATCAAGATGTCATCAATAAACACAACAACAAATTGATCCAAATGCTCATGGAAAATGTGATTCATATACTCCATAAACACTCCCGGCGCATTAGAAACCCCGAACGGCATCACGGAATATTCGTAATGTCCGTATCGTGTCCTAAAAGCCGTCTTCTGAATATCTTCCTCCTTCATTCTAATCTGATGATAGCCTGACCTCAAATCAATTTTACTAAACACACACGCACCTACCAACTGGTCCATCAAATCATCAATTCTCGGAAGAGGATACTTATTCTTAATCGTCACCTTATTCAACTGGCGATAATCAATACACAATCGCATACTTCCATATTTCTTTTTCACCAATAAAAATGGAGCACCCCAAGGCGATACACTCGGCCTCACAAACCTCTTTTCTAACAATTCATTCAACTGCTTCTTCAACTCAACCAACTCAGATGCCGACATACGATATGGTGCCATAGACACAGGTCTAGTACCAGGAATTAGATCTATAGAAAACTCCACCTCTCTTTCTGGCGGCACATCAGAAATATCCTCCGGAAACACCTCCGAAAAATCACACACGACTGGAAACACATCAATTGCAACTTGACTATCCACAATCAATGACGCAAACAACCCGAACAACTGAGCTTCATCCGCCAAAAGTTTCTTCAACTCTTTGGTAGATAAGAAACTCGATTCCTCGTCTTCTTCAAGAGAAGGAAATCTTACCAACTTATGATAACAATCGATATAAACTCGATTGAACTACAACCAATTCATTCCCAGAACTACGTCTAAACCCTCCAACGGCAGACACACCAAATCCATAGCAAAATCCTTACCATAAATGGTCAAAGGACAACTTAAACAAACCAGAGAAGTAGTTAGCGACCCCAATGCTGGAGTATAAATAACCATCTCTCCACCCATCAACGACAATAAAAGATTCAAACGTCGTGCACACTCAGACGAAATAAACGAATGAGTCGCTCCGGTATCAATAATTACAACTAAAGGCGTACTATTAATAAAACAAGTACCTCTGATCAGACGATCTGCACTAGTAGGCTGAGTTCCCACCAATGCAAATACCTTTCCTCCAGCTTGAGCTTGCTTTGGTTTCGGACACCTCATACTAATATGACCAGATTCACCACAGTTGAAACACTTCACCTCATTCCTCTTGCAATCAGCTGTTACATGTCCTATACCTCCGCAATTGGAACACTTCCTCATATCCTTTCTACATTCAAACTGAGGATGTCCTAAGTCACCACACTTAAAACATCTCAGAGGATTATACATACCTCCCCCACTTGGCCTTTTAGCAAAATTAGCCCTTTGCTTTCCCTTGTCAGCTGATGCCACATAAGGACCACCACGAAACAATTGCTTTCCTTTCCTTTCGTTCACACTCTTATAATGAGTAGAACGAGCTTTGCTATCATCCTCATAAATTCTACAACAATCCACCAAATCCAAAAACCTCCTAATTCTTTGATACCCAATTGCCTGTTTGATCTCGGGACACAACCCGTTCTCAAACTTCACGCATTTGGAAAACTCCGCAGTCGCTTCAGCATAATGTGGATAAAACTGAACAAGCTCCACAAACTTAGCAGTGTAATCAGTAACAGACATGTTACCCTATTTCAACTCCAAGAACTCTATTTCTTTCTTTCCTCTAACATCTTTAGGAAAATACTTCCTCAAAAACTCACTGCTAAACAAAGCCCAAGTGACAACTTCACCTGTAGCTTCCCACACATGACGCGTACTAACCCACCAATCATCAGCCTCCTCCTACAACATGTGAGTACCCAGTCTCACCTTCTGTTCCTCAGCACAGTCCATCACTCGAAAGATTCTTTCAATCTCCTTAAGCCAAATCTGAGCACCATCAGGATCATGTCTTTCTTTGAAGACATGCGGTTTGTTCTTCCTGAACTCATCATTCCCACCAGAATTAGGTGCATTCCGCACAGCCTGAGCCATAGCTTGCATAGCAGCAGCAAGAGCAGCATCATTCCTACCAGCCATATTCTGTTCATATCCAATAACAGTAACTATGGTTAAACAATCAACTCGCCAGAACACAACTGTCGCACAACAAACAACTTGGTCAAAATGACCGACACGAACTGGCTCTGATACCACTTAATGTGACACCCCCAATCTATACCCCGAGTAATTAAAGCAATAAGAAATAATCAGAGTATAATTAAAACATTCATGGCATAGACGAGAGCATCACATCAAAGTAATGAAATATAACAACCTGCTCATATAGATATGCAATAATCAGGTAGCAACATAAACAGAGGAACTCAGTTCCTAACACCCACAATTCAGATACAGAATAAAAGCGGAAAATCTGCAACTGAAATCTCATATATAAACATAAAAGTTTGTCTGTCACAAACAGAGTCATACATGTACAATCCAAAAAGATATATATACACATAATTACATATCGATCTCCCCGACTACCCGGTGCCACATATTAGAGCCGACCGACAAAAGAATGAAGACATAATCTTCACAAAAAGACCTCCAGCATCTAATCTGCAATGCCTCATAGAGCATTCAAAACAGCAGAAGGGTGAGAAACATAATTGTAATATAGTTGCATACAATTATGTAATAACATGAAATACGCATGCAGAACATTCTCACCACAACGTACACCATAGTTCAAATACAAAACAAAACAATTCATAACTCATGCATCCATCACAAAGGCATATCAATCATGCTCAATACATTTATCACCAATATATATATATATATATATATATATATATATATATATATATATCCACTCATCAATCCCATTCACAAATTCCCACACATAATCAATCCATTCATGACTTATGCAAATGCATAGAGACCGACACAACGACTCTATGCATGCGGTACCATTCCATCCATCATTCTCATCATCATTAATTCACTCAAGAATTATTGGAATCATCGCTTGTTACTTAATGTAACTCCCCGTCGGGCAAACGATGTTCCCCGTCGCTTTAGGTCCTCTTGGTATAAGGCTCACGACGTTTATGGATCGCTTTAGGTCCTCTTTGTATAAGGCTCACGATCCGATTACTTTAGGTCCTCTTTGTATAAGGCTCACGATCGTCTATAACGTCGCTTTAGGTCGTCTTTGTATAAGGCTCACGACCGTTACAGCAGATTCCCTCTGGAATCATTTCGTCACTCACACCCCACAAGGGCACACGACATCACAATATGCATATCATGATGCATGGCATACTAATGACTCATGACAATCAAATGCATATACATATATAACCATGTGAACCATCTCAACATCCAAAATCATGCATTGCAATCAAACCCAAACCAATGCATTCATTTGCCATAAGGCCACAAACCATCCTCACAACATTTCATCACATGCATTCACATCATATAACAGCACACAAGCTATACGTTATATATCAAAAGCATATCACATGATAACACATCAATCGCACACAATTACGATGATAAAAGTCGACAAAACGAAACGTTTCCAAATTCCCAACATAATTAAATCGGCCACTAATCTCAAACCCATTTTTATAAGAAAGAACATCTCATTAGCTTTTCAACAGTACTAAGAACGTCTTGATCCGAGTTACGGATCAAAAGTTATGAATCTTCAAAGAAAAGAATTTATTGAGAAACAGCCAGATTTGCCTGGCGACTTAGGATTTCGCATGGCGAATACCCCTTCGCCAGCACTTTGCCTTGCGAACTAGTGGCGAACCACCATTTTAGAAAAACCCAAAAGTTCCAGTATCTAACACATTTCTGTCACCCCGTTTTTGCCCGGCGACTTACGATTTCGCCTGGCGAATCCTCCTTCGCCAGCACTTCACCTGGCGAACTAGTGGCGAGACCTAATTCGCCTGGCGAATCCCCAATACGCCTGGCGAATCGCACCAGAACCAGAATTTTCTGCTGCGGGTTACATGGTTCCAAAACCCCAAAATCCAACTTTCTCCAACCAAAACGTTTGCAATCAATCAAAACAAGTATCAACAATGTTTATACATATAACACGATCATACTACGTGATTCATATCGATTTCCGACCGTGAAAACATCGATTTCTATTCATTTTTCTCATTTCGACCTATAATTGAAAAACTATGAGAAACAAGTAAACATTCAATCACACACATACATATTCATACACAAGCATATAGTAATCGAGTTTCGCACCCTTACCCGATTAATCGTACTTTGAAGTGTCGGTTGAATCGATTTCTTACACTCCAAGTTTTCCTCTTTTTTCTTCTTCTCACTCTCTTTTTCTCTTAAACTCCTTTTCTCTCTTTCTAATCTCTATGTTTCTATTTTATGTAAAACAATAATATCTAACCAAGCAAAATGACCAAAATACCCTTACACCCAATTCCTCGCAAACGTTCCCAAAATGCGATAAAACATAATAACGATAAACATAACATATTTACCAAATAAAAACCAAGAATAAAATAATATAAACACAAAAATAATTAAATCAACTCGATTAAATAAATCTAACAAAAACCGGGGCGTTACATCCTCCATACTGAATGCCTCATAGTTTTGGATTAAGGCAAACACCTTTTGTCTTCTTAACTTGAGCATTTCCTTCATTAGTCATCCTAAGAGAATCAAGAATAGATTTGGCATCATCTTCTCATACTTAGTATAAGAGATAGCATTTAGCAATATGATTCTTGCCTTATGATGATTGGTTATATCACTTCTGGATATATTAGCACATGTAGCATCAACTGGGTGATTGTAGCCATCGAATACCTAATCCCAAAGATCTACATCATAATCAAGAAAGAAACTTTTCTACTTTGTCTTTCCAGTAGTCAAACTTTTCACCATCAACGACCGGTGGTTTGGCACTGTAATGATCTTTCTCTTTAGTAGTGTTTTTAGTAGGAGCTGCCATGATATCTCACACAAATACTGGATCGGTACTGAACACTGTTAAGTGCCGATAAAATGTTTATCACAATCAGAACCGGAGCTCTGACACCAATTGAAGGTGTGAGAAAAACACAAGAAAGGGGGGGGGAGTTGAATTGGGTTTTCCATTTTGAAAGCTTTTTACGAAACTCAAACAAAGATCATAAATAATTAACAATGGAAAGACACACGATATATCCTGGTTCACGTGAAAACTATCAAGCTAATCCAGTCCACCCGCCAAGGTGATTTTGCCTTATACACAAGGACTTAATCCACTATAACCAAACTGATTATAATCGCACGAGCAAACTGTTGGTGACTAACAACCTCTAAGACACACTAGTCATAGACTTCTTAAGAATTCTGACCCAACTGGTCTCTTAAGGAATACAATGCACAAGCCAACTGCAAGTGACTAACAACACTAAGACACACTGTCTTAGTCTCCCTAAAAATTCTGACCCAACTGGTCCTTTAGGGAACACAAACACCTGTTTGTAACAAGGGTTTTTTTACAATAATGATGCTTCTACACAAGCAGGGTAAACATACATTTTAAGCTCAATCTAACTTAGAGAGAATCTACAGTAATAACATTCTTCTTCTTTGTATTGTGGTGCTTTACTGTTCACTCATATATTCTTCATTTCTTGAGTTGCTTTCTTCATATGCATCAGTGTGTTTGATATTTCTCTTTTTCACACTGAGTACTACATCGTTTATTGCTCACTTCATTCAATCATGCTTGCACGCATGCATCTGCTCTCTTACGCTCATGCTCATCAGCATCAGATTCGTTGAATGATCAAGTCTATATATATAGCCAGAAAAAGATCCGTTAAAGGGCAGGTCAGTAATATCAGAGAGAGTACTGATGACTTAAAATAATGCTGTTATGCTGGGTTGAAAATCGTACACTGAAGTTGTCTTTTGTACCACCAAATCAGAGTAGTGGAGAAGAACGTGCTTTATCTGTACTATGTACTATTTTCCCACGCAAATGTTTCATCTTCTTCTATTCATCAGAGGCTTCTGAGTAGATTTGATTGAAGCATGATCATAAGAATGAATCATTGGGTCTTTGGAGTCTTGAGTCTTCAGAGTCTTCAGAACTTGTTCAGCCGAACCTTGTCTTCAGAGTCTTCAGCACTTCTAGTTCAGAACCCTTGGTTATCAGAATACTTAAGTCTTCAGAGTCTTCAGAACCTCGTTCAGCAGAACCTTGTCTTCAGAATCTTCAGCACTTAGTCTTCAGAACCTTTAATCTTCAGATTCCTTAAGTCTTCAGAATCTTCAGAACTTCGTTCAATAGAACCTTGTCTTCAGAATCTTCAGCAAGTAGTCTTCAGAAGTTAACGACCTCAGAAGCTATACAGGCTTCAGAAATAGAACATCAGAGTCACGATCAGAGATTAGATCCAAGAGACGTTACAACAGCAACATAGTGTCTTCTTAGAATCTTTCTGACGCACAGTAGATTAGAACCAATTCTTGCTTCTTCACACAGAAGTGGCCATAGAGAATATCAGAGTGTTGTAGCACATGGTCTTTATCAGAGTTAGAACCTGTTTGTTAAAACCATTAGAATAACAAACGTTAGAGCACCATAATTATTTTCACACAAATACTCCATTGTTATCATCAAAACATAGAGACAAGATGCAGAACCAAATCTTGTTCTTACATGATCAATCTTGGATTCAAATTCTTATTTTTGTTTCCTTGTTGTCTCTTCTTCATCTCCCTTCTTCTTTTTTCTTTTGGTTGATGGAAATCTTTAACATCATGAATTGTTGATGATCAAAGATGTTTGAACCTTCATTATTTCAAACATGTTGTTGAAGTGGTCATTTGGACCACTCACTTCACTTTGGAGTAGTGACAGGTTGCCTTTGATCATTGATGGAAGTTCTTGATTAAGATGAGACCACTCCTATTTTCTTTTTGTGTGGCATGCTTTAGGAGAATGATCTACATATCATTTCTCTAGCATGTATTAACACATAAATTGTTATTGACCGACCTCAGATAGTTGTGACTTCTACATAAGTCCAATTACAATTGCTTAACATAGTGCTAAATTTGTCCCGAATCAAAAACTAAGTCATTTTTGTAAGTGAGATTGTTAGCTTCCTATTCTCCATGGTATTGTGTGAAATAGATTGGATCTTTTGTTACCTAAGAGAATTAATGGCATACTTGTTGATTTTATCCAAGTTGAAGCCCTTCTCTTGGTAATGTATAAGACCATATTTTCATGCTTATGGGTGTTTAGTTGAGTGTTCTCTAAAAAATGACAATTTGGCTTTTCTTTTCTTATCACCAACTTACTAATATTTTGTTGATTTAATCTTTACTTTAAAGTCATTTATATTATAATTTTTACTTATCGCAATTTACTTTATGCTTTTACTTTAGCATTTCATATCATATTATCATGTTGCTTTTTCTTTGTCCACTTGGACTTGTGTTTATGTTTATGCTATTTTATTTTTGTCCATTTGGACTTTCTCTTAAAACATTAATAGATACCAAAACCCCTAAAAAACTTGGTTACTTATCATGGACTTGATGTTACTACCCTATGCATTATTGAGGAGTTATGGACTTAGAATTAAGACCATGACCTTTGCTTGGAAGTACATCTTAAGACCTATTTGGATTTATCTGGTACCCTTGGCTTAAGGATTCTCTTGAAGACTCATCCTAGTTATTATTGATTTCATCGGATGCTTGGATTATTATTGCTTATTTGGCTTGCTTAAGGCGTAATCCAAAGGAGGGAATTCTTGATTGACTTATGTCATGGGGCTTGCTATCTACTCTTGGTTAGAACTTTCTTTGTCCTATCTTTCATTTTTATGCTTTAGGATATTCCCTTCATCTCTTCCCCATTCTTAAATTTTCAAAATCTTCTTCCTATTTCAAAAAATCTTATTCTTTCAAACTAGAACCACTTTCTTAATAAACCTTGACTTTGTCAAGGGCATTTTCAAAATCTTTTTCTTTAATAAATTCTAAGACATCATAAGCATATTCAAACCATTTCAAAAAACTTAAAAAATACAAAAACTCATTCAAATCATTTTGTGCCTTTGTGCACTTTTCCTTTTAAAACTTTTCATAAAGTTTATACATGAGCCATTTCCATGGTTGAGATGTAAATCTCCAATCCCCATAGTATTGATGATAATTCTTTTCCACTTGTGAGAATTAATGGCATACTTGTTTATTTTTATCCAAGTTGGAGCCATTCTCCTTGTGATGCAAAGTTCTAATTACTTATGGGTGATTAGTTGTAGTATTCTCCTTAAAATGACAACTTGTCTTTTCATTTAAAATGAATCAAAACAACCCATTTTGTTATTTTTACCATGAACTACGAGGTTTTGATCCTGCATTGCACTTTGTGGGCACGTAGGCAGGAGACTCAGGAAGTCTTGTCAAACACAAAATTAGTAAAAATACTTCTTTTCTCACCTCCCCAATCTTTTACAAGCAAACCATTTTCAAACCAAAAAGCGTAGATATTTCAAAGAGGTTCCTATAGAGTACTATAGACGTTTTGGGTGCTAACACCTTCCCTTTACGTAACCAACCCCATTACCCTCTCTCTGTTTGTTTTTTTTAGTTTTGTTTTAAAACTTCTTAGGGTTTTGTTCGTTTTTTTTCCTTTCCTTTGGAAATAATAAAAACGCGGTGGCGACTTTTGCTTTATGAGTTAAGTTAATCGATAGCTTATACTCACAATTTTTACCGCTACATCAAGCCCTTATCTTCTGTCATGTTGGGTAAGGTTTTGTAGTAACTATCTTGTGTATCTGTAAAGGTTATCATGGGAGAGTTTTGATGAGACGGCATTGTCCTTGGGAAGAGGCAATTTTTGGATAACACTTATATGTGGCACTTTAAAAGGCTGGTGATGATTAGCATGTTCCCTCTATCCTCATTAGACATCCACATGATTATATTGGAGATGTTAGAACGTCTATCCAATGGTCATAGGGGAATTCCAACCGTTGATAGTTGGGAACGGTTGTGCGGTCTTGAATCATTTGAGTACATGCACTATGTTTTCGAAGGGGCTTCACTTTTTTTTACAACATATTGACTTTCCTGATAAGCTCTTTTCATTTCATGTATTTGCTTTGGAGATTCTCTTAGGGTGAAGGTTGATCAACTATCCGAGAAATTCTACTTGTCAATCCATTTTTTCGTGGTGGTTCTCCTCAATCACGAAGCTAATTTGAAGATTTGTAGACTAAATCCTGATGCTCATTCTTCATGTACGAATATATATTTTTTTGCAAATATTGGACTTAGAATCATTTCCTTATTGGAGCTGAGATGTGTCGTTACAAGGAAGAAGATTTGTCCAGAGAAATGTTTTAAAATCCTGACTGTTCTGGTCTGTCAGACCAGTTACACCATGAACCAGAGGGTAGAGCAGTTCAGTAAGGTCATAAGACCATAATTGCAATTGATCCTGTGAAAATTGGTGTGATCCGGCATGTTCATTGGTCAAACAAGTGAACCAGTGAGTTTTTTTATTCGACGGGTTAATCTTTTTATATTTACTTTTTAGTTTAATTATAATTTTAATTCTTTATTTCCATTTTTTAAAGTTTATTTTAATATTCAATTTTATTAATATTTATAATTATGTTAATTCTTTATAATAACTAAATAATATTAAAATTCTAAATATAAAATTTTGTCATTTTAAGACTCAAATTTGTAACCTTTCAAAATTATTTGGATTTGAATTGTAGTTTTTTAACTGCATCATGAATTTTTTTGATGTTTAATTTTGTCAAAGAAAAGAGAGTTATATATTTTATAATTACAATATTTCTCTCGAATGCATTATCATTAAACTTATTTATTATTAATTATATAATATCATAATATAATAAATTTAAAAAGTTAAAAATTTAATTATAAGATATAATAATAATATAAATTAATAAAAGTACTGAAAAAAAATACCATGTTACCAAAGAAAAACGAAGTTATATTTTCATAATATTTTCGGTATAAATCTTATTATTTGAAAAAAAATGCTTATATTACTAATGAAAGATGAAATTAAATTTTCTCATCATTTTCAATATAAATCTCATTATATTTATTAACTTTTTTATTTATATATTTTTATTTTTCTACTATATTTTTTATTTTTTATTTTTTTATATAAAGCATAATATTTGTTTATATTCTATATTAGTTTATTAGTTTATGGTATTATTTTATCATACAATTATTTTTTTCTACTATTGTTACTTTATTATCATCAACGAATTATGTTTAAAAGGTGGAATTTTATTTAAGATTGTTATTCAACTTATTTGCATGAATAAATATATAGAAATTTTTTTTTTGTAGATTTTACAATTGAAATTTATGTCAAGAATTTTATTTGATGAATATATATTTTTTAAATTTGTATAAACTAAATTAGAAGTCATGTGGTCTCAACCACTGACTCACTGGTTTGATCACTAACTCATTGACCTAATAGCTTGACCAGATCGATGATCGATCCGGATTTTAAAACATTGGTTCAGAGAATGGTTATATCAGAAAGGCTATTTGGTGTCTTATTACAAGGAGTTTGGTTATGTAGGTGGGATAGTTCCCTCTGACCATGCTTCTAAGACCCGATTAAAGAGATGAATTGAAATTGACTTGATTATGGATGCCAAATCTAAAGAAGAGAGGAAGAAAATTTGTGGTATGCTAGCTTTAGAATTTTGTCTTCCCCTTTCCCTTTCTCTGGTTCTTCTTAACATTTTCGACCTTCTTTGCAGATATTATGAAAAGTGAGGACGCCATATGCGGCAGTTTAAGAAAGATGTTATATTTTTTATTGCTTTAGTCGGGATCCCGAACATGCCCTCAGTCGGTGGTTTATCTCATTTGGGTACGCTCGCTAGTACCTTATCCAGTCCGGTTGTTGGACAAGTTACTAGACGATATTTCCTGGTTTTAGGGAGGTGACCCCACCTTCCACTGGTCGTGCCTTTTTGTAACAAAATTCCCCTTCTCATTGTTAGGCGGAGGAGGAGGAGAGGTTGTCCCCCATCCTTGAGTCTGGAGATGTTTGTGTGGAAGCCCCCCTCTCAAGCGTCTTTGATGGTCTAGGTCTGTGGGTGGACAATCCTTTGCACAAATGGGTGTCAACCCCACACTGTTGACATGTATGGACTTGGGGACGAGGTAATGACTTTATCTCTTAGATTTCTAATGAATATTATACTTACTTCTCTCGAGGGGAGCTGGCCGGGCTTGCTTATCATGTCATTCGAGTATCTGATGATTTAACTTTTGGTGTTACATGCCAAAAGGAAGTTTTCTTGCTTGATCAGTTATGTAGGGAGAGATAAAGGTTGAATAAGACTGATGGTGAACTTACCCTTGAGAGGGATAGATGTTTAGAGGAGGTTCAAGATGTTTCCAACCCGTTCCTTATCATAGAAGCTTCCTTAAAACCCTTGGGGTATTTTGATTCTTTGACTAAAATGGTGAAGAAACTAGTTCAAGCGGTAACTCATAAGGATGTGGCTCTAACTGAATTAAATTAATCTTTGGAGGTTTCTAGAAAGTGGAATAAAGAGTTGGAACAGGCTTTGAAAGAATTTCAAGATAGTCAACGGAAGACTGGGGTCGACCTTACCAACATGCATGAAGAAAATCATTCTCTTTGTAAAGAGTTGTCCAAATCTTTGCAGGAAGTTTTTTCTATGGTGGGAAATGCTTTTGAAATTTTTCTTCGGCAAATTGAATATTTTTATTCGATCGGTCCCATCTCTCGGTCTCAGATCTGTCTTAATCGGATAATTGAAGACATTCAAGTGGTTCCACTCGATGGGTAGTTTTTTTTAGGCTGATGGATGTAAACCTATTGTATTCGGATCTTCACCTGAAATATATATTTAAAAATATGTATTTTTTATTTTTATTTTACTCATACATTTTCTTATAGAGTTCAAGTCTTTACCCCCGAGTATGTGTGACGGGGCTTGGATCCTTCTGGACGTACCTCAGACTTGTTTCTATCTTTCATGATAAAAAAGGAAAAACAATTTAGGGATAAATTCCTTCTTTATGATGATAGTTGTTAATATAGTGCATGTCATGTGTTTCTTTTACAATAGAAAATAATTAAAAAGATAACATAACCGACTTGTTTGCATTTAGGGTTGGCACTGCCTTCTAATTAGCTATTTTTGCTTACCAGCTCTGCTCGTGTTACCTCTTGGTCAGAGGAATCATGGCCATATCCTTTAACTCCATAATCAATGAGGCCATATTAATTTCCATAACATTAGCCTCACCTTCGTTATGATCATGTTATTAAGCTTGATAAATCATCTTAGCTCTTATCAGGTCAACACTGATGGTAATTAGCTCGTTGTGGACGTTATGGTATTTCATCTTCAAATGGATTGGGGAGGCTAGTGCGTCCAGCATCGTCGTGAAAGGCTAATCTAGGATACAATTGTAAAGATTTTGGCACAGGACGACTAAGAGCTGGGTGTTGACAGTTCTAGTATTTGTCCTTCCCAAAGGGTAACCATCAACTCAACATATCCCCATGGGCTGGTTACAGTGCCATTAAAGGCTTGCAAATTTAACATGTCATATGGCAATAACTTCTTTTTCTTCAATCCTATTTCTTTAAAGATAAACATACATGATATCAAAATAACTCATTCGTCAATCAGAACTCGAGACACACCAAAGTTGGATATGGTTGTCGTTATGACCAAAGGGAATATCTCGTTAAATATTCCTCTCACCTTCTCATTGTCTCGAAATTTGAGAATCGGTCTTTTGGGTTGGTGGTTGAGGCATTTCCTTCCTTTTTATTACAATCATTAACTCTACAATCTTCCTATTTTTTTTCCTTTGGATGACACGCTTGACCTAGGAGCCCCCAGATTATAAAGGAGATATATTGACACTTTCCCTGATATCCTTCGCTTTCTTTGCTACAGGCTTTTTTACCTTTTCCCCTGGCCACAACCTCGATTGTCTTCTTAGAATATTATCTTTTATTTGGATATTCCTCTCCGACCCTCGTACCATCCTAGGTATATTCATATAGCCTTCATTTCTTGATAATTCATTTGATCATATTCTTGAATTGAAGGCAATCATTGGTATTATCGTTATGAATTTTGTGGAAACAATAATATTTTGATCGATTAGTTTAGGAAGACTTTCGGACTGGATACATGTTTTTTTAAACTCATCTTCCTTAAACTCTGTGTTGACACACTCTATCAAAATCCTTTCCCGGGAAGTGTTTAATGAGGCGTAGGAGTCAAATTTTGAGAGGGGCCTTCGCTCATGCTTTTCTCCAGATTTCCCCAAATCTTTTTCTACTACTTGACTGCTCCTCCATCGGCCAATAATTTCTCCTTATAGTTAATGTAGGGTTGAGCCCTACTCAGTTGGTCTTTCAGAATATGGGCCTCTTTGTGGCCTAGTTTTTCTTGTAATATGTTATCAGGTCGTTGTCCTTTCTTGAAAATCTAACACTTGAGACTTGTATTTGTTCCTCTAATGACCACTGCTACATTGGTGAACCGATCGATTTATGTGTGTGGAGTTTTCTTCTTACCGTGAGTCACTCCATTAACGACAACCATAGTTACTGGTTGTCGTTGCCTAGCACTAAAGTGGCCCGTAGAAGTTTTGTAGAACTCGTACGACAACTTTATGCTTCATACAAGGAGGGATTTTAATCAAGCTCGAGTGGACTATTTCAAAGTAAGTGCGAGTAGTTTTCATTTTATGTCCCTATCTGCGTGGTAATAGTCTCGTAGGTCATCCACGTGTTCAATGTGTTATTCGAGGTCTCCGTTTCCATTATAATATTGGAGTTTCAGGGTATTTCCAAGTATCATAGAATTCTGCCATCTAAGTACGAACAATCATAGGATTCTCTTTCTTTGGTTTATTAGAAGTAAATTCTTCCTTCACTTCCCTTCTCGCCAACTGACGGGCTTCCGAAAGGATGTGGTTGCCCTTTCTCCTTTTAGGGTTGGTCGAAGGTGTATCATGCTTGAGTCCCCGAAAATCTAGAGACTTTTGGACCTCCTTTCAGCCTTTCATTTGTCCCATGACTTTCTGTGAGGTTGTTTCTTGGACGGTGTTGTTTTTAGGGGTGTCATTCTGCAGGTTTTCTTCTATTCGAATGAGTATGTATGTGATAGCTTGAGAGTTTCATTGCGATTGGGGGAAATTTGGAAGATGCTTCTATCATCTCCAATTGTGTCGGGTTTGGTTACAGAGCAGGATGAGTTAATAGAGGACGATTTCCTGCTGCATCAGCGGCTTCAGCAGCCTGCCGTTGAGTGGGTAAACATGTGGCTTTTGACAGTTTCAATGCTTGATGATTTTAGTGAGATGAATTTGGTTGTAAATTTAGTGAGACTAACTTGGAGATGTAGATCTAAGCTCGAGCTAGAGAATATATAGATTTGAGATCAGGAGATCATGGTAATCATAGGAGTTCGATATCGTTTCCCACAAATGACACAATGTTCTATTTTAGAATTAAATGACGATCACAAAGATAGAATTGGTGGTTGTGTCACGGTGGAGCTGGATTTCGATGCGGTGGATGAGGCTAACATGGAAAGTTATTGAAATTCTGGTATCAGACGTGTGATGTTAAGGTGTGATGTCACAACAACACACTCTGCACAATGGACAGCAATAACAGTAAAATAACACCAAGAATTGTTGACCCAGTTCGGTTACAACCAACCTACTCTGGGGGCTACCAAGCCAGGGATGGAATTCACTACTTGTAGATATAATTTACAGACTCAACAACCCGTTGACAATCTCCTAAACTTATACTCTACTAATGACTTCCTACCTAAGAAACCACTTAGATATGAGAACACCACTCAATCCCTTACAAACACTCAAAGAACCCACTTTGAGTACCCTTGATCTTACTTCACAGCTTCGATCAATCAACCACTCTCTATTGCTTCACAGCTTCTAGAGAGGACAGAAACTTAACACCTATTCAAACCCTAGAATAGTTTAAATACAAGTGCTCTAAACAAACTCTAGACACTAAGCCTTCAGCTCCTGATCTTCTGAATGATTTCTGTTGCTTTTTCCTTTGGTCTTGTGCGCTTTATATAGCTCCTTGAATTGGTCTTGGACTTGCTACAATATCTCCCAGATTTGTTATTTAAAACTGAATATCTAAAACAGATTTTCTCCTAAAATCTTTTTAAATCTTCAACCTTTTAAATCTCCTACAAATCTGCAACAGATCTCCTATGCAACAGCAAATATCTATCCCAAGATATTCGCATCCAATGAGACAGCTTGCTCTCCACAATTCCAGCTAATACGCAACCCTAACAACATCACAGCCTGCTGTTGTTAATTCTGCAGATCTGATGTTACAACATCACCTGTGTGACATCAGACATCCAACTTCAGCAATTAATTACTTAACACATCCCAGTGTTAAGACTTCAATGTTGCAACATCAGCACCTTGACATTGACATCAACATTGAATATACTTTGTTTTACCAAAATTCCAGCCAATCCAGGAACCAATTATCTCCCCCTTTGGCTAATTTTGGCTAAAACAATCTCTGCATCTTCAGAGACTTCAGCAGCGAAATAATCTTAAAAAGTTTGAAACTCTCATTAGCAGCAGTTTGACAGTACTCATAGTCTTCATCACTTGATCTGCTGCAACACCATCTTCATTATTGACAACAGCCAATTGGTGCTCCCCCTCTAAAACATGAACCAGCATCACAGCTATTCAGTAGCTCACAATGTGCAGCACTTTTCTCCCCTTTGATGTCTGCTTGGCTGCACTCTTCAATTGCCATGATATCTTCATTAGTTCAGTTAAAACTCCCCCTTAATGCAGCATTACCACTTTTCAACTAAACACCTTTTAGCAGCATCAATTTATCTCCCCCTTAATATCTGCATCACATTAGCAGCATATGGCAATAATACTCTTGACTATCTTGGCTATTTTCTCCCCCTTTTTAGCCACAATTAGGAAAACTTCAGTTAGAAGCCCTATTAACTATAGTTAGTATACCCTAGCTCTCATTGTTAGCCTCTCAGTTAGCAACCAGGAAAAACAAATCATAGAAGGAAACTAAAAACATAACCAGTGCATAAAACAACACAATATTCAAAATACAAAACCAAGCACATTAAGTGCTAAAACAAAGACAGAAAATAAAGCTAACCCTACTAAAACAGAAGGCAAACATTAAAAGCTTGAATCTTCTGAGCTGAGATCATCATTATCGTCTTCATCAACAACATCCTTCCTTGTGTTGACAGCTTCACCTTCCTTTGTTGCCAATCTCAGAGACATGACAAGTCTTTCAAATTTTTGTTTCCTTTCAGTACTAACTCTTATGACTTCATCTAACTCCTTGCAAGCCTCCTCTAGTTCTGTAATCAACCCAATCTTGGCTGGTGACTGTTGTGATGTTGAAGCAGATGTCTTGGCACTGTAAGGAACATGTTTCATCTTGTGATGGAGTGACAGGGCATGCTTCCTTTTGCAAGCAACATCTGAATGCTGTAGAATTCCAGGATGTTAAGACAAGACAATCCCACAAATGAGAGAGGTAAAAGCAATGGGCATCTTTACAGCATTTGTAGCAGCATGCTTAATAGTATGATCATAGATGTAGGAGCCATAGTCAATTCTTTGCTTTGTCCCAACTGCATAAATTATCTTCCCCAATTCAACAGAAATTTTGGTCTTGTGACTAGTAGGAACCCAGTTGGCAATACCTATTCTGTGCAGAAAAGCATATTTGACACTCAACAAACTGGCTAACAGCTTTCCTTCTACGGGCCAACCATCTACCTGACCAGCAGTGATTTCTTTGCATATAACATTGTTGGAGACTTCTAATTCCCCATAATCTTCCCCATTTCTTCCTAAGTAGGCATTGATCATCTCAGGAGAGAACCAGACACACTTACCCCTGATGGTAACTCTTCTGAAAGTTCGGCTCTTGTTGTCATTTATCGATTCAGGTATATTAACTATGAATTCTCTGACCAGTCTATCATAGCAATTAGTCAACCCTGACACGGTCCTTATGAGACCAGCAAGCTTAATTAGGTCTATAATTTTAGTAGACTCTAAGTCTTTTGCTACTACCTCTCTTTCCAGAGCTATCTTTCTTAGGCTCACGCAACTCCACAAGGATGCACTTCTGGCACTGTGAGATGAGATGTTATCAGGCACTTGATTTGTAACAGGGTTGATGTCTTGAGCATCACTCTCAGAATCTGACTCTTCCCTGATTCTCCTCTTCTTGCCAGACCTGGCACCTTTGCTCCATGACTTGGGAGAGTCTGTAAATGAAGTCCTTTTCTTATCCTTCCCTCTTCTAATTTTATCATCATCAGATGAGTCCTCAATCTCTATAACCTCAACCTGTTCCTTCCCTTTACCCCTGTGACTTTCATTCCTAGGGGACGATGTTCTAACATCCAAGCTGACATCAGTGTTATCAGGATCTTCACTTTCAGCTTCTTGACTCAGGGCCTGTCTTTGAAAATTTATGTCCTCACCTTAAGAGTCGACTTGTTCAGCAGGCATTTGCCTTAAAGGGACAAAAATCCCTTTCACCCGTATCCCTTTCTCAAGGATTTTGGTGGCAAGCTGTTCAAAGTGCTTGTCTACATCCAACTTCTCCTCAACAGCTTGAGAGGATGATGACCTAGCTTCAGGTTTATTCACCGTGGTCGAGGGTTTAGGGTTGCCTGACTCGGGAAGAGCACTAGAAATGAGTTCTTCGGAAGAAACCCTAGTTCGTACCTGCTCAGAGTTCTTGGAAGGGACATACATCGTTCCTTTGTGACAGACTAGGTTTGGAGAAGAACTTTCTATTCTGTTGAGATTTAGGGAGATGAAACGCTGCGATGAGAATGCTTTGGTAAGTCTAGATGTAGTATCAATATAGTAAGGCGCCTGATTTTGAATACTCTTTAAAGACCAATTACTAATTTTCTCCCTCCATAAAGACTTTCCTTTTAAACATTTAAAAGAATTCACATCAGGACTCACTAACTCTGAGTGATCTTTCAGCATCCTGATGTCATAGTCTGATGTTGTAACATCAACTTGAGCATCAATAGTTGAATTTCCTTCAAGAGACATCCACTGATAGCAGTTGTCTTTGGTTCTGGCACCCTTCATAACAATCTGATTATGCTTATCAGAAACCACACACTCATGCTTATTGTAGTTTACCTTGTAACCTTCATCACACAACTGGCTTATGCTGATCAAATTTGCACTTAAGCCACTGACAAACAGAACATTGTCAAGTTCAGGTCTACCATCACCTTGCACCTTCCCAACTCCTGCAACAATACCTATTTCTCCATTGCCAAATATGACCTCATGAGAGGGACAATGACTGACTTCAGCAAACATGGATCTACATCCAGACATGTGTTTGGAACACCCACTGTCAAAATACCATGTTCCTTCGTTAAGCTCTCTATCAGCCATGTGAGCCAATAAGCACTTCACCTTCTCCTTAGGTACCCATTGTTTAACAACTTTGGGCTTGTACTCTCTCCATCTGTTTTGAGGTTAAGGGTATCCATGCAGCTTGTAGCAAGAGTACTGCATATGTCCAAACCTTCCACAATAATAACATCTCACCCTTTCATCTCTGAATCTTCTGCCATGATGAGATTGCTTAGGCTGCCAGCCATAACGTGGTCTCCTCCTACCATAACTGCCTTGCCATCTATTATGCTGGTATCTTCTCCCATGCTGTTTCCTGGATTGTCTCCCATGATGGTGAGGCTTTCTTCTTCCATAGTGATGAGGCACAACATTGTTGTATCCATACCCATAACTATACCAGTTGTCCTGATGTTGAGACACTTTATGAGACATGTGCTGTTTGAACTGAGCAGCTTGCATGCTCTTGTGGTATTGTGGGGGCATATACTGACTAGCTCCTTGTGGCTGCTTTCTCTTCTGATAAGGACCAGTCTTCTTCTCAATCTTCGGTTGTGAAACATCAGCTTTCTTAGGGGTAGGATCCTGCTTCTTTGGCTGATGTTGAGATAAAAGTTGTGACACTTCCTTCTTTGAACCTGAAGTGCTTTCTTCTGAAGTTCCCTTATCCTTAGCCACATAACCTATCCCAGCTTTGTCTCCAGTATCTTTTTCTGACTGAAGAATCTTGTCAAGTGTGTCTGTACCACAACTCAGTATCCTAATAGACTTGGTCATTTGATCAAGATGAGCTCTAACTAGCACCACTTCATTTTCTAGATCAGTCTTTTCATTCTCTAGCTGAGCAATTTGTTGTTTGTGGCACTTGTTTTCTTGACAAATCTCAGCACTTTTTAAACACAGCTCTTGATAGGTAGAAGCTAACTCCTCATAGGTTACTTCTCCATCACTAGAATCATCATCAGAAACCACAACTCCTGTTAAAGCTCTCACATGCTTTGCTGACTCTCCTTCACTTTCACTATCAGAGTCAAACCAGGAAACTGTCATGCCCTTCTTCTGCTTTTTCAAAAAGGTGGGACATTCTTTCTTGACATGTCCATACCCTTCACACTCAAAGCATTGAATTCCTTTATCTTGGGTAGTTTTCTCTTAATCCTTCTTGCTGGTGTCAGAAGTCATGTTCTTGACATTAGGCCTGGAGTCATTATTCATTCTCTTGAATACTTTGGTGAACTGTCTTCCCAACATCACTATGGCCTGAGATAGATCCTCCTGCGATTAAGAACTCTTTGCATCATTTGACACCAAGGCTATACTTTTTGGCTTCTTTTCTGGTTCTTCCTCATTCAACCCAAGCTCAAAAGTTTGAAGAGATCCAATGAGCTCATCTACTCTCATCTTACTGATGTCTTGTGATTCTTCAATGGCAGTAACCTTCATCTTATACTTCTTAGGTAGGGGCCTAAGGATCTTCCTCACAAGCTTTTCATCTGACATCTTTTCTCCAAGAGCACTAGATGCATTGGCCAGCTCAAGAACACTCATGTGGAAATCATGAATAGTCTCATCTTCCTTCATCTTCAGGCTTTCAAATTTTGATGTTAAAATCTGAAGTCTTGACATCTTGACTCTAGATGTTCCTTCACGAGTAGCCTGCAAGATATCCCATGCTTCCTTAGCAACTTCACATGTATTGATTAACCTGAAGATATTCTTATCCACTCCATTGAAGATGGCATTTAGAGCTTTGGAATTTCCAAGGGCAAGCTCATCTTCCTCCTTGGTCCACTCTTCTTCAGGCTTAGGCTTAGAGGTGCCTTCTTTATCTTTGCCGGCATCATCTTTCTCCCACATGACAGGTGCTTTCCATTCTTTAATAACAGCCTTCCACGCCCTGCTGTCCAAGGATTTTAAGAAGGTGGTCATCCTTGGCTTCCAATAATCATAATTGGATCCATCCAAAATAGGGGGTCTGTTGACGAATCCTCCAACTTCTTTGTCCATCTTTACACCAGAAAGTAACTTCCCTAGATCTCACCCAGAGACAGACAGGATGCCTGCTCTGATACCAATTGAAATTCTGGTATCAGACGTGTGATGTTAAGGTGTGATGTCACAACAACACACTCTGCACAATGGACAACAATAATAGTAAAATAACACCAAGAATTATTGACCCAGTTCGGTTACAATCAACCTACTCTGGGGGCTACCAAGCCAGGGATGGAATTCACTACTTGTAGATATAATTTACAGACTCAACAACCCGTTGACAATCTCCTAAACTTATACTCTACTAATGACTTCCTACCTAAGAAACCACTTAGATATGAGAACACCACTCAATCCCTTACAAACACTCAAAGAACCCACTTTGAGTACCCTTGATCTTACTTCACAGCTTCGATCAATCAACCACTCTCTATTGCTTCACAGCTTCTAGAGAGGACAAAAACTTAACACCTATTCAAACCCTAGAATAGTGTAAATACAAGTGCTCTAAACAAACTCTAGACACTAAGCCTTCAGCTCCTGATCTTCTGAATGTTTTCTGTCGCTTTTTCCTTTGGTCTTGTGCGCTTTATATAGCTCTTTGAATTGGTCTTGGACTTGCTACAATATCTCCCAGATTTGTTATTTAAAACTGAATATCTAAAACAGATTTTCTCCTAAAATCTTTTTAAATCTTCAACCTTTTAAATCTCCTACAAATCTGCAACAGATCTCCTATGCAGCAGCAAATATCTATCCCAAGATATTCGCATCCAATGAGACAGTTTGCTCTCCACAATTCCAGCTAATACGCAACCCTAACAACATCACAACATGCTGTTATTAATTCTGCAGATCTGATGTTACAGCATCACCTGTGTGACATCAGACATCCAACTTCAGCAATTAATTACTTAACACATCCCAGTGTTAAGACTTCAATGTTGCAACATCTGCACCTTGACATTGACATCAACATTGAATATACTTTGTTTTACCAAAATTCCAGCCAATCCAGGAACCAACAGTTATCACTCCAACGCTCAAGTTAATGCGTGATATTAATTGTAAACTTTCAAATGGGAGTAATAATCATACTTGGAATGATGTTCTAACTCCTTTAAATAAGAGTGATTTTTTAGCAACTGAAATATGAAAAACGAGTGTGAAGTATGAATGATTGCATGATAGATCTGAGGTGTGAAGTGTGTTCCCAAATGAGATGGCTTAACAATATATTTTCCTTTTTGTTGCTTTTCGCATTCTTCTAATGTTGGGTTTCGTGTTCTATTGGGATTTGGTGATCGACGCTTTTTGAATGAAAAAATTAATTCATTTAAAAACTATGCTCATGGCCTTAGGAGACAAAACATTGTTATACACGAGTCTTTGGACTCTATGTAAAAAATCTAGTAACTCTGGTGTTAGAAATCCAAAAGTGTCATATACAAATGGTATGAAAGCATGTTGATTGCCTGAACTCACTTTAAATGTTTGACCATTTTACTTGAAGAGACTTTGAGGGTTGTCTATCATATAGTAAAACCTCTAGTCTTCAATACCACAAATGGGAAAATCTTAATCATGTCCACACAAGCATGTTTCCCTTCTACGTACGTGTATACCAGAACATTTGTTAAGCCTAAGTGTCGATCTCATGTCTTGTGGGTCAATCAAGAAATTCACAAGCACCTCTTTCTTCATAGATATTCTTGTTTGTTGAAATATATCAAACATGACATCACTACAAAAATTATGTGGATATTTGAATCCTGGAAGCTTCATACAATGAAATGCGTGTTTCCTAAGTACACCTTATGACAAACAAGGCAAACTCGTCAAGAAATAAGGGAGTCCTAAGGAGATATCCAAGGATAGTAAGATACTCTACTAGTGACATATATTGACCTAACCCATCGATATGATCCTAGGGTAAAATCATGAGCATCTATTGCTTGGAAATAACCAAAAATTATTTTTTGCCATGTGGTCGTGTCAAACTTTACTTCTATGTCCTGAACACTATTACTTAAAATGAAATTTGCTAAAACATGTTGGGCTTTAGGAGGATGGTGTCATTACTAATTAAATTTCTAACGTAAACATTTAGGATCATACCACTAAGGTCATCCAAAACTCTATGAAATTTTGAGTTCAAATCATATATCCCACTGTTTCTAAATATATGATCACGTAACACCCAAGATTAGGCTTTGGAAGCCAAAAAATGTACGAGGCAACCTCTACTGTTGAGTAAAACCTAATCCCCTAACTCTGATAGGTAAAGAAGTCATCCTCCATTGAAGGTTTCCAAAGAAACAACCTCCACCAACCATGATGTTCTCAACCATCATTCACAACTCTTTATCAAGCAAAATAATTGATCACTCCATGTGATTTGACTGACACGTTATTAGGCCAAAAAATGTTTGGCGATATCCATGCATAATCAAAGTATAAAAAGCTCACTTTGTAGATCCCTTAATTGTGAGAAAAGATGCATTAGCTCAACACGTCAAACATCTTTCTTCATGGAAAACCCCTTGATAAAACCTCAACCCCAACTAACAGTCACTCCAAACAAATTCATCTCTAACGTCGACCTCATGATGTCTAAAAGGAACAACCCTCGATGAAACCATCACATGAAGGCTAAAAGATCCTTGCCTTACAAATATTCAATTCAAGACAATCGAATCTAGGACTTGTCTCTTGGATTATATCAAAAGTTATAACCACCTCATTTGAATCCTCTACGATAATCCTATGATTAATTGTGATCATCTCTTATCTCTAATCAGATATATTATGTGCATGGAAATATTTTTTTTGTTTGACCTTAACATATTTTGAATTTGATGTTAAAAAGAGTAAAATAGTATATTCTTATTAATTGTTGTAAAAGATAATTTTATTGACCGTCGATATAAAACATATATTTTAATTTTACAAAGTCTATATTCTTAGGTCAGATTTGGTTGTAGGCTGACCCTTTTATTAATTGAGTAAAAAACAAATTTTGCAAATTGAATTTTGAATAATACTATAAGTTGTCATATTGGACGTGCTAGTTGCTACGCAATCGTGCCATTTATCTTACACAGAGCACAGCATAACGTCATCCACCAAGACACTAACTCCCACGTTTAATATTTAATATTCTTATTATACTAATTAGCACATTTATTTATTTTTTTCTTTTGACAATAACATACACCTATAACGTTTACTTATTTTTATATTTTTCTTATTTTTCAGTCAAAAATAAAAATCAATCAAGTTGAATGGACTAATATTATTATGAATTCATTTTTATATTATTATATTTATTTTCCATTTTTCTTACAACATGAAGCCAGCCATTCAAAATTTCAAATACGACAAAATTAATTAATAAACAATTAATATCGATATTACGTTGTTCAAAAATAAATTAAGCACGAGCTAAAAAAATAAATAAAAATAAACTATGCCATAACAAACCGGAAGTCATATAGTCATAAAGTTAAAGTCCTAAGGAACCATGTTAATCTAAAAAATAAAGTCTAAATAAGAATTAACCCAAAATAATGAATGAGTGTCAATTTTATATTAAAAAAAAAACTAGCAAATGCCCCAAATAAGATTAAAATTGACAATTTGTTGGAGTAATTATGATAATGTCTTGATGCTTTTAAATTTATGTTTTTTTATTAAGTAATTTAGTTGTTAAAATTTTATTTTTCAAGGTGAATATATAATTGAAATTTATAATATCTCTGATTAATTATCAATTAAACTGATTTAACACATAACATCTTTAATTGTATCTAAAATAAATTACAATCTACAGTTTAAAATTTGTTAAAATTTATCCCGGTTAAATTATAATTAAATAAAATGTCATAATTTATTAATTTCCTTAAATCATAATTAAATAGTCTTTATTCACATTCCTAAAATATCATATATCTTTATTTATATAAAAAAAAAAATTTATTTGATATGCATTATTTTACACTTTATTAGTTAAATACATATTTAAATTAACCATTAAATTTTTATATATATTTGAATTTTTTTTAATGTAAAACTTTTTATACTATCAATACGTACCAATTAATCGAAATACTTAGTTTTGATATACTCATTTCCCTTTCAATTATATTCTTCATTTAAATTATTGTATTTAAAATTTTGATTTTTTCTTATGATATTATTTAATTTTTAATAAAAATTTAAAAATTTGTTTTTTCTTATGATATTATTTAAATTTTTAATTAAAAAAATCAGTTAAAATCTCACACTAAGCATAATCCATTGCAATAAGAGTGGTATTTTGTAAGTTTGTTTTATTTTTATTTGTTAAAATTATTTGACTATTACATGCCTAAAAAATTTATATCAATATGTAATAAATAAATAAATAATTAAATTAAATCCAAAAGTAAAGGAAAGACGGTGGAGAGGAACCATCCTATCTACCACCGACGCGGACACGCAACAACCCAGATCTGGTGGCGACCGGTAATGTTTGGTAACCACCGGCAATATCCGGTAATCAAAATCCTTTCAAACACACTCACCAACCTTTTATTCACGCGTCAAAACTAACGGCGCACCGAAAGATCCGGTCACCAGTAATCCCACACATTAGCTAGTAGTATAAATAGATAGATAGAGTCGTTAGTCTCTTACATCCGTCATTTGAGTTTCTCAAGCTGGTCTCTGGTCATAGCGAGTGCTGTGTTGCTATTTGAACCTCCATTTCTCTTCTACTTGCACCCCACTCGCTCCAGGTTCATCACTATTCTCTTCTTTACATGATGATTCTTTGCTCTTTCGAGCGCTAAACGGTTCATATTTCGTTGCAGCTGTTATATTTTGTTGTAAATTAACCGTTTCAGTTCTAGATCTGATTTTTTTTTTTTATGATTATGATTTTGTTGTTAGTGTTTGTCTCTTTTTTGAAATCTATGAAATTGGTTAGGTTTACGAAGCTGAACTGAACTGTCCAATTTTGAATACGTGTTCATTTCGGTTTTTGTTGAATTTGGCGTCTTCTGTTATAGATCTGATATTGTTAGGAAAAACGTGTTCTAACCGTTTTTTTCTCTCTCTGGATCTAGATTTCGTTGCTGATTAGGGAATATTGATATGCTGCAATTTTTTATCATGATAAAAAACTTTTGAATTATTATAGAAATTTATGGAATAAAGTTTTTTCAGATATTCTTTCAAATTGTTTTGGGATAATTGGCTTTATTCTATTCCTTTTGCAATTTGAGCTCGAATATTAGTTATCTTGTAGTGATAAGTATCGAAAGGAAAATTCTTACTTATCTGGTTATCGATTGTGAATATTGTTTGATTGTTGTTGTTTTGTGTAATAGCTTGAACAATGGCGGAAACTTTTCTATTCACATCTGAATCGGTGAACGAGGGTCACCCCGACAAGCTCTGCGACCAGATCTCCGATGCGGTGCTTGACGCTTGTCTTGAGCAGGATCCCGACAGCAAGGTTGCCTGTGAGACTTGCACCAAGACTAACATGGTTATGGTTTTTGGAGAGATAACAACTAAGGCTAATGTAGACTATGAGAAGATTGTTCGTGACACTTGCCGCAACATTGGGTTTATATCCAATGATGTTGGTCTTGATGCTGACAAGTGTAAGGTTTTGGTTAATATTGAGCAGCAGAGTCCTGATATTGCTCAAGGTGTTCACGGACATTTCTCGAAAAGTCCGGAAGAGGTTGGTGCTGGTGATCAAGGTCATATGTTTGGTTATGCTACTGATGAAACTCCTGAGCTTATGCCTTTGAGCCATGTCCTTGCAACCAAACTTGGTGCTCGTCTTACTGAGGTTAGGAAGAACGGTACCTGTGCTTGGCTGAGACCAGACGGCAAGACACAAGTAACTGTCGAGTACTACAACGAAAACGGTGCTATGGTTCCGGTTCGTGTCCACACTGTCCTCATTTCCACACAACATGACGAGACTGTCAGTAACGACCAGATCGCCACTGATCTTAAGGAACATGTCATCAAGCCTGTTATCCCCGAGAAGTACTTGGACGAGAAGACCATCTTCCACCTTAACCCTTCTGGCCGCTTTGTCATTGGAGGTCCCCATGGTGACGCCGGTCTCACCGGAAGAAAGATTATCATCGATACCTATGGCGGCTGGGGAGCCCACGGTGGAGGTGCCTTTTCCGGCAAGGACCCAACTAAGGTCGACAGAAGTGGCGCCTATGTTGTTAGGCAGGCAGCAAAGAGTATCGTGGCTAACGGTCTTGCTCGCAGATGCCTTGTTCAAGTTTCATACGCCATCGGTGTGCCAGAGCCTTTATCAGTGTTTGTCGACAGTTACGGAACCGGAAAGATTCCGGACAAGGAGATTCTACAGATTGTGAAGGAGAGTTTCGACTTCAGACCTGGAATGATCACCATTAACTTGGACCTTAAGAGGGGTGGCAATAACAGGTTTCTTAAGACAGCTGCTTATGGACACTTTGGAAGGGATGATCCTGATTTCACTTGGGAAATTGTGAAGCCACTCAAGTGGGACAAGCCTCAAGCTTAAGAAAGTTGTGTTGTGGATTTATATTCTTCCCTTCAATGTTTGTCTTACTACTATTAGGTGTGGATGAATAATCTGTGTGTTTAGTTTAATTGTTGCTACTGTGTTATTTTTTCTCTCTCTTTTTTACCTTACAATTTTAATTTTTGTAATGGAATGTTATTGTTACCTTGTTGGTGCAATAAATGTGCTTCTTCTTTTACAAAAATTTTGTCCCAAATTACTGCTTGAGGAATTTGAAATGCATATTATTTTATCTAAAAGGTAGTCCAAATCATTCTCACAAAATTGAAATTTTATTTCTTGTTCTGACTAGGGCTAGGGAACTTTAGCCAAGTGTATGTAGCTGTAAAGGTGAATTGGAAAAAAGGTAATAAATATATATATCCTAAAAGGTTCTGCAATTAGGAATTACAATATGGTAGGTGTAGTATGTACTTCAACTTCTGGAATTTTTTTTAATGTAACTTATTTTTTTAAAAAAATTACTAAAAAAAATCCTCTTTTCAAGATATTTATCAAAGTGGTCTGATTTGAGAAAATCTTTTAAGGATCGCACCATATGGGATGACATCTCAGTTAGAGGTCATATGTCAAATCATATGGTGCCTTAGTACATTGGTGCTAGTCCTAATTTTTTTTAATCTTTAAAAGGGCGACGTCATCCTAGATGGCGCCTTAGTGTATCAATTTTTCTTTTAATTTTAATTTTTAATTGGGAATAAAAAAAAATATTTTTAAAATTAGGATAATATTAAGTATAATATTTGGACATACAAAATATTCAATGATTGTGCCTATTTAAACGACCACTGGTTCCACAATCAGGGGCTCTTGTTTGACGTCTCTGTCTAGCACTACGAGGTTGTTGAGGCATGGCTGGTCTTTGTGTTTGTTGAGATGGCCCCGGCGCATGAGAAATTCTAAAGCATTTGTCCCCAATAGCCGGGGGTTGCTGCCGACGGCGCTTCCGTAATCCAGCTGCATGCCCATGTTTGTGTAATTTGTATGGGGGTTGGGTTGGTTCTATACGGTATGGTTGGCCGAAATGATGCATTGATGGGTGTTGGTGCTGAGTTAGCGGTTGATGTGGAGTTTGATAGTCGAACAGTGGGTGGGTTAGTTGGGTGTAGGATAATTGTGGTTCTTAGTGGTAGGAAGATGGGGTGTTCATTTGTGGGGGGCTCATTTGTGGGGGGCTCATTTGTGGGGGGCTTGGGTGTGCTTCGGTGAGTTCGAAAGACTCGTCAGGGCTATAGGGGTAAGGGTTTTCTTGTTGTGGTGTATAGGTCGGTGTATGATGTTGGGCATATTGCTGGGTATTCTGCTGCGAGGAAGACGCACGTTGGCGGGGGTCAACAAGATATGTGGGCTGAGAGAGAAATGGTTGTGGTGTTGTAACAGACCTAAACCAACTCATATATTATTCTGTTGGCATAGCATCTTGTACAACGGGGTCGGTTAAGACGTGCTGGTGTGGGTTCTCCCAGTGTTGACACAACGCCGCCACAAAGTTGGTCCACGCACCCGCTTTCCACTGCATGTCGACTCTACGCAGATGCCACATTCCCAAATTTGTAGAAGCCATCGGAATATCCTGATGCATTATGAATTGAAGTTTGATTCGGTCGCTATGATGCATCTCCACAGTTGTGAACCGAATAATTGGCATTTTAGAAGTTCACACGGCAGCTTCATTTTCGTTGGGATGGTGTCGAGCTCCTCGTAAGGCCTCAAGACAACTACAAGAACAAAAGGTTTAATGAGAAACTGTACGAAATGTTATAGATATTTATGGAAGTTGTAGGAATATATACGTCATTTGGGCCAATGTGGCCTAGCAGGTTGCGATAGACTGTTATGGCGTTCCTGGGGTTTCGTTCGTAGCTCATTTTCGGAACTGCCCACCTGAAAATGTAGTTAGAAATGAATTAGTTACAACTAAACATTTCAATATACGAAAAAGGGGGAGGGAAGTGTATAAGCTTACCTTAATGCGTAGGGGAATGTGAAGGGGTTCCGGTTAATTGGAGCTAGTGTTGGCATTCTCGACCAATCCCACGCCTGAAGGAGATAGGCACAACCATAAAATGTACACGCGGCTTTTTTTGCAGTTTTGCAGAATGAACTATACAGATGGGCCAGGACAACTGAACCCCAACTATATTCGTTTACTCTGTTAATGTTATACAATAAAGAGAGATACCTAATATTTACACTATTTCCAGTGCTTTCTGGAAACAAAAAACGACCGAACAATAGCAATAAATAACATCTTGTTTTTTGTATCCTGTGAAAGGGGAGGGGATCCTCGTCTAATACAATAGAGTCATGGTATTCCCTAAGGCGTTTTAGGTTAACACCTTGCCCCCTTGGTCTACCGTCAGGTGATGGCTGAAGTTCCTCCACCTGTAGGGGTGTGTCCAACAACTCGACGCATAGTTGGCTGTCTATATTTACGGGGCCGTTCACGGAATGTAACATATGCACGTCTTGGAGGGTGATCGTGCATTCACCAAAAGGAAGGTGAAATGTGTGGGTCTCCGGCCTCCATCGTTCTAGCAAGGCCAGAATAAACTTCGGGTCTACATGGTATGACGGGATTTTAATCACTTCTCCAAATCCACATCTTCTTAGACATTCTTCAGTGAAAGGGTCGTGTGCAAAGTATGCGTGTCCACGGCAACGGAACCTTGATACCTCCTGAACCAAAAAAATAAATAACATTACTTACGTAAAAAAAATACATCAAAGTTTAGGAATGTAAAACAATAAAATGCCTAAACACTTACGAAATCGTCAACGTTTTCCGGGGTTCCTCGGTGGTTGTTTCCCATCGTGAGCAGAGACATTTTTTTTCGTAACTGGTTTTAAGAGCAAGACTTTGTGACGGATGAGAAGTTTTTGTGGGTTGAAGAGAAGAGAAGAGTTTGGGACGAGATCAATTTGTGGAATGAGATGGTATTTATAGAGGGGAGTAAGGCATATGATTCCTTGCATGTCTCTTGGTCTTTGTAGTATGACATGTGCAGCAAGGCATGAGATTCCTTGCTTTTTTTTCTTAGTCTTTGTAGTCTGACATGTGCAGCAAGACATGAGATTCCTTAGGCCTGCTTGTATTGTCATGTCAATAGTGGTCTTGAATAGTGGTCTGAAGCAAAAACAATAGTGCAGAGGCATGCTAAAGAACAGTAAAAATAGAGTATAGCCTTGCAGAGTGTAGGGCATCTCTTTTCATCAGTCTAGTGCATCACCACACAATTTAAAAAATGTTTTTTTTAATTAATTTTCAATTAAAAATAAATTAAAAAAAAAGAATCTTACACTGAGGCGCCATCTGGGATGGCGACTCTCAGATAAGTTTAAAACAAATTTTAAGGGCAAGGGGACATAACTGAGGCGCTATACGGTTTGGCATAAGACCTCCAATTGAGGCGTCATCCCATATGACGCCACCCTTAAAGGATTTTCTCAAATCAGACCACTTTGATAAATATCTTAAAAATAGAGTTTTTTTTATAATTTTTTTAAAAGAATAAGTTATATTAAAAAAAATTCTCAACTTCTGACCCTCGTTGTGTTGTATAAAAAATATATTTTTCTGGAGAGTATAAAAATATAATTTTTATAGTTTGTCTTTTGACTCATGTAGAGCGAGTGTTTCTCACTTTTAAAGAGTAAAGTAGATAATATCAACTTTAGTAAGTTAATACAAGTTGATAAGTATAACAAATTATAAATGATTATATTATCAACAATTGATCTCTTATTTTATGAACTAATCATTTTAGAGGAGCCAAATTCCCTAAAGATACTTTTTGGCAAAATCATTTTTTTTAAATGTTAACAGAAGTCACATACTCTTCGGTTTTAAAAGAAATCATTCGAGTTTTACAAAGACGTCGTCATGTACAATTATTCTCACAAGCTTGTATTTATAGAAAAGCTGGTAAGTGTTGTTGTGGCAATATGATTGAGTTTTTTTTTTTTTTTTTTTAATTCTATTGCAATGCATTTGTATTTATGTGTAATTTTTAAAAACAATTATACAGGTAATACAATCGAGTTAATAGGTATTTTGCCCTTATTATATAGGCGAGTTTTGAAAATTTCCTCTGAAAAAAAGTTTGAATTCTTCCTCTTATTTGAAGATTTTCTCCTATTTTGACCCTTCAAGAAATTTAATCACCAAAACTAATGATATGACAATGGATTTTTCAAAAATCGTAAATTTGACTTGGGATAAAATATATATTATTCTGAATGGGGTTACTAGTGGATAAATTTCATGCCAGAGAAATCTTCGTATGGTAGAGGAGAATTCATGGTGACGCTGGTCTCATAAGGAGAAAGATTATCATCGATACCTACGACGGTTGGGGAGTCAACGATGGATGTGCCTTTTCAGGTAAGGACCTAAATAAGGTCGGCATAAATGGCGCCTATGTTGTTAGATAGGCATTAAAGAGTATCGTGGCTAACTGTCTTACTTGTTATAATTTATAAACAACAAGTTACAATTGGTATCTTTCAAAATGACAAGAAAAGTGAAAGTGAGTAAATACTAATAAATGCAAGGGAAATAGCCCCACATAGAAAGTGATGCTCACATTAAAAGTTTTTATAAAGAGTTATATTCAAATGACAAAAAAGGATAAAGTACCACGTGGACAAGTGTAGTGGTCCCAAACATTATGTCACATGTCTCCTCTATATAACCTCTCGCAGGTGTCGCCACCGGCGACACGAGCTTCTGCTCCGGGACCGAGACCGAGGACGTGGGCATATAGGCAGCTTGTACGCGGCACTTGAGGACTTAGGCACATGTAGTCATTGTGCATATTTTTGTCGTTGCTTGTGTTTAAATTATGAATTCGAAGTAGGAAACATTTCATGAAGTGTTGGAGAATGAAAGTATGCAACTCTTGAAGAATGTTGTTGTGGGTAAAACATTGTAACTTTTGGTAAAAACATGTAACTTTTGGCAAAAACATTGTAACTTTTGGTAAAACCATGTAACTTTTGAAAAAAACATTGTAACTTTTGGTAAAAATATATAATTTTTGGTAAAATGAAGCTGTTTTGCTAAGAGTCGTAACCTTGTGAAACAACACCAATATGGTATATAAATATTTCATTCTGGATTCAGATATCATAACAAAAACATATCCTCTAGAATAAATTCCAGACAGGCTTCGCTACATTCGAGTTTTCATATGTCTTGTGCAAACTCGAGAAGAATGAATTATCGTATGTATTCCTGCATAAAAACTCTAAGATATTCGAGAGTGCTTAAAATACTATAAGGAAAGTGATTCCTTCACGATTCCAGTATGTATCCATTCAATCTCGAAGCGTTATCTAATAGGCTTATAGTATCTCAAATCATGGCCACCGACGCTTCGGTTTCAAGCATCAAAGTGATGTAACGTGACCTTGTCAAGTTGGATCGTTTCGATGGAACAAACTTCACCCGCTGGCCAGACAAAATAATGTTTTTCCTGACTGCTCTGAAGATTCACTATGTCTTAGATCTTGATTTGGCACTAATTCCATAACCAATAGAAAATGACATCAATGAAGTCAAAAAGGAATGAAATAAACGAAAGGAAGATGAATTGTTATGCCGTGGACATATTCTGAACACACTATCTGATCGTCTCTATGATTTATACAGTGATACCCAATCTGCAACAGAGATCTTGAAAGCACTCAAATTCAAATTTAAGGTTGTAGAAGAAGGTACGAAAAAGTTTTTAATATCTAAATACTTTGATTTTAAAATGTTGGATTCCAAGTCGATTCTTGCACAAATACACGAGTTACGGGTTCTCATGAATAAAATAAAATCCGTGAAAATAGACATTCCAAAATCTTTCCAAGTCAGTGCAATTATTGTAAAATTGTCACCTTCGTGAAAAGGCTACAAGAAGAAATAGTTGCATGGTTCTGAGGATTTCTCATTGGAGAAACTTCAAAAACACCTTCGAATCGAATAAGAGACGAAGGATTGAAAAAATTCCGAGTCCGCTAAATTTTCTTAAACCAATGTTGTCATTGTAAAAGGAAAGAGGAAACATGATGGAATAAAGAACCATCTTGGCCCTAAGAAGGAACATAACAACTTCAAGAATTCTAGCAGACCAAAGGGAACAAAAATGGCTGTTATACACGCAAAAAACCAAGCTACGATGCTCAAGATTGCATGCACAACAAGGTCAAAAATGAAGTTAATGTTGTTAATGTTGTTCATGCTGATGAAGACATAATCGCTACGACGAGCGAAATTATCGTAATCAAAGGCAAATTGCAAGTATGGTGGTATGATACAGGTGCAACCGTCCATGTATCTTATGACAAAGCAACATTTAAAACATATTCTAAAGTTAACGATGAACAAGAAGTACAAATGGGAAACAAAGCGCGATCTAGAGTCGTTGGAACAAGATCCATCAAACTCAACTTCACTTCAGGAAAGAAAGTCACTCTTGTTAATGTGATTCATGTCCCTGACATGAATAGGGACATTGTTAGTGGAGACTTGTTGGGAAAACTGAGAATTAAGTCTGTATATGAATCGGGCAAACTAATATTGACCCGTAATGATGTATTTGTAGGAAAAGGATATTCCACTGAAAGAATGATCAAATTTTGTACTACCGACAATATTATTAAAGAAATATCTAATCATTCTTATATGCTTGAATCTATTTCGGTATGGCATTCTAGATTAGCACATATTGGTATTAGTGTTATGAATAGACTAATTAAATCCAGATTAATCTCATGTAATACTCATGATTTCAAAAAATGTGACAAATAAAAAATGATCAAGAAACCTTTCAAAAGTGTTGAAAAAAAATTAAATGTGATTGATCTTGTGCATTCTGATTTGTGTGAACTTAATGGCATGCTAATTCGTGGGGGAAACCGGTATTTCATAACCTTTATCGACGATTGTTCTAAGTTCACACATGTATACCTTTTAAAGAATAAAGATGATGCATTTAAAGCTTTTAAAGTAATAAAGCAAAAGTAGAAAATCTATTAAGCAAAAGTATCAAAGTCCTTAGAAGTGATAAGGGTGGTGAGTACTTTTCTACAAAATTTGATGCGTATTATGAAGAATATGGCATTATACGTCAATGTTCCATGCCTCATACACCACTACAAAATGGTCTGGCCGAGAGAAAGAATCGAACATATCAAGAAATGATAAATTCTATGTTAATACATTCTGAATTGCCATTTACTTTATGGGGTGAAACATTATTATCCGCATGTCATATAATGAACATGATTCCTTTAAAAATAACTGGTATTTCTCATATGAGATATGGAAAGGTAGATCACCAAATATTGGTTATTTTAAAGTGTGCGTGGTATGTAGCATATTACAAGAACACGAATCCTAAAAGAACTAAATTGGGTCCTTGAAAGATCAAATGTGTGTTCATAGGATATGCACCCAATAGTAAATCATATATACTTTTAAATATGAAGTCTAATGTAATTGTTGAATCCTGAGATGTGGAATTCTTAGAAAACCTTACCACAAAGGATAAGGAATCTAATATTCCCATAAATGGAAAATATTGTAATGAAGATTCTTCATGGATTATTGAAACACAATCCGAGCCTAGGATTACCAAAAGGGACCGAAAATCTAAGGATCTAGGAACAAATAAAATCGATTCTCAACTTATTTCCTTTTATATAGTTGAAGGAAATTGCAAGAATAATGTTCATAAGATTCCTATTATTCTCTAAGTGGAGGATGGTCATAAAACCTATAAAGAAGCAGTAACGTTAAGGGACTATTCTTTGTGGAAGGATGTTATTCAATACGAAATGGATTCAATTATGTCAAACCATACTTGGGAACTTGTCGATCTTCCTAAGGGATCAAGGCCCATTGGATGCTAATGGGTGTTTAGAAAAAAGTATCACAGTGATGGTACATTAAACACCTACAAGACTGGATTAGTAGCAAAAAGGTTTAGACAAAAGGAATATGCAAACTACTTTGACACATATGCACCAGTAGCAAGAACTACGAAAATTAGAGTATTGTTTGCATTAGCTTCCTTGAATAACTATATTGTTCATCAAATGGATGTTAAAACAACATTCCTAAATAGGGATCTTGATGAGGAAATCTACATGGAACAATCAGAAGGCTACGTGCTTCCTTGGAATGAACAAAAGGTGTGCAAACTTGTTAAATCCCTATACGGTTTAAAATAGACACCAAAACAATGACATCACACTACGCCAAAAATGTGTTTTCGCAGCGCAACAAAGACAACGCTTTCTGGCAGAAGCGCTGCTATATGTTTCGCTAAACACAAAAATAAAAAACGAAAGAAAAAAGCGCTGCTAAATGGGGGACATAAGACATCACTTTTTAAAAGCGCTGCTAAAGCCCTAAGGCAGCTGAACTTTAAAAAGCGTTTTATGAAAAGCGCTGCTAAATGTGGGACATAAGGCAGCGCTTTTAAAAAGCGCTGCTAAAGGGCTTTCGTACAACACGCTTTAGCCAGTGCTTTTAGAAAGCTCTGCTAAAGGCCTTTCATTTTTCCCACATTAGAAAGTGCTTTTACTCCAAAAGCGCTGCTAAAGGATTAACATAAGAAAGCGCTTTCTAAAAGCGCTGCTAAAGGTGTTTTAAAATGTTAAAATTAAAACAAATTATGCAAACGACTAGTACTGTTTCATTACGACCGTTTCTATTTTCTCCCTAGCGACTACTGTTTCTCTTCTTCCTTCATTTTTTCTGCAAACGAACGAAACCACGCCGTCCGCCGTCGTTCTGCAAACAAAATCCGTCGTGGCTTTACTCCGTTTGTGGCGTACCTCCGTCGTTTCTGCTTACTCACACCGTCGTCCGCCATTGTTGATTGTTTCTCTGAGGTTTTTACTCTCCTTTTTCTGGTTTTCTCACCATTAATGAAAATGTCTAATATTCTCCATTGTAGGCTATTTCTCTGTTGTTTCTGTGAGATAAATTTGGTGTATTATTAGTTGTTGATGTTAGGTTTTCATTTTTTGATTTGTAGGAGTTAGTTAGTGATTAATTGGAAAAGTGATTAATTAGAAAAGTGATTAATTAGTAGAAGTTAGTATAGTGATTATTATGTAAAATGTGATTAATTTGTAGAAGTTAGTTTAATGATTAATTTGTAGAATAGTAGAAGTTAGTTTAATGTGTAAAATTTGTAAAATAGTAGAAGTTAGTTTAATGTGTAAAATTTGTAGAATAGTGATTAATTAGAAAATTCAAGGTAGTTAAGAGTGTTGTAGAAGTTAGATTGTTGAGGTTGTTATAGGGCTATTTGTAAAGTTAA
Source organism: Lathyrus tuberosus (assembly GCA_022829125.1). Lineage (NCBI taxonomy): Eukaryota > Viridiplantae > Streptophyta > Magnoliopsida > Fabales > Fabaceae > Lathyrus > Lathyrus tuberosus. The sequence continues at coordinate 8,741,041 of JALAZF010000018.1, forward strand.
AGTGAACATTTATCGGAAAATTTTTGTGATGTAAGAATTTGGTTGTTATTGAAAATGATAATGAAATTTGTAGTTAAGTGAACTAGTGATTGAATTTATTTTGAGAGATGATTGAAAATGATAAATAATGATTGAATTGTTACTTGAACTTAAGCGTTGAAGTTGTTTTTTTTTTACAATGTTGAGTTGAAACTATACCATGCTATTTGATTTAATGATGATGTTTACTAAATTTGTTTCTTGAAACTTTGACTTGTTATATGTGGTATACACCATCACTTACTAACTTACGTTCATTTGCTATAGGGGTTACTTGTGAAGAGTGAATTCGGATCGTTTTCAAGAATCTTACACTTTTTGGTCCAGTCCAGAAGTTGCTGACTTCTACATAGACAGGTACGTAGTTGTTCTTTTGTTTTTTTTGCTTACTTAGTAAAATCATGGATAAAAAATGGATGTCGTCCAATCGATTGTCGAAAGAGTACGAGAATGGGGTATCAGAATTCGTTAAGTTTGCTGTTGAACACGCCAAAGACCCAAGTCGAATCACATGTCCTTGCTTGAGTTGTTGTTTTGGGCGTCGGATTGACGCGGGTCAGATGGAGTCGCATTTAAAGAGGCATGGAATTGATCAAAGTTATACAAGTTGGACAATTCATGGTGAGAAATGTAACGGGAATGTTGAACCGGGGGATAATACGACCTATGCTTCAAACGACAATGCCACAGATACATACGATTGTGATCGAGTCGAAGAGATTACAGAAGCACTTGAAGAAGAACTTCAGGATTGTCCCAAAATGTTTGAGAGGTTGGTAAGCGATGCAGAGAAACCGTTGTATAAAGGTTGCACTAAATTCACAAGATTATCTGCGGTATTAAAGTTGTACAACTTAAAGGCGGGTAATGGATGGTCGGATAAAAGAAAGATACATGTCGGAAAGGCGCGGTTCAGAATTTAAAGATGCTAGTGACAAGGCCAACATCAATTGTCAACAAAAAATTCTGGAGGTAATTATATTTATTAAATTAGTACATTTTTTTATATTGACATCATTGCACAATAACAATTTCGTATTATTTTTGTTTTGTTTAGGGCATTTCACCTTGTCAACTATATTTATCGGCACCGACATATCGAATGGTTGGCAAGGGAAAAGTGCATAACACTCTCGGAGATCTCCTTCACACTAGACCGCTCCCTGCTGGATATTTGAAGGTTTCAATTGATATTGATTTAGAGCGGGATGCGGTACTACCTATACCTAACGAAGTGTCAGATGCAACATTGGTGGGGGACGCAATAGGGTCGTATGTTGCATGGCCGTCAAACCTCATCGTCATAGATGACTCGGTATGTTAAAAACCATTATTAACCTTTTAGTTTTCAAATGTTTTACTTGCATATAAGTTATGATATGCTTACTTTTACCTACATTTAATTTACATGACATCGTTAGACTCCTTCAAAATCCAAATCAAAAGACAAAGGGATTGTGCGGCAAACCGAGTCAGTTGCATCACAAAAAGATGTACAATGATATATATGCATCGAAAATGTTAATTCTGTGATCTGAATTCAAAAGCTTCATGATTACTAAGTTTATGACTTATATGATTTTCAGATTCCTACACAAGAGGTGCAACAAGGGATCAAGAACAAGAAGCCAGTAGTCTCCAAGGCAAAAAAGACATCTATTTCTCGATTTCGCTTGTGCCTTAAAACAATTGTAGGCACAACGGATTTGATAGAAGGTGGTATCCGTGAAATACCTATGGAAGCAGGTATTTTTGGGTTTGCCTATTCAGAAACAATTTCTAAAGAAGACTTTGATAAGATATTTACGCATTCTGAATTAGGCGTCGCTGTTATTAATTCATACATCAGTGCATCGATTTTATTTATTTAATTGATCAATTTATTTACTCATTTCAATGAATATTAGAATGTTAATTACAATAACATATTTATTATAATCCGTTTTTATTTCAGGTTCTTGTATGAAAAATTGATGCTCCCGCGTCAATTGACTGAAAGATACTCCTTCTTGGCTCCCAACTGTGTCAATGCAAATTTAATCACTCGAACTCCAGATGAGGTCAAAGATCACCTAGTGTGTGCATTTATGACCAACATTGATACATAGAAGTTGTATCTTTTAGTGTATAATACTGGCCATGGGTAAGATTTTCATCCTAACTTCCTTTATTATAATTTTTTGCTTTTTTACGTTGTGTATAACATTTCCATCTATACTTTTGTTTTATTTTACAGTGGACACTGGTTGCTGCTTGCGATTAATCCGATAAAAGAAATTGTCTATTATCTGGATTCGCTAGAGGGTGATTGCACAAAATACCCGGAGATGAAGAATATGATTGATACGTAAGTGATGCAATTGTTTTAAATATTCGTGTGTGTATTTCTTTATTTATGTGAGATTGTTCTAACTATTCGTTTAAAATATGTTAGATCCATAAAAATATTCCGATCACAACGACAAACTCGGGTATCAAAGTCCAGAGCAAACAACATTATGTGGATAAGAGTGGAGGTATGATTTGATATTATAATAGTAATGCTACTTGATAAGACAATTCATCTATGATACTTATTAATACTTCTTTTTTCTATGTGTAGTGTCCTCGGCAACGTAATGGTATCGATTATGGTTATTTTGTCTTGAGATTCATGAAAGAAATTATTCTTTTGGAACACATAGAGATTCCAACCATGGTATGAATTTATTTTAAGATTTATTATCGGATATTTCATCTAATTAATTACTTTTAACTAAATCTTGCATATTATGTAAAATGTAGTATTTTGATGACTTCAAGTGTGCCACCTACACGAAAGACAAATTGGAAGAAATAAAGGAGGATTGGTGTCAATACATGGTTGAAATGAGAATTTGTTAGTTTTAGAAATTGTGTTAGGTTTATGGAAGGTGTTGTATATATAGGTGATGAATATGGTGTATAAGGTTTCAAATTGGTGTATGGAATTGGTGTTGTATAGTTTGTATTGAGTTATATATATGTAATGTTTATTTTGGTGTTGTATATATAATGGTTTTTACCATTTATGTGTTGAAGTTTTATCGTATAAAGGCCTATTGTTGAATTATAATGCTATAAGGCCTATGTGTTGACATATAATGGTATCAAAGGTCATGTGATGAATGGTTATGAATTCTGATAAATTATACAGGTTTAAATTATACAGGTTTGAATTATACAGGTTTAATAATTGATTTAAAAAAAATAGCTTTTAAAAAGCTTTTTAATAAAAGACAATGCTTTCTAAAAAAAGCGCTGCATAAAGGGGTGTAATGGCGTATACATAGGACAACGTTTTTAAAGCACTGCTAAAGGTGGGCATACGAAAGCGCTTTTCTTTAGAAAAGCGCTGCCTAAAGTGGGACCTTTAGCAGCGCTGCTAAAGGGGGACATACGAAAGTGCTTTTCTTTGGAAAAGCGCTGCCTAACGGTGGACCTTTAGCAGCGCTTTTAAAAGCGCTGCTAAAGGGGGGACTACGAAAGCGCTTTTCTGTGGAAAAGCACTGCTATAGGGATCCTTAGGGGGACCTAAAACAACGCTTTTTAAAGGAAAAAAAGCGTTGTCTTTACCTTTAGCAACGTCAGCTTTGGCAGCGCTTTTAAGCGCTGCTAAAGGAAAAAAAAAGTGCTGCTAAAGGTCTTCTTTGGCGTAGTGTCAAAAGTTTGTCTCTATCATACTTTTAAATGGGTTTACTCCAAATTCCTGTGACAAATTCTTGTACACGAAGTTGCGTGGAAACATTGTAATATTTCTGTGTCTATATGTTGATGATATGTTGATCATTAGCAACGAGATGAATGAAATCTTAGAAACAAAGAGATTTCTAATCCAACTCCCCAACTTATCATTAAATCCAAATCTAGAGATCATATAATCAAGGAAATACCAGCTAATAGAATCATATGATTTCTCAAAATCAACTTTAAAGAGGAGACGAGATTTCTTACTTCGCTTGACAAGGTCCACATGACCCCAAGGTCATCTCCGAGGAGGGGCTAAAACCTCTTAAAAAGGATAAGTTAAACCTATCAGGGACAGGACTTTTATTTCCATCTCAAAGAGCAAACACAAGATCAATATCAGTTAAGAGGAAAGGTGCAATTAGGTTAGCATTATCATCTACAGAGATAGAATGGAAGGGGACCCCATCTAATCGAGGACGGTCATCATAAGATTCTTTAAAGTGATTAGAAAAATGATCTACCACAACCTGAAAAATCTCAGAATCCCCTTTAACCCAACTATCCCATACCTTGAGAACTAAGATATCATTCTTTTTATTTTTACTCTTAATACATGCATGAAAAAAACCTGTATCTTACTTTTCATATTTTTTGTTAATATTTTATTATAATAATTATATATAAAAATGAAGTTTAATTTGTATACCCTGTAAATAAATAAAAAAATCATTCAAACGTCAAATATACTATTAAAACAATCTTAAATTGATCATCGAGTATAATACTTTGATTATTAAAAGATTATTGAAGAATATTTCCTCTAGTCACTATAATAAATATATAAAAAATCATTCAAACATCAAATATACTATTAAAACAATCATAAATTGATCATCTAGTATAATAATTTGATTATTAAACGGTTATTGAAGGGTATTTCCTCCCGTCACTACTATAAATATATTAAAAAAATCATTCAAACATCAAATCTACTATTAAAACAACCATAAATTGATCATCTAGTATAATGCTTTGATTATTTAAAGGTTATTGAAGGGTATTTTCTCTAGTCACTTCTATAAGTAAAAAAAAAAAATGATCTTAAATCTTGATTATTATTATAGGTAAAAATCATTAATTTTCAAATTAATATTTGTATTACTAGTATATCTCTGATAAAAATTTATTGTTAATAGTTGATTTATCAAATATAATTAAGGATATTATCATAAATTTTATTTTGATTGTACATTAAAAAATTAATTATATTTAACTAACTTTTTAAGTAGTGCGAAAATAGTTATTTTTATTTATAATTGTGACCGTACAGAATATAATTTAAGGTAAGATGCATGAGAATTTACTTTCATAATACTCCCTTCCATGACAAATATAAGGAGAAATAATTATTTTCACATTGATTAAAAAAAGTTAATTAAGTACAATTATTTTTTTAATTTTATGTATAATTAATGTGAAATTTATTATAATATATTTAATTATATATTTATATTTGATGGATCAACTATTAATATTAAATATTTTTAAATTAAATTAAAAGTATAATAATGAGATAAACATCAATTAATTTAAAAAGTATTAATTTTTGTTTATAAGAGTGATCAGATTTAAGATATTTTTTTTGTTTATGATAATCATACTCTCTTTGTTTTATAATAATTGTCTTATTTGAATTATGTGCGGTTCATAAAAAAATATTAGATGTGTTGATTTTAATGATAAAATTAATATTTTTTATTAAAATACTCTTATTTCTTATAGTTAGTAGAGTAATTGAAAAATGTGAAAGTTAATAAATGGCAAAATAGCACCAGGGGTCCTTTAAGTTATTTAATGCTACCACTTAGGTCCTTTAAGTTTTTTTGTAACGTTTAGGTCCTTTAAGTTTAAAAATGTTTGCAACGTTAGTCTTTTTTGGAAATTTCGTTTAAAAAGTGCATAGGTGGGAAAAACTGATATGAGGTGGCTTATAACTGAGATGATTTGGCTTTTAGGTTTGTTGACTGGGCAAATGTGCTGGCGTTTTAAAGTATGGAACGATTCCATATATAAATCCCCAAATCAAACTATTTGAACCCTAAAACTGAAAACTGCAGCAATGGCCTCTCAAGGTAGTAGTTCAGCAAATCGTAGGTATATGAAGACTAATACCTACGTTTCTCATGTATCTCAAACTGGAATGGAGAAGAAGTGTATGTGTGGATCGTCAGCCGTGCTACGAACTGTTAAGAAAAAAGGAAGAAATTTTGGGAAGCAATTTTGGGGATGCAGATTCTTTGAGGTACGTCTGAAGCTCAAACTATTTATCAAATTTTGGTTTTGGTTTATGGTATTAATTTTCGTTTTGGTTTATGTAGAGTGAAGCTTATAATGTGGGTTGCAATTTCTTTGAATGGTATGAACACAATGTTAGTGATGAAGTCAATCCAGAGTTACATGCCCCAGTTATTTCAAAATGTCCCAAATGTGAAGAAAAGGATGTTGAAATTAACTTGCTTAGAAGGAACATTGATAATGAAGAGGGATACACTAAGGAGGTTATGAAGATCATGGTGAAGATGCTGAAGATGTTAGGCTATGTCATTGTGTTGTTAGGTCTTATTTTGTTAGTGTTATGTGTTTGTCTATTTTGGTTGATGTAATTTGTAACAAACAAACGGATGTTGAGTGATTGCTATGTATCTTTTGTTGACAACACTTAATGAAACTTCTTTGTGTTGCATTCTGTGAAATTTCTGCCTCCATCTGTGTTGTTTTCAATTAAGTTCAGTTATTGTTAATAGGGAAGGACTATATTGTTACATTTTAAAAACATATGGGACTATATTGTTACATTTTAAAAACATATTGGACTATATTGTTACATTTTAAAAACATGAAGGATGTGATTGTTACAAATTAAAATCTTGAAGGACCAATTTTGTAAAGCCCATATATATATATATACATACATCAAAGCATATATTATACATGATTTCTACTTTTGGTACGGAAATATACAATAAGTTCCTAGTAAACACATTATACATATACATGCCCAAAAAGCCTAATACAAAAAAACTACGACATAGTATATCTACAAGATGTTCCAAAGATAAATACTAAGAACTAGATCACTAATGATCTAAAAAAAAAACTCCACAACGGAAGCAAAGCCATCAGATAAGTAAGGATAATCACACAGCCTTATCATTACCCTTCGCGGAACCTGCAGTACCTGTGATGTAAACAACAACAGTGGGGTGAGATACATCAAATCTCAGTGAGTTCCCTATCTTAAAGTCCTCTCGGCTCTACAAGGTTCTAATAAACCTAACTCAAGTCAAAAGGGAAGGGAAATGACTTTGAGTACACACACGCTAAATATGTATTCACACTCGTGAGCCTGTTAACTCACACTAGTACCAAAGTACGTCCTGAGCCTGTTAACTCAAGAATCTCACTAATCAATAACCATACCAAGGCATCCCCTTTTCCCGTCCGCTTCTACGTCTAGAAGACGACCCGAGTCATGGATCCTTGTAGTTACTTTGCATACGAAATGGATTCGGGATCATCGGCCCGTACACCGTGATCCGTCACTTCACACGGCCCGTACACCGTCACAAGTCTCTTTACCCGTAGGCTCTATTCGTACTATACGCGGGAATCAAACCTGCCAAGTAATTATGCATACGTTTCAGAGGAGGTGCTCGAGTCTCATGAAACTACACCGTAAGATAAACTGGTTATGATTATTAGACACACGCCTCGGCCTTTCATGCGCGAGCATTGTCACTATGACAATTCACACTTTCCGACATTGTTTATGGTAATGTTCCTCACTCTACCTATTTCATATTTTAACATGCATACTTATTCAACAACAATTACCCACCATTAAACGATAAAAGTCGACAAAACAACACTATTCCAAAATCTCGACATAATTAAATCGGCCAACAAATCCTAAAACCATTTTAATAAGAAAGTACATTTTGTTAGCTTTCCAATGATATCAAGAATATTAAAAACGGATAACCAAGTCAAAAGTTATGGACGTAGCGAGAAATGGTATCGCGAAAAAAACACAATTCTGCACCCTCCTGGCCGTACGCGTATTGCCTTGTGCCATACGCGTACTACCCAGCTGGCTCGCCCAGCCATACGCGTATTACCCAAAGTCATACGCGTATGGGCAGAGACTTATTTTTCCCAAAAATTCCTTTTGAAACCCTAATACGCGTATTGCCTTACTTCATACGCGTATTGCCCAAAACCGTACGCGTACCAATACGCAAATGGGCAGATGGCCGAGAAAATGGAACCTCATACGCGTATTTCCCACATTTCTACATGGCCATACGCGTATTGCCTTAACCAATACGCGTATTGCCTTGGGTGATACGCGTATGGGCAGCGTGAAAACCAGAAAATTTCCTGCATAATGGGTTTGCGAAAATGCTCCATTTTCCCTTCCAATTCACTTCTAAACACCAGAAAAATACCAATTGGATACACAATAACACATATCTAACAAGTATCAATCATAAGGAACGTTAAAACATGATTTTAGTGCAAAATTTCTCATTTTCTAACAATGTCAAAACTAACTCTAAACTCAATAAAACTCTACTCTAAAGCATCTAACTAGAACCCACCTGGATTACAAGATGAGGAGGTTGAAGCTGAGATGAAAAGATGAAGATTGGTTGATGATCCTAGTCCTTGAGCTCTTGAGAAATTTTTCCTCTTCTTCTCCCTTCCTTTTCCTTCCTTTTTCCTTCTCTCACTTTTCTTTCTCCAAGTTTCTAACTTTTGCAAATAAGGAAAGGAAAAGAAAATAGACATAGGAACATTAATCGGTAATACTACTAATTATCCAAATTATCTCAATTGCACCAATTAATAAACTCCAAGTTAAATAATATTAATCTAATCAAATTCCGAGTTCGTCGGTTTACTCTAATTACTTTATCCAATAATTGCTCAGAGTACCCCGGAACCCAGTTGATCATAATAATATTATTCAAAAATGTTCACAAAATTATGGGGTATTACATCCTCCCCCCTTAAATAGAAATTCGCCCTCGAATTTAAAAGATTACCTGAACAGATGAGGGTAGACCTCCCGCATTTCCGATTCCAATTCCCAAGTTGCATCGCCTGGATGCGTCTCATCCCACTGGACCTTAACAAGAGGAATCTCCTTATTTCTTAACACTTTAGTTTCTCTTCCTGTGATACGACTCAGTTGAGGCTCAAATGTCAAATCAGCTTCTATCTCAATTGTATCTGGTAAAATTGGCTGAAGAGGATCTGGGACAAATTTCCGAAGCTGAGACACATGGAAAACGTCGTGCATCTCTGATAGAGAAGGCGGTAAGGCTAATCTGTAAGCTACTTCTCCAATTCTTTCTATGATTTGATACGGTCCCACGTATCTTGGACTTAACTTCCGTGATTTAAATGGTCCTTTCAATCTCAATCTCGGAGTAACCTTCAAAAATAAATGATCACCCTCATCAAACTCTAACGGTCTCCTACGGTTGTCCGCATAGCTTTTCTGACGATCTTGGGCTTGTTTAACTTTTCCACGAATCATTCTAATCTTTTCCGTGGTCTCGTGAATAATCTCAGGTCCTAAAATTCTATCGTCGCCAACCTCCGCCCAACACAATGGTGTTCTACACTTTCTACCATATAACGCCTCATAAGGTGCCATACCAATACTTGCATGATAACTGTTATTATAAGAGAATATGATCAACGGAAAAAGTTCTATCCAATTTCCTCCACTTTCAAGTACACAAGCTCTCAACATGTCCTCCATAGTTTGTATTGTCCGTTCCGTCTGACCGTCCGTTTGCGGATGATTCGACGTGCTCAAACATAGCCTCGTTCCCATGGCTTGTTGAAAAGCCCTCCAAAATCTGGAAGTAAACTTTGGATCTCTATCCGAAACGATGTTAGTAGGAATACCATGCAATCTCACTATTTCTGAAATGAACAACTGTTATTTCATTGATTCTGTGGTTGGCATTTATTTTGCTAAAACTTTTTCTAGCAGCAAGATGTTGAAACAAGATGTTCTATTGTGCTGCACCCAACATGTCGAATGAAGATGTCCCATACCTGCTCATAGGACATCGTGTCTGGATTCAGTTTAAAAGCAGATTCTGTTGCTGAGATTTGTTACTGAATATTCTGTGAATATTTGGTTATCCTATGTGGCATCCAAAGCATTTTTGGATTGTGTTTATATGTTTGTTTTTCGGATTTTCAGCTGTTTCTAATTATGGAGACATATTAGGAAACTTTAGATTGAAGACCTATTTTGTTGGAGTTTATTTTGCAGATTTGTGAGCAGTCTATTTGCTGCGTTTTTGAAGCCCAATTCAGTCCAGATTTAATGCTATATATTGACTGGTGTAAACCTAGTTTAGGTGTGGAACTTACGTGTGTTTTTTTGTTAGGGTTTTCATGTGTTATTTGTGAGCCTAACTGGTATCATTCTGATAACAGTATAAGGACTGGTTTTTATGTTGTAAGTTCTGTCAGTTACTCATAAGCTTTTAAGCATTGAGTTTCTTGTGTGTCAATTCTCATAAGCTTTGAAGTATTGAGAATTGTGTGTTTTGAAAGTGTGACTTTCAGTTTGTTACTTGTGTGGAAAGAAACCAATCACGGGTTGTGGTTGTAGAGGGATTTAAGGAGGGTCTCATACCTAGGTGAGTCTTAGGTAGAAGTCATAGGAAGGGTAGTGATTAAGTGAGCAGATTATAACAGGGTTTGGTTATTATATGATCTGTGAATTGATACTATCGTATATTGGTTTCGTCCCTGGCTTGGTAGCCCCCAGAGTAGGATTGTTGATATGAACTGGGTAAACATATTACTGTGTTATTTACTTTCTGCACTGTTATTATTATTGCTATCTTGTTCATTGTGTTGGATATCAGTGTCTTAACATCTGTGTAGGACATCTGATATCTGTGCCAGAATTTCAATTGGTATCAGAGCTGCCACCCTTGTTTGGTTCTGGGTGAGATTCAGGGAAGGTACTTTCTGGTACAATGGCCAAGGATGGAGGATTTTTGAACAAACCACCTCTGCTTGATGGTTCTAACTATGACTATTGGAAACCGAGGATGATAGTATTCATCAAATCCATGGATGATCAAGCATGGAAAGCTGTTATAAAAGGATGGGAACCCCCAAAGGTTAGAGATGGAGAAGGTAAATCTACTGATGTGGTGAAGGAAGAGGAAGACTGGGATGATGCAAATTACAAAGGGTCCTTGGGAAACTCCAAAGCCATGAATGCGTTGTTTAATGGTGTTAACAAAAATATCTTCAGGTTGATTGAACACTGCACCATTGCAAAAGAGGCTTGGCAGGTCTTGAAGGTTGCTCATGAAGGGACTTCAAAGGTGAAGATGTCAAAACTTCAGATTCTCACTACTAAGTTTGAAAATTTGAAGATGAAGGAAGATGAAAGCATTCATGATTTTCACATGAACATCATTGAGATAGCAAATGCCTCAAGTGCCATGGGGGAAAAGATGTTTGACAACAAACTGGTCAGAAAAATCCTCAGATCTCTACCTAAGAGATTTGACATGAAAGTGACTGCTATAGAGGAAGCGCATGACATAGATAAGATGAAAGTGGATGAACTTGTGGGGTCACTTCAAACATTTGAATTGGGGATCAGTGAAAAGACTGAAAAGAAGAAGAGTATAGCTTTTGTGTCAAAGGCAAGTGATTCAGAAGGAGAATGTAATCTGGACAGAGATGAAGGCCTCTCAGAAGATCTGGTGTTACTTGGCAAACAATTCAACAAAGTGCTCAAAAGGATGGATTGGAAGTCAAGATCAAATGTTAGGGACAAGCCATCTGACATCAGTAAAAACCAGAATGCTGAGAGAAATACCAGTACTGAAGATAATTCCAACCAAGGGAGAGGAGCTCAGTGTCATGAGTGTGAAGGTTTTGGGCACATAAAATCTGAGTGCCCCACATATCTCAAGAGGCAAAAGAAGGGGCTATCAGTCTCATGGTCAGAAGATGACTCTGAAACTGAAACTGATGAGAAGTATGGAAAGAGGGTTACAGCATTAACAGGTGTGTGTGAGTCTGATGAAGAGTCAGTCAGTGAAGATCTTACTTTTGAAGAGCTAGCTGTTTCCTATAAGAACTTATGCATTAAAAGTGAAGAAATATGTTAGCAGAAAGAAGAACAAAAGAAAGTTATTGCTCATCTAAAAGCTAAAAAGGTAGAGCATTTGGCTACTATCTCTGATCTGAAAAGTGAAGTGGTTGTTCTGAATTCAAAACTGGATAATGTTATCAAGACAGTCAGAATGCTTAATAGCAGCTCTGATGTGCTTGATGAGATTCTGAAGTCAGGGAGAGATGTTGGAGATGTTAGTGGTCTTGGGTTTGAAAGTTCCAGTGAGATGGACAAGGGAAAACGGCCTGAAGTGACACCTGCTCAATCTAAGAAAAAATTAAAGATGTCATATAACATGTTGCAACATCCTTACAGACATCAGAAGAATTTCACAAGAAGAAAGAATCAAAGATGGAAATGCCACTATTGTGGAAGGTTTGGCCATATAAAACCCTTATGCTAGAGATTATATGGCTACCCCAAGACTGGATTACAGTCTAGTAGGGAACAAGAGTGGGTTGGTGTTGAGTGCAGAATAGGGCAAGCAAGCAAAAATATTTATTTTCGGAAGAATTCCCTCCGGGATTTATGTCGTGTCCACAGAGATCGGTTCGAGGGAAAGAATTTCGTTCGACAGTCTCTCGCGGTAATGAGTTTAGATTAAAATGGTTTAAAACATGAAAACAGAAAAGTAAATATTAAAACAAAAAGAAATCATTCTTCAGAGAGAAAAACTCGTCCGACAATGCATACAAATCACTCCTCACAAACTTAAACTTACCGACCAGTTATACTCCACCTACAATACTCCTCAATATCACCCAGCATCGCTCACAACACAGGTTATGTCTAACGCAAAGTTGAGAAAACAACCGTGTTACTCTTTTCGTCACTCTCGCGAGCGAAGCCTCGAAACACGGAAGGCATTAAGCTTCGACGCCTATTGAAGATTGTTAGCTCTAAATCTATCTCTAGAATCCAAAAACTAACAGACAATCATCCCTAATCGAAGTTTGCGACGGTTATCTCTAACACAAACCAAACCCCGCGCATAAAGCAAAAATCAGAGACAATCACCAATAAAGATTTGTAAATTAAGTTTTATACAACTCCATGGGCGACAAATATACATGAGATCATAGTACAAACATATACAAACCCAACAAAGAAGAAAGACATAAAGAAAATCCGAAATGAACCAAACATCTCGCGGTTTGTCGGCGCCGATCGACGATCAATCCACCTCGGAGCATCCACATGCAAGCTTCCATGATGTTTTCTAAGCTAATCAACTGAAAAAATGAAGTTTGATGGAGTTGGACCAAGAATCCCCAAAACCATCCTCTAAAAAATGCTGAAAAATGAAGTTTATACATTGCAAATTCTGCATTGTTTGCAGTGCGAATGACTCAAAAAAATGGCACTTTAAGTGCCTCTGATTGCTAAACCGCCTTTGCTTTCCTTCGTTGGTTCGCAGTGCGAACGAACCATTCGCAGTGCGAATATTCGCTGACTGGTTCGCAGTGCGAACCTTGGTTTATTTCTCTTTTGTAACTCTCTGCCAGCCTTCGCTGGGACCTTCGCTGGACCTTCGCAAAGCGAACATTCGCAGTGCGAACAAGACAGAAAACCAGTCCTTATTTTGGCCACAACTTCCACACCGAAACTCCGATTTACGCACGGACGGAAGCGTTGGAAAGCTTATTCAATGCTCTTCAAGAATATGGCAAGATAGCCTTTATTAACTACCTAAAAAATTGAGAAAAAAATCAATTAAACTAAGTAATATTTACACGTTACGCAATATATACACTAAAATGTAAAGTAAACGTATTTATAAACAAAGTGGGGGTTTATTTGAACGATATAGACAAAAAGTATCGATAAGTGCAACAAAACATATATACATAAATAGGTACAATTTGCACTTATCAAACTCTCCCAAACTTACCTAATTGTTTGTCCACAAACAAGAATCAAACAAACTTGAAAATGCACAAGCAATATCCAAAGAATGACGAATCAACAGGTTTTGAAAAACGGAAACGAATGAATGGTTCAAATGAAAACGGTACACACAAAAAGTAAATACTTACCACTAAACTACGATGACAACATAGTCACGAAACAAATGCAAAATACAAAAATTCATGCCGAACATTCTTAAACAACACAAGTTCCAAAGTGAATCACACCTAGCAAAAACAATCATCGGTAGATGAAAAACACACAATAAGGTACTTTACACTCACACAACACTCATGCAAATGAAAGACTAAATTATGCATACATCCACAAATTCACATTGAAAATACAAAGGCAAGAATCACAAGGACTTTCAAGGTTGTAACGTGGTCGGGTAAACAAACAAGGGGCAATTTCTAAAGGTAATTGAAACAAAAACTTGCCTAAACCTAAGGGAGTGAAAACTCACAAAGATTCACACACAAAATTTCAACCAACTTCTTCCACAATCCCAAGTGCTACACAACACACAATACTTATTTAGCACAATTATTGAAACTCTTTTTGTTTCCTTTTTCAAGGATTTTTCTTTTTCTTCTTTTTTCTTTCTTTTTCTCTTTCACAAATTTTTCTCTTTTTTCTTTTCTTTTTCAATCCGCATAGAATCCAACCAATGAGTATACAATCATCCTCTCCCCAACTTGAATTCAACCGCACCATCACGTGAATACTCCTTACTTTCTAAGGCAAGGAAAAAATCCATACAACAACACATAGTTGAGGTCCAAGAAAAAACAAAATCCATTCAAAAATAAGTGAACTAAATACTCATAGACAAGCATTAAGTTCAAATAGAAACATGGATCAAAAAGCTCAAAGGGGTTACAAATTCTCACACACTCACAAGGTGAATTGACTATTTGGCTAGGGTGGTTGTGCTCAAAATTAAACAATTGCCTTGATCCTTTTCATGCATTTATATAATCAACACGAACAAAAGATTCAACATAATAAAATCCAGTTAAAACAAGAATGTTGGTTCTCCGCGCATATATGATCAATGGAAAACCACCTTACAAAAAGGTTGAGAACTAAAGTGATTCACAATAGAACAAGTATACAAAAGAATGGATGTCATGGAAGTTTGTAAAATGCTTAAGTATCATGAATATGCTAAAGTATAGAAAGCGATAAATACCTACCTCAGACGTCTTCAAAACTTAACAAAATCATTACCATACATCCGCAAGTTGAAACGAACCAACTTGGAAAATCACAAAAGCATCCTCAAATAAGTCAATCAAAATCTGTGAGCAAACAACAACCAAAAACATTCGAAAAGAAAAACTATAAAACATGCTTGTTTTACGTCGTAAGCTCGACGCCTTTACGGTGCTTAGCTAGAAACTTCCTTCATTCATGCCATGGTGATGCCTCACCGCGCAAACCAAAAGCAAGCGTCCTAACCAAACACTTGATCAAACATT
This sequence comes from Lathyrus tuberosus, assembly GCA_022829125.1. Lineage (NCBI taxonomy): Eukaryota > Viridiplantae > Streptophyta > Magnoliopsida > Fabales > Fabaceae > Lathyrus > Lathyrus tuberosus. The sequence continues at coordinate 8,756,416 of JALAZF010000018.1, forward strand.
ACGGGAACAAAACGTATATAACACTTGAACAAACATAATGGAAACAGACAATATATACGATATATACAAAACTCAAAAACAAAGAAACTATCGCAATGCGATTCAATATCAAAACCAATCCCCGGCAACGACGCCATTTGGTTGAGTGCAGAATAGGGCAAGCAAGCAAAAATATTTATTTTCGGAAGAATTCCCTCCGGGATTTATGTCGTGTCCACAGAGATCGGTTCGAGGGAAAAAATCCCGTTCGACAGTCTCTCGCGGTAATGAGTTTAGATTAAAATGGTTTAAAACATGAAAACAGAAAAGTAAATATTAAAACAAAAAGAAATCATTCTTCAGAGAGAAAAACTCGTCCGACAATGCATACAAATCACTCCTCACAAACTTAAACTTACCGACCAGTTATACTCCACCTACAATACTCCTCAATATCACCCATCATCGCTCACAACACAGGTTATGTCTAACGCAAAGTTGAGAAAACAACCGTGTTACTCTCTTCGTCACTCTCGCGAGCGAAGCCTCGAAACACGGAAGGTATTAAGCTTCGACGCCTATTGAAGATTGTTAGCTCTAAATCTATCTCTAGAATCCAGAAACTAACAGACAATCATCCCTAATCGAAGTTTGCGACGGTTATCTCTAACGCAACCCAAACCCCGCGCATAAAGCAAAAATCAGAGACAATCACCAATAAAGATTTGTAAAGCAAGTTTTATACAACGCCATGGGCGACAAATATACATGAGATCATAGTACAAACATATACAAACCCAACAAAGAAGAAAGACATAAAGAAAATTAGAAATGAACCAAACATCTCGCGGTTTGTCGGCGCCGATCGACGATCAATCCACCTCGGATCATCCACATGCAAGCTTCCATGATGTTTTCTAAGCTAATCAACTGAAAAAATGAAGTTTGATGGAGTTGGAGCAAGAATCCCCAAAACCATCCTCTTAAAAATGCTAAAAAATGAAGTTTATACATTGCAAATTCTGCATGGTTCGCAGTGCGAATGACTCAAAAAAATGGCACTTTAAGTGCCTCTGATTGCTAAACCGCCTTTGCTTTCCTTCGTTGGTTCGCAGTGCGAACGAACCATTCGCAATGCGAATGTTCGCTGACTGGTTTGCAGTGTGAACCTTGGCTTATTTCTCTTTTGTAACTCTCTGCCAGCCTTCGCTGGGACCTTCGCTGGACCTTCGCAAAGCGAACATTCGCTGCCAGTTCGCAGTGCAAACAAGACAGAAAACCAGTCCTTATTTTAGTCACAACTTCCACACCGAAACTCCGATTTACGCATGGTCAGAAGCGTTGGAAAGCTTATTCAATGCTCTTCAAGAATATGGCAAGATAGCCTTTATTAAATACCTACAAAATTGAGATAAAAATCAATTAAACTAAGTAATATTTACACGTTACGCAATATATACACTAAAACATAAAGTAAACGTATTTATAAACAAAATGGGGGTTTATTTGAACGATATAGACAAAAAGTATCGATAATTGCAACAAAACATATATACATAAATAGGTATAATTTGCACTTATCAGTTGGAGCAACGAAAGTGTGGACTCCCAAGAGTACTGTGGAAGAACACATAGCTCATAAGTCCTTCAGTGTCTCTGCAATGGAAAAGTGGTACTTTGAAAGTGGATGTTCCAGGCACATGACGGGTATCAAGGGATTTCTGTCAGATGCTAAGTCTCATTCCACTAACTATGTGACCTTTGGTAATGGATCAAAAGGGAGAGTAATAGGTGTTGGAAAACTGGACTGTACAGGTCAACCCAATCTGGAGGAGGTATTACTTGTTGAAGGCTTAGATGCAAACTTGATAAGCATAAGTCAACTATGTGATCAAGGTCTCAAGGTGAACTTTACCAATGCTGAATGTTTGATAACAAATGAGAAGGGTAAGGTTATCATGAGAGGCGAGAGAGCATCAGATAATTGTTATTTGTGGAGTTCTGAGAACACTGCAATATGCTTGGAGACTAAGAAAGTTGTTGGAAAGACTATTGAGTTAGAACAGGTGCTGATCAATTGTAAAGCTACTCATAATGTATGCATGGTGAACTGTAATAATAAGATTAAACTTGGTAAGTATGTCAGCAGGGTAAATTTAGAAGGAGAATTTGGTGAATGCACTCTTAAGGCGAATCGGGTGCTCAAAGTCTGTGGATACCGCACTTCTCTGGGCCCAGTCCTCAAAAGTATAAATAGGCGGGCAAACATACTCTACCTACAACAAACTTATTCTACAAAAATTTCTCTTGCCCTTTCTCTCCAAAGTTCACGAGTCTTAGGGTTTTCTCCTAACATTCACAATATTGTATCGTGTGATCAATAAAAAATGTCTCAACATCATGGCTCCTCTGATAACTCAGGATCTCCTCGAACCAATGCTGGAGATTATGAATCACTGCGAATGATCAACCTCTCTGATCTTGTGCTTGATATTGCTCCTTTGAACGTTGTACCGGCTGACCCTAAAGGAAAACGGCAAGCTTCTCACACAACGAATGTCAATAATCCCGGTAAGAAGTCTAAACCTTTTTCACCTAGGAAGAAAGTTCACTCCATGACTAGTTTGTATGCTGACCAAATAAGCCCTAGGAAAAACGTGTCTGAAAAGGGGTCTAAGTCTGGTTTAGTTGAGAAGAAGAAGGATACTAAATCATGTGGTGTAAACAAGAATTCCACTGATGATGATGTTGTCAAAAAGGATAAGGAACTTAGGAGGTTTGTTGCCACGATTCTGAGTGGAGTTGAGGCAGATGTCGGGTCTGATGTTCCAACATCCGTGACAGGAAATATCAATAGCAGCCCTACTGATAGGACTGATGATGGTGTTCCCATGCATGTGGACCGTGAAAGAAGGAGTAAAAAGAAAGCTGATGTAAGAAGGACTAATGATGTTATTAATGTTGATGACCTCACTTCTGATGAGGAACCTATTGCTGGAATGCTAAGGAAAATTAAGAGAAGAAGAGAGAAAACTGTGATAAGTGAAGGCTCAAAGTCTTCGAAACTGCATGGAAAATCTGGAGGTGGGGAGGGAAGAGTTCGAGCAGGGCCTCCTAAACAATGGAGTAAGGTTGTTGTGCCCACTAAGAAAAGAAAAATCACTGATCATAGTGAGTCTGACTATGAAGTTGCAACAGATGTTCAAGACATCATTGGTATGAGAACCTCTACCTGCAAAAAGACTTATGCTGAAAGTTCTATGAGAAATGCAGATAGATGGAGAATTGTGGATCAAAGGAGGATTGCTCTAGAGAGAGAGTTAGGGAAGGATTTTGATAAGTATAAAGAAATCATGGATCTTATTGCAGCTGCTGGATTGATGAGAACTGTGTCCAAGATAGGACCCTGCTATGAGAATCTAGTCAAGGAATTTGTGGTGAATATACCTGAAGAGTGTGATGAGAACAGGGGTAACAACCTCAGAAAAGTGTCTGTGAGAGGAGAAGTTATCACTTTTTCTCCTGAAGTTATCAACAACTATCTGGGCAGGTGTAAGGAACCTCAACCTGAGTTAGAGGTTATAGACAATGCAGTATGCAAGGAGATTACAGGTGGTTGTATTAAACACTGGCCAAATGAAGAAAAGCTATCATCTGGAAAACTGAGTGTTAAATATGCCATCCTCCACAGGATTGCTGTTGTGAATTGGGTTCCTACCAATCACACATCTACTATTTCCTCCATACTTGGTAGATTCATGTATGCTATCGGGAAAAAGGTTTCTTTTGATTTTGGGTCATACATCTTTGAACAGATTCTGAAACAAGCAAGTTCAACTGCTGTCAAGATGCCTATTTGCTTCCCATCCTTGATCTGTGGTGTTATTTTAGATCAGTGTCCTAATCTTGTGTTAAGGAGTGACACTGCGCTCAAAAGAAAACCTCCTCTGTCCCTACACTACAAGTTACTTGGTGGAGCACATGTCTCAGACATTGTTGGGACATCTTCTCAGACTTCCAGTCATGCTAATCTTGATGATAAAGTCATTGCACAGCTGCAAGAAACGTGCAAGGAACTGGAAGATTCCATCAGAAGAGACACTTCTCGGAAGGACAAACTTGAACAGTTAATCAAAACCTTCATGGAGAAAAGGAATGCTTCTGCTGGGACAGCTGGTAAAGACCAAGGAACTGCTGAAGGTGATGCCTCTGTAGAATCTGATAGAGAATATGAACAGAGTTCAGATGACTCAGGATCTAGGAGTGGTGATACTGATACTGATGCTATTGCTGATGGAGAGAGTGAAGACATTGCAGAATCTGACGATGATGGTGCTGCAGAATAATGGCATAATTTCTGCAGAAGATTTTTTTTTGTTTTTGACTGAACACCTAGAATAGCTTTTCTATGTATCTCTTCCGAACTTTAACCTTTGTTGTGTTTTAACTGTTCTACTTGCCTTTGTCATATTTCTGGCTAAAAAGGGAGAGTAGTATATTTGTGTGTGGTGTGCTTGTGCTGGTGCTGCAATTGAGGGGGAGAATGTGGAATGTTTGTGTTGCTGCAGTTGAGGGGGAGTTTTTTTTTATGTGTGCTGTGTGTTGTATGCAGTTGAAGGGGAGTGCTGCTATGTTGTTGTATGCAGTTGAAGGGGAGTGCTGCTATGCTGTTTTTTTTGCTGCTATGTGTGTTGTGTGTTGGTATTTCGCTACTGTATCTGATATAGATTTTTTTTTCTTGTGCTTCTTTACAAGATTTGTTTGGTGTGTAGTTTTAGCCAAAATAAGCCAAAGGGGGAGATTGTTATTTCATTGATTCTGTGGTTGGCATTTATTTTGCTAAAACTTTTTCTAGCAGCAAGATGTTGAAACAAGATGTTCTATTGTGCTGCACCCAACATGTCGAATGAAGATGTCCCATACCTGCTCATAGGACATCATGTCTGGATTCAGTTTAAAAGCAGATTCTATTGCTGAGATTTGTTACTGAATATTCTGTGAATATTCGGTTATCCTATGTGGCATCCAAAGCATTTTTGGATTGTGTTTATATGTTTATTTTTCGGATTTTCAGCTATTTCTAATTATGGAGACATATTAGGAAACTTTAGATTGAAGACCTATTTTGTTGGAGTTTATTTTGCAGATTTGTGAGCAGTCTATTTGCTGCGTTTTTGAAGCCCAATTCAGTCCAGATTTAATGCTATATATTGACTGGTGTAAACCTAGTTTAGGTGTGGAACTTACGTGTGTTTTTTGTTAGGGTTTTCGTGTGTTATTTTTGAGCCTAACTGGTATCATTCTGATAACAGTATAAGGACTGGTTTTTGTGTTGTAAGTTCTGTCAATTACTCATAAGCTTTTAAGCATTGAGTTTCTTGTGTGTCAATTCTCATAAGCTTTGAAGTATTGAGAATTGTGTGTTTTGAAAGTGTGACTTTCGGTTTGTTACTTGTGTGGAAAGAAACCAATCACGGGTTGTGGTTGTAGAAGGATTTGAGGAGGGCCTCATACCTAGGTAAGTCTTAGGTAGAAGTCATAGGAAGGGTAGTGATTAAGTGAGCAGATTATAACAGGGTTTGGTTATTGTATGATCTGTGAATTGATACTATCGTATATTGGTTTCGTCCCTGGCTTGGTAGCCCCCAGAGTAGGATTGTTGATCCGAACTGGGTAAACTTATCACTGTGTTATTTACTTTCTGCACTGTTATTATTATTGCTATCTGTAGCGAGCGATTTTGGACGCGGTTCTTAAGCGTTGGCCGCTCTCTGCGGTTGAGCTTGAACTACAGGTCGATTCATTTTTTATCCTATTGTGAGGTGAATAAGGAAGGGAAATAGATGTCTCCAATTAACCCTGCTTTGCATACTGAGTTTAAACAGCGGTCTGTTAGGTTACGGATGCTATCAATGTGGGGGGCCTTTGTACTGGTTATTTGTATTTTCGCCAATACTGTTTTCTTTCTTTTTTACCTGGGCAGAAGGTTTCTGGCGGGGAACAAGGATTAGGATGTTAGGACCGATACTTTTGAAATACTGCTTTTGATTGATGGAGATATGGGATTTGGGTTTTTTGTTGATTGCGCTCGCTAAGATCTTTTCTTTCGATCTTATACCTACGTATTCCCGTTTACCGAAACAGGGAAATCAGAGCGTTCGTAGTTCCTCCTTTTCTATGGGAGGAAATTGGTTTTTGGTGTCTTGTTCAAAGCCCAAGACGTGAAGCGAAAGGTAGTTTGTATCTTGTTCAAAGCCCAAGATGTGAAGCTGAAAGGTCTATTTGTGTCTTGTTAAAGCCCAAGACGTGAAGCTGAAAGACCTCGACTTTAGAGAGAATTTGTCATCTCTAAAGAGGGGAGAAGGAGAATTACTTTAACTGGGATACGCGGATCTGAGCAATGCCATAATTTCCGAAGAAAGGGTTTTAACCTGAAGGAGAAGACTTTAACTCAGTGTAGAGGAAATGCCATCTTTCCTTAGGAATTTCTCATGCTAAAAGAGGGACAGTGGCGTGGATATAGATGATCCAGAGGCTTGCCGCTTATAGCGATTAGATGAAGGGAAATGAGTTGTTGATGTTTGTGTACTGTGAACGAGGCACAACTTTGATGCTAAAATGTTAATTAGATCAACCAGTGGTTTTCTTATACAAAGCCTAAGAGGAGGCTAATTTCCGCTAGGAAAATCATTATACAAAGCCTAAGAGGAGGCTAATTTGTGTCTCGTACAAAGCCCGAGAGAGAGGCTAAAAGTTTTTGACTCAACAAGAGAGTCTTTGTATCTCGTACAAAGCCCGAGATGGAGGCTAAAGCGTTGTTTGACTCCGCTAGGGAGAGTCATTGTACAAAGCCCAAGAGGAGGCTATGTCAGTTAAGTGACAGGTCCAATATACTGATTTTGAAAGAGAAAATCAGTTCTTATATGAGCATCACTGTACTCATGGGTTAGATCTGAGGATCGGGGTGGTCTCTTTTTCTTTGAGGAAACTGGAAATCCAAAGGGTGTTGAGACTGTCCGAGTCTACGGGTTTCCTTCCTATTTAACGAAGGGGTCACTTGAGAATGTCTTTTGAGACTCAAGGAAGTTAGACTGTCCGTGTCTAGAGTTTTATCTTTTGTACTATGCTTTGAGAAACAGTAGTAGACTCTATGAAAGGATTGTTCTATGGAGATGACTAAGTTCTGTTCCTACACCTCTAGGAGGTTGTCGGGACAATTTGTACGAAGCCCAAGAGGAGGCTGGAAACTTTTAAGAAGCCGACGGGTCCTTGTACGAAGCCCAAGAGGAGGCTATCATTCCCGGAGGAAGAGATCATTATACGAAGCCTAAGAGGAGGCTGTGAATACTTCTAAGAAGCCGTAGGGTCCTTGTACAACGCCCAAGAGGAGGCCGATGCTTTTAAGAAGCCCGTGGGTCTATCATCTCCTTTCCATTAGGAGAGATAACTCTTTTAAAGATAAAAACCACTGGTAAACGTGCGAGGTTTACTATCCAGCGACTTTTAGCTTTTGAAGAGGGTTCCTTAGTTAAGGTCCAAGATTATGACCGTAGTGGGTACCCAAACCCCCGAGACATTCAAGGCAAGCTATCCACAAGGAATAGATCAAGTCAGGAAAGTTTGAGAATTTGGAAGAAACTCAAAGATGCCATTCACGGAGAATACATTCATCTTGGGGAGTAGAGCTTCTTGACGATTCCTAAGGAGGACAGCCGAAGAGAAGACTGTATCTGGTGCTCCTATTGGGGATCTAGGCGTCTATTTCTACGAATAAATGAAACGGCGTCACCTAGTTCTAGACGTAGTAGCCGGGGAAACTCGAAATATCTATACTATTATTACACAGTAAATATGAGTTTATGAAAGGAGACTTACAGTGAGCAACCCCACAATACAGTTTATAATATGAAAGCAGTAAATGAAAGCGATAACCACTTACTCGGTTGGAGTGCTTCCATGCTGCTTGGTTAGTTGTTCAACAAAGAAAGATTGAAAACAACAGTATATTTAAAATCAAAGGAGAAAGTGCTTTGAAAAAGAAAGATTTGGGGCTTACAGCTCAAGGAGAGGCCCAGAGTTTTATCAGTGAGCGCACTGTTTGACTTTGTACAGCGGGACTTATACAAGTGACTGGGGCCCAAAAAGGTTTTCTGTACAAAGGGACGGGTCTTACACTCTCTCAAGAGGCCAAAAAAGGTTTAAAGAAAAAAGAGTGGGGCTTATAACACGAGGGTAGGCCCAAATGATTTTTCGTTTAAAAATGGCGATCGCGCCGAGGTTTTCTTTTAACGCAGAGGGACTTATACAATAAGTGAGGCCCAAAATGTTTTGGTTAAAAGGGGGATTGGGTCTTACACTCTAATAGAGGCCCAAAGTGTTTTGAATGGGTCTTATAGCTCAAGGAGAGGCCCAGATGATTTTTATTTTTAAACGGGCGACGATCGCGCCGTTTACTTGTACAGAGGGACTTATACAATGAGTGAGGCCCAAAAAGTTTTTGTACAAGGGGGGATGGGTCTTACACTCTCTCAAGAGGCCCAAAGAGTTTTGAAAATGATTTATGAGGGTTGAATTAATCCAAAACCCTAATTTGTTTTCAAAATGTATTTAATTGAATAAAAATTCAATTAAAATGATCAAAAATTGTTTAACACATGGAAAACAAATTGTGATCTTGGATTAATGCTTCAAAAATTAAGTATTGACCTACAAAATAATTAGAAAGCATTAAAAGTTGCAAAATCAATGTAGAAAAAATATTTAAAATGCCAAAAACAATCAAAATATTAATTCTTTACAAAAATATCAATTATATGAAATAAATAATATTTTTGGAATTTTTTGTGAAAATAAAATATTTTAACATTTTTGTGAATTATTGAAAAAAGAATCAACTCAAAATCATTAAAACTCAGAGAGAAATTAATTTTTGAATCAATTAAACAAAATCACAAAATTCAAATATTTGAATTTATGAAAAATGGCGCCAAGAACAGCTGAAGAACACGCGCGTGTTCTTGGTTTCTCAGATTTGCATTTTCTATCCAATCTCCATGAATACGTAATCATATCATGCAATCCACATATCATTATGCTCGTCTCAACCTCACGATCATGTCTATGTACTTTAATTTCATTTAAATTAAACATACAACAAGAAATCACGAAGAGACCTCAAGAACCCTAATTTCTGCATGAAGGCTAGGATTTTTGATACACGATTCAAACAATGCAATTAATTGAGGGAAAACATTCCATGCATGATTATGAACATATGGCCAAATTATTGTGCGAGGAAATATGCATAGATTGAGAGATGACCAAGTATGTGCTTACCTCTAGGCCGTGACAGCAAGTTCAAAGTGATTTTTGATTTGGAGGTGTTACAGATGAGTGGTGATGATCTGAACAGCTTCCCTACACCCTATGGATTGTGTTTGGATGGTTGGACTTGATTGAAATTGGCTGGATCACTTTGTGGTACCTCAGCTGCACTTTGGTTAAAACCTTGAGCAACCAGCTGGTGATTTTGTGAAATTGATGTTTTAGAAGTAATCTAAGTGTTTGATCGGCTCATATGTGATGTATGTGAGGTGTGTGAGTGATTGGTTTGATTGGAATTGCTCTCAAACTCAAAACCCGATAGTGACTTGCCTTAGAAGGCAAAATTGGAGTGAAAGAAGAGATTTTGAGGAAAGCATCTGTTAGATGGCTTTGGTGTACTCAAACTGACCACAATTGAGCTCTATTTATAGTAGAGCAAGTTTGTTTTGCAAGGAATAGTGCATGGCAGCTGCAGCAGGTGTTTCCTCAATGTTGGCCAATGGAAATGCAAGTCTCCTCTAGCCATTGACTAGAGGTTAGGGCACAGAGCTATGGTCCCCTTGGTCTTGGATAAGTCTTGACTGATTTCAGATGAGAATGGCTCAGTCCATGCCACCTTGATGGTTCCATTGGATGCCTCATTCCAAATTTGAAGTCTTGTCCCTATTTTGGCCATTCTAGGTTCAACATGCTATTTCTTGTTCCATGGACTTTGGAGGCTTGGCTCAGTGATTGTCCCCTTTAGGTTCAATCCTCTGAGGTGTCCAAGTGGATAGGAGCAATTGAATTTGGATGATTTTGGCAAATCGACCAAAGTTGCAAATTCTGCCTTGCCTTGACAGATTTCAGCAAGGCAACTTGGCAATGTTGTATCTCATGGTGTAGGTTGAATTTGGCAATGTTCTTGGCCATTTTGGAAAGCTCTTACATGATACAACAACTGTTTGAACAAGTTTGGTTTTGATCTCTTTTGATTCCAAGTGAAAAATCCCCCTACATTTGGCAAAAAGTGAGGCAGAATCTGACTTAGTGAAAATTTCACTAAGTGTTGGAAAAAGTGACATTTTCACTTTTCAGCCACTTTGATCACTCCATAACTCAAAATCCTTAATGAATTGGAATGACTTGTAGTTGAAGTTTTTGTAGGTGATAATGAGGGCTACAAATCCATCTTTGGATGAGAAAAAATGGCCTTGTGGTTTAGGAGTTATGGTCCTTCAAAGTTGGTACCTTTGCCACTTTATTTTTAACTTAGAAAAATTTCTAAGTTTTATGGTTACCCCTTTTACAAGTTATCTCACTTTTCTTGATTTTTCTTGATGAATTATGATTCAAATCATACATTAACATCATTTTAGGGTTAAAAATCCATTTTGGTGAAAAATCTCAAAAAGTCAAAGTTGACTTTTGTGCACAGTTGACTTTTTATCAGATGAATTCTAAACTGTGCAATTCTTCAGGAAATCATGTCCTTGACCTAAATCAAACTTGATGGACATGTTCCATGGGTGTCATAGGGTATATTCAATCATGTATTAGGGTTTAGGAGCATGTCCTGGTCAAAAGTCAAAGTTACAGTTGACTTTTCCCTTAAAACCCTAATTGTGGTGCAGATGAAATTGAGACTTGTTGCTCAAACTTCTTGGATCAATCCATTGTTCCAAATGGATCAATATGGTATATTAGAGACCCTCAAATCATCTCTTGAGGTCTTGGCTCATGGTTTGTCCCAAAAGTCAACTTAGGGGTGAATTAGGTCAAGAAACCCTAATTCCTGATTTTTGATGAATGCATCCCCTGAGGCAAAATTGACTTGATGCATGGGTTCATGAGGTTCCATGAAGTATATTAGGTTATGTTTTGGATCATTGCCTTGTGCCCAAATGAAAATTTCCATCTGGAGGCCCTGGTCGACCAAAACCCTAATTTGGTGACACTGTCGATCTTGAGACTTGATCCACCTAGAAGGGAGCAGCCTTGTGCTTAATCCTTGAAGTGGGAGTCCTTTTTTATCCATTGTAGATGTTTAAGATATTAGACAAGTTGAAGATCATGTCATTTCTTGATTGATCCTTTGTCTAAGCACTCAGAGAGGGCTTGAAACCCTAATTTTGATTGTAGTGAATGCTCACCCATCTTTGGGGAGACCAATGAAGCATAAAGGTACATCCATATTGTGATGATGATTTTCACAATGATGGGAAATCTAAGTGGTCAAAATTTGGGGTATTACACTATCTTGTTCATTGTGTTGGATATCAGTGTCTCAACATCTGTGTATGACATCTGATATCTGTGTTAGAATTTCAACAACCTTGCGAGATGACTCGCCTTGTAGGTAGTCTTCACAGCTAAGAAATGCGTTGATTTTGTTAACCGATCCATAATTACCCAAATCGAATCATAACCACCCTGCGCACGGGGTAATCCCACTACGAAGTCCATCGAAATACTATCCCATTTCCACATCGGAATTTATAAAGGTTGCAACAAGCCACCCGACCTTTGGTGCTCAATCTTCACTTGTTGGCACACCGCACATTCCGACACATACACCGCAACATCCATTTTCATCCCGGGCCACCAATAGTCCCTCTTTAAATCTTGATACATCTTTGAAGCACCAGGATGTATAGTAAAAGCACCCTTATGTGCTTCTTCAAAAATCCTCCTTTTTAACTCCGTGCTATCCGGAACACAAATCCTCTGGTTAAACAAAATAGTTCCGTTGGTAGCTCGCACAAAACCCGGTTGCAATAACACTTCTTGTAACTTCTCGTCTAACCCTTGCTCTTGCTGAATTTCTTCCCTAAGAGTAGAAGAGACATTCAAATTCCCCATGACTACACAATTTGGAGTCCAGTTAAATTGAAGATTTAGATCTCTAAACTTTTCCATTATGGTATACTCTAACACCATCAACTCGGCATTATGCAACACCTTCCTACTCAATGCATCTGCCATCTTATTTGCTTGACCCGGATGGTATTTTAACTCCAAGTCATAATCCTTCAAATATTCCATCCATCTCCTCTGACGCATGTTCAACTCTTTCTGATCAAATAAGTACTTTAAGCTCTTGTGGTCGCTAAACATCTCAAAACGTACACCATACAAATAGTGACGCCACACTTTCAAAGTGAATACAACTGCCGCTAATTCTAAATCATGCGTTGGGTAATTCTCTTCATGGAATTTCAACTGTCGTGAAGCATAAGCCACTACATGCCCATCTTGCATTAACACCCCTCCTAATCCCTTTTTCGATGCATCACAATATACCTTATACGACTTGCTAGAATCAGGAATAACTAAAACAGGAGCGGTAGTCAATCTCTCCTTCAAACTTCTAAAACTTATTTCATAAGCCGAATCCCACTCATACGAATAATCCTTCTGAGTAAGTCTTGTTAATGGTAAAGCCAGTTGCGAAAAACCCTTGATAAACCTTCTGTAGTACCCTGCCAATCCCAAGAAACTTCTAACTTCAGAAGCATTCTTCGGTCTCTCCCAATTAATCACTGCTTCAACTTTTGATGGATCGACCTCTACACCTCCCTGGGATATGACATGACCAAGAAAATTAACCTCAGACATCCAAAACTCACACTTACTTAACTTAGCAAAAAGTTGCTTCTCTTGTAAGATGGATAAAACAATTCTTAGGTGTTCTCCATGCTCTTGAGGATCACGAGAATAAATAAGAATGTCGTCAATGAAAATCACCACAAATTGGTCCAAGTAAGGTTGAAATATCCGATTCATATAATCCATGAAAACTGCCGGAGCATTCGTCACGCCGAACGACATTACCAAAAATTCATAATGCCCATATCGAGTTCTAAACGCAGTCTTTGGTACATCTGAACTCTTCACCCGAATCTGATGATAACCCGACCGTAAATTAATCTTCGAGAACACACAAGCTCCTTTCAATTGATCTAACAGGTCGTCTATCCTTGGTAATGGGTATTTATTCTTGATGGTGACCTTATTCAATTGACGATAATCTATACACAACCGCATTCCACCATCCTTTTTCTTTACCAATAACACTGGAGCTCCCCAGGGCGAAACACTTGGTCGAACAAAATGCTTAGCAAACAATTCTTCCAATTGATCCTTTAATTCTCTTAATTCAAGTAGTGCCATCTGATATGGAGAAACGGATATTGGAGCCGTTCCTGGTATCAGGTCAATAGAGAATTCCACTTCCCGCTCCGGAGGAAGAGAAGTGATATCCTCGAGGAAAACTTCAGGAAAGTCACAAACTACAGGAATACTCAAAACTTGGATGTTACTACTCTCCTCCTTAGTAAGAATAAAAAAAACAGACTTTTCCTCCTCAAACAAGAAATTAATCATTCCAACCGTACCTTCTAAAATAGTAGTTAACACATCCTTCGACGTGGCCTCGGTAGATGGGATAATGATCAGTTTTTCCTCACACCCAATAAACACCGAATTAGCAGAAAGCCAATCCATTCCCAGAACCACATCCACTTTCTTAAGCGGCAAACAAATAAGATCAAACTGGAAAACTCTTTCATTCACCGATAATACACAATTTTCACACATTAGCGGTGTCTCAACTATCTCATCCATGGCGGTAGTAACCACCATAGGGGGAAACAAAGGAACAGCTTGCAACCCAAGTCGCTTCAAGCAACGCGTGGACACAAAAGAATGCGTTGCCCCACAATCAAATAAAACAAAACAAGGATGTCCATTTACAAAACACGTACCCGCAATCAAGGAGTTATCATTCTTTGCTTTCCTCGCATCCAAGGTATACACTCGGCTGGTATTCTTCCCTTGTGTCTGATTCCTACCCTGAGGACAATCCCTCGATATATGGACCACCTTATTACACTGATAACACCTTATTCCCTCCAAAACCACACCTACCATAATGATTCTTTCCACAAGTACGGCATACCGGAGGCACACTAGTCCTAGAACTCTGAACTTGCTTCCCTTTGAATGATTGCTGCCTTGGTCTAACTTGTTAATTCGATCTCCCTCGGTCACTTTGATTCATCCTACTCAAATCTCCTTCCATTTGTACCTTCTTCAAACTATGCTCCGCCACATAACACTGTCTTAACAATTCGGCATAGCTAGTGAATTCTCTCTGAGACACACTATGTGAAATTTTAGCCCTTAAACCAAACAGAAACTGATCAATCTTCCACCTCTCATCAGGAGCATACATGGCTTGTCTAGAATAAGTAGCCATAACCTCGAACTTTTCCGCATAAGAAGCCACAGTCAAGTTGCCTTGTCTCAATTGTTGAAACTCGAATTCCTTCTGAGACCTCAAGGAACTTGGAAAATATTTCTCCATAAAAGTTACCTTAAACTGCTCCCATACCTTTGGTACCTCTTGAATTGTCATTAAGGCTGAAGCGCTTTCCCACCACCTCATGGTAGGACCCTTCAACAAGTGAGAAGCGAAGACCACCTTGTTTTCCTCACTGCACTGAACTATTAGGAAAATCCGTTCCATACCTGATATCCATTCACGAGCCTTTACTGGATCTAACCCTCCCTGGAATTCTGGAGGATTCATACGAATGAAATCCCTAAAGGTTCCCCCTGCAGCTTCAGGAACCACCACTGGAGGATGCACGCCACTAGCCATTTGATGTACCATTTGTTGTACAAATTGATTCTGCTGTTGCTGCATCTGTTGCATAAATTGGTATAAAGGAGCATTTCCCTCGTCACCCGGCGGATTAGTCCCTAGTGGAGTGGTTCTCGGTCTACCACGGTTGTTTCTGCGCCTGTTAGCCATGTTCCTGAATTTCATACAGATAGGATTAAGTTGATCAGACTCAATACCATAAATATAACACACAAGACCAATGGCGACACACCGCATATGAAACGGAAAGAAAACTTATTCTATTTCATGGCTAGGTCGAGGATACGACCTACTCTGATACCAACTGTAAAGCCCATATATATATATACATACATTAAAGCATATATTATACATGATTTCCACTTTTGGTACGGAAATATACAATAAGTTCCTAGTAAACACATTATACATATACATGCCCAAAAAGCCTAATACAAAAAAACTACGGCATAATATATCTACAAGATGCTCCAAAGACAAATACTAAGAACTAGATCACTAATGATCTAAAAAAAACTCCACAACGGAAGCAAAGCCATCAGATAAGTAAGGATAATCACATAGCCTTATCCTTACCCTTCGCGGAACCTGCAGTACATGTGATGTAAACAACAACAGTGGGGTGAGATACATCAAATCTCAGTGAGTTCCCTGTCTTAAAGTCCTCTCGGATCTACCAGGTTCTAATAAACCTAACTCAAGTCAAAAGGGAAGGGAAGTGACTTTGAGTACACACACGCTAAATATGCATTCACACTCGTGAGCCTGTTAACTCACACTAGTACCAAAGTACGTCCTGAGCCTGTTAACTCAAGAATCTCACTAATCAATAACCGTACCAAGGCATCCCCTTTTCCCGTCCGCTTCTACGTCTAGAAGACGACCAGAGTCATGGATCCTTGTAGTTACTTGGCATACGAAATGGATTCGGGATCATCGGCCCGTACACCGTGATCCGTCACTTCACACGGCCCGTACAACATCACAAGTCTCTTTACCCGTAGGCTCCATTCGTACTATACGCGGGAATCAAACCTGCCAAGTAATTGTGCATACGTTTCAGAGGAGGTGCTTGAGTCTCATGAAACTACACCGTAAGATAAACTGGTTATGATTATTAGACACACGCCTCGGCCTTTCATGCGCAAGCGTTGTCACTATGACAATTCACACTTTTTGACATTGTTTATGGTAATGTTCCTCACTCTACCTATTTCATATTTTAACATGCATACTTATTCAACAACAATTACCCACCATTAAACGATAAAAGTCGACAAAACAGCACTATTCCAAAATCCCGACATAATTAAATCGGCCAACAAATCTTAAAACCATTTTAATAAGAAAGTACATTTTGTTAGCTTTCCAATGATATCAAGAATATTAAAAATGGATAACTGAGTCAAAAGTTATGGACGTAACGAGAAATGGTATCGCGAAAAAAACACAATTCTGCACCCTCCTGGCCGTACACGTATTGCCTTGTGCCATACGCGTACTGCCCAGCTGGGTCGCCCAGCCATACGCGTATTGCCCAAAGTCATACGCGTATGGGCAGAGACTGATTTTTCCCAAAAATTCCTTTTGAAACCCCAATACGCGTATTGCCTTACTTCACACGCGTATTGCCCAAAACTGTACGCGTACCAATACGCAAATGGGCAGATGGCCGAGAAAATGGAACCTCATACGCGTATTGCCCACATTTCTGCATGGCCATACGCGTATTTCCTTAACCAATACACGTATTGCCTTGGGTGATACGCGTATGGGCAGCGTGAAAACCAGAAAATTTCCTTCATAATGGGTTTGCGAAAATGCTCCATTTTCCCTTCCAATTCACTTCTAAACACCAGAAAAATACCAATTGGATACACAATAACACATATCTAACAAGTATCAATCATAAGGAACGTTAAAACATGATTTTAGTGCAAAATTTCACATTTTCTAACAATGTCAAAACTAACTCTAAACTCAATAAAACTCTACTCTAAAGCATCTAACTTGAACCCACCTGGATTACAAGATGAGGAGGTTGAAGCTGAGATGAAAAGATGAAGATTGGTTGATGATCCTAGTCCTTGAGCTCTTGAGAAAATTTTCCTCTTCTTCTCCCTTCCTTTTCCTTCCTTTTTCCTTCTCTCACTTTTCTTTCCCAAGTTTCTAACTTTTGCAAATAAGGAAAGGAAAAGAAAATAGACATAGGAACATAAATTGGTAATACTACTAATTATCCAAATTATCTCAATTACACCAATTAATAAACTCCAAGTTAAATAATATTAATCTAATCAAATTCCGAGTTCGTCGGTTTACTCTAATTACTTTATCCAATAATTGCTCAGAGTACCCCGGAACTCAGTTGATCATAATAATATTATTCAAAAATGTTCACAAAATTATGGGGTATTACAAATTTGTTACATTTTCAAATAAAACTAAAATTAATTGCAAATACAAATGTGAACATTAACATATTCCTGCATTGAGAATTCTACACAATGCTGAACCAATTTCAGTTATAAGACAATTTCAAAACATTCCAAAACAATTCCAAAACACAATTGTCATTACATAATCTAAAAGGAAATTGTAATTACATAATCCAAAACATAATTGTCATCACATAATCCAAAACAAAAATCTAAAACAGTCCTAAATCCAAAACAGAAATGCTATTTGTTGGTGGTCTTCCTCCTTATAGCCAATTTTGGCCTCATACTTGTTGGTGGCTTAAATGCTGTTGTACCAGATTTCCTTCTCACTGCAAGTAGCTGTGACACTGTCATAGATTGTCTTGTTTGGATTCTTGAACTTGATGCTGACTGCCTTGTTTGAATTCTTGGAGTTGGCTGTGACTGAACTGATGTTGCTGGAGTAGTTTGTGATTGTTTTTTCTGAACCCTTGGAGTTGGCTATGACTGAACTGATGTTGCTGGAGTGGTTTGTGATTGTTTTTCCTGAACCCTTGGAGTTTGTTGTGGCTGGACAGTTGGAACTGGATGACTTATTTGTGACTGTACAATTGGAATTAGATCTGTTGTTTGGGATTGGTTAGTGTTGGTAATCTGGTCCTCTCTTGGTCTTGCTGGACATGAGGCCTTGTTTTGCCCAGAAAGACTGCACATGGAACACTTATTTGGAAGCCCCTTCCTTGAGACATTCACTGCATTCTTTCTCTTTTCATCAGCCTCTTTATTTCTTCTTCTTTTAGGCCTCCCTGGTGCTCTTCTAGAAGGTGGTGGAAGTATGTCAGGATAAGGTGTTTTTTCCCACAAATTTTCTCCATTTGTTGGATATATTATAGGTTGGTAGCAAGCTTTGTAAGTGTCTTTCCTATAGCAGTCTGGAATGAAGTCAGCTGGTTCTAAAGGTCTATTTTGCATGCAAGAGATAGCATGGTAGCATGGAATGCCTGTGAGCATCCAACTTCTACAAGAGCACTCCAATCTCCTAAGATCCACTGTGTGTTTTTCTCCAACCATATTTGTATGTCTCACTTCATAAATCATGTCACCTGATAACCTATAAATCAAAATTTAAGAGTTAGTCTTAAAAACATCATATATTCAGAATAAATTCCTCAAAAAGATTGAATTACCTTGGTATAAAAAACCTAGAGATTTCTTTTCTTCTCTCAAGCATCTTACTGATTCTTGGCAGGACAGATTCCTCATACTCTTCAATTTTGGCTCTATTTTTTTCCCACCTATCCATGAGATATCCTCTAATATCCTCTAACATTGACACAATTGGCTTTTCTCTTTGTCCAATGATAACACTGTTAAAAGTTTCAGACATATTATTGACCAACACATCACATCTTGCATTGTACTTGAACATGGACTTGCTCCAATATCTAGGAGGTATTTTTATCAAGTGTTTGTATGCCTCCCCATTAACCTTCCTCATTTACCTCATTTCATGTTCTCATACTTGAGGATATGTTGCCTTGGCTGCCTTCCACATTAACTCCTTCAACTGTTTACCTGGAAATCTCTTTCTGAAGTTGCTATAAAGGTGTCTAACACAAAATCTTTGATCAACTCCCGGTAATAGCTCATCTATTGTAGGAAAAAATCCCTAATCACATGTTACACAACACTTGTTACATTAACATCATAAAGAGCAATGCAGCAATAAAGGAGTTATTTGTTACAATTTTAAATCTTGAGGGACCTTTTTGGTACACTTTAAAAACATGCAGTACCTACTTGATACCAACAAATATCATTTTATAAGCAAAGTTATAAAGGAGTTATTTGTTACAATTTTAAATCTTGAGGGACCAATTTGATACAAATTTAAATCATATAGGACTTAATTGAAACAAACATAAAAAGGGAAGAACTAACCTTCTGCTGATCTGAAATAAATGTGATTTGTTTGCAAACTTCTGGCCCTCCCAAGTCACGAACTAATAGATCAAAGAACCATGCCCACGAATCCTTTGTCTCTGCTTCAACTACAGCAATGGCAATGGGCTCCCCACCAGCCTCAACATTTTCTTTCTCACAGTGGTCCCCACAATCATTCATATGTGCTCCCTCCACATTCTCTTCCTCCACATGGTCCCCACCATCATTAACAATTTCTTCCTCGTTTTGGGCCTCACAATTAGGTTGGGATGTAGGTAAAGCCACTATTTCATCGAGTTCTTCAACTGGGTGGACTATAAAGATGTCAACCTTTCCAATTGTCTCTGACCAATTCAAAGCTTCTATTGCCCCAAAATCATCTTCTAACGCCTTCAGGGTTCCAGCAAAGTCATACCACGTCTCTTGCACTCCTCGATACTTCATCTCTTTAACAACCCCCAATATTTCAAAGTAACTCCACCTGTCACCATCACATTTCCAGTTTGAGACTTCACCCCCAATATATTTGTCACCTTCGAAATACCCTCCATGATGAAAGTCAACAAAAAATTCATCCATAACAATGTTCTTCCTGTTTAAATCACTGTAACATAAGTAACCTATTTTCTATCTACTTACAGACATAACTATTTCAAAAACCTAAACAATAATGGCGAAGAAGTGTACGAACCTGGTATAATGCTTTCTCCACCTTCAATGTACTTGCATTCTGCAGAGAAGATTCTGGAATTTCACAGTCAATGGCGAAGAAGAGAAGACGAAACAATTTTCATGAATGGATGGAGAAGAGAATTAGGGTTCAGTAATTTGCATTATCTTTGCACTACTGTGTTTATCAAATGAATATTAACCACAAAGCCGTGTATCATACTTGAAACATGCCAAGTCATCTCACTTAACTGTCAACTCAGCACTGTCAAAGCCACATATACTTTTTCTAACGGAATTTCCAAAAAAGGTTAACTATGCAAACATTTTTAAACTTAAAGGACCTAAACGTTACAAAAAAAACTTAAAGGACCTAAGTGGTAGCATTAAATAACTGAAAGGGCTAAAAATGCTATTTTGCCTTAATAAATATAGGTATAATAGTGGGAAAAAATAATAAATATTGTATTGGTAATATAAAGAGACATTTATTTTGAGACAAGAAAAGTGTAAATGAGACAATTTATGAGACTGAAGAACGTCCCACAATGAGTGATACAGTTGAGCATTTTTTTTTTGAAAGAATAATAATTGCATTACTAAAGACATGAATGTACAAATATAACTAAGCAAAGCAAGAGCCTTTTACATTAACAATAAGGCTATGTGCTTTTTCAGTTTACTATTATGCCATCCTCTATGAATGACACAATCAATGATGTTATTTACAATCGTGTAAGTGTCTATACTATGGTTTCTATCAAAACAGACATTGTTACGAAGTTGCCAACAGTGATAGATTGTCTCAGCCACAAAAATCTTCATGATGTTCACTTTGTTTCCTTTCCCTTTGCAAAAACTACTTAACCAATGCAGCTCCTCCTCCCAATTACCAGGGTTGTAACTAATTTGCAACCAGTTTAGGACTTCCCTCCAAATCTCATTCATCTTCTTGCATCTAAACAGCAGATGGTTGCTGCTCTCATCCTCATGGCAAAAGCAGCAGTTGGTCTCTTGAATAACACCTCACTTTTTAAGTCTGTATTTAGTGGGGAATCTTTTATGGCAGGCCTGCCAGAGGCACAACACAACTCTAGGCCTAGCAAGACTATGAGCCACAACTCTATACCAGTTAGCAGTAGGAACAGTTTTAAACATTTCCTTATAAGCCTTGCCCATTTTGAATTTCTTTGTCTCCAAGCTCTTGTTCCAGAAATTCTGCAGATCAGGAATGAGCAGTCTAGCCTTCATGATTCTCTTCAAAATCCAAGAGGCTTTATTGTCCTCTTCCATCACCAATACATCTCTACCTTTTATAAACATCATATGTATCCATTTAACCCATAGACCATCACTTTTATTACAGATATTCCAAAGGAGCTTAAGCATGGTGATTTTATTCCATTTCTCCAAATCAAGCACATTGAGACCACCCTTACTTTTGGGCTTGCAAACAGTCTCCCATGCCACATGGCTCTTTCTGCTAGGATTAGTACCCTCAGTCCATATAAATGTTCTGCATGCTACTTGAATTTTATTAATGACAGATTTAGGCAAAGGGAAAACTTGAAGCCAGTAATTAACAATGGCAAAAGAAATAGCATTTACCAGTTGAATTCTACCGGCCTTGCTAAGCATCTTAGCACTCCAATGATTAATTCTCTGCAAGATTCTCTCAATGAGGGGCAGATAATGGTTGACATTCAATCTCTTACTTGTGAGAGGCACACCCTGATATTTAAAGGGTAAAGCTCCTTCTTTATAACCTGTTAAGTTGATGATGCTCTCCTTATCTTCATCGCTAACAATCCCAAAATACACCTGGCATTTAGCAGGATTCACCACTAGCCCTATAGACTGAGAAAAGTACTGCATAGTAGTGTTCATTAACTCCACAGATCCTATGTCTCCTCTACAAAATAACAAGATGTCATCAGCAAAAGAAAGGTGTGTGAGCTTCATTTTTTCACACTTTGAGTGATGGTTGAAGTTATGATTCTCTTGCATTTTCCTTAGAAGCCTACTCAAATATTCCATAACTATAACAAACAGATAAGGTGATATGGAATCACCTTGTCTGATTCCTCGTTTGGCTTGCAGTATGTTAGAATTCTCACCATTGATATTGTATCTGTAAGAAACAATTGTGGCTCTATTCATGATCCATCTTACAAACTGTTCAGGCAAACCAACTTCCATCAGGATTTTCTCAAGGGTTTTCCAATTAAACATGTCATATTCCTTTTGCAAATCAAGTTGCATACAACATCTGGGAGTACCATTCTTTCTGGAGTAACCTCTTATAAGCTCAAAAGCCAACAGGATATGGCTGTGGATTTGCTGGCCAGGAATAAAAGCAGCTTGGTTAGGACTGACAACACTACCAATGACTTTAGCCAGTCTAGAAGCTAACACTTTGGAATATATTTTGTAGACCAAAGTGCAACAGGCGATAGGCCTATAATCTTTAAGGGAGCTATCATCATCTTTTTTAGGGATGAGGGAGACAATAGTGCTATTAAAAGCTTTGAACATAGTATTGTTATTCAACCAGTAGCATATAGTTGCTATAAGGTCATGCTTGATAATACT
The DNA here is from genome assembly GCA_022829125.1 of Lathyrus tuberosus. Classification (NCBI taxonomy): domain Eukaryota; kingdom Viridiplantae; phylum Streptophyta; class Magnoliopsida; order Fabales; family Fabaceae; genus Lathyrus; species Lathyrus tuberosus. The sequence continues at coordinate 8,778,991 of JALAZF010000018.1, forward strand.
CCAACAGCTTTTAAAGAACTTAGCATTATAACCATCCAAACCTGGAGCCTTGTTATCACCAATGTCATGAAGAGCGGTGAAGATTTCTTTTTCTGTGACAGGAGCTATCAGATCTTTTCTCTGAGTTTGGTTGAGGGGTGCACCTTCCCTCATAACTCTCACATCTATCTGTTGCATATCCCTGTCTTCTTTTCCCATTAGTTGCTCATAGTACCTTAGCACTTCATCTTCAATTTCCTCTCTAGAGTAAAGATCACTCCCATCATCTTTTCTCACTTTTATCAACTTTTTAGTAGCCTTTGCCTTCAATGTAGCATGGAAATATCTATTGTTCCCATCACTAAGTTTTATCCAATCAACCTTGGATTTCTGACATACAATCTTTTCCTCTAAATCCCGCAGCTTTATAATCTCCTCTGTCTTATCTTTAACTTTTAAGATGATATTAGGATTCATATGATCATTAGCTAGCTCCATCTGCAATCTTTCCAGCTCAGTTCTAGTGGTAGTGATAGATCTCTTGACATCATTAAGAGGTTTACTCATCTGCTTAAGAATAGGCTTCAATCTTTTCAATTTTTCCCAAAGGACATAAGGAGGAGAACCTGTTATAGGGGCAGCCCAATTAGTAGCCACAGTCTCCTGGAAACCATTCAACTCAGTGGTACAATTTATGAACTTGAAATTGCTTTGTCTAGGTCTGATGGGATCTTTATTACACAACTGAAGGATGACATGATCTGAAACATTAGGGGGAAGATGATTCAGCTGGTAATTTCTGTTTTGGAACCACTTCACAGTTCCTAATACTCTGTCTATTCTAGAGTAAATAGGATCCTCCACATGTTTGTTATGCCAAGTGTAATAGTCACCACTATTATCCATCTCAGCAAGATTGCATCTATCCATCATGGCTTGTAAATCTTTAAATTCATTCTCCTTTATCATTCTTCCTTCAATTCTATCTTTGCTTCTGAGGACATTGTTGTAATCACCTATAATACACCATGGCTCCTTATTCTGAACAGGCAGCATATGTATATCCTCCCACAATTGCTTTATTTGCCCCAAGGTATTCATAGCATAAACCACTGTCATTTTTAATAGCTCCTTCCCATTGGCCTCACTTACTCTGCAATGTATGAACTGACTAGAGCAACTGTTAACCCTAATGTGAATAGCATTAGAATTCCAACAAATCCAGATCCTACCATTATCATGGTGGTGGTAATTATCAACATAGCAGTCATGAAGATTCAACTTTCTTCTGACCAGACTGACCCTAGCTTGCTTGACCCTCGTTTCCAGTAAAATACAAATATTGGGGTTTAAACTTAAGAGATGAGAGCTAATCTAGTTTACCACCCTTATTTAGCCCCCTCACATTCCATAAAGACAATCATGGAACAATGGTATTTTGCCCTAGGGGATTTATCAATTCCTCTAAGGCCCTGAATCCATTACTACAGTTAATTCTAGGTTTTTCAATGAGGGTCTGAGGTTGCTTACCCCTGTCTGAACCTCTACACTTGGGAGTGCTCCATATTTCTTCTACTTCATTGACTTTGGTACTATTTGCTGCAGGCACTATCTCTTCCTGATTGTTCACTTGCATTTCATGACTGGTGCTAGTTGTCTCCTCTTGGATGACCTCTTCTTTTTCCTGATTTTGGTTCATTACAGGCTTGTGTTTAGGCTTCCATTGATGATGAATCTTATTAGCAGCACAGTTGTGTCTAAACCTTTGACATTGGGCACATAATTTAGGTAACCTTCATACTCAATAGCTTGTTTGACTATCCTCCCTTCATGGTTTTGTATTGTGATTTCTTTGGTAACCTGCTGAGTAACATCAACTTCAATGAGCATTCTAGCATATGATACTCTCAATTTTTGAGCTGTGCATTCACCTGTAACAACTGGATTTCCAATAGCACTACCTATCTTATTCAAACTCTTTGCTCCCCAAAGTTCCAAGGGCAATTGAGGTATCTTTACCCAAATTGGTATAGCACGCATCATGTCTTCTTTCATATTAAAATCTGGTTTCCAATCCCTTAACAACATAGGCATATTCTTGATTGTATAGGGATCATTCATCAGGATTTCCTCTTTTTCTTTGAAGGACTTGAATCTCATAAGAAAATAACCATCATCATGGTACAGTAAATCAGGAAGCTTAACAGTATTCCAGTTCTTCATCATGAATGGCTTAACCATATTCATGCTCAATTCACCTCCTAAGACATACATGATAAGTGTACTTTCCCAATACCTAACCTCCAATTTAATGTATGTTTCTTCAATTTCCACTACAATTTCTCCATTAACAACTTTAGGTGGAATAAAATCAAGAGACATACCATTTGTGGCCTTGCAATTGTTGCTGATAACATCCACCCATAGTTTTCTTGGCTCTACAGTTGGAATTGCAAAATCTAAGGTTTTCTCACGTTCGTCAACTTTCTGAATCTCCTCTTCCTTCTTACTTGTATCGCTTTCTCGATCTTCTTGGTCAGATACATTGAACTCCGATTGCTCCTCTGGTACTTCCAGTTTCTGGCTGTGTTCCGGTGGAGGTTCCGGCGGCGGTGGTCCCACAGATCTAGGGGGTCTCCTCCGTCCCCTTCCTCTCCTTTTTCCCCTCATGAGTTCTCTCTATCTTTATTATTACAGTTGAGCATTTTACACATATTAAAAAAAAAGAATAATTGAAAAAGAGAATGATATTTTTATTAAAGTATCATTATCATGTATTGAAATGATAAAAGTAATACTACATCCGTTCCTTTTTATAATAGACAATTCATTTTTTAGGTTCATTAAACAATTAATGTATTTGGTCAGTTTATAGACTAGATATATTGATTATTCAATGAACCTAAAAAGTGAGTTGTCTCTTGTAAAAAAGAACGGAGGTAGTATTAATTAGAGGATAAAATTAAAAAAATTAATTAAAAATTAAAATAAATTATTCATTTTAAGACATTTTTTTATTTTAAATAAATTATTTATTGTAGAACGGAAAAAATATTATATTTTTTATTTTACCATTGAATATTTATTACGAGGTTTATCTCAATGTACTATGGACCGATCCTTTATGGACTAATCTATGTTGTGGTTATTTCAAAGCAATTCAATTTGGACCTTTTTTCCATGGATGGTGGTCGTTGCAATTATGATCCTTTATGGGATCTGGTGTCATGTTTTCAGAAAGCTAGTTACACTTTTCATTTTATTCGGAGATATTTTTCAAACACATTTAACAAAAATATTGTAAATAAAACATCTCTATTTTACTTAAAAAATATTTGAAGATGCTTTATAGAATTTCAAAAATATATCTCTAATATTCGGAGATGCATTATCTAATTTCAAAAATATATCTTCATTGAGGTTCGTTACAGCTTTCAAATTTATAGCTCTAACCGAGGCGGTTGCATTATAAATTTTCCATTATGAACTGAGTCAGGTTATCAATATCCTCCGATACATGTGCCCCATATATCAATTAGAAAGAAAGCAAAGAACTCAATCAATACCATTTAATTGCACGTATTTATGTTGGATAAAGATATCACAATGGGAATCTGCATTCATTGTGATGAATCGCCACTTATCCCTAAATCCAACAACTCGGATTCTGTTACATGGTCGCCCAACTCTGATTCAAAATACAATAATCAAAATCATACTACCTCCGTCTCAAATTATAAAAGGTTTTGGACATTTCACACAAATTACAAATTTTAATTATTATTTTATGGAAAAAATAAAGTAGGTACGATTTTACAGTAATATCCCTTATAATTACACAAAAGAGAAAAATTAAAAGAGTTAAATAAATAAATAATAATAAATCCTTGAGGATATATTAAAAAAAATGTCATTGAAAAAGTAAAATGACTTATAATTTGAGACAAATTTATTTAATAAAATAACTTATAATTTGGAACAAATAATTTGTAAGAACAATAATTTTTATGGAAGGGCATCTCCAAATTTTGGAGATTTATTTTCTGATAAAGTATTTGAGATAAAAATAGGAGTGTTTCATTTACGAAGTGATAAAATATATTTATAAAAGGTTTGCATGAAAATACATGATGAGTTGTTTCTACTACTACCAAAAGATTAGGGTTTACTAGAGAGACAAAATAAAAATAAAAGATAAAAATAACATCATTTAATTTCTTACTCAAAGATTAGAGCAGCCAAAGCTTAAATACAGAAATATCTTAATGGGCCTAAAACTGTGGATTAACCCACTTGAAGGAAAGAAATAAAAATAACATGAATAATATTATATTAGCTCATAATAAAGTCTTGCTGCCAAATTGGTTTCTTTGTAATTCTGTTGGGCCTATTCAGCCCTCTAACACCACTATCCGGCCCAGCAATAACCTTGTCCTCAAGGTTAGATGTAGAAGATTGCGGCCTAAAATCTTCCAAACCCGGTCCATTGAGGGAATTTGAAATCCAAGTAGGTGCTAAATTTCCACTGAATTTGAACGAGGGATTAGGAGGAAAGGGGGGAAAATTAGCATGTGGGTGGGAATCTTGAGCAGTGTGCCCACTGGGTTTGGTCATATCAACCGGCTGTAAAGGAGAGGGTGGGGGAACGTGTCTTGGACACGTGGTGCCAGATGGAGAGTTGGGAAAGAGACGTTGGGGATCGGATGGTGAAGGGGAAGGCGTGAGGTTTACGGTTGGAGAAAAGGCTAGCTGGGCAAGTGGGTTAGGTGGGAAAGGAGGTAAAGTGGAAACGTTTTCCAAAACATTGGATACCAGCTGTTCCCCATAAACCGAATCCAAAGGGGAAGAGAGAGAAGCACGTGGGCCTTGAGTAACCGTGTTGGGACAAAGAGAGCGGGACACGTGGCTGGTCATTGAGGGCTCAGATGGGGTGGGTGAGGGATTATGTGGATTCAACGGTTTATCAGTGGCTAAAGGAAAAATTTGTGGTAATAGATCCTGATAAATAGAGGTGTCGGTCAGCTTCTTTGCACTTTCACTTCCATTTTGTACCCTAGTTTCACAAGACTTCTTCTCTCTTGTCTTCAGATTTTTTTCAAGTGTAATCTGAACATTACTTCTAACCTCTTGTTCAGATTCATTTGCACGTTGACCCATTTCTGATTCCTGAGGAACCTCTTCTAACGGATCATCACTCCAAGAATCCGAAACTTCAGTATCATCAGAAAGTGGAACCAGATCATGATTTGGGTTACTGCCATAATAACGACGCAGCTGGGAAACGTGAAACACCGGATGTATGCGAGACGAACTTGGGAGCGCGAGTTCGTAGGCCAAAGACCCTACGCGACGCAAAATGACAAATGGTCCAAAGTAACGTTTTGATAGCTTCTGCGATTTTCGGCGATGAACAGATGTCTGGCGATATGGTTGTAGGCGGAGCCACACATAGTCACCCACAAGAAAGGTACACTCTTTTCTTGTTTTTGTTAGCCTGGTGTTGCATGATTTGTTGACTCCTTGTGAGATTGATCTTTAAGTTGGTAAGAATCAATTGTCTTTTGTGCAGGGAGAGGTCTAATGAAGGGATGTTAGCCTGGCCCCTGATGTAGTCTTGTGTAGTAGGCGGTTCACGTCCATATAAAGCCTCGAAGGGTGTCATCTTGATTGCTGAATAGAATGTGGAGTTGTGCCAGTACTCTGCAAGATGTAGATATTTTAACCAAGTCCGCGGATGATCACTTATGAAACACCGCAGGTATGTCTCTAAACTTCGATTCACCACCTCTGTTTGTCCGTCGATTTCGGGGTGATAAGCCGTGCTATATTTCAGGAGTGTTTCTTGCACACGGAATAATTCCTTCTAGAAAGCACTTAAGAACAAAGGATAGTGGTCAGACACAATGGATTTTGGTACTCCATGTAAACGACAGATTTCTACAGCAAAACGACGTGTTAAGTCTTGAGCTGCGAAGCGGGTCGGCAAAGCGACAAAGTGGACAAACTTGGGGAGTCTATCGCATATAACCCAGATGACGGTGTGGCCAAACGACTTCGGAAGGTGTGCTATGAAGTCCATTGAAAGGTCTTCCCAAACTTTCTGTGGTATCTCAAGGGGTTGTAATAAGCCTTGTTTTTATGTTGGCAGGTACTTGTTTTGCTGACATATCAGACAAGATTGAACAAATTGTTTGACATCCTTATAAAGGCCAGGCCAGAGGAAAGTAGCTGATATGCGGTTCAACGTGGGTTTCAAACCAGAGTGACCTGTTGTTGGTGTGTTGTGGAATTCTTTGAGGATGTTGGTGCGAAAATCGTGTGCCCCTGGTAAGAAAATTCGGTCTTTGAAATATAATAGTCCATTTGTGAAACGATAGACTACCTGCATTTTTGAATCACTTTGACATTTGTTAACAAGATCTTTCCCTTCACTTGTTTCAGTATAAAACTGTTTGAGGCGGATAATGAGGTCAGGGATTGGAGTAGAGAGGGACAGCATGATGGAAGGATCTTCCGAGTCTCGACGACTCAAGGCATCGGCGGCTTGATTCGTTTTACCAGGTTTGTAAAATATCTCGAAACTAAATCCTTGTAACTTGGTAGTCCATTTCTGCTGTTCTGGTGTTTGAATTGTTTGTGCGAGGAGGTTCTTTAAACTCTTCTGATCTATATAAATATGGAAATGTTGACCAATAAGATACTGACGCCATTTCTTGACAGCCTCTGTAATGGCGTACATTTCTCGCACATAAACTGAAGATGCTTGCATGCGGGGACGCATTTTCTTGCTGAAGAAGGCCAGGGGATGTCCATCTTGGGAGAGTACTGCACCAATCGCCACTGCAGAAGCGTCTGTTTCAACAGTGAAGGGTTTGCTGAAGTCAGGAAGAACAAGAACTGGAGTTTCTGTCATTTTTTTCTTTAATATTGTAAAAGCTGTATTTGCCTCTGTGGACCATGTAAACTTATTGAAACGTAATAAATCGGTGAGCGGAGCGGCGAGTGTGGCGTAATGATGGACGAAACGTCTATAAAAACCAGTGAGGCCCAAAAAACCCCTGAGCATCATGAGTAAACGTGGCTTCGGCCAATCGATGATTGATTGAATCTTGTCCGGATCAGGGTGAACTCCATGTGATGAAATAATATGACCTAGATAATCAACCTTAGGAACTGCAAAAACACACTTAGAAAGTTTTGCAACAAAATGATTTGAAGCAAGTAAATCCAAGATTAAAGTCAAATGAAGTAAATGGTCTGAATAACAATTGCTGTAAATGAGAATATCATCAAAGAAAACAAGAATAAACCGTCACAAGTAAGGACGTAAAAGGTCATTCATTGCCGATTGAAAAGGACTAGGAGCATTAGTCAAACCAAAAGGCATAACTAAAAACTCGTAGTGCCCATCAAAGGTTCTAAATGCCGTTTTGTGAGTGTCTTCCGGTATGACCCTAATTTGATGGTAGCCCGACCTTAAGTCGATCTTTGAAAACAAAGTAGCAGAACCCAACTCATCAAAGAGCTCATCTAGGGTAGGTATAGGGAAACGATCATGCACCGTGACTGCGTTTAGGGCGCGATAATCCACACAAAAACGCCATGAGCCATCTTTCTTTCTAACTAGTAAAACGGGTGAAGAGAAAGGGCTAGTACTCGGTTTTATAATACCCTCTGAAAGCATATCATGAATGATTTTGGTCATTGCTTCTTTTTGTGAATGAGGATAGCGGTAAGGCTTGACATTGATTGGAGAAGTGTTTGGTACGAGGGGAATGTGGTGATCATGTGGTCTGGTTGGGGGAAGTCCATGGGGTGTTTGGAAAACAGTTGGGTAAGTATTTATGAGGTCAGTTATTTCAGGTGGGTAATCAGAGGTTTTGGGGTTGGAGGTTGGGCTGTGTTCAGAGGTAGGTTTGCATAAAAGAAGGTGAATGGATGCAATAGAATCAGTGTGTAAGAGGTGGCATAGTTGGCTGAAAGTAGAAGGAATTGGGTTTTGGTTGGTGTCACCTGAAATAGTGATGTTTTTGTTATCATGGCTAAACGTCATCTTTGGGATAGAAAAATCTGCCATAATAGGACCAAGTTTTCTCAGCCACTCCATGTCTAACACAACATCAGCACCTTCAATTGGGAATAAATGGAATGGAATGAAGAATAAATGTGTCTGTAAGGTGATAGGGACTTGAGAGCATAAACCAGCACAATGTAGTTTGGAGCCATTTCCTACCATAACAGAAAAATTGGGGATGGTCTGATGGGGAATTTGTAAATGGTGAGCAATGCGGGGTTGAAGTATGTTATGAGTGCTGCTTGTATCAATGAGGGCTGTCACCGGTAAGCCATCAATTAATCCTTTAAATTTCAATGTTTTGGGAGAGAATTCCCCACTCACAGCTTGTGGAGATAACTGAAAATATGTTTCAACAATATCTTGAGGTGGAGATTTGCTTTCCACAACTTCAGAATTTTCTAAAGTGTTTTGTGGAATAGTAGTATGTGAGTCCTCCTCCTCCACAAGTAGCAGAAATTTTCCAGCTGAACATTTGTGGCCAGGTATAAATTTTTCATCACAATTGAAACATAGCCCTTGTGCTCTACGTTCAGCTTGCTGTGCTGGCGAGATTCTTCGTATAGGGAAGCGAGTAGGGGGGATGGGATGTTGATGTGAGGGCTGTTTGAGGAGGTATAATTGCTGGTTTAGGGGTGGCGGTTTGTGAGGTTGGGGCTTGATGTGGTGTATAAGTGGTTTTGAACTTGGGCTTTGAGTCTTTTATCTTGGCTTCTATGAGCTTTGCCAAACCAATAGCATGTGAGATTGAGTGGGGTCTTTGGACAGCTAATTCATTTCTAATTTCTGGAATTAATCCCGAAATAAAACAATTTAGAATAACATCAGGAGGTAATCCAATCACTCTATTCCCAAGTTTCTCAAAATTTGCTTGATATTCTGTAACAGTACCATGCTGTCGCAATTTAAACAATTGTGCTTGGGGGTTCTCATATGTAGAGGGACCAAAACATAATTCCATAGCTCTAGAGAAAGCTTCCCAAGTGGTAAGTTCATTACTTTGAAACATCCACTTATACCAACCAAGAGCATCTCTTTTCATATAAAATGCAGCCATTGGTAAACGATTCTCATGAGGTATATTATAAAAAGCAAAAAATTGTTCTGCTTGGAAAAGCCATTCCAACACATCACTTCCATAAAAAACACTTAGCTCAATTTTGGGTTGTCTAAAATGCAAGTTTTGCATTTGTGTGGGTTGTTGAAAGTTAAGGTATGGGAAATTAGGAAAAAAAAGGAGGTTGTATCAAGTGGCTGTATTGGGAAGAATACAGATGTTGTTGTCTGAGAAGGGGTGGTGGCTGTGTATAATGTGGTGGAAATGGGTTGGTGAAAGTGCGAGAAAAAGGTTGAAATGCAGAATTTGCAGAAAATATGGTTGGTGTAGGCCTAGTAAAAGATAAAGGTGGTGGTGGTGGTGGTGTATGTAGTTGTGTCGAACTTAGGGTTGAGTTGATGTGTGAAAGAGAAGATGTTAATGGAATAATAGAGTTACCTATTTCAGATCTGGGTGTAGCAATAGGAGTACATCTAGAAATAGTAGTTGCTGATGTAGTGGCAGAGCTGGAATTTGTAGCAACAGCACTCATTGCAGCAAATTATTGAGTCATGAGAGCTGTGAGAGCAGCAAAGTTGTTGTTCATGGCTGACTCCAAGTTGTTGTGATTGTTGTGGATTTGACCAAGTTGTAAAGCAACAGCTTGGTTGTTAGCTGCTATAGAGGATTTAAGGTTTTCATGGGTAGTGATTAGGTTTTCAATGCGTTGATTTGTGGCTTGTAGAGTATCATCTAGGTCTTTGGGTGTGGGATTGGTGAGTTTAGGAGGCATTGAGGAAAAAGATGAAAGCACCAATGATGAGTTATTTCTACTACTACCAAAAGATTAGGGTTTACTAGAGAGACAAAATAAAAATGAAAGATAAAAATAACATCATTTAATTTCTTACTCAAAGATTAGAGCAGCCAAAGCTTAAATACAGAAATATCTTAATGGGCCTAAAACTGTGGATTAACCCACTTGAAGGAAAAAAAATAGAAATAACATGAATAAAATTATATTAGCCCATAATAAAGTCTTGCTGCCAAATTGGTTTCTTTGTAATTCTGTTGGGCCTATTCAGCCCTCTAACGATACATCAATGAATTCCATAAATATTTTTTACTTTTAAGTGTGGAGGAAGCATCCTGTTAGGTGAAAAGAGTAACCATGTATATAAAATTTTTTAGAATTTTTCTGTTCGTTATGTTTAAGTTGTCCCTGACAAAATAAATAAAAGTTTTATTTAATTATGATTTAACTATAATAAATTTATTAGGGTTAAATATAGTTATATTTTATTTTTAGCTTCTTAAAAAAATTATTTTAAAGAATGATCCTTTTAAAAAATTTCACACACACTTTTGGTTTCTTTTATAATTTATCAACGGTTTTTATAATTAAACGACAGAATTATCGACGATTTTAGCGACTAAAACACATAATTAGTGACGATTTAACGACGATTTTAGTAAGAGAGATAAAAAATATGAATGAAATTTTTTGGAAGGATCATTTTTTAAAGAAATTTAAAAATATATATATATATTTAATAGGACCACAAACATATTTAATCAAATTTATTATAAGGTTTATATACAATTTTATCTTAAAAATTTGAGGCATTGTGTTTTAGTTTATATTTCACACTCTCAAGAGAAATCTATTAGGCATCCTACAAAGTAAATCTCACACTTAGGGGTGTTCATTGGTTCGGACAAATTCGAACCAAACCGGAATCCAAACCAAACCAATGTGTTTGGGTTGAGTATTTTTCCAGTTCGGACAAAAACCGAACCAAACCATTTAAAACTGATGTTAATTGGTTTGGGCAACGGATTTCTAAATTGCTACCTGTAAACCCGAACCAAACTAATAACAATAAACATAATTAATTCATATAATAAATTATTAATTTTAATTGAGTTATTACTTATTTATTTGAATAAAGAGAATACTTTTTATAGCAATTACCAAGTACAAACCATAATAAAAAAAATAAAGAGGCATAGTCTCTGTACATTTCCAATGAAAAACGGAACGACATCTTTCAAATTATCACAAGCCTATCAATCAATGATGAAATATAGAGAAACCAAACATCACAACCATTATAAATCAAACTCATAAATTACAAATTATAAGTATCCGCAAACCACAAGCTTCTTCCCAAATCGCAAAACCTCAAATCACAAGTATTTGCAAACTCCAAACCTTCAATAACTTAAAACAATTTACTGCCACGGATATTTGCAGTAAATTATTAGATTCATACAAGGAGCATAACTTTTGAGTTATTTTTTCATTTTTATTTTGTTTTAATAGTAAATATCTAATATAAATTCATGTATTTGATGCATTTTATCGATTTTCTAAAAAATGTTAGTATTAAATATATGATTTTATCGAATTATTTAGTAATATTTGGTATATACAAATATTTTTTTATGTATTTTTACGATATTTTTCATAAAATTTGGTATCTAACATGAGTTTACTCATTTTTTTCATAATGTCCGATAAAAAGTATAATGGATATCGGATATTTCTAAGTTGTTGGTAGGCTAAAAAGGTTGATACCAAAATTTTTAAAAAATGAGGTATGTTATACGGGTGTGGCTGGATTTTTTTAAAATTCGGTAGGTAATATTGTTTTTAATTTTTTTTTTTTTGTGTGTTTAGTAGGAGAAAATAAAGAGGTGGTAAAGTGGTACTTAGATTAAGCGAGGCACCTATTGCAAAGAGCTTTGGCGGAGATGATGGAGACAGTAATTTTCACATTGGGTGGATTGAGTAGTTTTCACTGGTTGTCATCATAGGAGGATTGAGCAGTCTCATGAACCCTGTACTCCCCAGCATAGAGGAGGTATAATTGTTCGGTCCAAATATCATGAAGTTGATTCATATGTTGTCGTAATTGATTATGTTGAGCTAAAGGCTCATGAGGAATTGTCTGATTAGGCTGATACAGAGGTGTCTGAGCAAAGCGATACAAGTGACGATCATGATGTTCCTGCAGGTGGGGGGCCCCCTTTAGGGCCCTCTAACCCTACCTTACTAATAGAGTGTGTCGATTGTGTTGCTTTTAGATTATTGCAGGTAGAGATATAAATATTTATTTTACAAATATTTATGCTTTATTTCTTACAGGACTGTGCTCCATTGAAGGTTCCCACTCGTGGTTCGAAGCTGGAGAAATTCTCGGTAGTGCAAATTCTAAATGAGGTTATGGCAGTTGTCGCTGATGATAGCCTACTATCGCTAGTTGATTGTTCACTCATTATGCTTGAAGCTTCATTGTTATCTACTTTTGTTGAGCATTGACATAGGGAGACACCTACATTTCATCCTTTATTTGGTGAGATGAGGATTACGTTGGACGATGTCTCCAGCCTCTTTCATCTCACCCTTGCTGGTAACTTCTTCACCCCTCCGTTGATGAACTAGGAGATTGCAACTATGGTTGTTGAGACATACTGTGGTGTTACAATAGATCAATATCACATTGTATCTAGAAGCAATAAAATAACGCATGTCAAGAATCGTCATCTGTAACACCCAAAAAATTTAGAATTATTTATCTAAATGAATTGTTTGTGATTTATTAAGGAATTATGTGATGTATGATGATGTGTGATGAAGCATTGTTGTGAGAGAGTCGATTATTAGAATTATTTAGATATGAATAATTTAGTTATATTATTTAAATTTATAATAATAATTAAAATAAGAATATTAAAGTGAAAATAAGGATAAGGGCATAGTGGTAAGAGTGTGTGAGTTAAGTGAGGGCATAAAAGGCAAGCCATAGAAAGGGTCATAGGGTTAAACAAGTAAGACAAGGAAAGAGAATTCATTATGTATGATCGTAACATTTGAGAAGAACGAAAGAGAGGTTAGGGCTTACAGAGAACCAAGAGGAGAACTCAGTAGAACGCAAAAGAAGAGAGTCAATCGCTAGGAATCGAGGTAAGGGGTGTAATCCTAGTTTATTATGATTGATAGATGGTTAAGATAGATGTAGGTTTTATCTTATATGATGAATTGATAAAAGTATGATGAAAAATATGGCGAAATTGTTGATGTTGATTTTTTGCAATGTTGATCCTTGATGAATTGGTGCAATGGTTATGAATTGTTGTTAATCTTTGATACTATACCATAATAAGTGATTTTAGAATGATTAGATAGCAGAAAATTGATATAATTATGAAACTATGCTTGAGAAATAGATGAATAATATGTGTTTAATCCCCTTGGATGATGTGCTATATGTTATGATATGTTTTGGGGTTGTTGGAGGTCAAAATAGGGGGTTTTCTGGGCTCTGCTACGGCCCGTAGCACCTACTACGGGTGGCCCTAGAAGCCCCTTGGATTGTGGCATCATAAACGTGCCCAAAGTGAGTTTTTGGCGAAGGCGTGCTACGGGCCGTATCCTCTTCTACGGGCGGCCGTAGTAGGTCCCTAGAATTGGCACTACGAAATCGTTTTTGCCATAACTTTGTAATCGTAAGTCCAAATCGAGTTTCGTTCGAAGCGTTGGAAAGCTAACGCGAATTACTATCAAATGAAATTACTTCCAGAGGCTGATCATGATAATTAGTTGATAATTTTGATATTTTAAATGAATTTTGAACTTGAAACTTGTTTCTCTTCCGACGATTTTTGTTTAATCTTTTTAACCATGTATCCAATTGACGAGCCGTTTGAAGTGTTAGAAAGCTAACGCTCAAAGCTATAACATAGTAGTAATAAGTGAAATGTTTAAATATTATTTCTATGCCTACTGTATTAATGAAGTGTTTGTTTACATGTTCGGACAATGAATCGTTGTATTGTTGTGCTAATATTATGTGATAATGATGTTGCTATGTTGATACTATCATGATGTTGTTGTTGAGATGTTTAATTGATGAAGTTTGATGTTGTTGTTATGATGAAGTTTGATGTTGTTGTTATGATGTGATGTTGATGATGTTGCTAAGATGTTGATGTTGGTGATGTTGCTATGATGATTGAAATTGATGATATGTATGTTTAATGTGTATAAATGCTATATGATGATTATGATGTTTCTATGAAGTGTGACACCCTTAAGTGGTAATTTTATTTTATTTAATTTCCATATGTTACGAGAAATATATGTTGGGTTAGAAGGGTGTTAAATTAGTGGTATCAGAGCAGGTCGGTCCGTCCGACCAGGTTGTTTAATTATGTTGTTCCCTAGTATGCGACATGTGTGTGAAAACACTGTCGATGTTTGTTTTGTTTTTCATTTGCGGGTTGGGGATGAAACAAGTGGGGGAGAAGCTTGTGCTTCTCCAAGATGCTTCTAGTGTGAAGTGATGGCTCAGTGTGTCGTTGGACACTATTATAGTTTGGTAAAGATGGTTTATGCCCCATCATGATTGTCAGATGTCTATTGACAAATTGAGGAACTGGTCACCCTTAATCTCTTGTTGATAATAGACGGGATCATGTTGGATGGAATAGACGTGTCTTTCCAGCTTAGATGGTGTGTACATTGAATTGTTTGAAGTTAAGCCAAGTGCTTACGGATTGTTTTGATGAGTCGATGCAGATTCTTATACCTGAAGATGAGGCGAATTTGAGTTTCTTGTCCGTCGGTCTAGTTGGGATGTTTCTGGGGGAGAACAATCAAGTATTGTTGGTGGTTGCTTCTCAGGGAGTAAAGAGCAAGGTGACGGCTAGAGATATGCCAGTGGTGTGTAATTCCTGATGTTTTTCCTGAAGTATGTGTGAGTTGCCTTTAGAGTGTGGATCTGGGTTTGGTGGTAGAGAGTTGATGTTGTTGTCTGCTAAGCCAGTGGATGAAGTTCTAGAAGATGAAGCCTTGATGTTTGTAATGTTTGCATCGTTACAAGTTGGTCGTGAAGTTAGACATGTTGAATTACCTGTTGTCTGTGAATTTCTAGATGTATTTCCAGACGACATAAGTGATTTGCCTTCATAGCACGAAGTGGGATTTGCTATCGACCTAGTACTTGATATGAGTCCGATGTCAATGACTTCATACATAATGTATGCTTTAGAGTCATGTGAATTGAAGAAATAGTTGGAAAAATTACTTGAGAAGAGGTTTGTTCGACCAAGTGTTTCTCTGTGGGATGCACCTGTGTTGTTGATTAAGAAGAAGGATGGAAGTATGAGGTTATGTGTTGACTACAGGCAGTTGAATAAGGTGACTATCAAGAATAAGTATTCACTTCCGAGAATTGATGACTTGGTGGATCAGTTGGTTGGTGCCTGTGTTTTCAGCAAGATAGACTTGAGGTCTGGTTATCATCAGATTCGGGTTAAACCAGATGATATTTAAAAGGTGTCTTTCAGGACTCGGTATGGACACTATGAGTACTTGGTGAATGTTGTTCGGTGCCTCCAATGCACCAGGTTTGTTCATGGAGTATGTGAATCAAATTTTTCATGATTATTTGGATAAGTTTGTCGTGGTCTTCATTGATGATATTCTAATCTACTCTAAATCAGAAGGAGAGCATGCTGAGCATTTATGAATTATGTTACAAGTGTTGAAAGAGAAGAAGTTGTATGCAAAACTGTCAAAATGTGAGTTCTGGTTGAAGGAAGCGAGTTTCCTTGGCCATGTGATATCTAGTGGTGAAATTTCTGTGGATCCTTCTAAAGTTGATGCTATGTTGTAATGGGAAACTCCGAAGTCGGCTACTAAGATTCGAAGCTTTCTTGGTTTGGATGGTTATTACTGCAGGTTTATTGAGGGTTTTTCTAAGTTGGCGTTACCGTTGACTCAGTTAACTCGAAAGGGTCAAGCTTATGTGTGGGATGTTGCGTGTGAAGAAAGTTTTGTGAAATTAATGAAGAAGTTAACGACTGCTCTGGTATTGATTTTGCCCAATCTGAGTGAGTCCTTTGTGGTATATTATGATGCGTTAAAGATGGGACTTGGAGGTGTGATGATGCAGAATAGTCAAGTTGTTGCTTATGCTTCTAGACAACTGAAAGTTCATGAAAGGAATTATCCTATGCATGACTTAGAATTAGCAGTTGTAGTGTTCGTGTTGAAAATTTGGAGACATTATCTTTTTGGCTCTAAATTTGAGGTGTTTAGTGATCATAAGAGTCTGAAGTATTTGTTCGATCAGAAAAAGTTGAATATGAGGTAGAGAAGGTGGCTTGAACTTCTGAAAGATTATGATTTTGATTTGAGTTACTATCCTGGTAAAGAAAATATGGTAGTTGATGCTTTGAGTAGGAAGTCCTTGCATATGTTGATGCTGATGGTGAGAGAGTTGGAATTGATCGACCAATTCAGAGACATGAGTTTAGTATGTGAGGAGACTCCTAATAGTGTGAAGTTGGGTATGGAAACTAACTAGTAGTGTTCATGAAGAAATCAAAGGAGGTCAGAAATATGATTTGAGGTAGGTTGATCAGAGGACCTTGATTAACCAAGGTAACGGAGGTGAATTCCGAGTTGATGAGAATGGTGTGATGAGGTTCAGAGATAGAGTGTGTATTCCAGATGTTCCAGAAACTAAGAAGACTATTCTTGAAGAAGGACATCGAAGTAGGTTGAGTATTCATCCCAGTGCTACAAATATGTATCAGGATTTGAAGAAGTTATTTTGGTGGCCAGGTATGAAGAAAGATATTGTTGAATTTGTTTACGCGTGTTTGACTTGTAAGAAGTCAAAGATTGAACATCAGAAGCCTCTGGGTCTGATGCAACCGTTGAATATTCCATAATGGAAGTGGGATAGTATTTCCAAGGATTTTGTGTCGGATTTGCCGAAGACTACGAGGGGAATGATTCGATTTGGGTGATTGTGGATAGATTGACTAAGTCGGCTCATTTCTTGCCGATGAAGATTAATCATTCTATGCAGAAGTTAGCTGAGATGTACATTGAGGAAATTGTGAAGTTTCATGGGATACCTTCGAGCATTATGTCAGATAGAGATCCGAGATTTACGTCGAGGTTTTGGGGAAGTTTGCAGAATGCCTTGGGTACTAAGTTGAGGTTGAGTTCTACATATCATCCGCAAACGGACGGTTAGACAGAGAGGACCATCCAGTCTTTGGAGGATTTGCTTAGGGCTTGTGTGTTGGACCAAGGAGGATCTTGGGATAGCCACTTGTCGTGGATTGAGTTTACGTACAACAACAGTTTTCGTGCTAGTATTGGAATGACACCATATGAAGCTTTGTATGGTAGGAGGTGTAGAACTCAATTGTGTTGGTATGAGTCAGGAGAGAGTGTTGTACTCAGACATGAGATTGTGCAGGAGACGACTGAGAAGATCGAGATGATCCAAGATAGGATGAGAGCTTCACAGAGACGTCAGAAGAGTTATCATGATAAGAGGAGGAAAGCACTTGAGTTCCAAGAGAGATATCATGTGTTTTTGCGGGTTACGCCGATAACTGGTATTGGTCGAGCTTTGAAGTCTAGAAAGCTCACTCCACGCTTTGTTGGTCCATATCAGATTATGCAGAGGATACGAGAAGTCGCCTATCGGATTGCTTTGCCGCCGCCGCTTGAAAATCTTCATGACGTGTTTCATGTATCACAATTGAGAAAATACATTCTAGATCCTTCGTATGTGATCCAAATGGATGATGTACAGGTGAGAGATAACCTGACAGTTGAAGCATCACCCATGCAGATAAAAGGTCGGGAAGTGAAGCAGTTGCGGGGTAAAGAGATTGCCTTGGTGAAGGTAGTGTGGGGTGAACTATCTGGTGAAAGTATGACTAGGGAGCGTGAGGATCAGATGAGAGAGTCCTATCTGACTCTGTTTTCCTCAGGTAATTTTCGGATACAAAAATTCTTTAAGTGGGGGAGAGTTGTAACCCTAAAAAATTTAGAATTATTTATCTAAATGAATTGTTTGTGATTTATTGAGGAATTATGTGATGTATGATGATGTGTGATAAAGCATTGTTGTGAGAGAGTCAATTATTAGAATTATTTAGATTTAAATAATTTAGTTATATTATTTAGATTTATAATAATAATTAAAATAAGAATATTAAAGTGAAAATAAGGATAAGGGCATAGTGGTAATAGTGTGTGAGTTAAGTGAGGGCATAAAAGGCAAGCCATAGAAAGGGTCCTACGGTTAAACAAGCAAGACAAGGAAAGAGAATTCATTCTACATGATCGTAACATTTGAGAAGAACGGAAGATAGGCTAGGGCTTATAGAGAACCAAGAAGAGAACTCAGTAGAACGCGAAAGAAGAGAGTCAATCGCTAGGAATCAAGGTAAGGGGTGTAAGCCTAGTTTATTATGATCGATAAGTGGTTAAGATAGATGTAGGTTTTGTCTTATATGATGAATTGATAAAAGTATGATGAAAAGTATGGCGAAATTATTGATGTTGATTTGTTGCAATGTCAATCCTTGATGAATTAGTGCAATGATTATGAATTGTTGTTAATCTTTGATACTATGCCATAATAAGTGATTTTAGAATGATTAGATAGCAAAAAATTGACATAATTATGAAATTATGCTTGAGAAATTGATGAATAATATGTGTTTAATCCCCTTGGATGATGTTCTATATGTTATGATATGTTTTAGGGTTGTTGGAGGTCAAAATATGGGGTTTGGGATCTGTTGTAAGGCTGAAAAATAGGAGAGATCGCACAAAATTGCGAGAAAATGGGGGGTTTTTGGGCTCTGCTACGGGTGGCCATAGCAGCCCCCTGGAATGTGGCACTAGAAACATGCCCAAAGTGAGTTTTTTGGCCAAGGCATGCTACGGGCCGTATCCTCTGCTACGGGCGGCCGTAGTAGGTCCCTGGAATTGGCACTGCGAAATCATTTTTGCCATAACTTTGTAACCGTAAGCCCAAATCGAGTTTCGTTCGAAGTGTTGGAAAGCTAACGCGAATTACTATCAAATGAAATTACTTCCAGATGCTGATCATGATAATTAGTTGATACTTTTGATAGTTGAAAGGAATGTTGAACTTGAAACTTGTTTATCTTCCGACGATTTTTGTTATATCTTTATAATCGTGTATCCAATTGACGAGTCGTTTGAAGTGTTAGAAAGCTAACACTAAAAGCTATAACATAGTAGTAATAAGTGAAATGTTTAAATATTATTTCTATGCCTACTGTATTGATGAAGTGTTAGTTTACATGTTCGGACAATGAATCGTTGTATTGTTGTGCTAATATTATGTGATAATGATGTTGCTATGTTGATACTATCATGATGATGTTGAATTGATGAAGTTTGATGTTATTGTTATGATGAAGTTTGATGTTGTTGTTATGATGAAGTTTGATGTTGTTGTTATGATGTGATGTTGATGATGTTGCTAAGATGTTGATGTTGGTGATGTTGCTATGATGATTGAAATTGATGATGTGCATGTTTAATGTGTATACATGCTATGTGATGTTGATTATATGATGAATACATGAATGATGATGTAATTGACTAGCCGTGGTCGAATTATTAATGTTGTTGTGCATCATGCATTCATAGCATTTTGGACGTTGGTCCGCCCGTGTTGTTTGGACGTTGGTCCGCCCGTGTTATTTGGAGGTTGGTCTGCTTATGTTGAGCCTCAATCTCATTGTACGGATTAGGTGCGTTTATGTTGTGCTCTGGTTCCAAGAGGGAATCGATCCTATGGTGGGGATCTTTGGAGGATGATGAACCAGGTGTTCATAAATAATTTGGTACCACATGCAGTGAGTCAGTGTTGTGCATTAAAATTCTATGGGGCATTTGCATGCGTTTTGTTGATGAGATGTGATATGATGATATTTTAGACTATGTGATTCTATGATGCTTTATGACGAAAGATGTATACGTGCTATTATAGTGTGTAGGTACGAGTATGATTTGTTTATAAATGATTATATGTTAATATGATGATGATGTTACTACTAAGTCTTTTCCTTATATCTTTTATAATGAATTGTGATTACTCACCCTGCCTGTTTGAATGTTGCCTCCACGTGGGTAACGCGCAGATGCTCTGGAGTAGCTTGTAGAAGCGTTGAAGATAGCTTCGGAGTATTTTATTAGTTTTCATTAATTAGAAGGTGTCTTACTCTGATATGTAACATCGTGTTGGGAACGCTAGTTATGTGAATGTTGTGTTTCCTTGACTAACATATTTTATGAGGATTTTGAAGATATCGAACTATTGTAATTCCAAATTGGATGGGACTAAAATTATTATGAGTTTGTTTTATCGAGGAGCTTATTATGACAATGATTCCGCTGCGAATATTATGTTTCCTTGACTAACATATTTTATGAGGATTTTGAAGATGTCGAACTATTATAATTCCAAATTGGATGGGACTAAAATTATTATGAGTTTATTTTATCGAGGAGCTTATTATGACGATGATTCTACTGCGATGTTTTTGCTTTTTAAAATATGTGTTGATATATAATAAGTTGTTATTTCTACATGATGCAACTTGTGTTTCGGAGCAGCATGATAATTATGATGTTTCTATGAAGTGTGACACCCTTGAGAGGTGATTTTATTTTATTTAATTTTCATATGTTACGAGAAATATATGTTGGGTTAGAAGGGTGTTACATCATCCATTTGGCACGTCCTTGACGCCTGAGCTAGAGATTAGTAATGAACTTCTAACTTCTAAGACTATGTCATAAAACACCTTGGAATAAAATGACTGTTTTGAAAAACTTCACGATCTAACTACTTTTGAATCTAGGACCACGACTCTTCCCCTCATCTAAGTAAATCTCCAATAGGATAGAAATCACAATTTCCAATAGCCTCTACATCTATAATATCTTTGATATAGTCATGCAAAAAAATAGAAAACTAAGATAAGTAAAGGTGTCTTGAAGACTTGCAAAACAGTTAACTTTATGGAGCTTTACTAGATATTCTCTTGAATGTTTAACTTCCCTGTGAGGCATCAATATACTCCCAATGTGAAAGATTATGATGCATATCACTTTCTTGCCCATTTTTACTCTTTTTTACTCTTTTTTTTGGCTTGTACGACTTCACTGGTGATGGACACTTAGAAGTTGTACATGGATATGTAAGTTCAGGACCTTTTTCTTAATCACTTTCTGACCAACAATATCTAAATTTTTGCAATAATTCTTTAACTCTTCACATTCATCGTCCAAGTCCAATTGTATCCCATTATAGTCTTCAATGACTTCATACTCTTCAATTTGTGATTTCCTCCAAAACACATGAATGAACTTCAATGGAACATGATCAAATTGTATTTGAAGATTTGCAAGTTCACACGTACAAGGTACCCCATGTGCTGACTTAATGAAGCACTCACATAGAATGAAGTGTTATGTTGATGCTCGAATAGAATGAAGTGTTATGTTGATGCTCAATATTGACAACACTTTTTTAAAATGATGTTCTAATTGCACCTAATTGCGAATTCAACATGATGTTTATTGCATCCCACCATCTGCACAAATTTCCTTGACAAATATACAACATGTTTTTTAGTTTCCAATGAGAATACTTAACCCTATAAAACAACATTAGATAAAAATTCAATAATAAATTGATTAAAATTTCCAAAGTAATCTTAAACTCGCCATGTTATAAAATGTACATGTTTGTTATTGTGTTCCATAAGTGAGTGACTTGATTAGTCCATGCAGTAACAAATTTTTCTATATAGGGCGTCAACTATGTTTGGTGCACATAACCAACAAGGAAGGGATATCAGCACATACTACCTCAAAATATTGCAAGTGTTGATCAAACTCAAACACCCTATTTGAATACATGACTTTGTTTCTTAGATCCATTACAAGCTCTTGCCAATTAGTTTCCACATACTCCTTGCACTTCGAACCAACGTTTTTTGAACATATAATACATATAAAAGGTGGAATGACGACCGAAAAACAACTTCAATGGAATTTATCATGGCAAGTTCCTAATCATTCACCATGACCTTGGGAAGCAACTTCTTGGATGTGAACAACTCTTTCATCTTTGCAGGCACCCATGTAAAATTTACCTCCCTTCCATGTTCCAAGTAAGCAAATCAAACAAAGAAAGTCAACTTGGTTGAATTAACGCCAACAATCTCAAGTAGTGGGAACCGATATCTGTTGGTTTTATACATGCAATCAAAGATCAAAACCAAATTAAACATATTCAATAGCTTGACATAATCAAGATGTGACCATAAATATATCAACAATAACATTTGATTCCTCTTTGTTTCTGGTCTAACACATGTACTGAATTATGGTTAGTAAATGGTGCATTTCCGAGAATGGACCTCTAATGTTAAACTGGTATATTAATCTTGCCTTATACACTAACTGCACAGTTTTCAGATTGCCATCATCCCTATCTTTCAATGCAGCCACTATGAACCTTGGCGCCATGTGGTACTTTGTCATGTTATTCACAAATTATCTTTCTTCGAGTTTTAGACGGCCTAATATGTCATGATCGTCTAAATCCTAAACTTGACCATGGTTGGGAATACCACATCTAACTGTTATGTTCCAAACAAAACTAATTGACACAAATCTCAAGTTAAAGTGGGTTGTAAATGTGCCTTAAAACCTTTGTTGATGAAGAGAAACAAAACATATTTTGGAGATTGCATTTACCGCAAAAATCGGAAGTTTTAAAATGCCAGACGAAAAGCCGAGGGAAAAAAATCGTACGGTGAATAGTGGTATCCGTACGATAAATAGTGACGTACGTACAGTGAATAGTGATGTCCGTACGGTGAATAGTGTTTTTGAGTTTTCAGGCTTTTTTTATTCGGTCCATGGATCCATGTGATTTTGGGCTTTGTTTGTTGGATATTTGCTATTATAAATATGTATATCTTATATGCTTGGTGTGTGACAATCTTAGAGTTTACACAACAAGGGAGAACAAGGGTTTAAAGGTATAGCATAGGGTTTCAGCTATTCACAAGGAAAACCTTAGAAAAGCAAAGGTTTAGGGAAACCTTTGGAGTTTTTTAAGGTTATTGTGAAACACTATTACACCTTGGGTTTGAGTGATTCAAATATTGAGAGTTGGAGAGGTTGGGAAACACTTGGGTAGAAAATAGGGTTGTTCTTGGGAACCTGAAGGCGAAGGCTATTTTCTTGTAACTCATATGTAATCTCTTGTAACAACTTTCTGAGTATAGTGAATTGGAAAGTTGCTCTTTCCCCTAGAGTAAATCATTTGATCGAACTAGGTAAATAAACCTTCGGTGTTTTCTTGCCTTATTCTATTATATTATCTGTGTACGGATTATTATTGCTGAAGACCATTTATTTTGGTTGCTATTGTTCTTTGCCTCACAAATTGATATTGAATTTTTTCGTAATTCACGACAAGATTCACAACAAGTGGTGCGGTGAACATGGAGCAAAGAGATATTGTTGACAAGTGAGCACCATGGTTAGTAGATGGCAGATCGAGAAAATTTCTGGTAACAACGACTTCAGGTTGTGGAAAATTAAGATGCAAGCAATTTTAATTCAAGAGAAGTGTATCGATGCTTTGAAGAGTGAAGCATTGATGCCTGCAGGGCTTACACAGGTACAGAAGACCGAGATGGTGGATAAGGCCAGGAGTGCCATTATCTTGTGCCTCAGGGATAAATTTCTAAGAGATGTCGTCAGGGAGCAATCTGCGGTTGCTATGTAGGAAAAACTTAAATCATTGTATATGACAAAGTCTTTGGCTCACAGGTTGTATATGAAACAACTCTATTCATTCCGAATGGTGGAGAACAAATCCAAAGTTGAGCAGCTCAGAGAATTTCACAAGATTATCGATGATCTTGAGAATATTGAAGTGAAGATTGATGATGAGGACAAGGCTTTGCTCCTGTTGAGTTTATTACCCAGATCCTTTGAGCACTTTAAGGATGCCCTTCTTTATGGTAAGGAAGGTACTATTACTTTGGATGAAGTCCAGACGTTTGTGAAATCCAAAGAATTTTCAAAGTCGAAAGATTTGAAGATTGAAGATAGTGGTGAAGGCTTAAATGTGTCAAGAGGAGGAGGTGAGCATAAAGGGATGTCCAAATCAAAGAGGTCTGACAAGTAAAAGGTAAAATGTTTTAATTGTTAGAAAATCAGTCACTTTAAAAGGGATTGTCCTGAAAGAAAGGTCAATGAAGATTTTGTTCAAGCTGTAGTTGCATTGGGTGAGAAAAGTTATGAGAATGCCGAAGCACTAGTAGTATCGAGTTTGGAAACTGAAGATAGTTAGGTCATTGACTCAGGTTTCTCTTATCACATGTGTCCAAAAATAAAATACTTTTAAACTTTGAAGATGGTGCAAGGTGGAGTAGTTCGCCTTGGTAATAATAAGGCATGCAAGTTTAATGGTATTGGTACGGTCAGATTTAAAATGTTTAATGATCGTGAACTTCTTATTCACAATGTGAGGTATGTTCCAGAACTCAAGCGAAATTTGTTATCTATAAGTATGTTTGATGATCTAGGATATTGTACTAGAGTTGAACGTGGAGTGTTGAAGATTTCGCGTGATGAATTGATTATTGCTAAAGGGTCTAAAATATGTGGTCTATATATTTTAGAAGGTTCAAATGTTATTTTCCATTCATCGTTAACTAGTGGAGGCTTTCATGACAAGGAAAAGCTATGGGATTTGAGTTTAAGGCATTATGAATGCCTTGAGAAAGTTTCAGAGGAGTACAATGAATTTTGCAGAAATCAAGGGATAAAAATGCATGTTACCGCTGAGTTGTTATTGAGTTTTTGTCGTACCTCGAAAAATACGACCTCGCAAAGAAAGTTCGTGGATGGACTAACAGAGAGTCGCCACCGAAGTTTATTTATTCCCCAAAGGGAAAGGGAAAATATCGAGAAAAACTGTGGGATAGAGGATATGGTATGGTCATCGCAACCATGTTGGGTTCAGAAGTCGGTTATGTAATGAGAAGGTATTAGCACCTCCTTACATCCATCGTACTCGATGGGAACCGTTTAAGTTGTCTAGGCATGAAATATGTTTGTTATCTATAAGCTTGCTAAGGGAAGGATGGATGAATGAATACTTGGGGAAAATAAGAGTTTTTTATTATTGAGTTCGTCCGAGTTTTCAACCCAGTGCCTACGTATCCCAGAGGGAATAAGAACTCCGTAGTTCGTGTTGAAAAGGTTTTTGGTTTGTTTTGTGTTTTTATGGACGATGCTAGGAACATGTCCTTATTGAAAAGTTTTAAATGGAAAAGCCAAGAGGCAAAAATGGTTTGAGATTTGTGAAATGTTTTTTAGATTTTGGAAAGAGGTTAGGGATATAATTAAAGTATGTTTTGATTTCTTTTGAGAAAAGAGATTTTAGTTTTAAAATGCTCGATAAAAGATCGAGGTTTGAATTTGCACGATGGCGATTGCAAAAGGCAACCGGCTTAAGAGGGAAGGAACCACTTGACGTTGGATCAAGGGTTTGAGAACATTTTTGGCCTATTTCTAGTCCCTAAGGGTGCTCCTAGTAAACGAAACCACAACCAAAGAAAGAGAGAAAGTGTGTGCATGAGGTTGACGGCGATGTTAAAAAGCAGTCGACTTACAAGTTGGGGTATGACTTGATATATGAATAAAAAATGTTTTGGGTTTGGTTGAGGGCGATCGTAGAAACAATCGACTTACAGGGTTTGAAAATGGGCTCGATATTGAATCGAGAATTAGTATGAAAATGGCTTGAGTGTGTAAGTGAGAGATGGATAAAACATTAAAATACAATCAAGATTAAACTGATACAATTATTACACTTAATAGGAACGGGGTACATTTTGTCGGATGGGGATGAAATGAAAAGATTATAAGTAAACCCAATTAAAGAAATAAGCGCAAGCACGAAAATAAAATGAGCTCGTTGGTTTTGACTTGAGAAAAAGTGTCTCGACGTTGGATCGAGTATTTATTATTTTTTGTTCTTTTTTTTTTAAAGAGTTGATTTTATGTTTTTTTTTTGTTGTATTTTATCTATTATTCAAATAATTACTTTTTCTAGCTAATGAAAAATAAAAGCAATAAAGATAATTAAACAATCACAAATAAAACAAATAAATAATAAAATTAGACAACTCACATAAATCAATATAAACAAAGTAAAAGAAAATCAATCACAAACATTAAGATAAAATGCTTGTTATATTTTTTTTAAATTTTGTCATTTTTTTATTTAAAAAAAAATTGTTTTGATAAAAAGAGAAAAAAAAAAGATTTCTAAACACCTAACATATTAATAAAAAGATTTCTAAAAACTAAAATAAACAAAATCAATAAAAAGTTTTTATGAACATAAAACGAAAAAGATAAGAGAAAGCTACCACAAACAGAGACTGAACGGCGCCGAAGATGTGCATGATTGCGGATGTTTCGGTTTGTTATGTGGAGACTTTCATGGTGATTTACGGATTTGTTATGAGCTTTAAAGAAAAACGGTTTTGTTGTTGTTATTCATGAGCTTGGTTGAAGATGAAGTATGACCTCTCTTTTATTTATTTATTAACGCGAGAGAGAGAGTGAGAGAGAGAGAGAGAGAGAGAGAGATCAATGAGGGGACAGAGGTTTTTTTTGCTGTCTCTTTTTTGATCTCCCTCCCCTTTTGCCCTTATGCAAAGCACATATATAGTACTAAGTTTTCAACAATAAAACAAGAATGATAAAAAGCATTAAAAATCATGTTTTTGTGTTTTTTTTTTATAATAAGACATGAATAAAAGGAATTAAAAATTATGTTTTTGTGTTTTTTATAATAAGACAAGAATAAAAACAATTAAAAATCATGTTTGTGTTTTTTATAATAAGACAAGAATAAAAAGAATTAAAAATCATGTTTTTTTATAAAAGGGAAGAATTGAAGACGAAATAGAAATAAAATAAAATCAAACAATTAAAATGAATTTAAATTTAAATATCTAAATAAATGAATTAAAATTATTATTTAGCTAAAAAATAAAATAATTAAAAAAACAAATAAAAAGTCGGACAAAAAAAAAGTGATCGAAAAAATAAAATGAATGCACCAAAATGATCAACGCGAAATAAACGACTCGGAAAAATACAGCGTTTGGTTAGACTTTGAAATAAATTTTGACCGGTTAAACTAAGACTGATCAAAACGTGACCGAAAAATAGTCGAAAAAATAAAATGAGCGCGTCAGATTAAACTATGTGAAATGTAGATTAATATCACTGGCATTTCCAAGCTTAATTTTGACATTTTTCGTGCAATGATTTTAGGTACAGTTGAAAATTAGTTTGACCAGTCTGTCTGTAAATCTGAGAAATTATTCCGACTGACATTTTAGGCACTATGCGAGATGAAATGCATGTTATGTTGTACAAATGATGAAAAATTAAAATAAAAACAGATAATTGAAAAATCTAAAATGCCCAGACAAAATTGGGGTATGACCGTTTTTGGGGAAGTGTTGAGGTTAAAACAACTTACTTGGTTGGTAGACAATTTCTACAGAAGAAGAATAGTGCAAACCAAGAGAGAAACCTGAGAGAAATTATAACGGAGAAAACTCAGTTTGAGGTGGAGTTTTCTACTATGGATGCTAGCAGTAATGAAGGAATGATTACAGAGATCTCTGATTATCATTTGACTCATGATAAGGTAAAGAGGGTTATTGTGGCGTCTCAAAGGGACGGTTATGCTAGCCTTGGATATTATGTTTCTAATGTGGCTGAAGGACTGCAAAATAAAAGAAGAAAAACCTTCAGGGAGGCATTTGAAAACAGGTGGAGTCAAGGGTGGTTGAAAAATCATACTTGTAGGCTTGTTAAATTACCTAGGTAGAAAAGGGTAATTGGGAACAAGTGGATGCAAGTTGCGAGATCAAGATTCAAGGGTTGCTTGAATTTGATCAATGTTATTGATTAAAGTTTCAACTTGGTAGAGAACAGCAATGTTGTTGATTGTTAAATTGGTATCAACACGGTTTAAAGTCAATGTGGATATTATTGTAAATGTGCCTTAAAACCTTTGTTGATGAAGAGAAAGAAACATATTTTGGAGATTGCATTTACCGCGAAAATCGAAAGTTTTAGAAAGTCTGACGCAAAGTCGCAGGAAAAAAAATCGTACGGCGAATATTGCTATCCGTACGGATGAATAGTGGCATTTGTACGGTGAATAGTGTTGTCCGTACGGTGAATAGTGTTTTCGAGTTTTCGAGTTTTTCGATTCGGTCCATGGATTCATGTGATTTTTGGCTTTGTTTGTTGGGTATTTGCTATTATAAATATGTATCACTTATATGCTTGGTGTGTGACAATCTTAGAGTTTACATCAATAAGGGAGAGCAAAGGTTTAAAGGTATAGCATAGGGTTTCAGCTATTCCCAAGGAAAACCTTAGAAAAGCAAAGGTTTAGGGAAACCTTTGGAGTTGTTTAAGGTTATTGTGAAACATTGTTACACCCTGGGTTTGAGTGATTCATATATTGAGAGTTGGAGAGGTTGGGAAACACTTGGGTAGAAAATATGGTTGTTCTTGGGAACCTAAAGGCGAAGGATATTTTCTTGTAACTCATATGTAATCTCTTGTAACAACTTTCTGAGTATAGTGAATTGGAGAGCTGCTCTCTCCCCCAGAGTAGATCGTTTGATCAAACTGGGTAAACAAACATTCGGTTTTTTCTTGCATTATTCTGTTATATTATCTGTGTATGGATTATTTTTGCTGAAGACCATTTATTTTGGTTGCCATTGTTCTTTGCCTCACAAATTGATATTGAATTTTGTCGTAATTCACAACAAGATTCACAACAAAGTGGCATTTAACTCTTTTACTACAAGTGGCTTCTGAATTTTTCTAGTTCTTGTAATTTCCTCCCCTTTCATAACTAAGAATCAGTTTGTCTATCTCGCGTCTTTCCTTATTTGTTGTATCACAATGAACGGTAACAATAATAATATAGTGTTATTTCCCAATAGATTGTGTCTAAGATAACATTTTGCCCCAAGAGAGAAATATTTGTCAATTAAAATATAAAATAAATTACTCATAGATTCCATAACTCAATTAAAATTTTCAAAAGTCCAGGTAAAACATGTAAGTAAAATATACCAAGTCAGTGGTGAAGAACTATGTAAATCTATAGGTGAACCACTCATCTCAAATGCATTCGTGGAAAACAGGTAAACCAAAAATATAGAACTACCAGATATTTTGGGGTGGGGGAAAATCTGATATACCACATTTTTGAAATATTTGGTAGGGCCAAAATACCATCAGATTTTTTAAGTATCTGATAAAAACTCACACCGTTTAATAACTTGTTGATGTTCCATCTAATAGATTCAATTGAACGTATAACATATATTTTTTTAAACATAGATAAATGTCAGACTATTCAATTACATAATTATAATTGTAATTTTTTTTATAAAAATACACTCAATAAAAACTTTAAATTCAACTATCATATTGGTGAAATTTAATGTTTATCATCAAATTAAACTGAGTAATTCAGTTACTCCTGAAACCAGTTTAACCTTAATATATACTCCCTCCGATCACTATTATAAAAAATGACCTTTGATTGTGTTACTATTATAAGCAAAAGTCTATAAGTTTTAAACTAATTAATGTTTGTGTTACTCTTATATCATTCATTTAATTTAAAAGCATTATAGTAAATTTCACTTTAATTATACATGAAATTAAAAAAAAAATTAAATACACTTAATTAATTTTCTTAATCAGTGTAAAACTAGTTTTTTTTTCTTCTTCTTATAATTGTGACCATAAGGAGATTATCAAATGGCTATACTAAAAAGGGAAGCTATGTAAGGAGGATGAAATAACCTGAAGAGTCTCAAGAAGAAATCAAAATTACAAGAATTGGTGCAAGCAGATAAAAATTGTTTTATGTTATCAAGATCTTTGGGATATTGTATTGAAGAAGAAAGACTATAAAGTTCTCTTTATGATTCATCAATATGTTGATCCAGATAGTTTCGAAAAGGTCAGTGATGTAGAATCGGTGAAAGAATCATGGGAAATCTTGGAGAAATCGTTTGGAGGCGCTAAAAAGGTGAAAGAGGCGAGGTTACAAACCCAAAAAAGAACGTATGGATTGCTTTAAATGAGGGAAAGTTAAAGCATAACTGATTTTTTTCACTAGGGTTACGAAACTGGTGAATTAAATCAAGGTATCTGGAAAAGTGTTGTCATCAAGATCAGTTGTTGCAAAGATCTTTAGATCATTGGCTTCAAAATTCTATCACGTGGTAGTAGTCATAAAAGAATTGAACGACTTTTCAACATTGACTAATGAAGAGCTTCAAGGGACACATGAATCTCATGAATAAATAATGGCTGAAAGAGCTGCAAACAAGTCGATGAGTGATGTGCATATGTAGACACAATCAATAAGAGAAAGAAAAAACAAAGGAAATGGTTCAATAATAAAGGTAGAGGAGGCTACAACAATTCGAATGGTAAAGGAAACCAGCAAGAAGGAAATTCATCGATTCAAAGAAGACCCTCATACCAAAGCAATCACATAGGTGGTGTTGCAAGTAGAGGAAGAAGTGGTGGACGAAAACTTGACAAAAATCACATCAGTGTTTCAATTGTCAGAAGTATGGTCAGTACTCCAGTGATTATCCTAAAAAATAAAAGAGTCAAGAAAATGATGCAAATCTGGTGAAACATGAAGAGGAAGAGACGTTGTTGATGGTCACAATAAGAGATGAAGAAAGATTCAAGGATCAATGCTACTTGGACTCAGGATGCTCATCACGCATGAGTGGCGGAAAAGATTTGTTTGTCAACATAAAACCCTCGATGAAAAACATGGTGAAATTTGCAAATGACAATACTCTAGCAGCTAAAGGTATTGGTGATGTTCTTATTATGAGGAAAGATGGCAAAAGGTTTTTAATTTCGTATGTATTGTATATATCAGGCATGAAAAGTAATTTACTCTGCACATGGAAATTGGTCGAAAAGAACTACAAAGTGTTGATTGAAGATAAGATGGTGAGAGTTCTCGACTCAGGTGGAAGGTTAATCTTGAAGGCTCCTATGTCTTAGAATAGAACCTTCCAGATTAAACTTAATGTGATGGAGCACAAGTGTCTTGTAACTGAAGCTATCAGGGATGAATGGATATGGCATTATAGACTTGGTCATCTCAACTTCAAAGACATCAGAGATCTGAAAAAGAAGAAATATGATTCTAGGGTTACCATAAATTGAAATTCCAAATGAAGTGTGTGAGGAATGTGTGCAGGCAAAACAACACAAGAACAAGAGGCGAAATCGATCGGTGTGATTGATTCTACTTGTTCGTCAAAATTGATTCGGAATTCTCCAAGTTTTGATGGAATTCCAATCATTTTTGTGAAATTCTTATTTATTCCTTTATATTAAATTGTTTAGAATGACATTCATTCGTTTAATTTTTTAAAAATTAATAAAAATATGGCTTAATACCCTTTTTGGTCCTCTAACTATAGGCCTAGGTCCAATTTGGTCCTCTTTCTTTTAAAAGTTCCAAATTGGTCCCTTACGTTATTAAATAGGTACACGTTTATCCTCGCCGTTAGAAAAGTTAGAATTTCACTTAAAAGGTTGATGACGTGGATTGGTTTAGCTTATGTGTATGTTAGTGAATGGGGATATGGCACGGTTTATAATTTTCAATGCTGAGTTGTGGGAAAATTTTCTAAGACATTTTCATTATACATTGAACCCTAGCAGAGAAGACGAAGCAGACGATCGAGGTAGGAGACGAAGACGAAGCATCCCAGACGATTGAAGACGAAGACGCAGACGAATCATTATCTTGGTTAGTGGCCCCCTTTTGAATTGTGTTTTCTGTAGTCTAGGGTTTGTGTTTTCTATGATTTGTGTTTTCTGTACTCTAGGGTTTGTGGCCCCTTTTGAAAACTAGGGTTTTTAATTTTCCTTTCGTAAAATTTGTGGTTGTTTATGATATTAGGTTAAAATGGAAGAACAGATTACTCTCAACATTCATCATAGTGGGGAATTTGTTGATTCTGAAAAAACGAATTATGTGGGGGGGTAAATGTAATGAATTACAGGTAGATGTTGATAGGTGGTCGTATTTTGAGTTGAAAGGTGTGTTGAAAGACATAGGGTATACTGAGGTAGACAATATCTACTACAAGGATCCAACATTTGGGATTAATGTACTTAGTGATGATAAAGGTTCGTTAGAGATAGCTGACCTATGTAGGGTACACCTGAAAGTCGACGTTTACATTGAACACCATTTATCCCAACCTGAGTATGTTGATGTTCCTTTAGGTGAACAACCTACAAACATGGAGGAGGACCCATTAATTAAAGAACCTTTGAATGTTGTAAATCTAGAACAGTATGATATTGTTGCAGAACTTGTTGATCAAGTCCTTAAGGATGTAAACAATGCTGATGAGGGTGTCAATGCTGGTGAGGGTGTGAATTTTGGTGATGGTTTGAATGTTGTTGATGTTGATGAGGGTGTTGAGAATATGAATGCTGGTGAGGGTGTATACAAAGAGGGACATAAGAATATGAATGCTGATGGGATTGATGGTCAGGTGTATGATGGGATTGACACAAGCTCTGATGATAGTGAGGATTCATCATATAATTATAATAGTGCTCTGGAGGTTGATTTTAGTGATTCTGATGTTAGTTTGGATTATGATGAAGAACATGTTGCAAACATGGTGGAGTATGATGAAAACCATGAAGGAAGTAGTAAAATAAAGAAAAAGAAAGGGGAAGCAGATAGTGGAGAGGAGAATGGAGTTGTATATGATAGTGAAGAGCTAGACAGTGGATGTGATACTGAGGATGGTGAAGAACCAAGGAAGAAGAAGCATCCCATTTTCATGGCTATGAAAGACATGTCTAACTATAAATGGGAGTTGGGAACCTATTTTAATACAAAAAGTGATTTTAAGGAAGCTATTCAAACATATAATGTTCAGAATGGTAGAGGACTCGAGTTTTTAAAAAATGACAAAAAAAGAGTGAAGGTGGTGTGTAAAGAAGGCTGTCAGTGGGAGGCTTGTTGTGGAAAGCTGCCTGATGAGGAGACTTGGCAACTTAGAAAATTAGTTGACACACATAATTGTGCTAGAGAATATAATGTAAAGATGATGAGTACAAAATGGCTGAGCAAAAGGTTACAAAATTCATTGTAAAGATAATGTGTGCCAATTATTGGTCTTGATGGAGGCTTCTTAAAGGGCCTATGTGGTGGCCAGATTTTAGCTGCAATTGGAACATATCCTAATGATCAAATGTTGCCTATTGCATTTGTTGTGGTGGAATGGGAAACTAAAGACAACTGGACTTGGTTTTTGAAACTACTCATTGATGATTTAGGTGGAGGGGAAGAATGTAGGACTTATACATTCATTTCTAATTAGCAGAAGGTACCACTTTATTTGTTACATTAATTTAAGTTTGATTTTATTTTTATGATTAATAAATGTATTTTTGATGGTTTATTTCTTATATGCATTTGCAGGGTCTTCTTTCTGCTATGGATGAATTACTACCCAATGTGGAACAAAGGTTTTGTGTGAGACACTTATACAACAATTTTAGGAAGAAATTTCCAGGAAAAACTTTGAAGGAGATCATTTGGAAAGCAACTAGGGCTACTTATCCACAAGCATGGGAAAGGGAGATGAGAGGTATGAGGCACATACATGAAGAGGCCTACAAGCACATGATGCAAACACCACCAAGATTTTGGAGCAAGTCCTATTTTAGGACCACCTCCAAGTCTGATTATGTTCTAAATAATATGTCAGAGGCGTTCAACAGTGTGATTGTGGAAGCAAGGGCAAAACCATTGGTAACAATGTTAGGAGAAATAAGGGGATATATAATGGAAAAATGGGCAGCAAATAGGTTAAAGTTCTCTAACTTAAGTGATGGGGATGTGTTGCCAAACATAAAGAAGAAGGTGGAGAAAATAAGTAGCTAACAAATTATTGGATAGTCAGGTAATTTTACATTGTTTTGATAGGTAATAGAATGTCATTTGAGTATATTGGATAGAAATAGGCAACTCTCTTATGTCACTTAATTCTGTATTTTTATAGGATGTCATCTGAGAATATTTTTGAGGTGAGACATATTGAGAATCAAGGTAACATGTACTCTGTCAACTTAGAGGAACATGGTTGTTCTTGCAGAAAGTGGCAGCTGACAGGTCTCCCCTGTGTCCATGCAATTTCCTCAATGAAGAGTAGAGGTCTTGTTGTTGATGACTTTGTCCCAGAATATTACAAGAAGGCTAGGTATATTCAGGTGTATGAACCTATAATTTTTCCTTTGAATGGTACAAATCTATGGGTCAGAACTGAGTACTCTGATGTGCAGCCCCCCAAATTCAAGAAAATGCCTGGAAGACCAAAGAAGAAGAGGAATCGTGAATTAGGTGAGATTGATGGGTCAGATAGGAAAATCAGGAAAACTGGTATGATAGTGAGGTGCACTAAGTGCAGGCAACCTGGACACAACAAATCAACATGTAAGAGGACTCACCCACCACAACCTACTCAGGCCACTACAACACAAGAGGCATCACAAGTTTCTCATGCTACTCAGGTTCTACAGGCAAGTGCAACAAAATAGGCATCACAAGTTTCTCAGGCAACTCTGGCTACTCATGGTTCTCAGGCTACTCAGGCTACTCAAGCCAGTGCAACACAACAAGCAACAAAAGTTTCTCAGGCATCTCAGACAACTCAGAAGAGGCCTGCAACACAAGCTAGGCACAATTTGCCTTTTTAGGAAACCAACACAGGTTTCAAGAGGACCCACCACCAGATTGAGTGCATCACATAATGCAGTGGGTCCTACAACTAGGAGGACCACACCAACTAAAAGGAACATTCAAAAGAAATCCTCTTAGAGTCTATAGTTTGTGTTGTTTTGTGTAATCCTGTCTTCTGTCAAAACTTCTAAGTACTTATGAACAAGGGTTCCTAATTTGTGTACTGAGCATTTGTATAATGCTACTAATATTTTGTGTAATGCTACCTATTTTGTGTACTGCATATGTTATGAATCTAAAAGTTAATGCTACCTATTTTATGTACTTCATATGTTATGAATCTAAGATTTATGGTTATTATATAACCAAATTGTTATGGTGTATACAAATTATGGTGTACAAATCTGTTATTATATTACCAAACTGTTATCAAGTGTATACAAAATTTGGTGTACTAATCTGGTATACAAAATTACCAAATTACCAACCTGTTATCAAATTACCAAACTGTTATCAAATTACCAAACTATTATCAAGTTACCAAACTGTTATCAAATCTGGTATAATAACACTAAATGTACTAAATGTAATAACACCAAACTGTTATAATAACACCAAACTGTTATCAAATTACCAAACTATTATCAAGTTACCAAACTGTTACTAAATGTAAACTTTTGCAATAACACTAAAATATGGCAATAACACCAAACTTTTGCATTAATAATAAACTTGGAACATTAGTACTGACAAAGACATGTTTGTGTCAACAACTTTTACAATAAAGAAGAAACTACAACAAACAAAAAAAATAATGTGGAACAGAGGTTCACACCAACTTAACTACTAAAACAAATAACACAATATAGCACACATTGTTGAGCCTCATCTTTCATTTCCTTGTGTTCTTCAAAGCTTCATCTAGCTGCAAATTATTGAGCCTCAAAACTTCCACCATTTCTTTTGCCTCTGCCAACTCTTTTTTGGCTTCTTCCATCTCTTTAAATTGCATTTCAATCTTCCACTACAGTTTCCTCAAGCTTTCCTCCTTGTCATCTCTAGAATCATCATAGAACCATTCAAAATAGCCACACCCAGCATTTCCCTGAACTAAAATGTAGTGCATTCAGAAGAGTGAAGTTGTACGCAATTGGAAGGAATGTGTTGGGATACAAGATTACCTTAAAATGTTGACAGCCCCAAAAAAGCTTTCCGTAATTTTGGATGGTTCTTGCCATGCGAAGTACATCCACGTCTCCACAACCACACATAACTTTCCCAAAGCTGGTATACACTTGCGAATCGATGCGGGTTCTTGAAGATGAAGACGATCGCGCCCAGAACTCATGATTGGAAGACGATTTTCGTTTAAATTTGGTTAATTTTGGGGGATTTGAAACCTAGGGTTCGCAATTAGGGGTGGATTTATAACAGTATCAGAATCAAGGAAGAAGGAGGTGCTGACTATGCAAACCAACCATCCACCTCAGATTACACATCATTAAATTTAACATCGTTTGCCTTTATTTAATGGAAAGGATCACTATGTACCTATTTAATAACGTAAGGGACCAATTTGGAACTTTTAAAAGAAAGAGGACCAAATTGGACCTAGGCCTATAGTTAGAGGACCAAAAAGGGCATTAAGCCTAAAAATAATATATAAAAAGTGACAATAGTGAAGTAACCTCTATCTCTTTCTCTGATGACGAAACGGGGGCGTGGGCGGCCTAAAACCAAGGTTCCACCGTCGCCGATGACTCATCCTGCTCCGGAGACTCATCCGGATGTGGAAAGTGCAATAAAGGATCTGGAAGAAGGCGAACCAAGTTACAATGATGCAAAATCGAGCGATGAGGTGATAAACACGGAAACAATGAAGGTGACACGCATGAATGCAAACTATGGGTCGATGTTCTGAGTGATAATCGGAATCCTGCGAAAAGAATGGCTATGGAGTACGTTGCGCCAAATTTGGTGAATGGTGAAGTGGAAATTGAGATTGAGCTAGCAGACATTGAGACTGAAATCCAATTTTGAGACAATGCTTTGATATTGTATGTGCTAGGCGAATAACTGAGTATGAACACGGTGAAGAATTATATGATGAAGGCATGGAATTTCGTGAAGCTCCCAGATATGTACTACCACGATGAAGGTTATTTTTTACTCTTATTCAACTCACATGAAGATAGGGATGTGATCATGATGAAGGGTCCTTACACCATCAGAAACATGCCTATGATATTAAAAGAATGGAGACCTAATTTCAACCTGAGGAAGGACCTAGTGCAAACCCTACCAATTTAGGTTAAACTTCCCCAACTTCCCCTTCATCTTTGGGGAGTGAAAAGTTTAAGCAAAATCGATAGCGCTATTGGCACTTCTATGGTGACTAATGAATGCATGACCAACAAACTCCGAGTTTCATATGCTCTCATCTTGGTTGAGGTGGATATTACTCAGCAGTTGGTCAAAGAGATCACTATAAAGGACTGTGAAGGTAGAATGCTAAAGCAAATTGTTGAATACGAATGAAAACCTATTTTTTGTGAGAAATGCCAAAAAATAAAATGGGACACCAATGTGGAGCACCAGCTAAAGTTCATAAATGGAGACCAAAGCAAAAACCTCTTGAAGAAGTAAAAGAATAAACACCAACTAAGACACCAAATGAGGTTATTATAAAGGACAATGTGGAAGATAATGGAGAGCCTTGGACTATGGTGAGGAAAGCTACAAGAGATAGAGGTAAAAGTATAGCATACTCTGGCTCATCTTCTGGTGTGAATTGTATTAATGTCTTTGAGGCACTTGAGGTTTTGAATGACCCTTTAGTTGCCTTATGTAAGGGATAATGATAGTGTCTTGGAACATCAGGGGGCTAAATAAGGTGGGTAAGCTTAGGGAGATTACCTCCCGTCTCCTAGAGCTAAAGTCTGTTATTGTTATTTTGATTGAGACAAGGGTAAAGAAGAATAAAGCCAATGTCATTAGAGAGAAACTCCACCTCACTAATAACTACTTGGATAATTACCTTTATCATAAGAATGGTAGAATATGGATTGAGTGGGATAATAATAAAGTTGATATAAATCATGTTCAAAGCTCTAGCCAGTATATTCTTTATGGTGTGTATGATGTTAATGGTGGTTTTAAACACTGGCTTACTATTGTGTATGCTCATAATCAGCTGGACAAGAGAAGGACTCTGTGGAAGGATAAAGAGCACCTTCATGGGAACCATTAAGGCCCTTAGTGTGCGCTTGGTGACTTCAGTAATGTTGCTAAGGCTCAAGATCGTATAGGTGGGAAAATTGTGACTAAAGCTGAGAATGAAGACCTGCAGGATATGATGGCTACTACTGGGTTATGTGAGATGGATAGTGTAGGTGATTATTTTACCTGGTCTAATAAGCATGTGGTGGGCATTATCTATTCTAGAATTGACAGGTTATTGGGCAATATTAAGTGGTTTCAAGATAATCCGGATACTATTTTGAATATTCTCCCCCCTAACATTTCAGATCATGCTTTATTGTATGTGATTAGCAAGTACAAAGAGAGGAAAATCAAAGGCCATTTCAAGTTTGGCAATTGCTTGGTGGATATTGTTGGGTATGATAAAGTGGTCAGAAATAGATGGGAGCAACCAATTAGGAGAAGTCATATGTATGTGCTATAGAAGAAACTTAAGAGATTGCAACCTGTTCTAAGACAGTTTAGCAAACCTCTTTCTAATGTGAAGCAAAGTCTGGAGAAAGTTAGAGAGAACCTGAATAAATCTCAGGTTGAGCTCATAGCCAATAGAATGGATGCCCAAATTATTGAGAAAGTAAAGCATTATACTGAGGAAGTTATCAAGTATAATGAGCTGGAGGAGAAAATGTTAATGCAGAGGGCAAAAATAAATTGGTTAAGGATGGGGGATGGAAATAACTATTTTTTCTATGCCTCCATAAAAACTAAGCAAAATGCTAAGAGCATGAGAGGGCTTCAAAAATTTGATGGTGCCCTTCTTCAATCTCATCATGATATTAAGCAGGAGATCATGAAATTTTATGGCCAGCTGATGGGGAAAGTTGACAATAGTCTGAATCACATTGACATTGAGGCTATGAGAATTGGGAACCAACTAAGTATGGAGCAGAGGGAATATCTGGTTATTAATATCACTGAGCAGGATATTGTCAAGGCTCTCAAAGGCATTGGAGATTTGAAAGCTCGTGGTATAGATGATTATGGTGCTAGATTTTTTAAAGCTAGTTGGTCTATCATTAAAGAGGATGTGATAGCTGTTACCAAGGACTTATTTGAAACCGGCAGAATTTACAAAGCTTTCAATAGAACTGTGGTTACTTTGCTTCCTAAAACTAAGAATGTTAGATATGTAAAATATTATATACCTATAGTTGGCTGCACAACTTTTTACAAAATTATTTCAAAAATCATGACTGATAGACTAGGGAAGATCCTGCATAGTATCATCAGTCCTTGTTAGGCAGCTTTTGTTCCTGGTCAAAATATTCACAACCACGTTCTCTTAGCTTATGAGTTGCTTAAAGGGTACACTAGGAAGGGTGGCACACCTAGAGTTATGATGCAACTTGATCTCCATAAGGCTTATAACATGGTTAATTGGAATGCAATGGAGTTTATTTTGAAGGAAATAGGCATTCCAAGGCAATTCATCAAGTGGATTATGATTGGTGTCACTACTGTTTCCTATAAATTCAATATCAATGGGGAGTATTCTGAGTTCTTTCAAGCCAAGAGAGGGATAAGATAAGGGGATCCCATATCCCCCTTGCTCTTTGTTATCATATTGGAGTATATGCATAGGACTATGTTTAAGATGCAGAGGGATCCAAACTTTAACCACCATGCAAAATGTGAAAAACTTTGCCTCACTAACCTTATCTTTGCAGATGATGTTTTGTTGTTTTGCAGGGGAGATGCCAAATCAGTGGAGAAGATGATGGATGCCTTTAGGAGATTCTCTGATTCCACAAGTCTTGTTGCTAATCCTACCAAGTGTAGAATATATTTTGGTGGTATTGATAACAACACAAAGGAGATCTTGAGAAATAATAATGCTTTTCAAGAAGGATCTCTACCTGTCAAATATCTTGGAGTCTGTCTTACTAGTAAGAAGCTTACTATTCACCATTATATACCACTGGTGGAGAAGATTATTGGTAGAATGAAGCACTTGACCACTAGGCTCCTGAGCTATGCTGGTAGAATACAGTTGGTTAAAAGTATTTCTTGTGTCATTACTCAATATTGGATGCAATGTTTTCCAATTCCTAAGTTTGTGATCAAGAAGATTGATGTAATTTGTAGGACTTTTATCTGGACTAGGAAACATGAGCCTAGCAAAAAAAAGCCTTGTAGCGTGGAAGAGAGTCTGTAGATCCAGAAAACAAGGTGGCCTCGAGATAATTAACCTGACTGTCTGGAACTGTGTGATGTTATTGAAGTGTTTGTGGAATTTGTGCAGGAAAACTGATAGTATGTGGGTGAAGTGAATCCACACATATTATCTAAAAGGTGCTAATGTGATGGAGTATGAAGCTAGAAATCACAATTCTTGGATATTCAAGAGTATTTTGAATCAGAGGGGAAAGTGTTGATGAAATTCAACAGCGGTTGGATCATGCTCTGTCTCACCAGAGATTTTCTATAAAACTGTTCTACACTATACTAAATGATGATGATTACAGGGTGCCTTGGAGGAAAATTATTTGCAGCAACAAAGGCAGACCTAGAGTTGTGTTATGCTTCTGGTTAGCCTGCCATGGTAAGTTAGCCACAAAGGATAGACTAAAAAGATTTGGTATGTTGCAAGATAGCCAATGCAGCTTTGTAAGAGTGAAGAGGAATATGTTAACCATTTGTTCTTTGGGTGAGCAAGACTAAATCTATCTGAATTAAAGTCCTTAATCGGACATAAATGAACCATGACCCAAAGGAGTGGGATGAAGAATTAAATTGGATCATTGGCGTTACTAAAAGCAAAGGTTGGAAAGCCTCTATCATGAAAATGGCGGCGGCTAAGACTGTTTATAGTATATGTCAATATAGGAATGAAGTGAGTTTTGAGAAAATTGTAAATTACACAAATATAGAAAACAAGATAAGAGATAGTATGGTGTATAGGGGGTGGCAAAGTGTTAATCTTAGAAGCCACTTAGCTAAGATGATGATGTAATGAGTGCATCTTAGTTTCTTTTTATCTTTGATGGTTGGATGGATCATTGGAATCACCTTGTATGCAACTTGTTTTTTTGAATTAATATATATTTCTTTTGATTAAAAAAAAAAATTATCATATCATATACCTCCGGGTATAACGCAAGAATTTGGTATGCAATATGAGTGTTGTAACAAAGGAACATCGAGAAAAAAAAATCACAGATCACCTTTGCAGTCAACTTATAAAAGTGACCCAAAGTAGAAGCCGCATAAAATAACCTCATTATGAAAAGAGAAAGCTGCACTGCAGCATACAAGTATTATGCTATTGTACAAGGATTTAGACAAATGGAGTTTGACAAGTCAATACAAGCAAATCCACACATGCAGTCTCACAAGGAAGCATATCAATGATAAATATGTAAATAACATTACACGATTTTAGACATTTAAGGAAACCGTCCTACAAGTCTATTATTACATTGTCTGTTAAACTTACCTTATTGTAGGTTAACAGCTCTCAGCTTGTTCCAAACTCCAACGATTCCCACCTGAAAGGTCGGAATATATACAGAACTTCGGGCGAGCTTTTGAAGAGAAGAGCTACGCAGACACAGACTGCTGCTATGGCAACCATTGACAGCATTGCAGGTCTGTATACGAAAGATTTCCCTACAGCAGTTCTACATGATGACTTACGATCACAAAGTTTGCAGTGCTTTTGGATAGTTTTAACTTCGGGATTTCCAATCTCAAAGCTAGTGGACGATTCGTCTTTCTTCTTGCTTGTGTCGAAGCTTGCCGGATTGCTAGGAATATCAACCGCGACGTGAGCCCCTCCTTGTCTCTTGTTGTTGATTTTCTTTTGCACCAAGTGAATGTAAGTGTAATGACCACGTAAACGTGCGTAATCCTCGGGTGTTGACCCTGTGCTGTCGCGAGCACTCTTCCATGCTTCAATTCCCACCTGAATTAAATGGTCCAAGTTATCATCAAATACTAGATACCACTAACCTTAACACAATGCTCATGGTTTAAGATAGAAGAGTTCTTACCATGCAGGGATCATTAGTCAAAGCATCCAGTACATCCTCAGAACCATCTTTCCCAGCTGCTATATGGAGTGGTGTCAAACCAGCAGGACCGACAACATCAGGTCTAAACAAGAATTGTTGATTCTCTCCATTAACCAGCATCTTGTCTTCAGGTCCTATTTTATCTGAAATATTTTGAGGAACAAATCTCAAAAGAAGCTCCACCAACTGTCTGCTATTTCTCCTCACAGATCTGTGAAGGAGACCCAACTCTGAGAGTGCAAGATACAAGGATGTGTGGTCTCCTGTACTCACTGTTCCATCAAGGAGGAGGTTTAATAGTTTTTTAACTACTGCGCACCAATCGTGGTCCACAGAGAACTCCATGAGCCACTTGAATCGATCTAATGGAAACAGATCTGCACTAGAATTCAAGTGAACCGTCCTAGATTTTATTTGGCTTCTGTGGAGAAGCCAGCCCATTTCATGAATGAAATCCAAGGCTTGATTTTGTGCTTGAATTTTCCCTGCCCCTTCAGCATCTGGATAGGTATCATTTTCCAGTAAAGGCTCAAGCACACAGATTTCAGAGCAAACATCCTCCTCCACAACTATGAAAGGGAAAAAACTGCTGCTCAAACCCTGGTCCTCAATCTGGAATATTCAAGAAAATAATAAAATAAAAAGCTCATATACATAACATTGATGCAGACATGGTAATCTTAAGTTAATAATACAACAATTTCTAAAGATGTATATAAATGGCAATGAGAATCAGATGACAATTTATAATTATGGACTAGGACAGTGAATAAGTGCTGGCCGGTATTTTATCATTTCAGACTATACTTAAATATCATAATATAGGTAAAATACAGTATCGATATCAAAGAATAGATATCTGGTAGATATGGTAAGGTGTACAAAAGAAAAAAAAAGACACATCAGCAATTCTAGAACAATACAGAATATTTTTCTGTTAGAGCTGCACATGGCAGAGGACAGCTGGCAGGGTGTGAGTGGAAAGAGAATATTTGAGTGAGGAAATAAATGTACTAGGTGGGGGGGTGGATGGTACGGAAGATTTGATTCTCAAATTAGTGGGAGAGTGCAGGCCTCTCAAAGAGCCTCTATTTTCATTTTTTTCCTCTATTTTTCTGCTATTGAAATTGTATGAACCAGATCCCATTTGAACTCTGGTTTTCTTTTGCCCTAATTAAGCAGATTTTCCTTCATTTCCTTGCATTTTCTCTATTAATTTCACTACTGTACTAAATTGAACCTATCAATTTGGTATCAGAGCCTGGTTCAACTGTGCTGGTGAATGGTTGTTACTAGAAGCACAATGGAAAACAGAGTTGAAGCCATAGAACAAAGGATGAGCAACTTTGAAGCCACCATGGAGCAGATTCGACAGATGGTGATGGAGCAGCAGTCGAGGCCGCAAGTCACAGTGGAGGAGATTCGTCAGCTCATTCAAGAGACTCCGTTTAGAAACCAAACAAGACATCGGAGACACCATCATCGTGGTGACGAGGAAGAAGAAGGAGAGGACTGGAGCGAATGAAGCACGGTTTCAAGGGAAACACGACCACACCATCGTCGCCATGGAGGGGAAGGTCATTTCCGGTTTGCTAGAGGTCATCGAAGGGTGGAAATGCCAGTTTTCAAGGGGGACGATGCTTATGGTTGGTTAGTTCGCATCGAAAGGTACTTTCAGTTGAACGGAGTGAGGATCCAGGACAAGCTGGATGCAGTAGTGTTGGCTATGGAGGATAAAGCTTTAAACTGGTATCAATGGTGGGAAGAACAAGCACCCTTGAGAACATGGGAAGAGTTCAAAGTAGCAGTTATGAGGCGTTTTCAACCTGGACTCTTACACAATCCGTTGGGACCCTTGCTGAGTTTAAAGCAGAAGGGAACTGTGGTAGAGTACAGAGAGAAATTTGAAATGTTGGTAGCACCCTTGAGGAGAGAAGAGAGAGTTATGCTGGACTCTATCTTTCTGAACGGGTTGAAAGATGAGATTCAGGCTGAATTGAAGCTTCATGAAAGCCAAGATCTGGCTGAACTGATGGATAGGGCCTTATTGATTGAGGAGAGGAATGATGTGGTGCAAAAAAGAGGGAGTTGTTGGAGGGACAAGGGGGGAAATCTGAGGATAAAAGATCCTGGAGACATGGGAGGGAATAGGAAGGAGGGTGAAAGGAGCAATGGTGGAGGAAATGAGAAATTTAAGAGTAAAAGATTGGATCCTGCAGAATTGGAAGAAAGGAGCAAGAAGGGACTTTGTTTCAAATGTGGGGACAAATGGAATAGGGAGCACATATGCAAATTCAAACATATGAGTTTGAAATTGTGTGAAAACAGTAGTGATGAGGAAGGGATAGGAGGAATAGGGATCCAAACAGAAGATTTAGGGCAAGAAGAGGAGGAATTTAAGACTTT
Organism: Lathyrus tuberosus; assembly: GCA_022829125.1. Lineage (NCBI taxonomy): Eukaryota > Viridiplantae > Streptophyta > Magnoliopsida > Fabales > Fabaceae > Lathyrus > Lathyrus tuberosus. Next base: position 8,823,532 of record JALAZF010000018.1, read on the forward strand.
GCAACTGTCCATGCAAAGTAAAGAAGGGTTTACCTCAAACAAATCCTTTAAGGTATGGGTGACTGTGGAGGGAAGAGAGTTGTTAACTTTGATTGATTCTGGAGCAACTAGCAACTTCATTGACCCCAACATTGTGGCTGAGTTAGGGGTGAAAGTAGTTGAAACTCCAACATATGTTATAGAAGTGGGAAATGGGGAAAGGGTGACAAATCAAGGAATTTGTGAAGGGCTGAAATTTCTAGCACAAGGAGTTGAGTTTAGCCAACCATTCTTCTTGATGAAATTGGGAGGAACAGACATGGTGTTAGGGATGGATTGGCTGGCCAGTCTAGGGAATATTTCAGTAAATTTTGGAGAGCTCAGTTTGAAGTGGGAAAGAGATGGACAGAAATGTAGCATCAAAGGAGATCCAGCTCTGTGCACAAGACAAGCATCATGGAAGGCTATGGTCAAGGCCCTTACTGATGAAGGAGTGGGGTTTGTGGTTCATTCCCAAGGAGCAGAAGTGGTAAACCAAACAGTAGAGGATGGAGGTTTGGAAGAGCTTTTGAGTACCTTCAAGGAAGTCTTTAACCTACCAGCTGGACTCCCTCCTTTAAGGGAGCATGATCATGCAATAATCCTCAAACCTGATGCTACTATCCCAAATTTGAGGCCCTACAGGTATCCTTTCTACCAGAAGAATGAGATTGAAAAAATAGTGGGAGAAATGCTCCAAGCTGGAATTATCAGGCACAGCACCAGCCCTTTCTCCAGCCATGTTCTATTAGTAAAAAAGAAAGATGGTGGATGGAGATTTTGCACCGATTACAGGGCCCTAAACAAAGTGACTATACCCAACAAGTTTCCTATACCTATAATTGAAGAATTGTTGGATGAACTAGGGGGAGCTGTGATTTTTTCTAAGTTGGATCTGAAATCAGGATATCACCAAATTAGGATGAATGAAGGAGACATAGCTAAGACAGCATTTAGAACCCATGAGGGTCACTATGAGTATTTAGTGATGCCTTTTGGGTTAACTAATGCTCCTTCAACATTTCAAGCTCTAATGAATGAAGTATTGAGGCCTTTTCTAAGAAAATTCTGCTTGGTTTTCTTTGATGACATCTTAATATACAGCAGGGGTAGAGAAGAACATCTGCAGCACCTGAAATTAGTTTTACAAGTCTTAGCTGACCATAAGTTGTTTGCCAATAGAAAGAAGTGTTCATTTGGAAAAGAGGAGATTGAATACTTAGGGCATATTATATCTGGCAATGGAGTTGCTGCTGATCCCAAGAAGGTGGAAGACATGCTGAAATGGCCTGTCCCTAAAAATGTTAAAGGGTTAAGAGGCTTCTTGGGATTAACAGGATATTATAGGAAATTTGTAAGGAATTATGGGAGAATTGCTTGGCCTCTCACCCAGCTGCTCAAGAAGGATAATTTTATTTGGAGTAATGAAGCTCAAGTAGCTTTTGAAGAGCTTAAAGTTGCCATGACTACTGTTCCAGTTTTGGCCATGCCAGACTTTGACAAGGAGTTCATTGTGGAGACTGATGCATCAGGGAAGGGCATAGGGGCTGTCTTAATGCAAGGAGGAAGACCACTCTCCTATATGAGTCGAACTTTATCTGATAAGGACCAAAAAAGATCAGTCTATGAGAGAGAGCTAATGGCCATTGTGATGGCTACACAAAAGTGGAGGCCATATCTGTTGGGCAGGCATTTTAAGGTGCATACTGATCAGAAGAGCCTCAAGTTTCTCACTGAGCAGAAGATTATGGGGGAGGAGCAGCAAAAATATCTATCAAAGTTGTTGGGATTTGATTTTGAGGTCAAATATAAGCCAGGGAAAGAGAACAGTGCAGCAGATTCACTCTCAAGGCAAATGATGTATAATAAGATTACCACCATACAATGTGAAGCCTGGGAAGGTTTAGAAGATGAAGTTCAACAAGATGAAAAATTAAAAGCTATTGTACAAGCTTTAATGATAGATCCTGCTAGCCACCAGGGATTTTCCATGAGAGGAGGAAGATTGTACCATGAAGGCAGAATTGTTATTCCAAAACAATCCCCAAGGATTGCTTGGATATTGAATGAGTTTCATGATTCAACAATAGGAGGGCATTCAGGCCAGTTAAGAACTTACAAAAGAATTGCAAGTGTGGTCTATTGGGAAGGAATGAGGAAGAGAATTCAAGAGTATGTCCAGGCTTGTGAAGTTTGCCAGAGAAACAAGTATCAAACATTGAGCCCTGGTGGATTAATCCAACCTCTACTAATCCCAACCCAAACATGGAGTGACATTTCCATGGATTTTATTGGAGGGTTACCTAGAGCACATGGGGTGGATACTGTCATGGTGGTAGTGGACAGGTTGACTAAGTATGCCCATTTTGTACCTCTTAGTCACCCTTATACAGCTAAGGATGTTGCAGAACTATTCATTCAGGAGGTGGTAAGGCTGCATGGGTTTCCTACTTCCATAGTTTCTGACAGAGATAAGGTATTTCTGAGCCAATTCTGGTCAGAACTGTTCAAACAAGCAGGCACCAAGTTGAAGTATAGCAGTGCTTACCACCCTCAATCTGATGGGCAGACTGAGGTGGTGAATAGGTGTTTAGAAACCTATTTAAGGTGTGTGACAGGATTGAAACCCAGACAATGGCCCAAGTGGTTGGCTTGGGCAGAACATTGGTACAACACAAACTACCATGCTTCACTAAAGACTACACCTTTTGAAGCTCTTTATGGGAGGGCCCCCCCTGTGATAGTAAGGGGAGATATTCCTCCATCAGCAGTAGATGAGGTCAGCAGATTGACTGCTGAAAGGAATTTAATATTGAGGGAGTTGAAGGAACAATTACTGAGGGCTCAGGATCTCATGAGAAATCAAGCCAATAAGCATAGAAGAGAGGTGGAATATGAAGTAGGAGATCAAGTTTTCTTAAAGATCCAGCCTTATAAGATGAAGAAGTTAGCCAAAAGGATGAATCAGAAACTAAGTCCTAGGTACTATGGTCCTTTTGAAGTGATCCAAAGGGTAGGAGCAGTGGCTTATAAGTTGAAGCTACCTGAGGATTCAAGAGTTCACCCAGTTTTTCATGCTTCCTTGTTAAAGAAGGCAGTTGCTCAGTCCATGACCCCCCAACCTCTGCCAGACTGCTTGGATGAAGAGTGGCATTTGGAGCCAAAACCTGAGAAGGCCATGGATTATAGACAGGGGGAGCAAGGTGAACTGGAGGTTTTGGTAAAGTGGAAAGGCCTGCCAGATTTTGAAAATTCATGGGAGTCCACTGATAAATTGAAAGCAGAATTTCCCACATTTCTCCTTGAGGACAAGGAGAAGTTTGAAGGGGGGAGAATTGGTAGATATGGTAAGGTGTACAAAAGAAAAAAAAAGACACATCAGCAATTCTAGAACAATACAGAATATTTTTCTGTTAGAGCTGCACATGGCAGAGGACAGCTGGCAGGGTGTGAGTGGAAAGAGAATATTTGAGTGAGGAAATAAATGTACTAGGTGGGGGGGGTGGATGGTACGGAAGATTTGATTCTCAAATTAGTGGGAGAGTGCAGGCCTCTCAAAGAGCCTCTATTTTCATTTTTTTCCTCTATTTTTCTGCTATTGAAATTGTATGAACCAGATCCCATTTGAACTCTGGTTTTCTTTTGCCCTAATTAAGCAGATTTTCCTTCATTTCCTTGCATTTTCTCTATTAATTTCACTACTGTACTAAATTGAACCTATCAATATCCAAGTCATGACTCCAAATCGTGTATAATATCATTCTTAACCACCAACATACTATTCCTACTTCAACTAATAATGTGTACGCAGCAACAACTTACCAAATTTGATCTGTTTACTAATACTATCAGTCTTAATAACAAAGATATCTAAGAGGTCAATAATTAAAAGAGACAATTCAAACCACTAATACAAGATATGTAACAATGACTTTCATCCTCAAAACCAATCCAAGTCAGGATCTTATTCCATTGCGAAAAGTACAAAACTAAGCAGCCGAAAATGTATATACTTTCATTAGCTCCAGTACGTTGAGGTTATAATTCAGATAACCAATCTAATAACACTAATATGTACTAGTAAAGTACTACCTTTTTCCTAACCCAAATGAAAAGATTACTCATACTTCATGCATAAAATCTGCTCATTAGTCAGTATTATAAGAATTGTTAATAGTAAACAATTTATAGGTTATAATTACTCTTTTTTGCCACAAAAATGTTTAGGCGGAGGGCACTTTCGCTTTTCCAAGGACAAGGCACTTTACAAGCCTCAGTGTCCACTTATCATAATAATTTAAATATAATTTGTAATAGCAAGAAATAGCACCTCAATAAACCCTCGTCCATTCATCGCAGGGACAGAACATGAAAATTGGACGCACTGAAGCTCATCAAGATCCTTGGAGCATTGATCCATAGACTCCTGAGTATCTTCACAGACCAAATAATTCCCTTCTAAAGCACACAATAACCTGAAATAATAAGAACAAGATTCATATGCGATGGCGAAATATACACACCCACACATGTATATCCAAGAGACTTTCAAAATCTGCGTCTAACTTTTAACATGCTATGTTATTGCAATTCACAGGGCAACAAGTAATACCTAATGGCAGGGCGAATCAGGTTGACACCCTTCACAGAAAATTGAGCTGTCTTTGATGCTGGTACGGCAATTGGACTAACACTCAAAATCTTACCATAATTGGTACTCCTGAAAGGTAGAGATGTATCGATGACAACCTGGCCTGCAGCAGAAAAGTGTTGCAGTTAGACATCTAGTCATAAAAAAGTACTACTTACTGATTTGACATGTGCACAAGGTATAATAACAATGACAACAACATGGACATCAGAAGTCCATTAATATTAGATCGGATTCAATAAAAGTCCATCAAATCAAGTTAATATGCAGCAGTGGCTAGAATTAGATGCTGATACAAGTACTCGACGTAGATGATTTAACCTTGAAGCAATTAATGTAAATTTATTGAGTAAACTAATGGTTGATGGACTTGATTGAACACTGCAACTAAATTCCAACTCCTGTTTTCTAGACAGATAATAAAAACAACAACAGAAACATAGCAAGTGACCATTGAAAATGAAGGCCATCTGATTCTGCACCCTGATGTGAATCCATCCAGTTCTCCAAAATTCATCATCTGAGACATCCTGAAGCCTATTTAAACTGGAAGTCAGATCAAAGCAAAGCTGTAAAAGAACAAATAAGCCTTGTAAGGTCAAGTGTCCCCTGATTGCAGAAATAACCACACACATCAGCTAGTAGTTTTAGAAGGACATTGCTTACCTCCTCCCACACAGCCTCAGTCTGACGCAGATAAATAGTCAAAACGATACAACCAGGCCGTATATAGCCTTCAATATCAGTTGGACTGTGGGATAACCAGTCAAGAATCTGGAGTCCAAAACCTTAGAATGATTAAATTTCAGAAAAAATAATAGTAACAGTTATTGTTAGATGCTTTGAAAAGTTTAACGCACCTGTGCTCTGAGTACAAGAGGAAAATCACTCGGTTCTTTGCCAAAGAGTTTAAAAACAATTCGATCCGTGCGATTCTAAATGGTGGAAACCAACATATTAGCTGTTGAATAATGACAATCTCAGGATAGTATAAATTTAACGTATACAAGGGTGTCATTTAAGCAAGTGTTAAAAGCTAGAACCAGAAATTTCATGCATGCAAACAAGGCACTAAATAGGCAATTACCATAAAAATTCAGCAGGCTTAAAAAGAAGGCACTGTTTATTTCCGACACCTAAGGAAAGTCCAGCATGGTCTTTCTTAGCATAACTATTGGGGAATCATCATTATATGCCATCCTCAAGTCAGATGAATGAATTCATCAGAATCACAGCCATTAATAGGCATGCTATTTAAACCAGGATTGGTAAAAGATGATCAAAATACTCATAACCAAGGCTTTTTCCTCGGTAAAATATATCATGGACTGTTCAGTTAGTCTCAGTTCTAACCTCTCTCTCACCCCCTCGTACTAAAGAGCTCATGTATATCAAAAGGAAGCAGAAGCTAATGAATTTCATTCCCCTCCCTTCCTCTGATCTCTTCTCAGATATTCCAAAAAAGACTCTGTCAGAATATCAGATATTCTTGGGTAATATTATTTTTTGGATTCTTGTCATGTAAGACTAAAGAGGCAGTTCAGTTTCGCCCCATCAACCTCAGCATGACAAATTAAGAGCGCAAAAAACTCTACGAACCACAACCAAAAATATTTGTAGTTTCTGAAAAATAACCGTAATTTCTACAGAAAGTCATAAAATCCCAATAATGGGGGAGGAGTAGAGTCTAAGGACTGTGTGCATGAGCATGGGTGCAACAGAGGTCCAGAATAATGCTGCAATAGATATATACCTGAACTTCGCCAGTAGAACTAGAAGGGGACTGGGCAGATGCAGAATCTGAGTTTCCACTTTGAGGTGGACTTGACTGATGCGAATCCTGTTGCATCCAAGGATAATCAAGAGAGCTAGTAACAAGATTTGCAGCGACAGGCAACCTTTCTATGTCCTCTATGCCATCGTCTGAGTCAATATAGATGTCATTCAGATCAAAATCATTCATTTTGGGCTGTCCAGCAGTACTGTCTCTGGCTTCTGAGTAAGTTGGAGGGCTATTTGAAACACCAGGCTTTGCAGAAGATGTGGTTTGTTGATCAAAAACCGTAGCATCATGTGCGTGCATCACTTGATGCTGAATTTCACTAATAGAAACTGTTTGATTCTGTCTTGTGACAGTTGGAGAACCTTGAGAACCATCAGTAAATAAAGTAGAAACCACCTCAGATTTCCCAAATAAAGACCCTTCTTTCAACTGATTTTCAGGTTCCCGTAAAAGGTTAGACATGTTCCTTCCCCCTTGTTCACCACTCTGATTAGCAAGACTCCTTAAAAGATGAGTAAGCATATCCTGATCAGTGGCCTGATTTGACCTGTCAGCTATAATTCATAAAAAATGCCGTTATTCATCCTTCTATTACCAATGATATTGGCTCATAGCAGAAATACCAATTGGAGAAACAGATAAGAAATGATTAAGAGGAAACAAAAATAAATATGCATGAAAGTCTAAAATTTTGGGAGTCACTTTTTACTCTTACTTCTATGTCTGAAATATGAATTTTTATTTTGCATCCATAATCTTCTATTATTGTGCAGGTTAGTCCAAACAAAGACTGACAACAATGCTCTCAATTATTAGTGTTTCAATTCGTAAAAACCATGCTCAGGATCACTACCTTTTCAAACTGACATTTATCTTTATGTTAAAACAATGTCTCCTCTGTGTAATTACTTCTCCAGTATAGCTGTCGATCATATGGAACTAAGGCATATTTGGACAAGTCATCTCATCTGAGTCATTTTCAAACCAGTTGACCAATCAGTCACTTTAAAGCAATTTGTTTTATTATTATTTATTTGGATACTGCCAAAACTGAAGAATATCTTATTCCATATTCTGTCCCCCAAGGTACTAACAGATGCTTCTGAATGGAAACTAGTTGCGTACTCATGCAATAAGCTCAAAGCTAATTAAGTAATGTCCACTAGCACCAAAAAACCTATTAGGTTTTTATAGTAGTTAACTCGTCTTTAGAAAACCGGCTTAAAAATGAGGGATGAGCCCAAAGAAACTATTATTTTCCTTCGATGTTCTTAAATGTTAGGTCTCACTCTTGAAAATGAAAACTGAAAGTCCCTAAATCTCAACCATTCTCGCAATTTTACAGCCCTTAAAGCCTAAGATTGAATCGGATTTGGATCCTCTCCTTTTCCCCCTCATGTTAGGAGAGAGATAGACACAAACAATTTTGTTTAACCTTATACACAAAAACAAAATTGAGTAAATAATTGCTTGTGTCTCTATCTCTCTCCTAACATGAGGGAGAAAAGGAGAGGATCCAAATCCAATTGAATACCCGCAAGCGATGATGGAAGGTCAAGCCCCCTACACTTCTCATTCCCATGTTGTAACCCATCTGACCCATTATCTTCCATAGAAATTGAGAGAAATACTTAGTCGAATTCTTCGTTATGAAGTGCAATAGAAACTTAAGGAAATATATGTAGGCCAAGGAGTTACAGTTGATTCTGTGAAAAATCCAGATCAACAACTGGACTCACATGTCTATTTCGGGCTACCAAGGTCAAAGTATGAAACCTCTCCTTGTAATAAACATGTCTTCCCGTATATCCTTGACAAGATATATTTTTAGTTAACCAAATTTGAAATGAACAAACTACCTTCCTGCAGCTATTAACATAGCTGTCAATTTCGTCTAGTAAAAAAGTAGTTCAAAAAAATACAAAGCCTTTCATCATTTCAAACAAGAGAAACAAGCATCAATCATCATCATATATGAATACGAAGCCAATTAGGGCCTGCTAACAGAGATTATACTAAAGAGATACTTACGCTGCATATTTGAAAGTATCTTCAATAAACTTATCAACAGATAACTACTGGTCTGATCATCGTTCGGTGAGCTTCCATTAGGAACAGCCTCCTGATTTGTTTTCCTCCTCCTTTTATTATGGCCTGCCAAACGCCTTCGACAGCTTCTCTTCCCTTCATCAAACTCTTGAAGTAAGTGAAACCTGTTGACAGAATGAAAAAACACCATGAATCTAGATCCAATCTATAAACTTTCAAAACTGCTAAAAACACATTTTTCCAGCGATTTGCTATCTGGTAAACTAAGAACTGACACACTGCAAAGAAAAAGAACTAACCTACTACATTGTTGGCAGAACCGCTGCATCGTGTTTCCAACAAGAGCCTTACTGGCCTTCGAGTGAATCTCACAAACTTTATGACGTCTGTGATAATCTTTAGCATTGTTGAGATCTGCGCGACAATCCTCCACCTGACAAAATGCTCTACTGGAGCTACCTCCACCAGCTACTCTACTTTTCTTCCCATTGTTCCCTTCCCATGTAGCAATTTGAGCATGACTACCACCACCACCACCACCAAGGTTTAAGCTAAGACCACCACCTTCCTTATTCAAACTCAGTTCATCCTCCACTACAATAACCCTCCTCTTCCTCTCCCCTTCCTTGTTCCCTTGAGAAATCACAAGATCTAACTGTTCAGAACAAGAAGATGAACTATTTGAATTAGAGAAACCACCACCACCACTACCACCACCACCACCAACAGGAAGAGGCAAAAATTGTCTCTGCTCCGGCACAGGACTCAACCTACTAGCTACGAAAAGATCACCATCCCATTTCCAATTATTCATATCCCACTCTGGTCTTTTCCCCATAGCCCTCAAATCAGAACCACTACCATTACCGTACAATTGAAAAGCTTCCATAATCACACAATTCACAAAGAAAAACAAGTAATTTCAAAAAGCAACAACAACAGTAGAAACCGAATTACTCATACTCTGTTCTTGTTCCCCATAGATCAAGTTCAGTACAAAGATTACACATGGTTAAAATTGAGTAAAATTAACATAGCTAAATAGGTATAAGTCAACTAGAGAAAATAGAGTAAAAGTATAGTTGAAGATTGACGAAGAAGAAGAACCTTGTGAAGAGTGGATCGAGTGAAATTGGGAAAGTGCGGGAAGTAGGGTTGGGTGGAAGAGGAAAATGATGTGTGATGGAGATGGATGGGGGAAGATGAATGAATGAATGTGAATTCTTTGCGTGAGAAAGAAAAGGGCTATGGTGGTAATGGAAGATATAGTACAATGATGTGATATTCTATGTTATGTTGTACGCACGAAATTATACTAATGTCTAATAGTACTAATCAACAATAACATGATTACTATTTTTCTTTTTTTTTTTTGGCATTGGAAGAAGACATAGTCCAAAAGATAATAAAAATGGTTCATTTAATCAAACACTCTTAAGCATGTAAGTTTCACTAAAAAGAAGATTATTAATAGGAGTTATTTCATTTATGTTACCTTAGAATCAATTTTTACAATAAATTTTGTAAAATTATACCTTCTTAGCATGTCTATTATTGAGTACGTGACATATTTCTCATCATAAAAGCATCAGAAATGTTAATTTTTAGGGTATATTTTAATCAACATTCGTTTGAAATTATGTCATACTAGCATGTTCACATCTTGCAAGATGAACTCACTATGTGTATGCGTCATCGCATTTACAACATCCTTTTAGAGGATGCTTCCAACAAATGTAAATTGTATTAAAATGACTCGGACAATTATTAGAATGAAATAGATCATAAAATGTTAATGTCTTTTTTTATCTTTAAGATCACTTAAGTTAGATCAAGTAGGCAACGAAAGCTGGTTTCAAAATTTGATTTTATTTTTTGAAGCTCAAAGAATTTAACAAGTTATAAAAATAGAGTTTAACAATGATTTAGAACAGTTATAAATTAGATTACTTCCTCATTCAATAAAAACTAATTAAATCGTCTCATAAAATCATTTTTTAAAAATAAATGTAAGTTATTTAATTGATAACATCTGACCTAAATCATCAAATAAATGATTAATTGGTAAAACATTCTTATATACCATTAGATGTATTTAACGATCTAGATGAGTAAAGAAAAAAGAATATAACACACATATTTCCATATGCAATCCTTTACCACACCATCTATCTCTCATTTCTTGCATTTAGTTTATATTTTATAGGCAATTTCCAATGTCCAAAATCCATCTTTCTTTGAATTTGCCCCCAAACCCCTTATACAACCACATCTTCACCCACCTCCATTGTTTGTTGCACCATTTCATCTCCCACCACAATATTCTTTTGTCTTAAGAGTTAGGGAACCATGACAACAAAATGTAGTTATACTTCCATCGTTAATCAGCATGACTTTAATTGATTTAGTAAATATCACAAAGATTGAATTTTTGGGATAAATGGAGCCTCCTACAATAGCTTTATTTATACAATTAATCCATTAAATTTTGAGTTTGTTTCTTCGTTTATTTAATATTTACATTTGAATCCTATATAATATATCTTAAATATTTCACCATATATATATATATATATATATATATATATATATATATATATATATATATATATATATATATATATATATATATATTTGTTACAAGACTTAAATAGAAGAGAGACAAACTACAATCTCAAAAATCACTACAACAAAAAGCACTTAATGTAATATGTTATTATCTTAGATATTATACAAATTGAAATAATAGCTCATAATTAGACGCTTTCAATTTTATTTCTTTTATTAAAAGACATTTCATTACGGTATATAATAATAACAACAGTGTACATGAGGCTAAAGATTTAAACACATTAAGTCTTAAAAATTTTATCAGTAATCTTCAGAGCCATGAGATAAAGCTAAATCGAGATGAACCTGTCAGAAAGTCAAAACCTCTGGCTTTGAAATCTGTTGCTAAAGTTGTCAAGACACCTCAAGTTTGGGAGTATGAAGAAACTTCTCATGCAGAAGGTGCTGAAGATGATTCAGGTGATGAGGAAATGGTCTTCATCATTAAAAGGTTCTAATATCTGGCCAGGAAGAATAAGAGATTCTTTGACAGAAGCAGTAACTTCAGTGGATCTGGCTCCAAAGAAAAGAATGATGGTCAGAAAGTTTGTTTCAACTGCAAGAAGTCTGGTCACTTCATTGCTGAATGTCCAAAACTACAAAAGGACAAGCCAAAGAATGGGAGTTTTCAAAAAGATAGCTTCAAGAACAAATTCAAGAAAAGTCTCATGGAAATATGGGGATGAACTTGACAATGAGGAAGACTCTGGAAAGGATAAAGACCAAGGCAACCTTGCATTGATGGCTCTTACATCTTCTGAAGCAGAATGTGACTCAGATTCTGGTTCAGAGTCTGAGAAAGAGGATGAGGTATTTTTTTATAATATCTTGTTCTGATTTAATTACTTGTGTTCAAGAGCTCATGGAAAGATGTCAAGAGAAAGACAGACACGTGAAAATATTGAAAAAGCAATATGATCTTTTGAAAGATGAATTAAAATTTGTTAAAAAAATGAAGCCCTAGAGAAAGGTCGTATTGATATAGTAAATGAAGTGTTTGACAAACCTCTTGATGAGCGTGAAATGGCTCTTCAAGAATTTCTCATAAATTGTTTCAATGGAACTAAACTTACTTCCATGATATATGGAGTAAGTATAAGCAAAGGGGAAGGTCTACGTTACTTTCAAAAAACTTTTAATCCAAGGTTTGAAACCTTGAGCAAACTAACTGGACCTTCATCTTCAAGCTCTGCTCATAAAGGGCTTGATTTTTATTTTGTACCTGCTGCTAAAAAAGCAAAGGTTCTGATTCAATCAGAAACTAAAGCTGTTAAGTCAAGGGTTCTGAAGAAACTAGAGTCTAAGCCTCTAAAGTCAAAGTTTCTGAAGAAGGCAGAACCTAAGATATCATGAGCTAAGGTTCTGAAAGGCTCAGAACCTAATTTCAAGGTTCATTTAAGACAACAAACTTTTAAATAAAGAGTTTTGAATAATCCTAAACCTTATCATTTGAAAGCAAAGGTACAAAACAAGAAGAAACCTGTCAAAACTAACCATAAAGGACCCATAAGATTATGGGTACCTAAATCTCAAATTGTCTTTGCTACAAATATGTTTAAAGGGAGAAGCAAAACAGTAGCCATGGTACCTGAACATTGGTTGTTCACGACATATGACAAGAGAAAGGCTTATGTTCCAAACTCTATGTCTGAAAGAGGGAGGAGCTGTGGGATTTGGAGGAAACCATAAAGGAAATATCACTAGTATAGGTACTATTGGTGTCTTATTTATTTTAATTAATAATGTTTGGCTTGTAGATGGACTTAAACATAAGCTACTAAGCATTAATCAATTTTGTGACGGTGGTTATGAAGTAATGTTTAATAAGAAAAATTGCATAGTCATGAATGAATTTGACGACTCCATAGTGTTCAAAGGTAAGAGAAAGAGAATGTTTATAAAATTAACTTTTATAAATTGGTTGATTATAAGATACTTTTCCTTCTATTAGTGAGTAATGAGAAGTGGATCTGGCACAAAATGTTAGGTCATGTTGATTGGAGATTAATCTATAAACTTAACAACTTGAAACTTGTTAAAGGGCTGCCAGATCTCAATTACCACTCAGATGCTCTTTATGGAGCATGCCAAGTAGGAAAAATCAACAAAACTTCTTTCAAATCTAAAAGCATTGTGTCTACCTTTATACCCTTAGAATTGCTTCACATTGATTTGTTTGATCATGTCAGTACTCCATGAATCAATGGAAAGAAATATGGTAGAGTCATTATAGATGACTATAGCATATGGACTTGTTAAATTCCTGAGAACCAATGATGAATCATATGATGTGTTTAGCGTCTTTTGCATACAACACTGCTACAAAAAAACTCATATAAAAACGGTTGTGAAAGATCTATAATAACGGTTGAACTACTGTTGTTAGGTAGGGTGTGGTTGTAAGTGGGTTATTTACAGTCACAGTATATTGTCTGTGGTAGTAAATTGGATAGTGCGCTACATATAACCATTGTTGTATTAAACAACCCTTGTTGTATGTCTCTTAATAAAATAAAACAAAAATGCAATGGTAGAACAACAACAGGGGCAAGAACAACAAGAACAACAATAAGAACAAGAAGAACAACAAAAACAAGAAGAACAACAACAATAACAACAATTACAACAACAAGAAGAATAACAAGAGCAACAACAAGAACAATAATAACAACAACAATAACAACAACATGAAAAACAACAAGAACAACCATAATAAAACCAAGAATAACAAAAACAACAACAATAACAAAAAAATTAACAATAACAACTAACATTGCTAACTTGAATTCATACTTTCTTTGTCTCATTCAAATGGGAGAAGAGATTATGGAGTTCTAAAATTTGTCAATTAAAGAAATGATGTTTTCGAGTTTTGTTTATCGAAGAGATAATATTTTTGAGCTTGATTTAGTGGAGAAATAGAGTGTCGTAAATGAAATATGATGTTTGGAGGTAGAAGATAAAGTTCGTATAAGTTGGAAGTTCGTCTAAGGTTTAGGTTTCACGCGGATCAATAATGGTAGTGTTTTGAGCGTTGATAATCACTAAATAGACGACAAATATTTGTTTATGGATGACAATGATATATATATATATATATATTAGAAAAACAAAACTGAGAATAATGCGCTACATACAACAACGGTTATATTACATAACCGTTGTTGTATGTCTTTTAATAAAATAAAAAAATAATACAGCAGTAGAACAACAACAATAACAAGATTCGAACTCATGACCATGCGTCACTTTTCACCGTGGTTGGAAGTTCCAACTGTGGTAAAAAGTGGCTTAAAAATAAATAAATAAACAAAACTGTATGTGCTAGGATTCAAACTCATGACCAGGCGCCACTTTTCACCACGGTTGGAAGTTCCAACCGTGGTGAAAAGTGGGCTTAAAAATGAAAATAAAAGGAAAGCGCCTAATTGAATTGATTCTATTACCGTGTATCCTTTGGTTGTGGTGAAATAAAATTTGGTGGCGTTATGAAAGGTAATTTTTGTAGTAGTGCAAGTACAAATTGAAAAAGAATCTAAAATTTTTAAGATAAGAATGGTGGTGAATTTGAAAATGAGTCATTTGAACTATTTTGTGAAAAACATGGAATTATCTATGAGTTCTCTTCTCCTAGAACTCCACGGCAAAATGGAGTTATAGATAGAAAGAATAGAACTTTACAAGAAATGGTTAGAACCATGATCCATGAGAACAACTTACCTAACTACTTGTGGGCAAAAGCCGTAAACACAACATGTTATGAGCAATGAGAAGTGGTAAGAAATAAGGCTAGACTTGAAGCTCAAGGCTGCAATCAGCAAGAAGGTATACATTTCTCTGAAACTTTTGCATCAGTTGCAAGGTTAGAGTAAATCAGGTTACTTCTCTCTTATGCTATCAATCATGGCATATTTTATACCGGATGGATGTTAAGAGTATATTCTTAAATGGTGTCATTTCTGAAGAAGTGTATGTCAAATAGTCGTCTGGGTTTTAGGATTCAACTTATCCAGATTATGTTTTCAAATTGAAGAAATCACTCTATGGACTTAAACAATCTCCTAGAGCTTGGTATGAGAGATTGAGTAATTTTCAATTAGAAAATGGATTTTAGAAAGGGCAAGTTGACACTACACTCTTCAGAAAGACACTTAAGAATGATATCTTCCAATTCACCTATCTTGACTAAATCACTCACGTCAACACCACCCTAATCACCAAAACCCTTATCCGAACACACCTCTTCACCATAACTATGGGTCATGTCACTTCATCCCCTCAACCATCTCCTAAATCATATTATATTACCATAGATTAGATGTTAAAGGACTTCTATCAACAAGAAATTGTCCCTACAACATCTATTTTAGAGAGTTTATCGAATCATTTAGTCGGTGAGTTATCTTTTGATCATTTTCGACTAACTTGTATTTCTGATTCAAAATAACCATCACCCATCAATGTTATGCTTGAACCAACCATTGAGGTTTCTAGTGCTAGGTCCTCGAGCACTAGCTGAAGTTCTAATTTTTGTTCATTAAACTTGATTCCTGTCAACATCACACATCTCCAATCCATCCCTAAGAAAACCATAACTTCTGTTGATCCTCCTCAACCAAACCTTGTTCAGACTTACTTGTCTGTTCAATCTGAATCTGAACAAGTTATACAAAACCATCTAATACTTGAACCACGCATTTTACCCCAACCTAAACAAGAACATTCCACTCACACCAGTCCTGAACCCCAACCTAATCATGTTTAATCACAACCTACCATTGATACTTAGAATGAGGTTGAGTAAATAACTTTAACCCAACCTCCACAAATTTTCCTAACTGACCACTTTATACCAGAACCTTAACCTGTCCATAATTTTGAACCATCTGATAATCATAACTGACCTTCTAGGGAAGAAGATGTTATGTCAGAATCTAACACAATACCTCTACACCTCACCCTTCTTTCAACCTAAATCAAAACCTTCCACCTCACATAAACTACCAAATGGAAGAATTTAAAATTGTTATTTTTGATAAAGTTTTAAACTTGGTTACTAAGAGGCTCATTACATCTGATCCCATAACATATGCAGCTAAGTAGGACTCTCTCAAAGCCTCTATGGACACGGTTCTGCAGAATCTAAAGTCCTTCTCATATGAGTCAATAGCTTCTTCTAGTCAGAAGCTTGATCACTTGGATAAGAAGTTGACTTTTGTTACTGCAAAATAAGAAGAAATGGATGTATAATTGAAGACCGTTGTTGCAAGACAAGATGAAATGGCTTCTGATTTGAAGAATATCCTAGAGATTTTGAGGAAAAAACCTTAAGCTTTAAGATTTAAAGCACCCTTTTATTTTATCTTTTCAACTATTTTTGTATATGTTTTCTGTCATTTAACTCTTCTTTGGCTATATAAAATTACTTTTCTTTGGTATCTTTTCTGTTCTCCAGAACTTATTTATTTTTTTGTTGATGACAAAAGGGGGAGTAGATAAAGAAGTATTTAAGCACTTGAAATCTGACTGTTATTATCTTGCTTAAAATCTAAAGAATTTTATATGTGTGTTATATGTTTAAATTTAATTAACCCGGATAGGACTTAAGGGGAGCTTACAAACCTCACCTTATGAACTATTATACTCAGGGTGAGCTTACTAACCTCAGACCTTGAATTCAACTGGTTAATTAAATTATCAACCATTGTTCTTAAAAAATTATGTTTGTTATCTTAAAAAAGGGGGAGATTATTTGAACAAAATTGGTTTGTCCCATGTCCCTTAGGTTTTGATGATAACAAAGTATTTAAATAACAATTGGGTATATTAATGTTTGTTCAAGCGTGCAGGACCATAGACTAAAATTTCATATAGAATCCATGTATTGATTCTGACTATGAACATTTAATGAGAAGCATTAAGATCAAATTCTAATGGATCAGAAGCTGAAGATAACACTCTGAATAAATCATTTTCTGAAGAGGTCAACATTCAAAAGATCAGAGTCTGAAGGAGTCAACCTCTGAAAAATAGACTTTGAAGAAGTCTACCTCTAAAGATCAGACTCTGAAGATGTCTGCCTCTAATGATCAGAACCAGAGCTAGTCAAAGTACAAAGACCAATGTGACACTGATAGGTCACTATTCATCTTTGGACATACTTTGTCACAGGATGACCTAAGCTTTATTTTCTTCATAGAGTCAGCTGGGATTCAAGTGTTAATCCCGTTTGTAGAAAAAGGGTTTTCAAACTATCCTTCACCTAACTTGACAATTTAGTGAAACATCCCAACGTCTCTTTTGAAGCTTCTCAAAGGAATCTACTGCGATGCATCTTCAACGACTTTTTTCTTATTTATTTAAGAAGCTAAAGGACTTGAAGATAGATATTCTAATATACAACATTTTGACATACAAAGAGAAGTTACTCTATTAACATAAAAGCACAAGCTAAACTTAGGATTTCTTCTCCCTGTATATCTTAGAAATCCCTAAGTCTTAAAGAGACTATTTGATGTGTATTCTTTATATACCTCTGATTGTATATCAAGCGTATTTTCCCAGCAATCATTTATCTGCTAGGTAGATTGTTAGAAGTCTCTTGCTTGTGTGCTTGAGCAAAGGAAGTCTCTTACTAAGTGTTTGAGAATTGAAAGTATCTTGCTTGTGTGCTTGAGAAAAGGAAGTCTCTTACTTTAGTGTTTGAACAAAGGAAGTCTCTTGCTTGTGTGTTTGAGAAAAGAAGTCTATTACTTGTGTGGTTGAGCAAAGGAAGTATCTTGCTTGTGTGCTTGAGTAAAGTGAAATCTTGTGTGATTATAGTGAAAATATCTTGTAAGTATAAGGGGACTGGATTACTCTCGAGTTGTGAGAGGAACCAAGATAGCTATGTGTGTTATTCTTCTTTCTTGCATTTTATATTTGTTGCATACCTCGGACTGAATAAGATTCTATAACCTTGTGTTTAGAATCTGACGTAAGAGTTTAAAAAGAAATAAAAAGTCAACAAAATTCAACCCCCTCTTGTGTTTTTCTCATCTTTAGGGTAGATGTTTTCAAGAAAGCTAATGTGGTAGATACTTTACAAAGAAACATGCAAGAGTCGTTGTATCCAGGATGCACAAGTTTTACAATATTGTCAGTTGTATTAAGATTATTTAATATTAAGGCAAGAGGTGGGTGGACGGATAAAATTTTCACTAAATTGCTTTAATTATTGAAAGAAATGTTTCCTGGAGGTAACACATTACTGAACTGTAGCTATGAGGCCAAGAAAATATTGTGTCCAATGGGATTGGACTATGTCAAAATACATGTGCATCGTAATGATTGTATATTAATATAAAAGAGTATGAAAAGTTGAAGGAGTGCCCAAGATATGGGGAGTCACGCTACAAGTGTAGCGGCAAAATCGTGAGTGTAAGATATTGATTAACTTAACTCGAGAAGCAAGAGTCGCCACCGCACTTTTATTTTATCCAAAAGGAAAGGGAAAAGAGCGAACAAAACCTACACAAGCTCTACAACAAGAACAAGTGAACAGAGACTGCGTAAGGGGGGCTGGTTACATTAAGGGAAGGTGTTAGCACCCAAAACGTCTATAGTACTCTATAGGAACCCTTTGAAATATTTACGCTTTTGGTCTGAAAATGTTTGTTTGAAAAGAGATTGGGGAGGTGAGAAGAGAAATTGTTTTTAAGATTTTTGTGTTTGGAGAGACTTGTCGCCTCATGCCTACGTACCCACGGGGTGCAATGTAGGATCAAAACCTCGTAGTTTGTCGTACAAAGAATAAAATTTGTTTGTTTTGGTTTATTTTAAATATAAAGACATGTCGTCATTTCCAAGCGAATAATTCCGCTTAAAGAGATGAATCATGTCTAAACTTATGAAAAAGTTAAAGGAAAAAAGTGCACAAGGGCACAAAAGAGGTTTCAATGAGTTTGAATGTTTTTTAAAGTCTTATGAAAAAGGTGTCAATATGCTTATGTAGTTTAGCATTTGTTAAGAAATGAAAAGAAAATAGTAAAATCACTCGACGAAGTCAAGGTTTGATTATGAAAGAGGTGATAGTTTGAAATCAAGAAGGTTTTGAAAAAAGGAGAGAGTTTTGAAAATTGAAGAATGGGTGGAGAAGAAGTGACTATCCTAAAGCATAAAGTAAAAGCTAAGGATAAGAAAGATCTAACCACAAATGTGGCTATCTTCACCATAAACCAAGCAAAAGCACAAGTCTTCAAAGTCTTCGAACCATAATTCCAAAGCAAAGGGAAAAGGTCCTAGTTCTAAGTACAAGGATCCAAGAATAGCAATGAAGTCCAAGGTCTAGGTGCAAAACTCCATGTCCATTGCAAAGGATAGTAACCATAGTCCAAGATTAGAAACACAAGTTTTTTAGAGGTTTTGGCCTTTATTAATGTTTTTTGGTCTAAGTGGACAAAGAGAAAAAGGCATAAGCATAAACATGTGTCCAACGGACAAAGGAAAAATTGCGGAAGCATAAACATGTGTCCAACGGACAAAAGAAAAATTGCGGAAGCATAAATATGATATGAAATGATAATAATGGAGCATAAAAGTAAAAGAGAAATAGGGAGCGAGAAGGAAATGTAAAGTTAGAAGTTAGTAATTAGTTGTTAGAGTAAGTGATCAATAATGATTGAATAATTGCACTTAGGTCAAGGTTAATGAGAACTCATTAGAGGATTGATAAGACCAAAGTCTCCTAACAACAAGTTTCATAAGTTTTGAACCAAAAGACAAATAAACAACCATCCTTAATTGTTTTCCGATAAGGGGTATATGTTGCGCTATGTTAAGCAATCGCCGAGTAATTTACAGAGTAATTACCCTACAATGAGGCCGGTCAATAGATCTTTGTTCTAAAGCATGCTAGATGAACGATATGTAGATCGTCATCCGAAAGCAATACCGCACGAAAAAAATAGGTGACGATCTCGTCTTGATCAAAAATTCAACAAAGGAATTCTAAGATCCACGAGACTTTCATCGATCAAAAGAAAAGAGAAATAGATGAAGAGAAAGCCAAATTAAACCACACAATTATGTGATCTAAGACTAAGAACAAAAGGAAAGGGAAGAAAATGGAAAAGGAACCAAAACAGCCCCAAAAACAAGGCAAAATATGCATTCTGTTTCGAAGTGACCGGTTACTCACCAGATGTTAACCGGTTACTTTAGTTCAAAATAAACACAGTTTTTCAAAATTAACACAGAGTAACCGGTTACTCACTAGACGTTAACCGGTTACTCTGCACCAGAATGCAGAAAATTGTGCAAAATTCAGCATAATCCACTTTCAAAACTTTTTACAAACACCTTGTGATCATGGAACTGAAATTGCACGAAATTTTAAGTAAAACAACAGCAAAAACCAGCAATTAAACACAATTACAAGATCCAAAGGATCAAGTAACAAAGATCTCCAAAGATCTACATTATGGAAAATGAAGATGAAGCTTCAACAATGGTGGAAGATGAATTACCACTTTAAATCTGAAAATTCCTTCAAATTGCTTCAAGATCCAAACACCAAAGCCTTGATCTATGAGAATTGATGAAGAAAATAAGTTTGGATGAAGGTTTAGCTCAAAGTTGAACAAGATTCAATGTGAATTCTTATTAACTTTCAAAAGAAGAAAAATGAGCTTTGAGTGAATTTTGTGGTTGGGAAGAGAATTTGCAAGAGGTTTGTTGGCTATCCAAAGCTTATGAAATGAATGAAATGAGGCCTCTATTTAAAGAGTTTAGGCTTGGGAATTTGGTGGTTTGGAATTAGGCTTGGATGATCAAAATTAGGATTGGAATTCAAATTTGGAGGGAATTATCAAAAGAGTGGTGATTAGTGGAGGTACATGGTAGGAATTAATTATGATGATGTGGGGAATTAAAATGGGATGGTTTAGAATATTCCACATGTGATCAAAATGATGAAAATTGGTGCCAATTGCTGAACTTAAATTTGCTGCCATTTCTCAAATTTTCACGAGGGTAACCGGTTACTCACCATAGGGTAACCGGTTACTCAGTGTAAAATTTGAAAAAATGCCCTTTTTGAGTGCACTGTTGTGGTTCGGCTCGATTGTTTTGCTCGTCAAAGAAGGCGTGAACATAAACACATGAACCTTAGAGTCTCTTGAATAATCAATTAAATCTTGGAAACTCTTGATCAGATGATTTTTGAATTAATTGCAGATCAACTTTGACTTTATTTAGATGAAATTCATTCGAGCTGTGAGACTGTTATTTTGGCATTTTTAACCTGTTCTTCCCCTGAAAATGTCAATAGAGAGAAAACAAAATATTTTAGGGTTTTGGTTAAGGTTAGTAAAATATAAACAAATAAAGCAATTAAGTGAATAAGAAACACACAGATGCTCGATGAACCCTACAAGGCATAAACCCAAAGAATGAGAGGGACAAGGGAATCAAAGCATGATCTTGTTTGTGGTAAAAATGCAAAATGAGATGTGAATGATATGTGGAATCTTAGGGGTCAAAAATTAGGGTCTTACAGCTGCCCCTATTTAAGTCTCTTCTATCGGGAGATATGAAGATACTTAAATATAAAGAGCTATATTTTTTAGCCCTAAGATGCCACAAGATGAAATGAATGCAAAGGATGAAACATACTGCGGGGAAACTCAAAATAAGGGATTTACCGTAAATTGAGGGAGATGACGTGAAAAAACACGCTGGGGAACACAAGCTATTTCTGGATATTTGTCAAGGTGACAAGAAGTATCCATCAATAGTTGGAAAGAGAGGGACAAGACCCTGGGAAGACAAGTAGTGACATCCAAGAATGGCATTGGATGGAAACTACGAACGAGACAAAAGGTATGTTAAAAGATGTCCAAGAATGGCGTTGGACAACAAGAAGAAAATTTCAGGTAAAAACAACAGCGTCATCCAAGAATAGCATTGGATGGAGGTGAAAAACACTATATTGGGGATAAGATATCGAAGAATAGCATTGGATGAAAGAAACTACAACATTCAGGAATGGCATTGAATGAGGCAACAATAAACATCAGAGTCATCCAAGAGTAGCATTGGATATAAACAAAATTCCATTTGAACAACTTCACTGGGGACATCCAAGAATGGCATTGGAAGGCAAGGTTAAACATCAGAGATATCCAAGAATAGCATTGGACTTGGCTGGGGAAAAGGTATCCAAGAATATCATTGGATAAAAGAGGGTAAACATCAAAGATATCCAAGAATAGCGTTAGACTCTATTGAGGAAAACTTATCCAAGAATGGCATTGGATTGAAGAAAGGACTTTCAGGAATGGCACTGAAAGTAAAGGTAAATCACTATATTCAAGAATGACATTGAATGATAGTGAGAAAAGAGTTCTGGAAAATACATCAGAAGAATTCAAGAATGACATTGGATAAAAAAGAGTTCAGGATATCCAAGACTGGCATTGAATAAAGTGAGCAGAGACTTTCAGGAATGACACTGAAAGGTAAAGGTAAATCACTTCATTTAAGAATGGCATTGAATGATAGTGAGAAAGACATCCAGGAATGGCACTAAATGCAAAGGAGAAAACTCATTCAGGAATGGCACTAAATGAACAGATAAAATTTTCAGGAATGGCACTGAAAGATATCCAAGCTGATCTGTTAGGGATTACAAAAGAGAGGCAAAACTTCCAAGAATAACACTGGGAGAAAGAGGAACAAGGTATCTAAGAATGACACTAGAGATCGAAAGAGACAGACATCCATGAATGGCATTGTAGTGAAAGAATATAAAGATCCAGGAATAACACTGGAATAGAACAAAACAAACATCTAACAACAACAATAGATGCACAGGGAAACGACAAAATCCAGGAATGACACTGAATGAAAAGGCAGGTAACTATTTTGGTAGGCGCCAAGTAAGTTGGACTTTGATCACAAGGTAAAATGTTGAAAGCAACAGGACCTCAGGAAATGCATATGAGCACGAAGCACACTTTGAGCTATGAAAATATTTCTAGGTATGATAGATGAATGATTTATGTATGCAATGCAAATGATATGGATAACTGAGATAGACTCTTTTGTGAGGGAAGAATGGAACTCTGATTCCTCAACACATGGAACACTGCCCACTCTGCTTGGAGAGAAGATATTGAACATATCTCTGTCACACTTATGAATTGTATCAGGCTGATGGTCTTTTGAGGAAAGACATCTTGAGGATTCTTGAAGAAGACTGCCCCAGATTGATTGGCTGAAGAAAAATTAGTCATAGCTTCAGTTTGACTGCTGCAGGGGAAAAATGAACTGATCATGGCTTCAATTCTTAAAATGAATGCTGAGAATAAATTGATCATGGCTTCAGCTTGACTATTGTTGGGGATGAACTGATCATGGCTTCAGTTCTTGAAATAAATGTTGAGAAGGCTAAACTCAGTATGGGTCTTGAAAGAGATATTCTGGTTAACCAATTCAGAGAGTAACTTGCACTGAGCAACAAATCTTGAACTGATTCACAACAGGATCTGGAAGTAATGTGCTCCTGATAGGATCACTGACCAAGTTTCTCAATTATTTGAAAATTCTTGATGAGGAAAGTTTGCCTGCAAATAAAATCACTCATTCGTGGTAATTTTAATGCAAAGCTCATGCAATTTTGAAATCAAAAATCATTTTTGGAATGATATTATTGATGCAAAGCAAAATGAATCACTTGTCAAAACACGGCGGTTTAGACATACAATGTGAAAGAGAAAGCAAAACAAATGATTGGCAATGAACATAGGAGTCAATTTACGCAACCTTGCTGTAGTATGCTTTCAAAAGAAACCTGGCTTCAATTAGGTCCTTTGAAGGTTGTAACGTGGTTTGGTTCACGGTTTTTTGAAATAAAGGATATAGGCTCAAAGTTTATTTGTACCCAACCCATTCTTCGTGATGATCTCCAGTCCTATGCTCAGTTAATTTAAACTATGTATTCAGGTTCCAAGTAATTTTGGAATTGCAACACTGTTATGATGATGGCTCAAGAGCCAAGGGATTTTTTGAAATAGAAGTCACTTTTTCTTACAAATTTTGTTGTTTTTGATGAGGACCTCAGTCCACTCGTTTTGTCTTTGAGGATTTTGGTAACCTCTTGATTTTTCTTTTGTTATCCCTAATTTTTGCCTGAGCTGTGTCATTTGAGCTTACAGTCAGCGGGATGCCCCAATTTTTGCCTAAGTCTCCTTCATAGGTTTTGACTTAGAGGGATTTTCTTTTGATTTTTTCATTTTTTTTTTGAAAGATAGTGATTGACTGGCTTAATGATTGCGGTGAACCATCATTGGCTTTTGATTTGGAAGACATCTTTGACACTTCTTTGATGTGTGCGAAGGAAAGCTTTTGATTGCAATAATTCTCTTGTGTTTAAATACACAGTCAAATTAATTGAGAACTACCCATCCCCAGGTTAAAATTGCGGGTTTTTCGTATAGAAAGAAACTCCACCTTCTAGGCTAAAAAGGGTTGACAAGGGATTAACTTCCTTATCTCTCCAGTGTTTGGGAGTTGAAACAATGCATGTACATCATCAGCCAAGTTTTAAATTGAAAGCATACAGTCCAACAATTTTAGGTATTTCATTTTCATCATCCTCCTTCCAATCTTTGCATAAACAAAAGCTAGATAAAGAAAGTGAACAGGAGATATATTTTTGTTTTGTGAAAAAGAAAGCATAAAGATGCACACAGTGGATATAAATGAATTGAATCAAACATTGCAATGCTTGTTTCATTGAAATTACCATGAAAGTATAAATAAAGTTCGAAAGCAAACAGTCAATACAATCAAAGAAAAATGCAAACAGAAAGAAACAAGGCCTAGTGACTAATCAGCAACAAGGATGAGCTGTCCTATCTGAAACACTGGCTTTAGGAGATAATCCGTCTGAACTGACTCAAACTTCACTTGGCATGCTCTGGCAAAGGATTGTTGACAACATTGGGATTATCATCAAGAAAGGTCAAAATCTTTGAGTTCACCAATTCTTGTACTCTAGCTTTCAATGCATAGCAACCTTCCAAGTTATGGCCTACCCCACCTCGATGGAACTCACTGTGAAGATCAGCCCTATAGCCGGCTGAGAGAGGATTTGGAGGAGGAGGTAGATCCCTCGTTGTAATCAACCCTTTCTTTACAAGACATGGATACAGCTCAGTGTAGGACACCGGGATAGGATCAAAGTTAACCCTATTGCGATTCTGATTTTGTCTAACAGTCTGACGAGGAGCTTGAACTGGTTGAGCATTGACAATAGGAGCAACTGCAGCTACATATTATTGTTGTCTGCCATGAGGTTTCCCTTCAACTGAAACAGCATGGGTATCACCATCCTTTTTCTTTTGAAAATTCTCGGCATACTTTTTAGCACCGCTAAAGGCTTCAATATTGGTAATCTTTCCTTTCTTGATACCCTCTTCTAGTCTTTCTCTAAAAGTGACTAGGTCAGAAAAACCAGATGATACACTGCCTATCATCTTTTCCCAAAAGAGTGGCTGAAGAGTGTCCATGAACAATCCAGATAATTCTTTTTTTGCCAAGGGTGGCTCCACCTGAGCAGCTAGCTCTCTCCAGAGCTGAGCGTACTCCTTAAAGGATTCTTTTTCGTTTTGAGACGTATTTTGCAGTTGACGGCGGTCAGGTGCCATGTCCAGATTGTACTTATACTGCTTTAAGAAAGCATCAGCCAAGTCTTTCCAGCTTTGGATACAGTTCTTCTCAAGTCCCATATAGCATTTCATTGAAGCCCCACTCAAGCTGTCTTTTGAAACAGTGAATGAGCAGTTTGTCATTTTTGGTATAAGCAGCCATCTTGCGGCAGTACATCGCCAAGTGGCTTCTGGGACAAGTGTGCCCCTTGTAATTCTCAAAATCAGGAGTTTTGAATTTTGCAGGCATAACCAAGTCTGAAACCAAGCACATGTCCATTGCAGCAGCACCAAAGACATCAATTCCTTCCACGGCTCTTATCCTTTTGTCTAGAGTTTGCCATTGCTCTCTGACTTCTTCAGTGTATCCAGGTTCTCCCTGACTTTCAGACTGTGGACCAGAAGCATGGTACACGAAAGGAGGATTCTCAGGAATAGCTTGAGCAACAAAATGCACAGCAGGTTGAGGTACAATGAACAATGAAGCTGAAGATACTGGCAGTACAGACGGGACAAACACATGAGTAGTTGCAAAGGGTGGCGAGTAATTCAGAGGTAACCCAAATTCTGGCCAAGTAGAAGCTGGTTGTTGAGTTAGTGGAGAGTCAACAGCAGCAGGTGAGATTTCAGAGATCACAGTCCTCTGAGATGGTTCACCTCTAGCAATCAGAACTTGCATCATTTCTGTGAGTTTGGTCATACCGGCCTTCAACTCATCAATTTCCATTCGGACTTCGGCATTGTGTTGTTCTTGATTTTCCATTCTTAATCTGACAGCAGCTCTAGTTCCGTAGTTGTGCTGAGGAAACAACTTGATGGTGAACAGATAACTGAATAAGGAGACAGTTGAAATGAGTTTCTGAGACAAATGGGAAGAATGCATATGTATGCTCATGGATGCAAGAGTGCATGGATGCAACAACCACAAACAAGATCACGCAAAGCACACGGGTCAAGGTTCAAGCCACGAGCATGAAGCCAAGGTTAAAAATCCCACCCACAAAGGTGTGTACTAAGGTTTATCTTCATTGTACCTGCAGAAAACAACGGTTCTAACAGAGTGCACAGGGTCCACAATCCACTATCAGACACACCAGCGCATCGATTTGCTCGGAGGTTGGTAGTTATCCTCAAGAGAATCTAACCTGAGTATGGCATCGCGTAACAGCTAAGTCAGATTTGCATCCTCATAGCTTCCGTGCCACGATCTTAAAAAGGCTAAGATGGGTTAAAGGTTACTACGGTCCTCAGTGTTATAAGCTTCTATGGAAAAAGTAATGCCTTCAATGATCGCTCGATTGGCATCAGTAATTCCAAAGAGGCAACCACCGCGTGGATGGATTCCCAAGTTCTGCTTTTCGGGATTCGACTCCCTCAAAGCTCCCTTGACTATACCATCCTCTTATCTCAAAGTACACTCTGGTCCGGGTATAGGACCTATCTCACACACAGAGGAACTCCCAAACAGAACAATCAAGTAATAGGCAAATCAGACAAAAAGCAGTAAATAAATCAAAGTAGGCTAAACCCTTCAAGGGAGTGGATCCCCAACAGAGTCGCCACTTTTTTTGTAGCGGTAAAATCGTGAGTGTAAGCTATTGATTAACTTAACTCGAGAAGCAAGAGTCTCCATCGCACTTTTATTTTATCCAAAAGGAAAGGGAAAAGAGTGAACAAAACCTACACAAGCTCTACAACAAGAACAAGTGAACAGAGACTGGGTAAGGGGGGTTGGTTACGTTAAGGGAAGGTGTTTGCACCCAAAACGTCTACAGTACTCTATAGGAACCCTTTGAAATATTTACGCTTTTGGTCTGAAAATGTTTGTTTGAAAAGAGATTAAGGAGGTGAGAAGAGAAATTATTTTTAAGATTTTTGTGTTTTGAGAGACTTGTTGCCTCATGCCTACGTACCCTCGGGGGGCAATGTAGGGTCAAAACCTCGTAGTTCGTGGTACAAAGAATGAAATTTGTTTGTTTTGGTTGATTTTAAATATAAAGACAAGTCGTCATTTCCAAGCGAATAATTCCGCTTAAAGAGATGAATAATGTCTAAACTTATGAAAAAGTTAAAGGAAAAAAGTGCACAAGGGCACAAAAGAGGTTTGAATGAGTTTGAATGTTTTTTAAAGTCTTTTGAAAAAGGTGTCAATATGCTTATGTAGTTTAGCATTTGTTAAGAAATGAAAAGAAAAGAGTAAAATCACTTGACGAAGTTAAGGTTTGATTATGAAAGAGATGATAGTTTGAAATCAAGAAGGTTTTGAAAAAGGGAGAGAGTTTTGAAAATTGAAGAATGGGTGGAGAAGAAGTGACTATCCTAAAGGATAAAGTAAAAGTTAAGGATAAGAAAGATCTAACCACAAATGTAGCTATCTTCACCATAAACCAAGCAAAAGCACAAGTCTTCGAACCATAATTCCAAAGCAAAGGGAAAATGTCCTAGTTCTAAGTCCAAGGATCCAAGAATAGCATTGAAGTCCAAGGTCTAGGTGCAAAACTCCATGTCCATTGCAAAGGATAGTAACCATAGTCCAAGATTAGAAACACAAGTTTTTTAGAGGTTTTGGCCTTTATTAATGTTTTTTGGTCCAAGTGGACAAAGAGGAAAAGGCATAAGCATAAACATGTGTCCAACGGACAAAGAAAAATTTGCGGAAGCATAAACATGTGTCCAACGAACAAAAGAAAAATTGCGGAAGCATAAACATGATATAAAATGATAATAATGGAGCATAAAAGTAAAAGAGATATAGGGAGCGAGAAGGAAATGTAAAGTTAGAAGTTAGTAATTAGTTGTTAGAGTAAGTGATCAATAATGATTGAATAATTACACTTAGGTCAAGGTTAATGAGAACTCATTAGAGGATTGATAAGACCGAAGCCTTCTAACAACAAGTTTCATAAGTTTTGAACCAAAAGACAAATAATCAACCGTCCTTGATTGTTTTCCGATAAGGGACATATGTTGCGCTATGTTAAGCAATCGCCGAGTAATTTACGGAGTAATTACCCTACAATGAGGCCGATCAATAGATCTTTGTGCTAATGTATGCTAGATGAACGATACGTAGATCGTCATCCGAAAGCAATACCGCACGAAAAGAAAATAGGTGACGATCTCGTCTTGATCAAAAATTCAACAAAGGAATTCTAAGATCCATAAGACTTTCATCGATCAAAAGAAAAGAGAAATAGATGAAGAGAAAGCCAAATTAAACCACACAATTATGTGATTTAAGGCTAAGAACAAAAGGAAAGGCAAGAAAATGGAAAAGGAACCAAAACAACCCCAAAAACAAGGAAAAATATGCATTCTGTTTCGAAGTAACCAGTTACTCACCAGATGTTAACCGGTTCCTTTAGTTCAAAATAAACACAGTTTTTCAAATTTAACACAGAGTAACTGGTTACTCACCAGACGTTAACCGGTTACTCTGCACCAGAATGCAGAAAATTGTGCAAAATTCAGCATGATCCACTTTCAAAACTTTTTACAAACACCTTGTGATCATGGAACTGAAATTGCACAAAATTTTAAGTAAAACAACAGCAAAAACCAGCAATTAAACACAATTACAAGATCCAAATGATCAAGTAACAAAGATCTCCAAAGATCTACATTATGGAAAATGAAGATGAAGCTTCAACAATGGTGGAAGATGAATTAGCACTTCAAATCTGAAATTCCTTCAAATTGCTTCAAGATCCAAACACCAAAGCCTTGATCTATAAGAATTGATGAAGAAAATAAGTTTGGATGAAGGTTTAGCTCAAAGTTGCACAAGATTCAATGTGAATTCTTGTTAACTTTCAAAAGAAGAAAAGTGAGCTTTGAGTGAATTTTTTGGTTGGGAAGAGAATTTGCAAGAGGTTTGTTGGCTATCCAAAGCTTGTGAAATGAATGAAATGGGGCCTCTATTTAAAGAGTTTAGGCTTGAGAATTTGGTGGTTTGGAATTAGGCTTGGATGATCAAAATTGGGATTGGAATTCAAATTTTGAGGGAATTATTAAAAGAGTGGTGATTAGTGGAGGTACATGGTAGGAATTAATTATGATGATGTAGGGAATTAAAATGGGATGGTCTAGAATATTCCACATGTGATCAAAATGATAAAAATTGGTGCCAATTGCTGAATTTGAATTTGCTGCCATTTTTCAAATTTTCATGAGGGTAACTGGTTACTCACCATAGGGTAACCGGTTACTCAGTGTAAAATTTGAAAAAATGCCCCTTTTGAGTGCACTGCTGTGGTTCGGCTCGATTCTTTTGCTCGTCAAAGAAGGCATGAACTTAAACACATGAACCTTGGAGTCTCTTGAATAATCAATTAAATCTTGGAAACTCTTTATCAGATGCTTTTTGAATTAATTGCATATCAACTTTGACTTTATTCAGATGAAATTCATTCGAGTTGTGGGACTGTTATTTTGGCATTTTTAACCTGTTCTTCCCCTGAAAATGTCAATAGAGAGAAAACAAAATATTTTTGGGTTTTGGTTAAGGTTAGTAAAATATAAACAAATAAAGCAATAAAGTGAATAAGAAACACACAGATGCTCGGTGAACCCTGCAAGGCATAAACCCAAAGAATGAGAGGGACAAGAGAATTAAAGCATGATCTTGTTTGTGGTAAAAATGCAAAATGAGATGTGAATGATATGTGGAATCTTAGGGGTCAAAAATTAGGGTCTTACAACAAGCAGAAGGACAATGGTGTTGAGGACGATAACAATGTAACTAGAAAGGGTGTTCCTTCCAGGGTGATGCGGTACCTGTCAATATTTCAAAGGTTCAAGATATTTTTTGCTAATGTAAATGAAGAAAATAATACTAAATGGTATGCAGATGAAAGAGTGTGTAATGGAAAAATTCGCCTTGTAACTAATTCACTGCAATGGAAGAAAATTGATTCCTTGTTTCCAGATTTTTCCATTGAACCGAGGAACCTTAAGCTTAAACTTGCCACCGATGGAATAAACCCTTTTAATAATTTGAGTACTAACAAAATGTCATGGCCTGTTCTTCTCATAATTTATAACCTATCTCAATGGTTGTGCATGAAGCGCAAATATATGATGTTATCAATGATAATTCGAGTCCAAGACAACCAGAAAATGACTTAGATGTTTATTTAATGCTATTGATTGAAGATTTAAGACTTTTATGGGAGAAGGGTGTTGATGTTGATGATGCGTATACAGGTGATAACTCTAAGTTGCGTGTCATATTGTTTTGCACAATCATTGACTTTCCTGCATACGGTAGTTTGTCTGGGTACAACGTCAAGGGACATAAAGCATATCCTATATATGAATTTGGTACATGCCACCACCAATTACAAAATGGAAAAAAAGATTGTTTATCTTGGGCATCGATAAATTTTAAGACCTAATCATCCATACCGTAGATTGCGGAAGGATTTTTATGGAGAACAGGAGTTTGATATCGCTCGAAAGATCTTAACCGAGAAGGAAGATTATAAAAGACAACAACACATTAATGTTGTCTTTGGAAAGAAACAAAAAGGGCCCATGGAGAAAAATATTTGGAAATAGAGGTCGGTGTTCTTTGATCTTCCATATTGGTCTAGTCTTGATGTAAGACATTGTCTTGATGTGATGCATGTGGAGAAAAATGTATGTGATAGTATGATTGGAACACTTCTCAACATTAAAGGCAAGACAAAAGATACTAAGAAATCCCATGAAGATATGGTGGTGATGGGTTTACGACAAGAGTTATCCCCAAAAGAAATAGGAAATAAAGCATATTTGCCCCAGCTTGTCACACTCTATCGAAAAAAGAAAAAAGTTTTTGCGATTGTTTGTAGGGTATAAAAGTTCCCCACGAGTACTCTTAAAATATGAAGAAACTTGTGTCAGAGAACGATCACAAATTAGTTGACTTAAAATACTACCTCCGGTCCTTTTTATAAGGAACACTTCACTTTTTAGATTCATTAAATAATTAATGTATCTGGTCTGTAATGCAGACCAGATACATTAATTATTTAATGAATCTAAAAAGTGAAGTATTCCTTATAAAAAGGACTGGAGGGAGTATCATGATTGTCATGTCATGATGCAATAACTTCTACCAACAGCTATCTGTGGCATTTTAATAAGGAATGTAAGGGTAACTATAAATAGATTGTGCTTATTATTAAATGCTATATGTAGTAAAGTCATTGGTCCTGGAAATTTAAACGAGTTGGAACATGAGGGTGCAATTATGTTGTGTCAATTAGAGATGTTTTCCCTTCATCATTCTTTGATATTATGGTTCACTTAGTTGTTCATCTAGCAAAGGAGATTAGAATTTGTGGTCAAGTTTTTTAAAGTGGATGTATCTGGTAGAGCGATACATGAAGATCTTTAAAGGGTATACACAAAATCATCACCGTTCGGAGGCTTCAATCGTTGAACGATACATCATAGAAGAAATTATTGAGTTTCATACAAACTATTTGTCAGAAGCGAACTCTATAGGAATTCCCAAGTCTCATCATGATGGAAGATATGATAGTAGATGTACTAAAGGTTTAAATGTTAAGACTTTTGGTTAAGATGTAGTTCTTCAAGAACATTTGTATATATTGAATAACATGGATGAAGTTCAACCTTACTTAACCGCTCACAAAAGTCGTATAAAGGAAAAATTCCCCTAGATGAAGGAAAGTTGGTTGTTGGCATAGCATAACAAAACTTTCATAACTTGGTTTAATGAAAGTGTTTCTAAAGGGAGTAGTGCATTAGAGCAATTAAATGGTTGTCACGTATGCCTAAGTTTAATGTAATTACTTGGAGTGCATACAACATTAATAAATTTTCATTCTATACAAAATCAATGGATGATCGTAGTACCATGTAAAATAGTGGGGTTATGGTTAAAGTTGAATCCATGTACTTCTCTAGTTCCAAAGATAACAATCATGTACTAACATCTATAGCGTACTTTGGGGTCATTGAGGAGATTTTGGAGATTGATGGCGCGCCCAATATTAAATCTCAGTTTTGTGTAAAGTTGAGGTAATAACGCAATATTTTTACCCCTTTGTGGCTTCTTGAGTCATCAACATCATCCTTTTCTTCATGTCATTTAAGTAAAGAAAGGTTGATCATAACATTACCTTTGCCAAAGTGAGAAGGAAATTCATGCTTCTTATATCATGTGTTAACCTTGTGTCCAATTTTCCCACAATGCATGCATACTTTCTTGTTCCCAAAGGAGGAGAAACCATTACCACACCCTCTTCCTCGTGGCTTCTTGTAGTCAGTTGCATTGATGAGTATCTTGGATTCATCAGAAACTGAATCTTTGAGCTGTCGTTCATGTTGCAACACAATAGAGAAAATCTTGTTGATGTTAGATAAGGGATTCATCAACAAAACTTGAGAACAAACCAAATCAAAAGAATCATTCAAACCAGTGAGAAAATGAATGGAACGTCTAACTTCATTTTGATGTTTAACATTACTCAGGCATGGGTTGCATACACAACGATGCGAACACGAGCATATATGAATTGGAAAATATGTTTTAAGTTCTTCCCAAAGAACCTTCAAAGTTGTGAAGAATTCAGAAACGGATTCTAAATCTTGCTTCAATGAAAAGATTTCACATTGTAGTTCAGAAATGCGAATAAAATCACTTTGTGAAAATGCTCATTGAGCTCATTCCAAACATCAATGACGTTCTCAAGAAAGACGATGCTTTGTGTAATGGATTTTTCAACTGAATTCATAATTCAGGTATGGACTAACATGTTACAACGATTCCAAGCTTTGAAGCTTAGATCAAATTCTTCTGGAACTGCAATTGATCCATCAACAAAATTGAATTTGTTCTTTCCACCAAGTGCACATTGCATGTATCTCGCCCATGCATGGTAGTTTGAATACGTTAAAACAGACTTAACTGAATCGGAACACCAACAAGAACATAGATGCCACCACGAACCATTTTGAAGGAAGCGATGTGCAGCAGAACTTAAAAGAGCTCTGATACCATTATAAAATTTGCATAAATCATGATAAAGATGAACGAAAATTAGAAAGAAAGAATGGAAAGATGAAAGAAATTTCATTCATTATTTTGAAGTTAGTTACAATGTGTACTTATATAGAGGCTTGAGACTCTAAAAACTTCTAACTAACTAGCACAATCTTAGTTGTAATTTTCTATGATAAGGTTGCACTAAACTAATGTGATCCAATACCTTAGCATAAATATTAACGCTGCATCTGTGCTTCAACAATACCAAATATTAAAACACTCACAAATAACTGCAACACATGAAAATATGAAAGAAAAACTGAACTAATTAAACTAACCAACTACAAACATGTTTATTTTTTAAATAAGAATTAAAATAATAATTCCCACTAGCACATCCTAAAACGTGAAACTTAATAAACCAAAACAAAATACTAGTCAAACAAGTCAAAATAATTATTCTCTAATAGTTAGAATTAATTCAAAACAAAAAATTACTAATTAAATTTTAATAGATTAATTTATAATTATTATCATCACTTTATTTTGAGAAGAAAAAAAACTTTGTCATCTTTACTCACACGGTATATTCTGCGTTTTGACAGGAAGTGAGTATATTCTTTACCTTTCACATTAGAAGGCAATAATCATAATCAATCCGAAAGCTTAACAAAAGAATGCGACTACGTAAAATGTCCGTTGAAAAAAGAAGATTCATTTCACACGTGTATGAAACTGTATAACGACACGTGGCACACGTAAAACAGAATCTTTGAAATGAAGAAAAAAGCATCAGAGTAAAAATGTCACGTTTTTTTACTCACACGATGAAGAAGAAAAGAAACAACAGAAAAACAAACAACGTAACCTGGCTACGAGGAAACGCACCCACCAAACGCATCTCAATCTTATCTTTTTTGTACGGTCAATCTCACAGACATGTGGACCCCACCATTTTGCTTGTGGAGGATGTTTTGTTCCCATTTTCCACCATTAACACTTTCTTTCTTTTTCTTCCGGTACTATAACTATACTATGCTCTTTTTAATATTACTGGTTTCTTATACAATAATTGTGTTTTTGACCTTTAACTATTTTAATTATTTTATTTTATTAATAGTTATTATATTTTTATCATGATAAATATAAAGTGGAAAATATAAATTCACTGTGATGTAAATTATATTAATAAGTAATATTATTTATAAATATCATCATTATTATTGGATAATGAGTAATTTTTTGTTGTCTTTTATAATGTTGGTTTGATAGACTTTTGAAAGATTGTGTTTATATATTTAGTTTTATAAAATACCGTGTTTTATTCATTTTTAAAATATTTTTATTCATTGTTATATATATATATATATATATACTTTATAATATTTATATTATATTTATTTACAACAAATATTCAATAGTTATTTTCAAAAATGAAAATATTAACTATAAGATATATATAATTTTCTCGTTGATACAAGTTCTATGGCGGCTAACATTTTATGTGAACTTTTAAATTCAAATCTACATTTCTATATTTTTTTGCAAATATTTTTTAAATATATATTTTTTATTATAATAATAAATAACATTTAATAATGATATCAATTATATTAATAAAATTTTTATGTATATATGTGAAATTACTATTCAATAATGGAAAAATAATTTTTTTCTTTTTAATGTGGATTTGAAAGGAAGATGTTTGACGCTTTTAAAAACTTGTGATTATATTTAAATATGTAATTAAAATTTTAAAATTGCTCTTTGCTAAAACTAGAATTATATGCTGTCGGTGAATTGTAGATCTTCATTTGGTGATGTTGATCCCCAATATGGCGGTGCTAGGAAGCACTCCAACGCCTAAGTCGTTT
This sequence comes from Lathyrus tuberosus, assembly GCA_022829125.1. Classification (NCBI taxonomy): domain Eukaryota; kingdom Viridiplantae; phylum Streptophyta; class Magnoliopsida; order Fabales; family Fabaceae; genus Lathyrus; species Lathyrus tuberosus. The sequence continues at coordinate 8,859,206 of JALAZF010000018.1, forward strand.
TAAGATTGAAGATGGGTGTAGTGAAAGTGAAGAATAGAGAACACACCTTGCTTTTTTGTATGAACTCACTTTTTACATTTGGTTAAGTGGAGTGTATTGAAGGTGAATAGGGTCTCAACTATTTGGGCATTTGGACGATCCAGAATAGTTGCCCTCAAGGCTTTTCTAGGCATTAAGGGAGTTGGGGAAACCTTTAGTGATTTTGGACCGACCTCCAAGGATGTTGTCCGAAGTGAGCGAGAACCAAAACGCTTGGAGTCAGTGAAATAGTAGCAGTGAACAAGCACATTAAATGTATTTCCATCATTGAAACGTTCAGTGCACTTGAGTGCACTCGAGTTTGCATGTATTCCCAAGGAGAACTTCAACTATTGATTTCATATTCCTTTCCATCACAAATTTGGACCGCTCAATCAACTTTGCTTATAAATAGGTGGGAGTTGAATGCTAAAAAACTTTTCCTAATTCTTGGCATTAAAGCTCATTCATATTCACTTTAATAGTAAATGTTTTATCATCTTCCTTCTTGAAAGAGTTCATCACCAGTTCTAACTTTCCTATCAAAGTCCTTGCCTTACTTCGTTCATTTTGCTTCATCAATCTCTTATAGTCATATACCCTTCTCAATTCAAGCTTTTAACTTTAGATTTTCCTGTTTTCTAGTCAGAATGAGTGATAGTACTGTTAACCTAACGAATAATTCTGAGAGCGATAATTCTTCTGCTACGAGAATGGAGACATCCCCTGATTCTCATCTCCCTCCTCTTGCTCATTATTGCATAGAACCATAAGTTATATCCTTATCTGACGATCTTGATTTAGAAAGGGCATTTGAGAACTCCCTTGAGGAAGAAGCTTCTTCATTTGGCTTATTTGAACCCCTTTTATCAGATGATTACGAAGAGGGGAATCATAATGAAGTCCCCATGCCCCTCCCGTTTTGACTGAGGAGGAAATAAAAGCTATCAAGTGGATAAGGGAACACATCGATGATTTCTTTCAACAATTCATGAGAACCAATAATCATGAAACCAACAACACTGAGGTGAAGACCCACTTGGATCATCGGGGTAGTTCAGATGTAGTATGTTGGATCACTCCTGACGAACATTATAAGGCCAAACATTTAGCCTGGAAATGTGTGACACTAGTGGAGTCGATCGATACGGTTAAATATGTATGGGTTGATGACGAGGTAGTGGGTACCCCATCCGTTCTGAATAATGAAGCAACAATAGAAGCTCTTGGTGGCGTAGTTGGCGATCCTCAAGATTGGTCGGTTCTTCTAATGGGTCTAGAGAAGAGGATATGCAATTCTTTTGACGATTCTGCGATCTTGCTCTATGAGTGTCTGTTCACAAGTATAAGACTGCAAATGTCTTTCTATGACTTTGAAGTGTCCGTCTTGAAGCATTTAAAAGTTTCCGCTTCCTAGCTTCATATGATGTCCTAGGTTTACATGCGGGTATTCCAGTTGTGCACTGAGCTTAAGTCTTAGAAGTCTTCACTCAGGTTGTTTTTGAACTTATTATACCTGGTTCGCACCTTTCAGGTCGACTATCGCGACCAAGGGCTCATTAGCTTCCACCCAAACGGACCTTGGTTCAAGCACTTCACCCACAATTGGGGCAATTTTTCGAAGTATTTTTTTACTGGTGAAACACCTTATGCCAGAGCCTTATCTTGCCTTTTGCTACCCCTTTGTTGAATCTTCTTGCTTTTGTAGGGGCACGTTTTTAAAGTATTTGTCTTCATCTCATTTTTGCCGAGATGCCCTTTTCTACAGACCCAAACAAGATCTTCTTTCCCCTTATGAGGCAGCGATGAAGGAAAATCTATAATCCTGTTTTCAAGGACTCGGTTATGAAGAAGGATTTGGGTCCGTTGAGGTTCATTCTTCCAAGGCGAGGAAGAAACAAATTGACACTTACGCCATCTTAAGTGCGAATGCCTGGGAGGAGAGGAAAAATATTTTTGGTGAGGACGAAGTCTTATAGATTTTTTGACATGCGTTATTGTATTTTGCAGATAGCATGGATAAGTTGAATATGTTTTTTGACCTTGCTGATGCTCGGGGTATTAAAACTAGTTCTACTGGCTAGGTTGTAATTCCCCCTCCTAAAACCACTGCTCCTACTCCAATCATTGCCCACCTCTCTCCCAATGAGGCTAGGGGTGTTCAAAACCGAACCAACCCAATAGAAAACCGCAAACCAAACCAAACCAAACCAAAACCGCAAAAAAAAAACGCATTTGGTTCGGATTTGTTCGGGCCATCTTTTAACAAAACCGCACGGTTTGGTTTGGTTTGCGGTTTGTATTTTGCAAACCAAACTAAACCAAACCAAACCGCATTATGTTACAACCTAAACTTCACTTATCCCACATCTAACCCAAAACTTAAACCCATTATGCCTTAACCTTACAATTACGAAATATTTTCTCTTACTCACACTTAACTTTTCAGTTTTAATCTTCTCAAATCTCTCCTAATAGTATTGCGCATTCTTCTCATCTTCTTTGTCATGTACGTCTCACCTCTTCTACATTAATCTCTCATCTCACATGTTTTTTCTTTTTCATTTTCTCATTTTTATGTTACTATTTTCTCTTCTAATTATATTTTTATCGCACATTTCTTCTCTAATCTCACATCTCTTATGTTCTTTCTTTTTCATCTTCTATAATCTCCCTTCTCCTCCAATTTTTGTTTTATTATAATATTTTTGATATTGTTTTATGCTACTATTTTTTTTTCACTTTTGTTTAAATTGATTTTTGTATATTGAATGAGAACTTTTTGTCTAAATATGATGAGTTTTGTTGTTATTTGGCAATGTGTGAATGACTAAACACAAAGTTATGTTGCTCTCTATATATGTAAATATCACTCAATAAAAATCTTGTAAAAAACCGAACCAATCCAAACCGAATTGGTTTAGTTTGGTTCAGATTTTTTTTTAAAAGCCAACTGAACCAAACCAAACCGCATGTTTTTTTCTCTTGCGGTTCGGATGATTTTTAGCGTCAAAACCGCCCAAACCGCACCGCGAACACCCCTAAATGAGGCTGCTACTACTTCCCCTGGGGTCGAACAACTCATCAATGCGGCAGTCTTGTTAGTTGTGAAAGAAACGCCCCATCCCAAATTTTGATAAAGAGGGGCCGAGATGTAGATCAATAATTCCCCCTCGAAGAGGGCTCTCCCAAATGGAGCCGCCTGACCGGGGATGCTTCGTCAGGGGAGACAACTCCTTTCTTGTGGATGCTTGACATTATTCCATATCGGTTTGCTTGCACTTTTGAGGAATCTACTTTTGTTGTATCAGCGGGGGATTTGTCCTTCATCCAAAACGTCTCTAAGGGGAGAAGATGACACTCATCTCTGAGATCACATGAAACATGTATCAAACATCTTCTCTGTTTGCCCTGGCCAGTGCTGGGAGGGGAGATGTCGTGGCAGTTGGAAATCCCTCCAAGGAGATAGACACTTGGAAGGATAAATGTGAAGCTATGAAGTAGAAGCTTTTTGTTTTTCAGAAGGAGGTGATCGAGCTGAAGGATAATGCCAAGCATATTGACTCTCTACAGGAGGAGATAAAGACAAGGTTGTTGTTGTTAAAGACCATAGGACTGGGGAAGTGCTTTTGGGAAGGAACTCGTGGGTGGTACAGACCGATGCAGGCTGTTTTGAGGAAGATGTAGTATCCCTTGGTTGTATCATTAGAGACCCCTCATCTAACATCTTTCTTGCAGCTTAAAAAAGGTTTCCAAGCCTTACTGATCTGTCGAATGCAGAACTGTTGGGAATTCGCTGGTCATTGCAATTGGCAAATGAGTTAAACCTGAAGAGTTTCATCTTGCAGTCTGATGCACTTGCGGTTGTTGACTGCATAAATGGTATTGATTATATTGCTGATTTAGATCCCGTTATTTGTGATTGTAGAAGATTAATGAATGATTTTAATAGTGTTACTCTTATGTTTATCAATAAAGATAATAACTTGGACACTCATCATATAGCAGGAATTAGAAAATTTGTAAACTCTAGAATATGAACTGGTCATACTTCTACTTCGAGCTCTTCAAATTGTAATGATGTCTTGGCTTTCAGATAATATATAAATGGTTATTTTAATTCACATGTAAAAGACTAAACATACATATAATTTGCCTCGTCCAATTTTCCTTCTAATACTTTTATGTGTTACAATTATTTGTGAGTGTTTCAACATGACTTATATTTAGGACTTTCAAAACATTAAAATAAGAGAATTTCTTAATACACCACCCAAGTCTTTTAGGCACCACGTGAAATTATTTTTTTGCCCCCATTTTCCGGATGTGCACATCCGGACGCACCAATTTTTAAAAAAACGCTGAAGTGTTCCGGATATGCATATCCGAAAACAATTCGGATGTGCACTTCCGGAAGGATTTCTTATTAATTCGCGCTAGAACTTCTTCCTCCCCCTCATTCTTCACTTTTTCATTTCCAAACTCCCTCAAACTCTCAAATTTTCAATCACCTCAAATCTCGATTTTTTCCTCTCGAGTTCGGCACAAAACAACATATACAACGATAAAGAGACTCCAAATTCTCCGTATCTCATTTTAATTGGTAAGTTTTCAAATTTTAGAGTTTCAGAGTAATTTTTGAGTAATCGATTTAGAGTAGATATTTAGGTGTAAAAATTGTTAGGTTGTATGAATAACATAGGTTAGAGACGATGTAGGTCATTTTTACTGCTTCAAACGAACGACCAGGGCATTAAAATGCCCTTTTGCATGTTACAGTGGCCATGGCTGCCATTTTTAAACTTCAAAAAACGTACCGGATGTGCAGATCCAGAAAGATTTTAACGTTTAGTATTTTGAGTGTTTCCGGATGTGCACATCCGGAAATACCCAACGTTAAAAATTCTATGTCCTTCCGGATGTGCACATCCGGAAGACTATTTTTTATTTATTTTGTTTGTATGTTTGGTTTTGTTTAATTATTTAAAAAAAATCTAATTTATTTAATATGCTTTGCAGATTAGATGGCTGGCAGAGACGATCGTACCATACATGGACGGACAACTCAGCACGCATCTGTCCGACATGAGCGGATACAATCTACAGTCGAGGCTTCCGGCGCAGAGGGAGTTGGAGTAGCCCCTACAGCTTAGGGACATCCTACACCACATCCTACACCACAATCATCCACATCACAGGTTCAGGCCACTTCCACATCACAGGTTTAGGCCACTTCCCCGTCAGCCGCCGATTCTACATCTCAGAGGCGTCGGGATTCTACTGCTAGTTCATCAGGGTCCCAGCCCGCACGCAGGCGTCGTCGGGAGACTCCAGCTCCATCAGCTGCTCCTTCTCGTTCCCCTGTTCCTGTTCCTGTTCCAGAGGGTGATCACCCAGCACATGAGGGTGTTGACGCTAATGACGATTTCGATGAGCTGGACGGTTACCCTGGGGGACCGTCTGATATGTCCCTACTCGTGGGGTACTCTGAGCATACTGCCAGATATGTCTGGCTAGGATAGGTAACCTTTCTCGGTTTATTTATAGAATTGTATTCGTTGAAAATATGTTCATTTGTAACATTATTTTATTTGGAAATTTTCAGGAGAAGGATTCACTGAAGTTTTATAACTATGGGGGCAAGGTTATGGACATGCTTGCGGTGCTGCCAGGGGATGAGTGGTTCACGTCTGCACTTCCTACCTCTGGTCTTGGAGGTATATCTAGGATTGGGTATCCCCAGATCATATACGGTATGCTGATGGCCTTTGTTGAGAGATGGCACCCTGAGACATCCTCATTCCATCTACCGTACGACGAGATCACTATCACACTCGACGATATCTCGTGCCTTTTACATCTACCGATCACGGGTACCCTTCTCTGTCACGGTAGAATGTCAAAGGGGGGCACGGTGGAGTTGCTGATTGAGGAGCTTGGGGCTACACCAGAGGAGGCACTTGCGGAGGTGACGCTGTTGAGAGGCGCACACGTCCGGTTCTCCTTTCTGACACGCAAATTTACTGCGGCGCTTGCAGAGGCAGGACAGGCAACAGGTGATCCAGATGAAATGGCGATCCATAGGCAGCGTGCCCTGAGATGCTACTACTTATTTTTGCTCGGCACGCAGGTGTTTGTGGACACAAGCGCCTATTATGTTGATGTCTTCTACCTCAGGTACCTTTCAGATCAGACAAAGATCCACGGGTACAACTGGGGGCGGCTGCGCTGGCATACACCTATTCCAGGCTCTCTGATGGTTGCCGCTGGGCAGCCAAGACTGTGGCAGACAGTTGTACGCTATACGTGTTAACAATCTAATATTCTAAGTGATTTTTTCATTTCTTTTCTTTCTATATTCATTATAATGTTTGACACCCATGTTATGTTTTCCATTTCAGGCGCGGATTTTACAGGACTTTCCCAACATTACTGGTTGGGGGAGTGTCGCCGAGTACACTGAGGATATGCCACGTGCTGCTGCATTTGTCCTGCTCAGAGGGAACCAGGTGCCGGACCCCTTCAGAGTGTATCTTAATCGGATGGCTAATGAGGACGTTTTCTATAGCCCCTATGTCGAGCACCGTGTGACGCGCCCGTTCGATGAGGTTTGTTTGTTCTCAGGATGGTTGGCATGCAGTTCGACCGTTACTGCCCGATACCTGCCGGAGCGCGTCTTGCGTCAGTTCGGTTACACGCAGACGATCCCCAGGATGCCTCATGAGTCTGCTACTCTAGGCTTGACCCGCAGGCAGATAGATGAGCTATATGCTGACTACCAGTCCCACTTGGTACCGGAAGAGGCTCGGGCGACCAGAGCGGAGAGAGACTGGAGCGTTGCTGTCGAGTACATCGTTTGGTTCTACACTGTCTCACACCCATGCATGATGCCCACTGCTGAGGGATCGCCACCCAGACCTGCTCATCAGGAGATATTAGAGGAGCGGCAGTCTCAGCTGGACCATACTCAGGATGTCCTACCACGCAGTCGTCAGATAGAGCAGATAACACAGCAGGCTATTGAGGTCGGTCACCTCCCTGAGGGCTCTGGTGCCAGACTTGCTGTTGACAGGATTATTGCGATTGCTCGGGGGACACTTCAGTACCGCAGACATCGATCCAGGATGGCGGGTAGGGGCCGAGGAGCAGGGAAGCCAGGAGAGATCCTTCGCCATACGCAGTAGTTTTTTGTTTGATGTATTCTATTTATATTCGATGTATGCACTGTATTTTGACAGAAGTTTATTATATATATATATATATATATATATATATATATATATATATCATTTTATTTTATATATTGATGTTGTCAAATGTATATTAAGTTGCGACGATATATTAACATATGCGACCAAGCAACAAAACCGATTTTTTTTAAAAAAATTTAGCTCTGCTATTTTCCAGATCTGCAGATCAGGAAAGTTTTCGGATGTGCACTTCCGGAACGCCTCAGCGTTTTTTAAAAAATTGATGCGTCCGGATGTGCACATCCAAAATCAGAGAGCAAAACCGAAAATTTAGGTGGTGCCTAAAAAACCTAGATGGTGTGATAAGAAATCATCTAAAATAAAGTATCTAGTTTGACAAGATGAGACTGAATATTTACAGATATAAATAGTAGTTAAATGAATCATAAGATAGAAATGATATATTCATACTACTTATCTTCAATTGTAATAAACTATTTTTGTAGTGATTTTACATTAATAATATTTTTCTATTAAACTACTTTTTTCACGAGAATCTTTTTATACATAAAGGATAGTAGGATACAACAGTTTCTTTTCACAATATAAAGGTACAAGAGTTAGTCAACTCAAATACAAGTGAGTGGAAGAAAAGCCAAAATAAAAAGAAGCATATGAACACAACATTCACCAACTTTTTTCACAACACAACTTTTGGTACGTTCCATTAACTTCAAGAGCTTATAGTACAAAATTAGGTCTTAAATAAATTATAATAGTTGCACAAAAAAAAACTTGGTCTAGGAGCTCACGCCATAATATTCATACACCTTAACCCAACGAAACATTTAAAAAAATAATATTCATAAATATTTTCATACTTAAAACGAATAATATCTTATAGCTGCAGTAACACAAATTTTAGATTTGATCGGGACACAATGCTAATTGCATTAGGTAAAAACTTTTCGGAATTTGAGGTCGACCACAACTCAATAATAGTTGCACTCAGTACAAACTCTTACTGAATTTGGAAGAACATTTCCAACGAGGATGTCACCAATCTGATCAATTAAAGAGCCCACAAATCCATCTAAAGCTGAATAAATATTCTCCACTGTTTCTTCCTTCAACCATGTTCTCAATGGAGTAGTGACACTAGTCCATTCAAAGGACACACATATCAAGTGGAATACAACACAACAAGAACCTGCCAGAACACAAACAAAAAACCTCAATTATTATTAAGCTGTTGTAGTTTAAGCATATGGTTACTAATAATGAGAATGAAATCTAGCAACATGCATAAATCTGTTTCGTTCCCTTCTTAGCTAACAATGTTTGTTTTATATGATGTTTTAAAAATATAAGGGAAACAACATTATTGCTAAGAACATGTTTTCAAATGCAAAGAGTCGTGGTTTATAGGCATAGCTCATAATCACATTCTGTGACAAAAACACAATCATTCATTGTTGGTTTAATCGGTTCTTTGTCTTTATTTTGAGTATAATTAAATCTTATAAAATATACTTTTGTAAAATAAAACTATAATATTTAATGAATTTATTTTAAATACTTTTATTTAAGATGAGATTTGAGTTTTTTTCAATATAATTTTTCATATGATTTCCGTTAAAGAACTAAAAAATTGTGTAATAAAGTGCTGAAATGAAATTTTGATGCGGTGGAATTACCTTGATGTGACAAAAAGGAGTGTATATGTAAAATTAATATTTCAATCTTTAAATTAATTACTAAGTGAAGAGTAGTATGAAAATAAGGATGAATTAAATATTTAAAATGTCGCAATTTGGTCTTTATATAATATAAATGATTAAAATTGTCACGTCTTATGCATATAGTCGTTCGATTATATACTAACGATGAGAGATTTGATGGCGAGTGTAATCATGTGTTTTAAGTAGAGATGATAATTCATTTGTTCAATATGTTTTTTCTTTAAAATTTGTTATTCGGTATTTCTTGTAAAATTTGCGGACCCAAAACAATATCTTATTATTAGATATGTTATGTGAATATAAATGATGAATGTCTCTGATCAAGCAATTATAATATTTAAATTAATTTTTTAATATTGAAAAATCTTATTCATTAATCTTGTAATAATTTATTGTCACTGTTTTGTCCCTCTTCATGTTTCTCTCTTAAAATTTCAGCTTAACTTGTCTATGGAATGTTTGCCAATAATTGATCCCTTATGAAAATGTTTCAACGTAAATGGACTACATTTATCATATACAAATTTAATATGGTTTATATATCTATTTCTAATTTTGATTTGATAAAACGTTCAATTGTTGAATGTACATGGCATCTTAGATAAGAAAATGAACCACAAAAAGTTGAGATAGAATAATATGTTTCTATGTATCATTAGACATTAATCATCTTCTTATTCTCGCATTAGAACAAATAATTTTGAATTAATTAATTTTATAATTAATTTTAATTAAAAATGAATAAAGTATAAAATAATTTATATTTAAATATGATAATACAAAGTTGAGTTGGATAATAAATTTCAGAGTAAAATCATATTAGAATTCACAAATCTTTATTCAAAATTAAAATTAATTTTAAAAGCAAAATCAATTCTATTTGAGAGCAATTAAACATGTCAAAAATCATTTTATACATGCATAAACTAAAACTATACATAAAACTAAAATAGTTAATAGTAATAGTTAATCATAATTTGTTAGTTGAAGAAGCAAATGAATGGAAGTTAACATTCCACTTGTAAATATAACTAAATTGATTTTATTGAGTACGATGTGAGGGGTGTTAATATATTTTCCTTGAATAATCGACTTTTGAATTCAAATTTGGTTGTGACGACCATTGTTTTTTTTAAGGGTTTTATTGATATTTTTTCTTTTCTTTTAGAATGAATAAAATTCGGTAGCAACTCTGTTATCATCTCGAACGTGCGAGCGCTTTAAATTTTTTTTGCACCGCAATAGTGATAAAGGATACATTTCGTAGTTATCAAGCGTACTTCTCCAAGTTTTAGATTAGTTGTATTTGACTACTTTCCCTCCTCTTATTTCTCTTCTCTTTATTTTATTCTGATTTTTTATATTTAATGAGTTTGTTTAAGATATAAGAATATATTAAATATTTAAGTTGGCAAAGTTACCAAAAACTTAAAGTATAACCTAAAATATTCATATATTTATCAAAAGAACATATCCCAAGTGTATAACTTTAATACCCATAGGAAATACAACAAAAATTTCCCTATCTAGGTTTCAATATTGACATAGATACTTCGTATGTTAAATAGTCAATTTCATATCTAGAAGCAAATTCTTTTTCAAGAGAAACATTTTCAACTAAGGTAGAATCTTTTGGTTGTGGTAAAGTATGTCAAAGATTATGGTCATAGTCAAATATTTTGGTAATGGTAAAAGGTTATGGTAAAGAATTGTGATTGAATAAAGTCACAATTTGTGGATCAAGAAAGAAACACCCATAGTTTTGCACTTATGGTTTTGTAACAACTCACATGGTTTTGTGAAGATGAGCACCTATAAATAGATGTGCATTTCTCATTCCTAACACAACAACACAAAGCATTGCAACATAACATAAGAGAAAAATTTAGAGAGAAAGAATATATTGTAGTTTCTCCTATAAGGTTTCTTTAGTGAGTGTTCTCCTATTACAAGAGAGTGTAATTTGTTCTCTCATTGTATTTAGAGAGAAGTGTTGTAATTTCTTCCACTTAGTAAAAATCTTTTCTACCGGTGCGCGTGGTTTTTCCCTTATTTGTTGAGGGTTTTCCACGTAAATATTCTGTGTCAATATTACTACTTCTTAATCTCTTATTTTTGTGTTATTTATCTTGCTACTCTGATACCCAATAGTGGTATCAGAGTTGTTGGTGTTGGTCTCTATTTCTGCTGCGGCGTACGGTTACTATTCACATGTGTGGTTGTATACTTTTGCAGTGATTGTTAACGTATACTAGATTAATTCTAATGTTCGGTAAAAATATACAATATTGCTCACGTATACTGTGATATTCACGGTGAAATTATGTAAACTAGTTCAGTGAAAAAAAAAAGGAAGAAAAAAATGACGGTAAAATTTGAGATTGAAAAATTCAGTGGGAGTAATTTCTCCCTGTGGAAATTGAAGATGCAGGAAATTCTGAGGAAGGATAGTTGCTCACCAGTAATTAAAGGTAGACCTACAGCTATAACTGATGAAAAGTGGAGAGATATGGATGACAATGTTGTTGCCAATTTACACTTAGCAATGGCAGATTCAGTTTTGTCAAGTATAGCAGAAAAGAAAACTACAAAGGAGATTTGGGATACTCTCATCCAACTGTACGAGGTCAAGTCACTTCACAACATAATTTTCTTAAAGAGAAGACTTTACACTCTTCGAATGAATGAAACCATTTCGGTGCCAGATCATTTCAACAGTTTGAATACATTGTTTGCTCAGCTATCTGCATTAGATTTCACAATAGTGGAAAATGAACGAGCAGAGCTTCTTCGTCAGAGTTTACCAGATTCATATGATCAACTCGTCATCAATATTACAAACAATAATATTATTGACCGTCTATCCTTTAATGATGTCGCCGGAGCTATTCTTGAAGAAGAATCCAGGCGTAAAAATAAGGAAGATCGGCAAGAAAGCTCAAAACGAATAGAAGCTTTGACGATTACGAGAGGTAGATCAACGGAACGTGGTCCTAGTGGGAGTCAAAATCATGGTAGATCAAAATCTCAAAGAAGAACAAACCTCAAATGCTACAATTATGGCAAGAGAGGACACTTGAAGAAATAATGTTGGTTCAACAAGAAGAATGGTGAGAAGTCTTCTGAAGCAAGTACATCTCAAGGATGTATTGTTAGTACCTCCGATGATGGAGAAATCCTTTACAGCAGAGCAGTAGTTAGTACCAAAGGCAAAATTCAACTCACTGATGGTTGGATAGTAGATTCAGGAGCAACATGGCACATGACTCCACGACGAGACTGGTTTTGCACTTACGAACCTATCTCGGAAGGACATGTATTGATGGGGAATGACCATGCTTTGGAAATTGCTGGAGTTGGTACTGTCAAAATGAAAATGTATGATGGTACTATCCGCACACTTAAAGGGGTACGACATGTGAAAGGATTGACGAAGAATTTGTTGTCTATTGGGCAACTAGATGACCTTGGATGCAAGACCCATGTTCAAGGTGGGATCTTGAAAGTGGTGAAAGGTTTTCTAGTAGTGATGAAAGCAGAGAAGGTCGCTACAAATCTATACATGCTTTTAGGAGACACAATGAAAGGAGCAGATGCATTAGTAGCAGCTGGAATCTAGGCCATATGTCAGAACGAGGCTTGAAAGTTCTTGCAGAACGTAATCTCATACCCGGGATCAAGTCAATAAATTTACCTTTCTGCGAGCACTGTGTGATAAGCAAGCAGGATAAACTAAAGTTTGCTAAGTCAACTGCTAGAAGCAAACACATACTAGACTTGATTCATTCTGATGTGTGGGAGTCACCGAAAATGTCCATTGGAGGAACAAAATATTTTGTATCATTCATTGATGATTACTCCAGGAGACTATGGGTGTACCCATTCAAGAAGAAGTCAGATGTGTATTTAGTATTCAAGGAGTTCAAAGCACAAGTGGAACTCAAAACTGGGAAAAGAATTAAGTGCTTGAGGACATATAATGGAGGATAATATACAGATGGTGATTTCCTGACATTCTGCAAGCAAGAAGATATTAAGCGGCAGTTTACTGTTGCTCATACACCTCAGCAGAATGGTGTAGAAGAGCGGATGAATAAAACTCTCCTTGAGAGGACGAGAGCTATACTGAAAACAACAGGATTGGCAAAGTCTTTCTGGGCAGAAGCTGTCAAAACTGTCTGTTACGTGATAAATTGATCGCCATAAACTGCGATTGATTTAAAGACACCAATGGAGATGTGGAAGGGAAAACTGAGTGATTATTCTTCTTTGCATGTATTTGGATGTCCTGTGTACGTGATGTACAACTCCCAAGAAAGAACAAAGCTAGACCCAAAATCCAGGAAATGCATATTCTTGGGTTATGCTGACATTGTGAAGGGGTATCGTCAGTGGGATCCCGCTGCCCACAAGATTATCGTTAGCAGAGATGTAATCTTTGTAGAAAATGAACTACAAAAGGAGAAAAATATGACAACAGTATAAAGGAGACTACTATAGTGGAGATGGAAGAAAAGTCAGGAGAAAATGATTCTTTTGAAGCAGAGCCGGAGCACGAAGAACAAGAACCAACTGAGGTCAATAATGTAGATCCCAGAAGAACCACACGTCAGATAAGAAAACCATCTTGGCACTCAGAATATGTGGTGGCAAGTCATGATGCATATTGTCTTCTAGCAGAAGATGGAGAACCATCAACCTTTCATGAGGCATTAAATGGTTCGGATGCTTCTTTGTGGATTGTAGCAATGCAAGAGGAAATTGAAACCTTAAATAGAAATAACACATGGGAACTTGTTGAACTTCCTAAAGGTCGAAAAGCCATCAGTAACAAATGGGTGTTCAAAATTAAGCGAGATGGCAACGATCAGGTGGAACGATATCGTGCAAGACTGGTGGTCAAAGGATATGCTCAGAAAGAAGGTATTGATTTCAATGAGATATTTTATCCAGTGGTAAGACTCACCATAATCAGAGTGGTCTTGGCAATGTGTGCTGCATTTGATCTAAATCTAGAGCAGCTTGATGTAAAGACTACGTTTCTCCATGGAGAACTTGAAGAGGAAATATGTATGCTCCAATCCGAAGGATTTGAAGAACAAGGAAAAGAAAACTTAGTTTGTAGGTTGACCAAATCTTTGTACAATTTAAAACAGGCGCCAAGGTGTTGGTACAAGAGATTTGAATCCTTCATTGGGAGCCTTGAATACAACAGATTAAGTTCAGACCATTGTACATATTACAAAAGCTTTGATGATAATGATGATTTTATCATTTTGCTGTTGTATGTGGATGACATATTGGTGGTAAGCCCCAACAAAGATCGAGTCCAAGAATTGAAGGCACAATTGGCTAGGGAGTTTGATATGAAGGACTTGGGACCAGCAAATAAGATGTTAGGGATGCAAATTCACCGAGACAGAAAATGCAGAACAATTTGGCTTTCTCAGAAAAATTATATTTAGAAAGTCTTGCGCCGCTTTAACATGCAAGACTGTAAGCCAATCTCTACCCTACTTCCTGTCAATTATACATTATCCTTAAGTATGAATCATAGCAATGAAGCGGAAAGGATGGAAATGTCTCAAGTACCGTATGCATCAGCGGCCTTATGTATGCTATGATATGTACTAGACCAGATATTGCTCAAGCAATTGGAACGATCAGTCGGTTTATGGCAGATCCAGGTAATGAACACTGGAATGCTGTTAAGAGGATCCTTAGATACATCAAAGGAACCTCAGGTGCTGCATTATGTTTTGGAGGACCAGAATTCACTATCATAGGCTATGTTGATTCAGAATTTGCAAGCGACCTTGATAAAAGAAAATCTACTACTGGCTATGTGTTCACACTTGCAGGAGGAGCGGTAAGCTGGTTATCCAAATTGCAGACTGTTGTAGCTTTGTCTACTACAGAAGCTAGATATATGGTCGCTACCCAAGCATGTAAGGAAGCAATTTGGATTCAAAGATTATTGGAAGAACTCAGGCACAAGCAACAAAAGATTATTGTGTACTGTGACAGTCAGAGTGCCTTGCACATTGCAAGGAATCCAACTTTTCATTCCAGGACAAAAGACATAGGAGTTCAATACCATTTTGTCAGAGAGGTAGTAGAAGAAGGAAGTGTGGATATGTATAAAATTCACACTAAAGATAACCTAGCAGATGCAATGACGAAGCCTATTAACTCTGATAAGTTTGCATGGTGTAGGTCTTCCTATGGCCTATTAGAGGCGTAATCAACATGGAGTTGGCAAGGTAGAGAAGATTTTGGAAGATCACAAATGTGACTTTAAGTGGGAGATTGTCAAAGATTATGGTCATAGTCAAATATTTTGGTCATGGTAAAAGATTATGGTCAAGGTTTGTGATTGAATAAAGTCACAATTTGTGGATCAAGAAAGAAACACCCATGATTTTACACCCATGGTTTTGTAACAACTCTCATGGTTTTGTGAAGATGAGCACCTATAAATAGAGGTGCATTTCTCATTCCTAACACAACAACACAAAGCATTGCAACATAACATAAGAGAAAAATTTAGAGAGAAAGAATATATTGTAGTTTCTCCTATAAGGTTCCTTTAGTGAGTGTTCTCCTATTACAAGAGAGAGTGTAATTTGTTCTCTCCTTGTATTTAGAGAGAAGTGTTGTAATTTCTTTCACTTAGTGAAAATCTTTTCTACTAGTACCCGTGGTTTTTCCCGTATTTGTTGAGGGTTTTCCACGTAAATATTTTGTGTCAATTTTCCTACTCCTTGATCTCTTATTTTTGTGTTATTTATCTAACTAGTCTGATACCCAACAAAGTACTCTCTAGTTAACATTACAAGCATAGATGTCATAGTTGGTCTATCATTAGGATGGTGCCGCACACATAAAAGATCAATATGAATGCATCTCAAGACTTCATATGTGATATACGAGCCCTCTTCAAAACAAGTATCGATGAATTCCATTGGGATGCACTCTTTCCATAATCTCCATGCCTACAACAATCCATGATGATATTAAATGACCTTTTAATGTTTGAAAATTCAAGTTAATTTTATTAATTACATGAGAAATAAGATTGTAGTTGTGATTTGAATAAGAATTTTCTTTATTTTTCTTTACACTTATAATCTCCAACAATAAAATTCCAAAACTATATGCATTAGATTTGATGGAGAATATTCTATCAATTGAATATTCAAGTGCCATATAACTACTGAAAGAAATAACAATTGTATTAGTTTGAGATTATAATAATATACAATCTAATTTTAGAAACACTCAAGTATTAATTATATACTTATTATGTACCAAGACTCTAGTTGTTTTTTCTTGAATCTCCTTACCTCGACACATTCGAGTAAGACCAAAATCAGCAATTTTGGTTGTCATATCATTATCTAATAAAATATTACTTGCTTTTAAATCTCTATGCATGACTCTTAATCTAGAGTCGCGATGAAGGTAAAGAAGTCTTCTAGCAATACCGCCTATAGTGTCAAACCCCCTAGACCATTCTAAAAGTTCAATTCGTGAGGAATTTGTAAAGTTATATCTTCAGAGTATTTCCAATGGTGCAATTCAGTTTTGGATTTTTTGTGGAACCCATTAAACCACATCATATTAAAACAACTCATTTAATTTTAACTCCAACGTGCAACTCTAATAAATTAATATTGGGTCCCATATCTTTATCTTATATATTAATCTTTTACCAATATTAAATTGTATTTTAACTTAAAATACCCTTTCACTCTGCAAAAGGGTCCCATAATTCTACAAAAGTTATAATTTTTTAATATTATTCTTTCATTCTACCGTTGCATTGAGAAGCAACGGATGCATTATGTGGTGGAGTCCAATAAATATTTAATTAATAAAATTGCCTTCCAGCTGACGATACAAATTAAGAACTGGCCCGCTGGAGATGGTCTTATGTTATTTGCAATAATCATCAAATATAGACCAAACAAAATTTTAAAGATTTAAGAAGTTTTTCCATAGACATTAACCAAAAAGAAAAACGTCTAAACTTTTATTGGGCATATATTCATAGATGAGTAATTTCTCTTGTTCTTCAATGCAAAAGCCAAGGACTTTAACTAGGTTTCGATGTTGGAGTTTGGAACAAAATATAACCTCACTCTTAAATTCTCTTATTCCTTTTGTAGAGTTATGCGAAAGTCTTTTAACTGCAATATCTTGTTCATCCGGTAATGTGCCCTTAAAAAATACATTTATAAAGTAATTTGACATTGAGAAAAAGGAGTTAGACTTTGTTCTTTGTTTCTATACAACAAATAACATGGTGCATGTTAAAGATACTTACCCTATACACTGGACCAAAACCACCTTCATCAAGCTTGTTATTATTTGAGAAGTTATTATTGGCAACTGCTATTGCACTAATGTTTCATATACAACATACCGAATTTAAACATGATGAAGACATTTAAAAACCAACAACTAATTTTTTTTTTCAATAGTCAAATTATCATTAATAAGGTCTTAAGTATAGACCAAATTACAAAGAAATATCCTGCTATTATACAGGATAGCAGTCAATTTTATAACATGGTCATATAAAGAAAAAACGGTATTTTCAATACCCAACCTAGTTTGAATTTCTCCCGCATTTGAGTCATCCCACTATCTCATATATAATTCTAGAGGCATCTTATGCCACTCACAAAAACTTCCCAAAACTTTCTTCTTTAGGGCAAGCTCTCTCCATCTCCATGACCATAACACAATGTCGTAGAATATATTCTTTGGGGAAGCTACAAGGTCATTGAATACTACTTGATTCCTAGATCTCCATATACACCAGCATGACACCATCCAAAAATAACTAAGTGATTTTCTCATCCCATGTTTTTGCCCCCATGTCAGAAAGTCTTCAATACAATTATAACCTCTAGATAAGTTGATTCCCAGCCATAATTGAACTTTCTTCCACACCTGTTTAGTTTTCTCATAGGTTAAGACTAAATGTGTTGCATCTTCAATAACTTGGAAGCAAAAAACACAAGATCTCTGATGAGGATTTGTGATTATGCCTCTCCTAATGAGATTCTCACGTGTTGGTAGCTTGTTTTGTAATAATCTCCAACCAAATATCAATGCCTTGAGAGGAAGTTTGAAGTTCCACAAGAGATCTAAAGATTTATTCAGTCCAATTCCTATAGTATCCTCTTGTTGTTTCTGTACCATATTCCCATAACACATCTTCACACTATATTTGTTATCAATGCCTCTAGGCCAAAGTATCTCATCTTCAGTCTGTAAATCCAAGCAGGCATCTTCTACTAACTGTCTTAACTCTGTCACACCATCTCATTCTTCTTCTGGCATGATCGTGTTTTTTCCTACCAGATCCCAAGTCCATCTATCTCCTATCCAGTCACCACAATCCACTATTAAAGAATTCTGATGAAGAGAAGAATTATACGGGTTCAGGTATTGAGTTTTAAGAGCATCTCCTCCCAACCATCTTGAATACCAGAACAATGTGTTCCCTCCATTGTCCACTTTCCAAGTAAGCTGGTTAAATATCCCTTGTACATTTGAATGTTTGGCAAGACTAGTGATATCACTCCACCATCTTGAGCAATGGCTTGGATTAGATTATGTTTGATTAGTAAACAACCTGTGTAGATTCTCTCCATACTTGGCCTTGATAATTCCACTCCACAAAGCTTCTGGTTCATACAATACTCTCCAAAGCCATTTAGAAACTAGTGCTCTATTGAAATTTGATACCTCCTTAATTCCTAGCCCGCCTTGCTTCCTTGGTTTGCAGACTTTAGTCCATCTCACCCAAGCAATGGATTTCTTGTTCCAATCACTCCCCCATAAAAATTTTCTCTGTATAACTCTGATTTCCTTTACCACTTTGACATGTGCTAAGTAGAAAGATAAGTAATGAGTTGGGATGTTGGTTATGACATAATTGATTAGTGTGACTGGTCATCCTATTGATAGTCTTCTGCCCCTCCAAGTAGACAGTCGAGTTTTAATAGATGAAATGAATGGTTTCCACAGCTCTTCAGATCTATGTCTACCTCCAACTGATAAACCTAAAAATTTGAATGGAAACTTTCCAGCTTTACAATAGAGAAATGATGTTGCAGCTTCTGTTATGTCACCTTCTATTCCAAACCCCATTAACTTGCTTTTGCTGTAATTCACCTTCAGACCAGTTAAGACTTCAAGGCCTCTCAACACAGATTTTATTGCCCATATATTAGACCAGGACTCATCACACATTATTAAAGTATCGTCAGCAAACTGTAATAAAGATATAGTTAAGTGTCTCCCCTTCAATCTTTAATCCTCTTAGTAAACCTCTATTTTCTGCTTTTTTGACAAGCAAGGCAAGAACTTCTGAGACTAAGACAAATAGGAAAGGAGATAATGGATCTCCATGTTTGAGCCCCCTATGGATCTTGAAATCCTTAGATGAACTACCATTCACAAGAACAAAACCAAAACTATTGCAGAGCAAACCCTTTATCCATTTTTGCCAAAGAGGACTGAAGTGCATTGCTTCTAACATCTTGAATAGAAATCTCCAGCTTACACAATCATAGGCTTGTGAAAAATTAATCTTTAACATAAAGCCTTTTTTCTTTTTCTTAGTAACATAATCTAGTAACTCATTTGCCACTAATACTTCATCCATCAGTTGTCTGCCAGGGACAAATGATGTCTGAGATGGAGATATCAGTTTCCCAATTACTTTCCTAAGCCTTCCCACTGGGATTTTAGATATTATTTTATGTATGCACCCTATTAGAGAAATAGGTCAAAACTCCTTTATGGATTGAGGATTGTCTGATTTTGGGATGAAAACAAAAAAAGCTGAGCTAAAACATTTGGCCAGATTGGCTGTCTCGTAAAATTCTGATATGTAGTTGACAATATCTTGTCCAATCATTTCCCATGCCAGACTAATAAATTTCATGTTGAGTTCATCTGGTCCTGGGCTCCTATTACCATCACAAGACTTTACTACCTCCAAAATATCTTTTGTAGTAAATGGTTCAGTTAACATATCATTATCCTCCTCAGTTAGCTTTTCCAATATACTTAAATCCATATCAAATCCTTCTGCCAAGTTGCACTTGTATTTCTCAGAATAATGCTCATGAATCACTTGCTTCACCTTTTCCACCTTTTCATCTTCATCAAGGCCTGTGTTTAAGGCTGAGATTGAATTTATCCTCCTCCTACTATTGATAATCGAATGGAAGAATTTGGAGTTGTTATCTCCCTCCATAAGCCAGTTTGTTCTTGCCTTCTGATGCAGGATGCTTTCTTTAATCCTTAGTTTACTCCACATTTCCTCTAAGGAATTGCTTCTAACCCTCAATAAACTCTCAGATATGTCTTCATCTAACTCAGCCATCTCATCTTCTATCTCATTTATTTTCTCAATATTCTCTTCTCCTTTAAGATCCACAATGCCAAATACATTTGTATTCCACCATTTCAGTCTAGCTTTGAGTATTTTCAGTTTATTAAATAGGATGTTACCTGAATCTCCCTCAATATTACAAGAATCCCAGACATCCTTAACAAAAGAGACAAATCAGGATGGTCAAACCAGGCATTAATTGTTTTGAAAGGTTTTGGCCCCCAATTCCTATGATTTAACATTAGAGAAAGTGGCCTATGATCAGATACATCCTTCATCCCTACTTTTTGATTAACAATTTTCCAATGAAGACATAACTCCTCATTAATAAGGAACCTGTCCAGCCTACTTTTGCATGAACCGTTTGAGTTAAACCATGTAAACATGTTACCTACAATAGGTAAATCCAAAAGTTCCATATCTTCTATGAATAGACCAAATTTCTCCATTTCTGAATGTGTGTACCTCCCTCTACCTTTTCTCTCTTCCTTATCTTTGATGGCATTAAAGTCACCCCCTAAAATCCAGTCCCCTGCTGGAAATTATGTTTTCAATCTAATAAGATTCTCCCAAAGCTTTCTTTTTTCAGACATAGAACATGAGGAGTATATATTTACTACATAAATGGCTCTTCCCCTACAGTATCCATGAACCCCTAGATATCCATTTTCAGAAAAACTAAAAACTAAATAGAAAGAGTTTTTGTTCCAAATGGATAACATACCTCCTGATTGTCCGTTACAGCTACTTGCAGACCATTCAAATTTTTCTCTACTCCACATGCTTCTTACAAAGCCTTCTTCTATACTTTGACATTTAATTAGTTTCCTGAATTAGACAAAACTCACTTTTATTCTTCTCGATCAGTTGTTTAACTCTCCTTTTCTTGATAAAAGAGTTACACCCCCGAATGTTAAAAGTTGTTATATTCATGGAATTCTTGTAGTGACCTCCTCAAGTTTTCAAATCTGGCTTTATCTCTGTTTTCCAATCCTCTTTTGATTCCTTCAAGAGCTTCATCATCTTCTTCTCCTTTTATACCTAGCTCTTTCAAGATTGACCACACCTTGCTCGGAACATCATCTATTTTCCTCTTTATCCTTGCATTGCCTTTTTCAACATCGTTATCTGATATTGACTCGCAACATAGACCAACAACTAATATTAAAGTTTGAGTTAGACGTCCATTTTTTTAAAGATGTAACATTTGGTTAGTCACGTTAAAAAATATAATTAATTCAATTAAATAAATAATTAATTTAATTTTCAATAAAGTTTGTAGTTAATTCAATTATATAATTATCACAATTTTATCATTTTTAATTTATAACAATTTAATAATTTTTAATGTGATCACAATCTTACACATAATTAAACAAATATCATATATGCAACAAAAAAAATTGAATGTCCATAAAATATTTTTTAGCATTTAGGTATTTTTTGTATGATGATGTTTAATAGTGATAATTCCAGCTATAATTTATAATGATTTTGTTGGAGAAAAAAGGGTTAGATCAAGGAATTGGAACACATAATCCACGTTAAAATTAAACTCTTTAATATCATAGATTAATAAGTAAAAGGAAGCGAATGATATACTAAATTATTATTATTATTATTATTATTATTATTATTATTATTATTATTAGGGATTAATTGCTATGTACTGACAGTGTAAAAAATTTTACACTGTCAATACATCACCATCATCCGTTTGTATGACTTTATAAGTTTTTAAAATAAAAGTCAAATCACTTTTAACATCTAACGGCTATAATTTACTGACAGTGTAAAACTTCTTTACAGACAGTATTTCAATTAAATCCTTATTATTATTATTATTATTATTATATTAAAGGTTTGCTCATCTAGTTGTGATGAGTTTAATTGAAATGCCTTTGAGAGAGTAAGATTTTAAATTAATAAAATAAGTTTTACTCCTTTTTAAATTATGTAGTATATATTGTTTGATTAATTTTTATAACTATTTAGGTTCAAACTTAGAAAAAGAATTGTTGAAAACAAAAGAGTATAAATGACAACGAAAGTATTATAATAATAATGATTTTTTTCTGCTGATGAATGAATTGTGGATAATTTTAAAGATAATTTAATATTGAATTCAGATATTCTAATTGAAGTTGGAAAAGAACATGCTAGTGGTGGTATTCGTTCGTCAATAGAAGATGACTTGAACATTCCTAATGCTTATGATGACCTTGAAGATGAAATTGATGACAATGATGACATTATGGATTTTCCTTAATTAGATTGAATTGAATAATATTAGAGATATATAGAATAATAGTTGAGGGTTTCTTAATACACCATCCATATTTCTTAGACAACAAGTAAAATTTTGTTTTTACTCCCAATTTTTAGATGTGCACATTCGGACGCACCGTTTTTTTTTTCTTCAGTTTTTCTGGATGTGCACATCCGGAAGAATTCCTGATCTGCAAATCCAGAAAAAATCAAAAGAATTTCATAAAATCATTTACTTTTAAATATAATTAAATCCAATATAATTAAAATCCAACATAATTAAAATTAATATGATTTTTTTAATATAATTAAATCCAATTTAATTAAATCCAATATAATTAAAATTAATATGATTTTTTTTAAATGGTTAGTATGGTATTTACTTCTAAATTATTTTTTTATATTGAAAAAATTAAGGCTTAAATGCACTTTTGGTCCCCCTAGTTTGAGTTTTTTTACACTTTTGATCCTCTATTATAAAACCTGCGATTTTTGTTCCTCAATTTTGGTGGTCTTTGCATTTTTGTAGTCCCCCTCCAATTTTACATACATGGCATGACAGTGATGACTAAGATTTAAAAATTATTTTTAATTATATGGCAAGGATGACTAGGATATTTTATTATTTAATAATATTTTTAATTAGTTTAATATTTAATAATGTTTTAATTAAATTAACATCTAATAATCTTTATTAAGATTTTTTTAATTAATTAATTAAAACATTGAAAATGCTACTAGGCTTAAGCCCATTTACTTAAAGCAACAGCCCATCAAACATTTATGACTTGTGATGTATATATGACTTATATAAACAATTGTATTTTTAGTAAATAAATAGATGTGGGACTACAAGTGTTTCTTTGGTATTTATTTTCACCATTTTTCTGCTTCTGGAAGTAACAGTTATCTAAGCCAGAAAATTTCATACACACACAATACACTATACTGAATACTTTATCAATGGAAATATTCACAGCAGAGAAATGGAACTGTAGCCTAGATTATATTCACAGAAGAGGAAATATTCACAAACATATCAATTTGGGGCAGCTATGAAAATTGGACTATGGGATACCTCATCTACAGGTTCGTGTTATTTTCAGAGTCTTGAATTTAATCATTAACTTTCTTTTGAAAATTTGTAGAATTTGCTAGAATGTTATTTCTAGAGTTACAGCATATACCTAAGAAAAGTTACAAAGTATATGTTAGACTCAAAAATTTGATGAGAACAAGGTAGCTTTATTCATATGTTTCTATATTAAACTGGGAAGAAGAGAGGACAAAGTCCCTTGGAGAGATAAACTTTTCTTATTACTCACTTCTAATTAAAACACATAATACCCCTAACCACATAGGATATAAACAACCAAACAAAACATTCCACACACGTCATCATACATTTGTTATTCAAAAATCTAAATCAACAAAACATTCTTATTAAGCAACATTCTTAAAAATTAGAATCAGTATCACTGTCCTTTAATAGAATCCAACATAGAAGTGCAATAAAATAAACTATGTGGGGTAATAAGAAAGGTTCCTGACATATAATTAAGAAAAGACAAACCTTTGATCTATGTTCTGGCTTTTGGAAAAATGAAGAACTTTTGCGCCACGGCCAGCTAAGCTCAAAGCAATGTAATGACCTGAAAAAATTCAGAGGTCAAGCTACTAAATAAGTATATCATGTAAGAGTTAGTGCCCAGTTTCTGATAATAGTGTAATGAACTAGCAAGTTTAGCACCACTGTACAGTCAGTTAGTCGTTTATAATGTTCCAAAGAAAGTAGCAAAGTTAGTTAAATCTGTCATAGGAGAACTAAACAAGGTAACAAAGTTGTGATAACCTTCAGTCTCGGCGTTTATAAAGCTGGATGTATTGTGAATTCATATTTGAATCAAAATCATTTTACACCCAAAAAAACAAACTCTCAATTTATTAGTTTTTGTCTTCTACTCTCTTTTCATTCCACTGCCAATCTTTTGCTAAAAAGCAACACTGGTGTATGAAAAATGGATAGCTGGCATGCGTTACATTGAGAGAGGGAGAAGAATAACATGTGTTTGCTTTATTTGTTCTTTCCAACTTTTCATAGCCTCCATTGTGTATGTATGTTGTGTTGCTTTGAGCGTTAATGACACCAGTGGCGTAGTATTTAGCAATGAAATTAGAAGCAGGATTGGATTGGTGTTGGATTGCTTTGAGAGTCAGTCTCACATCGAATATTTAAGTAATAATATAAGTGGTTATAAATCTCATATATCCATACAATGTTTAATTGGTATTAGATTGGTGATGTTAGTGAATGGGCCCAGGCCCAATAATAATTACCAGTATTTTAATTAATTATTAATTTAAAAATTTAACTAAGATTATTTATATATTAAATTAGTTAAAAATTAATTAAAAAAATTTAACTAAGATTATTTATATATTAAATTGATTAAAAATATTATTAAATAGTGAAATATCCTAGTCGTTCTTGCCATCTAATTAAAAATGATTTTTTTATCCCAATTATCACTGCCACGTATGCAAAAATGGAGGGGGACTACAAAAATGCAAAGACCACTAAAATTGAGGGACCAAAATCGCATGTTTTATAATAGGGGGATCAAAAGTGTAAAAAACTCAAACTAGAGGGACCAAAAGTGCATTTAAGCCAAAAATTAATTTAATTATATTGGATTTAAAATTATATGGTATTTACTTCCAAAATTGGATTTAATTATATTGGTATTTAAAATTATATGGTATTTACTTCTAAATTATATGGTATTTACTTCTAAATTATAATTAAAATTATATGGTATTTACATCTAAAATTAATTTAATTATTATCGTACTTATCGTACCTGGATCAGACAGTATTTGATGGCCAGCAACGTCTTGTGGACTTCAGCTCCGGTGCGGTTGAAAGACGGCGGGAGGGAGGGTGTACCTGCAAGGTTCTCCGACGCTCAAGTAAGACAAGGGTCACAAGTAAAAGCAAGTACAAGGTTAGAGAGTAAAAGAGTGTGTGTCCCCTGACCCTCTTAAGTGAGAGGGTATTTATAGAGAGCCCCCAGCACGTGGCCAACAGTTACTTGCATTGGGCTGGATTGCTAGGCCCAATCCAAGTAACTGTCATGACTTACGTGGCGTAGTGAAGACCAGCACGTGGTCTTCGCCCTGGGGTAACCGTTCCTAGATCTCCGGAATTAGGGCAGACCGATTCCATCAGGAGTGGGTGGTTACATGAGAACGTGTCCTCGCGGGGAGGAGTCTTGCGTGTCGGGGAGAGACGTGTCCTCGCGGGGAGGACATGTATAAGGAGATGGATCCTCGAGGGAAGAGCACCTGAGCGTCGGGGAGGAGCGAGGCCGGGGAGGCCTAGCGCCCTGCCCGACGCTCTATACCGTGCGTGTGCTCGACAATACTGAGAAGGGCGTATGCCCGGCATAGGTCATGCTGAGAGGCCCTTGTTGGGCCATCCCGAGACGTGTGGGTTGTTCCTGCTCGATTGAGGGGCATACCCCGGCCCAGTCTAGAACAGAAGCCCCCCAAGTCGTTGCTCTGAGGTGTCAGGGCAATGACTTTAGGGTCAGTGCTATGTCGAGGACGTGTCCAGCCGGGAAAGAGACTCTAGACGAGGGACGGTTGGTAACCAGGCAAAAACGAGTCGACCTGCTCGTGCTAGACTGGCCGCGGATGGACGACATCGCGGGGCGCGGGAAGTCTGAAACAAGGTGAATGAAAAGACGCGTGTTGGGAAATGAAACGACACGTTTGGGAGAGTGTGCGCCATGTGTCGCAGCTCATCATTGTCTAGGGTGGCTACGCTAGGGTAGCGTAATCGATTGCCTAGGAGCCCTCGAAACTTGTGAGAGCCCTATAAATAAGGGTCATCTCATCCCATTTGCACTTTTGGCTCCTCTTTTGCTCAGATTCACTCCTTTTTCCTTCTCTTATTTTGCCACTGTATGCCGCCGCCAACTGCCGTGCCGGAACCCTACCGGAAGTTATTTCAAGTAAGTTTCTTTCTTTTTTTCTCCTTTCATTTGTCTTTTTAGGGTGGTTTCATGGTGAACTGGTGAAGTTCTCATGGAAATCTCGAAATATCCGGCGAAAACGGCGAAATTTCATAGTTTAGTTGTTGAATCTCGCAGGGAGAGACGATGAAATTCCCGAGGACACGAAGAATATCTCGGGGTCATGAGATGAACGTTTCTCAGTTCTTTTGTTGAACATTCCGGGGATTAAGGATGGAATCCCCGGGGAATTCTTTTGATTATATTGGATTTTAATTATATTGGATTTAATTATATTTAGAAGTAAATGGTTTTATGGAATTCTTTTGATTTTTTCCGGATTTGCAGATCAGGAATTCTTCCGGATGTGCACACCCGAAAAAAACTAAAAATATTTAAAAAAAACGGTGCGTCCGGATTTACACATCTGAAACGCAGGGGTATTTTCATCAGTGTGCATGGTGCCTAAGAAAATTGGGTGATGTGGTAAGAAATTTCCCAATAGTTTTACTATATGATTAGTAAGTTATGCACATATGTGATTTGGTTTCTATTGAAACTAGTATGATACTCGTGCGTTCGCATAGATACATGTCGGTGACGCGCATTTGTTCTCAGAATGTATTTATTTTCATAATGTATTTTTTGTCACAATGTATTTGTTCTTAGAACGTATTTATTTATATTTAAAATTTGAAAAAATAACAAAATATAATAAAAAATTAGTAAATTTCTTATTTACTCAAAATTAATATGATACCTGTGCGTTCACACGGGTACCCGTCGGTGACGCACATTTGCATTTGTTTTCATTTAAAATGTTGGAAAAAAAATACAATTAATAAAAATCAGTAAAATAAAAGAAATATAATTTATATTTAAAAAAAATAGCATCAATACTCACAGACATCAGTTGGTATATTTTATAAAAATATTTACGCAATGATTTAGTTTTATAAATATCAAATAATAACATAGTATTTGTAAATATTATTTTAATTTTATAAATAAATATTATTAATATAAATAAATATATTTTATGTAAGTATTATTACAAATATTTATTTCGTGTGATATTCATTCAGTACTCATGTGATCGTCCGAGTACTGGTGTGTTATGTTGATTTGTTTTTATTTTTTTAAAATTAGAATTAATAAAAATTAATAAATACAAAAAATATAATTTATATTTAAAAAAAATCAATACTCGCAGGCATCGTTTGATATTTTTTATAAAAATATTTATGTAATGATTTAGTTTTATAAATATCAAATAATATAATAGTAATTATAAATATTTTTTTCATTTAATAAATAAATATCATCAATATAAATAAATACATTTTAAGTAAATATTATTACAAATATCTATTTTGTGAGATTGCTCATATCAGTACCCGTGTTTTTGCTCTGGTACTGATTAACCTACAACACTACCGTCATAATTTATAAAAAAAAAAAACCTTTTTTGCTCTCGATGTTTAAGACAAAAGAATAAATTTAATTTTAGTTATTTATTAATTAAAAAAAATAAAAATTACTTATAAGTCTTTTGTTATAAATTTATAAAAAAAAATTAAAATTGAGTGACTTGAATAATTATTGTAAACGACTTTAACATAATAAAAACTGCATATTTTTTCAAAATAATATTTTGTAAAAATATGTTTTATTTTTCTTATAAATAAAATCTGAGATACTACTATTTTTTTTAATTATATTTTTAATTATTATCACAATACAATAGCATGCACATGGTCAATTACTAATAAATGTCATAATATTTTGAAAGTTGGGCAACATAATTGAATTTTATTATAATTTACTCATACTAATAAATAAGTTGCAATATAACTTTTGTGTATGACTATTGAAATGACGGTGTAAAATGCAAGATTAGAAGGTGATGTTTGACACATAGAAATAATGATGACTAAATATATAATAATGTTAAGAATTTTATGGAAATCCTATATGTCCAATAACACAATTGAGATAATGTTGTAACGCAAAAAAGATTATATTTTATATAACAATTAAGTTACATTTTTTAATACCATTAAAAATAAATCAATTTAAATGCATATTTATAAAACTAATTAATATATAATTATAAAAGATGACAATATTTAAGGTAATAATGCTAAAAAAATAATGGATATAAATTCAGAAATTAAAGATTAGTATAAAATAAATATTTTTTATAATAGAAAAAAAAAGTCATATAAAAGTAATTGATAATTATATACATTATTTTTATTAGATAGGATTTATAAAAAACATTTTTTATAACATTATTTTTACTTAGTTAGAAGAAAATGTTTATTTCTCTATGAAAATGTTTTTTTGATAAATTTATTTTGTTGATAAATTAAATAAAAAAAATCATGAAACATTGTTTACAATTAGTGTAATATTAGGAAAAAATTGAAACATTGTTGATAAATTTACATCTTTTGATAAATTTATCGTATTTTGATAAGTAATATATTTTTACCCGTATACAAATATTATTTTTGTTTAAGCATATTTATACAAATATTTTTATTATATTTATTTTGATTTTTCATAAAAGGAATCCGAGATTTTATTTTTTTTGAATCAAAGGAATATATTAATTCAAAAAAAATAATACAAGCAATGGTGATCTCTAGGATCCAACCAACATATAAGACTTTACATCATCAAATTAGCTATGTGTTTCCTAAGTTTATCATAAGCCCAGCCCCTATAGACCACACTATCTATCACTTTGTTTGTAATGTTATATGTATTTACACTTTTGCCAAACACCATACTATTCCTTTTATTTTGGAGTTTTTTAGAAAGAATCTGAGAATTAAACATGAAGTTAATGCATATTTTTGGTATTTTTTATTTTGGAGTTTTTTAGAAAGAAAATAAACTATTTTTTTTAATCAAATAGAAATATATTAATTCAAAAAACTCAAGACTACACAAGGTGATCCAAAGGATCCAACCATCCTAACAACTACTTACATCATATAGTGTATTAAAAGATTCCTAATTTTTACACTTTGCCACCCTTTGTAAACTATGGTATTTATAATCTCCTTCACTATCTCATCTCTATCGACATTACTTCCAAAGACAATTCTATTCCTATATTTCCAAGTATAGTAAAGTGTTTCCGCCGTCGCAATTTTGAACAACGCCACTTTCCATCCTTTTCCTTTCGCTTTCCCACTAATCCACAAGTTCTTCTCCTTCCAAGGCTTTGGTACATGCTTAATTTCCAACCAATTCAGGACATGTTCCCAAATTGGCCTTGTCTTACCACAAGCAAAGAACAAATGATCAATGTTTTCAACCTCACTATGACAGAGCTCACACTCTACATCTATGGCTGCCCCAAATTTCTTCAAATATTCCTTAGTTGGTAAGCTTCTGTGGCAGGCCATCCACAGACAGTGGATTGCTCGCGGCCTTGCCCTATTCCCACATATAATATTCTTCCAAGGAACCCTGTCACCATCATCAATTAATTCATGGTAAAAAGTAGCAGCTTTGAATCTTTTGGTATCAATGGCCTTCTTCCAGCTTTCTTGCACTTTCTGCACTAAACTCCTTTGTTGCATTATCATTTTAAAGATCCAAGAACAGCTATTCTTGATCTCATAATTCATCACATTTTTTCCTTTTATGTAATAAGTGTGGATCCATCTAACCCAGAGATTATCACTTTTTATGCAAATGTTCCATAAGCACTTTAACAGCAGCACCTCATTCCATATTTCCAAATCAAAGATTTGCAGCCCTCCTTGTACAACTGGCCTACATATCTTCTTCCAAGAGACAGAGCTCTTCTTGCTAATGATCTCTTTTCCAGTCCAGATGAAGCTTCTACAAATAGCATTGATTTTCCTAATGACAAACTTAGGAATTAGTAGACAACACATCCAGTATTGAACTATGGCAACAGCTATAGATCTCACCAATTGTACCCTTCCTGCATAACTTAGCAGTTTAGAGGACCAATGGTGGATTCTATTCAGAATTCTGTCAATAATGGGCATGTAATGATGAATAGCAAGTTTCCTACTAGATATTGGTACCCCTAGGTATTTGAAAGGCAGTACACCAGTAGGAAATCCTACTAGCCTGCTAAGACAGCCAATATCCTTTCCCTCCATTCCTCCAAAATAAATCTTACACTTATTTTCGTTCACCACCAAGCCAGTAGATTGAGAAAACAATTTGAAGGCTTTGAGCATCATCTCCAAAGAAGGCTGATCCCCTCTGCAGAAAAGGAGAACATCATCTGCAAAAGTGAGATTGGTTAGATTTAAAGATTCACATTTGGAATGGAAGTTGAAATCAGGGTCTTGGTGCATCTTCTTCATCAGCCTATCCATATATTCCATGACTATAACAAACAGTAAGGGTGAGATTGGATCTCCCTGCCTGATCCCTCTTATAGCTCTCATAAATTCAAAATACTCCCCCATGATATTAAAGGTGTAGGAGACAGAAGTTACACAAGACATTGTCCATTGAATGAATTTCCCAGGAATACCCATCTCTCTCATAATGCACTCCAAGGATTTCTAGCTGATCATGTCATAAGCCTTTTGAAGATCTATCTGCATCATTATTCTAGGAGCACCACCTTTTCTAGTATATCCTTTGATCAACTCTGTAGCTAACAATATATGGTTTTGAATTTGTTGCCCAGGTATGAAGGCAGCTTGGCATTTGTTAACCACTGACTTTAACACAACTCCAAGCCTATCAGTCATAATCTTGGAAACAATTTTGTAAAACACAGTGCATCCTGCTATAGGCCTATAGTCCTTCATCTCTTTAGCCTCACCAGATTTAGGAATTAAAGAGACTACAGTGCTATTTAGAGGTTTGTATATCTGACCTGTGACAAAGAATTCATTAACAGCAGCCATTACATCTTCTTTAATGATATCCCAGCTTGCCTTAAAGAATTTGGCACTGAATCCATCATATCCTGGGCTTTTCAAATCACTTATACCTTTGAGAGCTTTAGTAATTTCCTCCTCAGATACATCCCTGATAAGTTCATCTCTTTGGACATTATTCAGCTGAGTCCCTTGTCTCATAGCATCAATATCAACATGGAAAGTATTATTACTGTCCTGACCCATCAAACTCCCATAAAACTTAAGAACTTCCTGCTTGATCTCTTGAGGGGACTCTACAAAGGATCCATCACTCCTCCTAAGAGTACTTAGACTATTGGTATGCTGTCTAGCCTTGATAGTAGCATAAAAATAGGAATTATTGCCATCACTCTTTGTTAACCAATCTATCTTTGCCCTTTGAGCCAGGATCTTCACTTCAAGTTCATTAAGATATATGATGTCCTCTGTTAGCTTCTTTATCTTCTCAATAATCTGTTTATTCCTCCTATCATTAGACAGGACATGTTGAGCATCTGTTAGATCACTTCTAGCTACCTCCAGTCGTTTCTTCACATCAGATAGGGGCTTACTAAAAGCTATGAGATCATATTTCAGTCTTTTTAGCTTGTGCCATAAAGTATACATAGGAGTCCCATTGAAAGGTTTCTCCCAACTTTTCTTAACAACTTCATCATACCCTGGGAGGCCAATCAGAGCATTACTAAATCTAAAGTGCTTCTTCCTTCTGCTATTACTTTCTTTATTGGCAATGAGGAGCAGAGCATGATCAGATATATGGGGAGGCAGAATTTTCAATGTATTATCCATGAACTTATTAAACCAGTCAATATTTCCAAGGACCCTGTCAATTCTGGAATATATTGTCCCTACCTCATGTTTATTAGACCATGTATAGTAGTCCCCAATGCTATCCATTTCACTAAGGCCAGTGATACTCATCATAGCTTGGAGGTCTTCAAATTCACTTTCTGTGACATTTTTCCCACCTTCCCTATCTTGATGCTTAGCCACATTATTAAAGTCTCCAATAACACACCATGGTCCTTGTAAATTTCCATATAGGTACTCTATCTCTTTCCACAAAATCCTTCTTTTGTCTAGCTGATTGTGAGCATACACAGCTGTTAACCAGTAGAGTAAAGCTCCAGACTTGTCATGTACACCACAGTGAACATATTGGCTAGAACTCTGCACAAACTTCACCTCTACCTTAGCTTTATCCCAGTGAATCCAGATTCTACCATTAAGGTGGTCTTTATAATTGTCCCACCAGTTATCACCCATGCCCAAATTATCTCTAATGCTCTTGGCTTTATTCTCTTTTACTCTAGTTTCAATAAGAACCACAACAGTAGGTTTAAACTTTTGGAGATGAGACCTAATCTCCCTCATCTTCCCTACTTTATTAAGGCCCCTAATATTCCAAGATGCTAACATGGTTCAAGATTTATGGCTACTAGAGGATCATTCAAAATCTCTAGCACCTCAAATCCATTGATACAATTCATACTACTAGTAGTTCCAAGTTGAGATTTACCTTTAGCTCTAGCCCCACTTTTCACAGTTGTCCAGGATTCCTCTTGCTCAGTTGTGTTGACTTGACCTTCATTCGAAGTAGATGGCTGAGCCTCCATCTGTTTGACTTGTTCAGGTGGTTTTTGTTTAGGTTGCCATTGTTGTATCTTCCTCTTGTCTACACAATTGTGCCCCAGTTTCTGGCACTTTTCACAGAATTTTGGCCTCCATTCATATTCTACCTCTTGCATCACCACATTGCCTTGGAGGTTTTTAATAGCAATTTCCTTCACCAGAGGTTGAGTGATGTCCACTTCTATCAATAACCTAGCATATGAAACTCGCAATTTACTAGCAGTACACTCATCTGTAACAATTGGTCTACCCACCACACTTCCTATCTTGCTCAAGCTCTTGACACCCCTAGATGTAGTGGCAATTGTGGCAATTTGATCCAGATTGGCATGGTTCTCAACATATCCTTCTTTAGGTCAAATTCTGGCCTCCAATCCTTTAGAATCAAAGGCAGACTTCGAACTGTGTAAGGACCCTTCATCATCACCATCTCCCTGTCTTCGTGTGAACTGAATCTTATCAGGAAGTAGCCTTCGTCATGGTAGTACAGATCCGGAGCTTTCACATAGTTCCATGTCTTCTGAATGAAAATTTTCAACGAATTCAAACTCAATTCTCCTCCAACCGCATAGAGAATTAGGGCATTATCCCAAAATCGAAGCTCAGATTCAATGTCCTCGTGCTCAGTTTCAACTTCGGCACTTCCATTTACCAATTTTGGCGCCACATATTCCATAGCCAGACCTTTAGCAGGGTTCCGATTATCGCTAATCACATCCACCCATAGTTTCCGTTCCTCCATTGTCGCTTTCTCATTTATCACTAGGGTTTGGGGCTTTACAAGATTGTCTTCATCTTCAGCTTTCTTTTCAGTAATGGTTTCTTCAACTTCCACTCGCGGTTCTTCATCATCCTCTACAGTCGCGTTTTCCACCACCAGTTGCGTCTCCGGCGGAGGATGGTTCGTCGTTGACAAAGGCACCGTCGATTTCAGCCTCCCTCGCCCTCGTTTCGCCACAGTCATTCCAAAGCAGTAAACGTGTAAAGAAAATAAACTATTATATGAAGTGAAATGAAATAAAAACTACGTTAAAAATTAAATGGCCATGAAACAAATAAATAATAATAATATAGTAATATGGCACTCATGGCGGGTGCCATGATTTTTTCATGGCTAGCACTGTCCATCATGGTCAGTGCCACATTATATTTTTTTGTTTTGAAAGTTTTTTTTTTCTTAGAAAAAAATTTTCATTTATTTTTAATTAGTTATTTTGTTGAATAATAATTTTTTTAATAATTATCAATTTTAGAGTTTAATGCAATAATAATTATTTTATAAAGGGTTAATACCCCTTTTGCCCCTGCCATATAGGCGAAATCCCAAAAACAACCCTGTATAAAAAACACAGCCCTGAGTAGATTTGGTCAACAAAATTGATGACATGACGCTGCTTTGTTGGTTTTTTATTTTATTTTTTATTTATTTAATTACACGCGTGACATTTTTATTAATATTTTAATATTTGATGTTGAAATGCTTAAAATTCAAAAAATTGCCCACTACAAGAATTGAACCCACCCCACTTTTGTTTCATAGCTTAAGCAACTACCACTAGGCTAGAGTCTTTTTCTTATATTATAATTGCTTTTAAGCATACATATTATACGTTTGAGTACTTGTTTTAATTTTCATCAATTATTATTAGAATATATTGTAACTATATTATATATATTATAACTATTATTAGAATATAGTTAAATAACATATTATAAATATTATACTGTAACTATAATTTTTTTACATATTATACATATTGTAACTATATTGTAGCTAAATTCTAAATATTTACTAAGTATTAATATTAAAACACATTTACTAAATTATTATTTATATTTTAATAATTATTAATTACAGTAAATAATAACTAAATAATAATTTCAGCTTATTAAACTAAATAATTTTTAATAAAACTGTTATTTTAAAAAAAAACTGCTATTTATTATTTATATTTTAAAAAACTGTAGTAGTTTTAATAAAACTATTATTTATATTAAAATTAAAATTATTATTTATATTTTAAAAAAACTGTTATTTTAAAAAAAACTGCTATTTTAAAAAAACTGTTATTTTAAAAAACTCTTAATAAAAAACTAAACTAAATAAATAAATATAATAGTAGTTTTAATATTAGTAATTACTAATAAACTGAAAATAAAAATATTAGTAATTAATAGTAAACTGAAAATTAAAAGATTTTAATTAAAATAACAGTTTTTTATAGTAATAACTAATAACAATCTGAATTTTTTTTTTTAAAATTAATTATAACGTTAAATAATTTTTTCTAAAATTATTTAATGCTATTATTTAAAAATTATTTATTTATTTATTTTATTTCAAATCTATATCATAAAAACTAAATTATTTATTTTTATTTAACGTTATAATTAATTTATAAAAAAAATTAATATTTTAATTATAACGTTAAATAAAAATAAATAATTTAGTTTTTATGATATAGATTTGAAATAAAATAAATAAATAAATAATTTTTAAATAATAGCATTAAATAATTTTAGAAAAAATTATTTAACGTTATAATTAATTTTAAAAAAAAAAATCAGTTTGTTATTAGTTATTACTATAAAAAACTGTTATTTTAATTAAAATCTTTTAATTTTCAGTTTACTATTAATTACTAATATTTTTATTTTCAGTTTATTAGTAATTACTAATATTAAAACTACTATTATATTTATTTATTTAGTTTAGTTTTTTATTAAGAGTTTTTTAAAATAACAGTTTTTTTAAAATAGTAGTTTTTTTTAAAATAACAGTTTTTTTAAAATATAAATAATAATTTGAATTTTAATATAAATAATAGTTTTATTAAAACTACTACAGTTTTTTAAAATATAAATAATAAATAGCAGTTTTTTTTAAAATAACAGTTTTATTAAAAATTATTTAGTTTAATAAGCTGAAATTATTATTTAGTTATTATTTACTGTAATTAATAATTATTAAAATATAAATAATAATTTAGTAAATGTGTTTTAATATTAATACTTAGTAAATATTTAGAATTTAGCTACAATATAGTTACAATAATGTAAAAAAATTATAGTTACAGTATAATATTTATAATATGTTATTTAACTATATTCTAATAATAGTTATAATATATATAATATAGTTACAATATATTCTAATAATAATTGATGAAAATTAAAACAAGTACGCAAACGTATAATACGTATGTTTAAAAGCAATTATAATACAAGAAAAAGACTCTAGCCTAGTGGAAGTTGCTTAAGCTTTGAAACAAAAGGGGGTGGGTTCAATCCTTGTAGTGGGCAAGTTTTTGAATTTTTGAATTTTAAGTATTTCAACATCAAATATTAAAATATTAATAAAAATGTCACGCGTGTAATTAAATAAATAAAAAATAAAAAAAAACAAACAAAGCAGCGCCATGTCATCAATTTTGTCGACCAAATCTACTCAGGGGCAAAACGAGGGAATCTACAAATGTCAAGGATGGAATTTGTGTTTTTTTTTACAGGGTTGTTTTTGGGATTTCGCCTATATGGCAGGGGGCAAAAGGGATATTAACCCTTTTATAAATAATACACTCTTAATTATTTGTTGGAGATAAAAAAAATGAATGTAATTAAGTTCTAAGTAATGAGTGGTATTAAAAATAATAATTAATGGGGTGTCATGCATTAGTGGCAGGTGCCACAAACTTGTGGCAGCCACTATTCCTCCTTGTGGCCAGCGCCACTTTGGAGTGTGGCAGGCGCCACTCCCTGCCCATACCTCATGTGGCAGGCGCCACACTTAACGTGTGGTGGCGGGCGCCACTGTGCATATATTTTTTTTATTTGTTTTTTTTCTTTTTCTTAAATAACGACTTTCATGAAATCACAACAAAATTACATAATATTTAATCAAGAATTCAGTATTAACAAAAATATAATATTAACATGATTCACTAAAAGAAAATAAATGTAGACCGATTTAGCAAAAAAAAAAATTGTAGAATATATTTTACTAATTTATAAGTGACATATATTTATCTCATATTTTAATTAAAAATATAATTGGCTTTATATAAAACATTTATCCAATCATAACTTACTTATATAAAACATTTTTTGTATTTGCATCAATTATACACATTTATTAAATTATTATTTTAATGATATAAATGAGTAATGTTTATTTCTCTATGAAAATGTTTTTTTGATAAATTTATTTTCTTGATAAATTAAATAAAAAAATCATGAAACATTGTTTACAATTAGTGTAATATTAGAAAAAATTTGAAACATTGTTGATAAATTTACATTTTTTTATAAAATTCTCGTATTTTAATAAGAAATATATTTTTATCCGTATACAAATATTATTTTTGTTTAGGGATATTTATACAAATATTTTTATTATATTTATTTTGATTTTTCATAAAAGGAATCCGAGAATTAAACATGAAGTTAATCCATATTTTTGGTATTATTTATTTTAGAGTTTTTTAGAAAGAAAGTAAAATATTACATGAAGTGAAATGAAATAAAAACTAGGTTAAAAATTAAATGGCCATAAAATAAATAAATAATAATATCTATATAATATACAAATATTTGAAGATATTAATTATTAAAATTAAATTAAAATAGACTATACAGATATTTAAAGATATTAATTATTAAAATTAAATTGAAAAATATCTATATACACTACACACATATGTGTGCTTGAAAGAAGAGAAAGTGATTGAGAATGAGGAGTTTTTTAACATGTGCAGTAGTAGTAATTTTTTTATGTGTGTAATATGTGCATGAGGGTGAATGTGAAATGGTATCACAAGTGATGAATAGGAGACTCGCGTTGCTGTTATGTTGTTTTTTTTTTATTATTTTGAAAATGGTGGAGAGAGTTGTATCATAGAGAAAAAGTGATAAAATTATAATTAAAAAAAACAGGTCCTTTGCAATTCGTTTGTTTTTGTTTTTATTTGTTATGCTGCGTTGAGAGAGATAGAGACGTGTGGGTCTCTTGTGTTACTTTTGTTTTTTTTCTTCTTTTCAATTTGTTAATGAGAGAGAAGCTCTAAGATTCTTTAATTTTAGTGAAGATAAAAAGTGTGGATTTTTTTTTTAATATAATTTATTTTTTCAAAAAAAATACTAAAAAAACCGGTTTTTAAAAAAATTTTCCAAAATGGTATGGTTTGGTAGGGACCAATAAGGGTGGCGCCATATGGGATGACGCCTCAGTTAGAGGCCAAGGGCCATCTCATATGGCGCCTTAGTTGTGCTTCTTTTTTTTTTAAATTTATTTTATTTTAAGAATGGAAAAAAAAAACATTAATTTTTTTTTTAATATTTAGTACAATAGTACAATAGTTGGATACAAAAAGAAAATCAATGATTGTGCCTATTTAATCGACCACCGGTCCCACAATCAGGGGCTCTTGTTTGACGTCTCTGTCTAGCACCACGAGGTTGTGGAGGCGTGGCTGGTCTCTGTATTTGTTCAGATGGCCCCGGCGCATTAGACGATGGCCCTGGAGCATGAGACAAATTCTGCAGCATCTGTCCCCAATAGCCGGGGGTTGTCGCCGACAGCACTTCCATAATCCAGCTGCATGCCCATGTTCATGTAATTTGTATGAGGGGGTTGGGTTGGTTTCATACGGTATGGTTGGCCAAAATGATGCATTGATGGGTGTGGTATTGATGCAGTGGTTGATGTGGGGTTTGATAGTTGAAAAGAGGGGGGGTTTGTTGGGTGTATGATGATTGTGGTTCTGAGTGGTAGGAAGATGGGGTCATCATTTGTGGGGGCTTCATTTGTGGGGGGCTCATTTGTGGGGGGGCTTTGGTGTGCTTCGGTAGGTTCGAATGACTCGTCAGGGCTATAGTAAGGGTTTTGTTGTGGTGGAGAGGTTGGTGAATGATGTTGGGCATATTGCTGGGAGGAAGACGCATGTTGGCGGGGGTCAACTAGATACGTCGGCTGAGAGAGGAAAGGTTGTGGTGTGGTAACAGACCTAAACCAGCTCATATATAGTTTCGTTGGCCAAGCAGGTTGTACAACGGGGTCTATTAAGACGAGCTGGTGTCGCATCTCCCACTGGTGACACAATGCTGTTGCAAAGTTGGTCCACACACCATCCTTCCACTGCGTGTCGACTCTGTGCAGGTGCCACTTTCCCAAGTTGGTAGGATCCACCAGAATGTCCTGATGCATACCGAATTGTAGTTTCACTCGGTCGCTTTGGTGCATCTCAACAGTTGTGAACCGAATTATTGGTGTTTTCGAAGTCCACACAGCAGCATCATTTGTGTTGGGCTGGTGGTCGAGATCGTCGTAAGGCCTCCAGACAAACTACAAGAAAAAATTGTTTAATGAGTAAGTATACAAAATGTTAGAAATATCTATGGATGAAATGTTACAAAAGTTGTAGGAAAATATACGTCGTCAGGGCCAATGTGGTCTAGCAGGTTGCGGTAGACTGTTATGGCGTTCCGGGGGTTTCTATCGTAGCTCATTTTCGGAACTGCCCACCTGAAAATGTAGTTAGAAAACGAATTAGTTAAACCTGGACATATCAGTATAGGCGCATGGATGTGTATAGTCTTACCTTAATGCGTATGGGAATGTGAAGGGGTTCCGGTTTATTAGAGCTAGTGTTGGCATTCTCGGTCAACCCCACGCCTAAAGGAGATAGGCGCAACCATAAAATGTACACGCATTTTTTTTGGAATTTTTGCATAGTGCACTATACAGATGTGCCAGGACAGCTGAACCCCAACTATATTCGTGCACATTGTTAATGTTAAACAACAACGGGAGATACATAATATTTACAGTGTTTCCAGTGCTCTCTGGAAACAAAAAACGACCGAATAATAGCAACAAATAGCATCTAGTTTTTTGTATTATGTGTAAGGGGAGGGAATCCTCGTCTAATACGATGGAGTCATGGTATTCCCTAAGGCGTTTTAAGTTAATACCTTGCCCCCTACACCTATCGTCGGGTGAAGGCTCAGCTTCTTCAATCTCTAGGGGGTGCCCAACAAGTCGAAGCATAATTGGCTATTTATATTTGCGGGGCCGTTGACGGCCATGCCATCTATACGGAGGCCCAGTAACATATACACATCTTGTAGGGTAACCGTGCATTCACCAAAAGGAAGGTGAAAGGTGTGGGTCCCCGGCCTCCATCTTTCTAGCAAGGCCAGAATGAACTTTGGGTCTACATGGTATGATGGGATTTTAATCACATCTCCAAATTCACATCTTGTTAGATATGGTTCAGTGATAAGGTCGTGAGGGAAGTAAGCGTGCCCACGGCAACGAAACCTTGAAACTTCCTGAACAAAAGAATAAGCAAAATTACTAAGAGAATAAAAGACATCAAGGTTTAATATTGTAAAACAAAATAATACAGGAAAACTTACGAAGTCTTCAATGTTTTCCGACGTTCCTCGGTGGTTGCTTCCCATCGTGAGTAAAGCTATTTTCGTAACTGGTTGTGAGATGCAAAGGTTTGAACAGAAAATAAGAGAAGAAGAAAAGAGAGTAGTTTGGGATGAGATGAAAATTGTAAATGCTGAGAGGGTTTTTATAATGGTGTAAAGGGGGAGTCACATGAGTAAGCAAGTGTTCTCTTGCATGCTTCTTAGCCTTTGCAGTCTGCCATGTGTAAGCATGCTTGTGTAGTCATGTCAACAATGGCCTGAAACAAAAATAATAAAGCAGAGGCATGCGAATGAATAGTAGATGCAGTGTATTGATAAGTGCAAAATGTACCTATTTTTGTATATAATTTTTGTTGCACTTATCATTACTTTGTGTTAAAATTGGTTGAATAAACCCTACTTTGTTTATAAATACGTTTACTTTACGTTTTAGTGTATATATTGCGTATTGTGTAAATATTACTTTGTTTAATTGATTTTTATCTCATTTTTGTAGGTATTAAATAAAGGCTATCTTGCCATATTCTTAAAGAGCATTGAATAAGCTTTCCAACGCTTCCGACCGTGCGTAAATCGGAGTTTCGGTGAAGAAGTTGTGGCCAAAATAAGGACTGGTTTTCTGTCTTGTTCGCACTGCGAACTGGCAGCGAGCATTTGCATTGCGAAGGTCCAGCGAAGGTCCCAGTGAAGGCTGGCAGAGAGTTACAAAAGAGAAATAAGCCAACGTTCGCACTGCGAATGGTTCGTTCGCACTGCGAACCAACGAAGGAAAGAAAAGGCGGTTTAGCAATCAGAGGCACTTAAAGTGCCATTTTTTGAGTCATTCGCACTGCGAACTGTGCAGATTTTGCAATGTATATAGTTTATTTCATTCATTATTTTTAGGGATGGTTTTTGGATTCTTGGTCCTAACTCCATCAAACTTCATTTTTCATTGGAGAGCTTAGAAAACAACTGTGGAGCATGCATACGGATGAATCGGGGTGGATTGATCGTCGACCGGCTCCGACAATCCGTGAGATGTTTGGTTCATTTATGTTCTTCTTTGTGTTTTTCTTTATGGTTGGGTTGTGTATATGTATTGACTATGATCTCATGTATATTTGTCGCCCATGGCGTTGTATAAAACTTGCTTTATAACTCTTTATTGGTGATTGTCTCTGATTTTTGCTTTATGCTCGGGGTTTGGGGTGCGTTAGAGATAACCGTCGCAAACTTCGATTAGGGATGATTGTCTGTTAGTTTCTGGATTCTAGAGATAGATTTAGGGCTAACAATCTTCAATAGGCGTCGAAGCTTAATGTCTTCCGTGTTTCGAGGCTTCGCTCGCGAGAGTGATGAAGAGAGTGACACGGTTGTTATCTCAACTGTGCGTTAGACATAACCTGTGTTGTGAGCGATGCTGGGTGATATTGAGGAGTATTGTAGGTTGAGTATAACAGGTCGGTAAGTTTAAGTTTGTGAGGAGTCGATTATGTGCACGCCGGATAAGTTTGTCTTGCTGAAGAATGAATTTCTTTTTATGTTTTAATATTTACTTTTCTGTTTTCATGTTTTAAACCATTTTAATCCAAACTCATTAACGCGAGAGACTGTCGAACGACATTCTTTCCCTCGAACCGATCTCTGTGGACACGACATAAATCCCGGAGGGAATTCTTTTCGAAAATAAATATTTTTGCTGTTTGCCCTATTCTGCACTCAACATGTATAGGGCTGCAAATTCATCAGTCTAGAGGCATGTGAATGAATAGTAGATGCAGACTATAGGGCTGCAAATTCATCAGTCTAGAGGCATGTGAATGAATAGTAAATGTTTTAAAATTAAAAAAAAATAGTTAACGTTTTAAAATTTAAAAAAAAAAGAAAAAAAAAAGAGTTTGAACTGAGGCGCCATCTGGGATGGCGACTCTCAGTTGGTTTTTTTCCAAATTTTTTTACACCTGAGGCGCCATATGAGATGGCTCCTTGCCTCTAACTGAGGCGTCATCCCATATGGCGCCACCCTTATGGGTCCCAACCAAACCAAACCATTTTGGAATTTTTTTTTGAAAAACTAGTTTTTTTAGTATTTTTTTTAAAAAATACAAGTTATATTAAAAAAAAATCCAAAAGTGTGTCTATGAAAATATCTATGTTATAATATGTGTCCTATTAATCTTATAATGTGTGTGAATTATAAATAAATGGTATGTTGTACATACTGAAAAGAAATATCATATGAAAAAGTGCATGTCTGTAGCTTGTGTTTCTTGTTCTAATTTTTAATTAAAAAAAAGACTTAAATGCACTTTTAGTCCCCTTAGTTTGAGCATTTTACACTATTAGTTCCCCTGTTACAAAACCTTCGATTTTGGTCCCTCAATTTTGATGGTCTTTGCATTTTTGTAGTCCCCCTCCAATTTTGCATACGTGGCAGTGATGACTAAGATTTAAAAATTATTTTTAATTATATGGCAAGGATAGGATATTTTATTATTTAATAATATTTTTAATTGATTTAATATTTAATAATGTTTTAATTAAATTAACATCTAATAATCTTTATTAAGATTTTTTAAATTAATTAATTAAAACATTGAAAATACTACTAGGCCTAAGCCCATTTACTTAAAGCATCAGCCCATCACGCATTTTTAACTTGTGATGTATATATGACTTATATAAACAATTGTATTTTTAGTAAATAAATCGATGTGGGACTACAAGTGTTTTTTTGGTATTCATTTTCACCATTTTTCTGCTTCTGGAAGTAACAGTTACTTCTTGGTAAACATGTGAGAGTTAGTAGGGACATGAGAGTAACATCCTAGCTTCTTCAAGCTGTGTGCAGTAC
Source organism: Lathyrus tuberosus (assembly GCA_022829125.1). Lineage (NCBI taxonomy): Eukaryota > Viridiplantae > Streptophyta > Magnoliopsida > Fabales > Fabaceae > Lathyrus > Lathyrus tuberosus. Next base: position 8,902,698 of record JALAZF010000018.1, read on the forward strand.
GTAGAATGGAGGTAGGGACATTGTCAAGTATATTGAATCTTTTCTACAAAACCAGAGCCTTACTTTAAAAATACACTACAACCAGCCAAGACAAAACCACACTATACCAGCAAAAAAACCTGCCATCAAGCCTAAATGAAAAACCAAGGGAGCTTTCCTATATAGTTTGCCAACTATATCTCAAGATAATGTTAATCTGGAATCAGTTTTTGGTCCTTCTCTTAAGGTTGCTTTCATGGTTATGGTATTATCATAATTACCCTTTTTACTATAGCAGGGAAGAGCAGTGGAACATCGTACCAAGCATGAACATCGACCCGACACTAACGCGATTCAGCAACATAGAGATGAACGTTGTAGCAATATGGTCGGCAAACACGATATACCAACTATAGTCGTAACTTCAACGGCATGACGTACCTCGTTCAATATCATTGTGTACTTGATGTTGTGTTTATGTTGCGTAATTTGTATTTCATCGTGTGCAGATTAGATCTAATTACAACTTGTTTTCCATCTTTAGTGTGTTGTATGGTGAGCATTCCTTTTGATAGCCTTAAAATCTCGCGTATGAATTTCTTGTTAACATTTTGATCTCTACTATTGTATTAACACCCTAGCCCCCTTTTAATTATTTCTCTTAATCCCATTTGATTATTTTCTAAGAAGAAAATTATTATTGTTGTTGATTATTTTCACTTCATATACTTGAGTTGTGGTTCTTTTGTTGTGTGGAGTTTATTTTTTTTACATGAAGCTTGCATGGTTTGTTTTCTTTCTGTTAAAAATAAATAGAGTGGGAAAGATATTTGTTCTGGTTTAGAAAAGCATGGTGAGCAGAGAGCAAGCGATGATGTTCTACTGGTTTTTATTTCGTGTGTTTGAAAAAAAGAAAGAGGATTTGTTTTTGATTTAACAACATTGCCCTATCTTGGTTGTGATATTATGAAAAGGTTAATTAGCAGCTTTACCCTTTATAAAGCTTTAGTCCCACATCGTTTTTTCTAGTATTATGGAAGTGTTTATAAAGCTTGATCAAATCTATAGTATTTCATAGTAGGTTGGGATGGAAGTGGAAATGGGCTTTGGACCAATAATACTTTCCCAAAATTTTAATTAATTAAATATCAATTTAAATTATTAATTCTCTATAAAAATATTAAAAATATTAAATTAATTAAAAATAATATAAAATATCCTAGTCATCTTGCCATGTAATTAAAAATAATTTTTAAATCGTAGTCATCACTGCCACGTATGCAAAATTGGAGGGGACTATAAAAATGCAAAGACCACCAAAATTGAGGGCCAAAATCGCAGGTTTTGTAATAGGGGGGTCAATAGTATAAAATTTCCAAACTAGGGGGACCAAAAGTGCATTTAAGCCTTAAAAAAAAAGAAGAGAAAGTACATGATGAGGGGTACTTTTTATAGTAATAATATCAGTGTACATAGTAATAAATAGTGGCAGGTGCCACCAAAACATAACTAAAGAACATGGCAGGCGCCATGTATGGGGAGAGAGAGAGGTGGCAGGCGCCACTTTAGTGTGTGGCCAGTGCCACATACATTTGTAGCAGGCGCCACAAAATGTCTCGTTTTTTAATTTTTCCATTTTTTTTAAACAAAATTCATGAAGCAAAACATAATCACATTTTTATTTTATTTTTCATTTCATTTTGTTCTTTTAAATACCATCTTTAAACCCAAATAAAAAATCAAAACAAAAGACACGTTCATGATTTGCAATATTTAATCAGACATTTTATTTTTTCTGTTTTTCAACTATTTAGCGAGGTTATTGAACTCCGCAACATAAGTCACACAAAAAATAAAAACTATAAAATAATCATATAATAATGTTGTTTTGGTAATCATAAATATTTATGAATTGTTTATATTAACATATAATTTTAATATCATTTAATGCATATATTACTCATGTGTTTTGGTCTAATATCTTTTTGATTATATATATATATATATATATATATATATATATATATATATATATATATATATTAAGAATTTATTATCATACATTTAATTTTATATTATTTATTCTACATTTAACTATTTATAATACTAAATTTTATAATTTTATAATTTTATTATATTATAATATATTCTATTTCTTAGTATTTTACCTTTCAATATTCTGATATCTTTTTTATAAGTATAATAATAATATTACTTTCTGTAAGTATAGTAATAATTTAATTTGATTAAATTCTTAATAATGAGAAAAAAATCATTTCCAATAATAGGAAATAAAATAATCATATTTGTAATAATTACATAATAAATAATTTTAAATAATTTTTAAAAATGATATCTTCAAATCAATGCAAAAGTTACAAAAAAAACACATAATTATATTGGTAAAAACATGATAAGTTATTGAGTCTAGAGCAATAAGCTGCAGTGCTGCAATAGTTGCTTTAACAGACATGACACGAAAAAAACAAAACTTCATGACCAGCCATGCTTCCGAACCATAACCTACATAAATAACCAAACACAATCCATCACATATTCAAATCCATATATTTCAATCCAGCATACATCCAAAAGCATCTCAATCTAATACTACATCAATTATGTCCAGCAAATAACCAGTAGAATTCACATTATGCCAAGTGAATACATGCAGTTCGGTAATGAGAGTCAATCAATTTCAGAATCAGATTTACTAACAAACTTCCATAACAGAATTTTCCTATTTTTTTAGTAGATTTTAGTGTGTTCTTATTTGCCATTAGGTACATATGGTGTGCAAGGATAAATCTAAGAGGAGATGTGCTTATAGCTCATGTGAGGCTTATGAAATCTCCAAGGAATGGCAAAAGAGCTGATACAAATGCGTTAAAAGCCAAGTAGCCACCTCTGACCAAAACTCGAAACTACAAATTCTTAAAAACCAGAAACCTCTATTGATATAAATGTGTTACCTTACAAATGTGTTCTACTTTCGGAGGGAATGACTCAACCTCGTCATCCAATATATTCAGATGCACAAGCAGGTAATCCATTCAAATTTTATCGTTCTATCAGAATCTGCAACAACAAAGCCAACCAATTACCAATCCAATAAAATCATAAATTCTATTATGTATACCACAGGCACGTTAGGGGCATCCACCGAACTGAAGTTTATGTCATCAATACATTCTGCGATCCCCCTCTTTGAAGTTGGTGTAACAGGTTCATCGTCACACCCAGATGCAATCTCTATTTCCTGTCACCCCAAAAAATGGTTAAAATAATAGAAAGCTGAGTGGCAATAAGTTTGTAACAAATTGGCGGAACCGAATCATCTAAACAATCGCATCGGACTTCATTAAGAGCCTCAACATTCTTCATCTTTGAAATCGAGAATTTGGGTTCAGCGTCATAAACAGATTAGATCTCGACATCCTGACCGGGGGGAAAATTAGAGAAGAAATAAAAATAGGTTCATACTGAAATTCTGTGTGCTAATTGTCATGCATACCGCATGCAACGAACCAAACTTAAGGTCATCAACCAAATCTCCATTCTTCCTCTTTGAAGTTGGCGTAACATGTTCAGCATCACACCTCGGTGCAATAACCATTTGCTGGTTTGTTGATATACATACCACAGGCACACCCGAGGTGTCGACACCCGAGGCGTTGACCTTTTCAAACCTGTCTGCACTCTACACAATTGAACCAATATAAGTGCGAAAAAAGAAAAACTGTAAAGGCCACAATGAAAAACATCTAATGACACAGATAGAAAGACACCAAACCTGTGACAGATGCGATGTAGCTGCTGGGGAAGAATTTATAGATAGCTGCGACACAGCGTGCGGATGAGGTGTTGCGGTTTGGTCAAATATTGTTGTCTTGCACATAATAAAGAGAAAAATAAAAATTTATTTAACAAAGGCAAACAGAACATTTAGAGTCAACTACAATGAGGTATACCTGAGTTATCTCCCACGGAGCCTTGAGCTGTTTGACAGTAGCTTCATCTCTAAGAAGCATGACAACAGAGCAATTTTCCCATTCAGGCTGCCACTTAACTCTAAAAGCCATCTCCAATTCCAACATTGCATCTAGTCCTAATGGGAACTCTAGAGGATTGGTGATTCCTTTCTGCATTTTTGCCTTTGAATCAGGACCGACAGAAGAACCCAAGACGTGTTATTTAGAATGAAATATAAATATAAATAGAAAATTACACCTTCACAAGCGAATCACGCATTTGAATAGCTGAGACCCCCAACAGTTGATTGTATTCTCTATCCCAGAAAACAAATTTACAACGCCTCTTAGAATAAATAACCTCTATCTCAATCTTGAACCTGACAAAACACAATAAACAGCATAAAAAGTTAATTATAAATTTAACGATTGAGACATGCCGTAATTCAATAGACTTTAAGCTAACAGCACCTTAAAATCTCAGTCTCTGTAATATGTCCAGCCTCACATATAAAAGGCGGGCCATCCCCACGAGAAACTTTTGGACACTCATGGCATGCATGATAATACCAGCCATGCTGTGAGGCAAGAATTTTTGTCGTTGTCACAACAGTTGCACAGAAGGTAACCTATGTAAAAAAAAACAAAACCATAAACAAACTATCAAGATCATTTATATTTAGAAGCAGAGACACAACATACCTTTGAAAGTTTACAGATTTCATCAAGAAGAAGCACAATTGCCTTTGAAACGATTTTTTCAAAGGGAGTTGGCGGTGAACCCCCTGTGTTCTGCGAATAATGGGAAGATGTGCCTTCGGAGAGTGTAACAATAGACGCAGCGGGAATGCTGAGTTGCAACACAATTTTTTTGTTTAAAACTCAACATAAACAGAAAAGCACATAATTTAAAGATGTGACATACATACAACCTTTTAATAAAGTCGTTGATTGGTGAAACATCAGCATTAATCAATAATGTAGTGACATTAAATGTATTGGAAACGGATAGAGGGTATTTCCCTACATCAGATGCATTCAAAACACATAAGATCCAAGTTAAGAAAATAATTTAAACCCAGTATGCCAAGACGACAATAAAATTAATAACCTTCTTCCTTGACTTTAGCATATTGCAGGAGAATAACGGTTGGTCCAAATTGACCAACATGTTCCCTGTGAAATTTCATAAACTGATCCGCATATGCCTCCCACAAAGTACAGTTAATCACATTGTTCCTACAAATCTAGGGAAAATTTAACACCAGTGACAAATACAGCAAAGAACCGGGGCATAAATAATATACAACAAAACCCACGCATTATCCCTGAGCATCAAATTAATCTGATGTTTCCTTCCTCCACCATGGTTTTGGGTGAAACCTATACTTTCCACCATACCAACAATATCTGCGACCGAAACAAACAATAAACAGGGATATAACAAACAGGACAGTAGATAAATAATAACGTGAGTCAAAAGAAACATTATAACTTATCAGCATATCCTTTTTGAAGTTGCCAATAATGATATCACCAAAACTGGTAAGGGAAAGCGGCACTGCCGATATATTATGCTTCCCAACATCGGCAACAGAGGTTCCACCGGTAAATTTGGCCATAAACCGGTGCGACGGAGGCTTGAATACCAAATTATTTTGCACAACCTAGAAATTTGATATACTGTATGTAGTGCCAACCTCCAAGATGGAACCAAAAGCCTTTTCCACCACCGCTGGCACAACCATATGCATGTCACCACCCTTACAAATGTAAAAACAGTAAATAATGTCAAAAGAGGTACTAACAACATAATCAAGAACAACATACACCACCCAAACAACAAACATGGCTGTAAAAGTTAAGGTACAAACTATAATATAAAAACAGAAAATAACAACATAACACTAAAAGAAACAAACTCACAGCATCATCAACCACAAGCATTTCAAAGTGGCGTTTGCTATTGGTGACTACGGGCCACAAATGCTGCACGCGGACCGCCACCTTCCAAAGGTCCTTCGTATCGTTAACGTCACCCAAACATGTGAAAGGACGCGCCATTGGAGCCGAAAATGCGAAATGGTATTAAAGCAGAGAACGAAAGAGGGAATAGGTGCTGTAATGGAAGAAGAGGACAATGAAGAATAAGAAGAAAGATAAAGCCAGAATGCAACGGATAAGGGAGGGGAAATTGGGAAACGAGATATAAACAGTGGAGCATTAAATGCAGCATGGCATGATAAGATATTTAGGAGAGTTAGTATGAAGAGGCATAGAAGGAAGTTGAGAAATATAGCCGAATTTTCAAAAGACCAGAACCAATGCTCAGAAGCAGCCACGTCGAGAAACAGCACGTGGAGGAGAAGCAGGCGTACAGGTGGAAGGGTGGGGAAGCAGAAGGGCATCCTGGTCTTTTCCCTAGCCATTCAAATTCTTATATGTAAGATTTGTGTGATGAGTTTCTGTGTCAACTTATGTTATTTTTCTTATTTTAATTTATGTTGAATTATTTATAATTTGAATCTTAATCTTTATGTTGATTTATTTGCCATAACTGATTGTGATTCCACATTGCGGTTTGTGGAACTACCTGGACTGAAGAAACCCAGGTCAAATATTCCATTGACCAATGCCATCATGAAGAGAATGAAATTGGGTTATCATATCTGTTTCACTAGAAGTTTGGCAGAAAAACATTAGTAACATGACAACAAAAAGCATGAAAGGTAGAATGGTCATTCTTGTGCTAGTTAACAAGAAACATCTTAAGTTGAAGAGGATAGGTTATACAATTGGACAGTGGACTACTAACTAACATAAAGACGAACAACGTTGTTCTTTAGTGAGTTGATTTAGTCAGTCTAGTGCGTGTTGCATCCTCAATTTTGACTGACTAGAACATTCAAAAGTATATTGTGCTCACCCCTTGCATGACTTACACGTTGGTTACCATTATTTTCATAATGTCATAGGATGTTTTTATGAAATTTTCAATAAATTAAATTTAACAAATTTATGATTTTAATTTTATTTCTTTGTCTTGTAATTAAAAATATATTCATTGCGTAATTAAACGAAATCTTAATTTCTTTAAATAATAATTTTTTTTTATTTAAATGGTCTTTTGATCTTGGTCAGTTAGCGTATTTTTATTTTTAGTTTTTGTATTTTTTTTTCTGAATAAAATTCTTAAATGTTAAATTTTATTTAATTTTAGTCCCTAAAATTAAAATTTGCAGACCTTCAAATTTTCCTGCAGATTTTAATTTTAAAGATTAAAATTTAAAAAAATTTAACATTCAAAAATTATTTTTCAAAGAAAAAAAATATAATAACGAATATAAAAAATACACAAATTTACATAAAGACTATTTAAATCTTATTTTTTAAAATAATAACATTGCTAATATATTTGACCGTTTGTTTAAAACTAACTATGAATATTAGAAACATGACATGAACACTAACATATCAATATCAATAATATAATTTTAAAAAATAAATAAATTAAACATAATTATAAATATTGATGTCAATTTTAAATATCCAATTACACAAATACACATTTTTCCGAAGTGCATGTGATAAAGAGAAAACGGATCAACTCAAATCACTGCTCTAGAGATTTACTATGATCACTTGGGGGTTCGAAAGACTCCAACGAATTGGACTTCTCAATAGCTAACATAGCCAAACTATGAGGTGTAAATTAAATAAGTTAAGTGAAATTGTATCCCATAATCTATTTTTTACATATTCTTTGAAATGCCAAAAGCTTACTTCGATTTTTAGGACCTAAAGAGTATTTTTGAATAATCAAATTCTAGAATCTAAATTGAGATTCTCCATTAAGGTTACGCCGTTGGGTGCTAACTTTTGTCTTCTTGGAGAAATGGAGGAAGGTGAGATTCTGGACCTGATCAGAGAAGGGGAAACATGGTGGAAGCAGTGGTTCTCCGAAATAAGGAAGTGGAGAGAGATGAATGTCGATCACGAAAGGGTCACTTGGATTAGGTGCTTCGGAATTCCCTGTCATGCATGGAACTCCCAGTTCTTCTTGTTCCTGGCGAAGATGGTGGGAACTTTTGTTTGCACTGATGAAAACACTATGAAGCAGGAGAGTATGGACGTGGCTAGGATATTGGTTAGGACTAGATGTGTTGTTGCCCTTAATGAGACCTTTAGACTAAAGATTGATGGTGAAGTCTTTCAGATCAAGATTACCGAAGATTCTCACGCCCCATTAAGGATTGCTGTCAGAGGTGTGTCGAACGCAGTGGCGCCTTCAGAGTCGAGCTCTGAAGCGGAGAGTCACTGGGTCGGAGAGGGAGATGGTGGATCAGAGGAGGACGCAACTTGGTTCCCGGAGAACAGCGGTTTCCGTCAACTCAGTCAACAATCCGTAGATACGGAAATCGAGGACGGTGAAATTATGACCTCTCACCCTGGTAGTTCTTATCCTAGGATTGAGAGTATCAAGGATAAAAGGTGCAGTCACATCATTGAGCAGCTGGGGTGCTCTTCTCCAGAAGAAGTTGCTTCTTTTGATGCAGCGATTGAAAATGTGGTATCTGCTACAGCGTCCTTAGCAGACAAAAGAGAAACCAGAGTTCAGGCTAGCAACGCAGTCCTAGGGGGAGGGGGCAGACTTTCTGACATGGATGAGGAGGTGTCTTCAGCCAACAACGTGGACACTGAGGGGACCACCTCTGGGTCAGGTAAGTTCAAAGCTGTTGACTTGGATCTTGTTGTTGTGGTCCCTCCCTCGCCTGTTCAGTTGGACCTAGATCTAGTAGGTATTGGGCCTAATAATACTCTTTCTAGAGGTGCCAAGGGCCTGAAGGGTAATTCTTTGGAGGTTTCACCCCTACCTAAAGCTAGTAAATCCACTAAGAGACGTTCTAAGCAGAAATCCAAGCCCAATGTCGTTTCTTCGAGTGACCATTTTCAGATGGTGGTGGCCTGCAACCCTGAACCTGAGTAAGAACCTGTTTTCTCTGGTGGAGACGTTCTCTGTTGCAAATCCACGCACGACTCCGACATCAAGCAAGGCAATTCGAGATTTTGGGGTAATATGGAGACATATAAGGGTGATAAGGTGTGGAATGCTTTTTCTAATTTGGGGATTTTCCCTAAATCCAAAGTCAGTGTGTCAAGGAAGAAGACTGGGATTCCAGTAGCGGCTGCTAAGAAGAACAAGGTTTCCAAGAAGGCGTCAAACAAGCTGTTATCATGATCATTGGATCTCTTAACATCAGAGAAGGGGGAAACTCTATCAAGAGAAAAAGAATTGGGTTGGAAATTGAATCCGGGAAGGCGGATGCGTTCTTCCTTCAAGAAACTAAGTTGTCCGAAGTTAATGAGAAGGTATCTAACAGTTTTTGGCCTCGTCAGACTATTGAGTGGTCTTTCTCTGCTTCTGCAGGTCAGTCTGGCGGCCTCCTTATCCTTTGGAAATCTTGTTTTTTTTAACCTATTTTTTCTTTTCGGGGCAACGGTTACTTGGGTTTGAAGATTAGATGGAAGGGGCATTTCTATTATTTGGTGAACGTTTATTCTCCTTGCCAAATTCATCTCAAAAAAATACTTTGGAGGGATCTGCTCTTGCTGAAGTCGAAGTATTGTGACGGGGAGTGGTGCATGGGGGGGATTTTAACTCTACTATCAACAGTAGAGAAAGAAAAGGTTGCAGTTCAGTTAGCAGAGAGGTAAAAATGAGGGAATTTCAAGACTTTTATGTGCAGGCTAAGCTAATTGACATCCCGTATAAAGGAGGGAGATTTTCTTGGTATAGTGGTGATGGTAGATCGATGAGCAAAATCGATCGCTTCTTGCTCTCTGACCCGTTGATTGATAGGTAGGGTATTGTCGGGCAACGTATTGGATGTAGAAGTATATCGGATCACTGCCCGATATGGCTCATTTGCAATAGTTCGGATTGGGGTCCTAAACCCTTTCGAGTGGTTAATGCCTGGTTCGATAATAAGGACTTTTTAAGTTTCGTAGAGAAAAAGTGGAAGAGTCTCTAGGTGACGGGCAGAAGTGACTTCATCATCAAAGAGAAATTTAAATTGCTAAAAGGGGCTCTTAGGAGATGGAACTCGGATGTTTTCGGTAAGGTTAACCTTGATCTAAAGGATAACGTCGGCACTCTGAACAAGATAGACGGGCTGCTCGGAGAATGTAGGGAGGATGAGGTTGCTGATTTAGTGGCATCCCGCAGCAAGGCAGTTTCCTCCATGTGGGCTAATCTGGTGTTCCAAGAGAGAATCTTGCATTAGAAGTCTAGAGTGAGATGGATTAAGGACGACGACAACAATTTAGCCTTCTTTCACAACATCATTAAAGAAAGGAGAAGAAGAAACGCTATTCACTCTATCATGACACAAAATGGTTGTTTGGAAGGAGTCAGGGAAATCAAAGAGGAAGTGCTTCTTCACTTTAGCAAGAAGTTTATAGAACCAGATTATAACAGGTCGGTGTTGGAAGAATGTACCTTCAATTCTTTAACGGAGCCGGAGGTGCTGGATTTGGAGGCTGAGTTCACAGAATTGGAGATCAAGGAAGCGGTTTGGGATTGCGAAGGATCGAAAAGCCCCGGACCTGATGGTTACAACTTTACATTCATTAGGAACTGCTGGCACTATATGAAGGACGACTTCTTCCATTTTGTGAAGGATTTCCACGAATCCGCGAAGTTAAACAAGGCTATCACATCTAGCTTCTTAACCTTGGTTCCAAAGAAAGCCAATCCTCTTAATTTGGACGAGTATCGCCCAATTTGTCTTGTGGGATGTTTCCTCAAAATATTGTCCAAACTCCTTGCTAGTCGGTTAAAGAAAGTGCTGGATAATCTGATATCATTAAATCAATCGGCTTTTGTTCCGGGCAGGCAACTTTTAGACGGAGTTCTTATAGCGAATGAGGCGGTTGACTTTGCGTCGAGGGAAAAAAGACAATGTTTGTTGTTCAAGGTTGATATTGAGAAAGTCTATGATAAGGTTAACTGGGATTTCATTCGTTTTCTGCTCAAGACTATGGGTTTCGGTAACCGGTGAAACAAATGGATGGAAGCCGTTGTTTTCACTAGCCACATGTCGGTGCTCGTCAGCGGGAGTCCTACAAAGGATTTCATTGTCCAAAGGGGTTTGAGGCAAGGAGACCCCTTTTCCCCTTTTCTATTCATTTTAGTTACAGAAGCTCTGACAAGGTTGTTTCGAAAGGCTACTGCCATAGGTACGTTTGAAGGTTTTTCGTTCTCGGATTCTTGCAAAATGGATGTTCTGCAGTATACGGACGACACCCTAATCTTGGGAAGTGGCAATTGGCAGAACGTGTGGTCCATCAAGGCTATCTTGAAGGGATTTGAATTGTTGTCTGGGCTTGGAGTTAACTACTCTAAAAGCAGAATAATCGGTATCAACTTGAATGGTCATTTCTTACATGCTGTTGCCTCATTTTTGGAGTGTAGGATTGTAGAAAAGTCATTCTCTTTCCTAGGCATCCCTATTGGTTCTAACCCCAGACGTATTGGTACTTGGTCTAAGGTTACCAACGCTGTCCACTTGCGGTTGGCAGAATGGCACGGCAAGCTTATGTCCTTTGGTGGTAGACTCACGCTGTTGAAATCGGTGCTCAGTAGTCTGTCCATTTTCTATATGTCTTTCTTTAAAATGCCTAAGTCGATATCGAAGCAGATATAGAGTTTATTTAATAGGTTTTTGTGGGGGGTTCCCCGGATCATTCTAAAACTGTGTGGATTAGTTGGCATAAAGTGTGCCGTCCTTTGGATAGCGGAGGTCTTGGTCTGAAGAGGTTGGAGTCTTTCAACACTGCGCTTCTACAGAAATGGAAGTGGAGGATTCTGTCAGCGAAACCTTCACTTTGGACGGAAGTATTAAATTCTAGGTATGGCAACATCAAACTTTCTGTTCTCGGAGGCAGCGCTTCTGCTCCTTTCAAATCCAGCTCAAATTGGTGGCGAGACTTACTCAACAAATCGAGAAGGGAACCTGGAGCTGTCACTGATTTTTCAAATCACATTGGCATTACAATCGGTGATGGCTGCTCCACTCCTTTTTGGCTTGGTAACTGGACAGGGTCCTCGACGCTGCGAAACACATTTCCGAATTGCTACTCTTTCAGCTCCCTTAAAGGTGTTGCTGTCGGCAGCTTGGGTTCGTGGAATAATGGAATCTGGTACTGGGGTAATCTGGGTATTGAGAACTCGCAGGAAATCGACACCTCCATGGAAGTTTCTGAGTTGAAAGATTTTCTGCTTAGCTTTAGTCCAGTTGCAGGTAAAGAGGATTTGGCGCGTTGGAACCCGGATCCTGTTAGTGGCTACACTACCAGGTCTGGCTTTGATTGCCTGCAGGATTTTGAGGAAAATAATGAAGTCGCAATTAGCAAGGCTAAGGCCTGTTCCATTATTTGGAAGGTTGCGGTTTCGCTGAAAGTTCGTGCATTTGGGTGGAGATGTTGTCTCAACGGCATTCCGACGATCGAGCAGCTTGTTAGAAGGTGCATCATTCAGCAGCTGTCCATTCCTCTATGTTCTTTCTGCAATTCAGCCCACGGAGATATCAACCACCTTTTTTTTTTATGCATTTCAACGACTCAGGTTTGGAATGCTATCACGCTTTGGACGGGATTAACAGCGAGGGGATCAAATACTTTCTGGGAGACTTTTCTGAACTAGATCAATACTGTTAGGAGTTCGAAGAAAAACATGGCTAGGGGTAAAATTATCTGGCTTGCTGTCATTTGGAGTATTTGGATTTGCAGGAATCAAATTATTTTTAACGGTGCTACTCTCGACTTATCTGGTCTGCTTTGGGACAATAAGAGGTTGGCATGGAACTGGTGTGTGGCTAGTGAAAATTCTTATTCCAACTGTAACTATTTTGCGTTTTGTCAGGATCCTTTAGGTGGATAGGCTTAATGTGTAGTTGGTTTGGATTTTCTTTTACCCATCTTTGGGCTCTTTGTAAGTCGGGATTGAGTACCCCTAGTACTCCTTCAATATATTTCCTTGCTTACCAAAAAAAAATAAAGGAGAAATATGGTATATATAATTATATCAAAATCAAAACTTGGCGCTATGGCTTGAGAATCTGAACCAAGAACAAAAATAAGGGGAAAATAACATACATAATTATATTCAAATCAATGATAATGTAACTATATAAAAACAACCTTTTATATATAAAATGTTGATCATGTATTGATCTCGTTAGTTTACATGAAAAGAGTGAACTCAGATTCAATAGTGAATTCATATGAACATTCTAATGGTCTGTTTCAATGGTGAAGTACCTGTAAATAATCTAAATTGTCCTTCCCTTGTTTACTCTTAAATTTGATAAATAATCACTAATTTTTTTAAGAAGTTTAATTGAAGGATTGATTAATGAATCTTAAGATATATATGCATAAATTCTTGAAAAATGTGTTCTAACTGTTTACTGTAAATGTAACATAAGTTCTAATTTTGTAAAAAAAATAAAGATTAAACTTGTAAAGAAGTAAAGGGATTTTGAAAAGGTAAAAATCCTTGTAGAATTGAAGACAAAAACAAGTAAATTTCTGGGTAAACGTGTGAAGAATAAGAAATATAAGAAATTACTTAAGTATATAAAAGATGGTATGCAAAATCATACATTTTCTTACTGATTCTTTTCTCGCTATCGTCTGGATACTTTGAGTGTATAGAGTTTTTTGTTATGATTTTCCACCCTGAATCCTAATACTATAATCCCTATATATAGTAGTACATAAATAATTGCCTACAACAACTTTATTCCTAGCAATCGACATGTATGTAATTGCATGGTTTTGTCTTTCTGGCTTGCCTCCACATGCGTTGCTACATGGATAAGACTAACAAACAGTTACATGATCTGATCACAATGCATTGCTTCCAACTGCCATTGTCGATCATGTAGCCTTTATCGAATTCTTGAGAACATAGACAAACTCTTAAGGACAAAACTCTGAGAAAAAAATTCTAAGTCCTCAACTCTAATTTACCATGATTATTTTGACACCCTTGGACTAACATCCCATTTGTTGAAATGCTATTACCTAGCACCATTTCCTTAAGTATTTTCTGAAACCCTTTTTTTCTCATGCTAAGTCCATGATGTCAAAACTTGCATGAGAATTACATTAGAATTACTTTTCAAAATGAACAATTTTACTCGCAAATCAATACTTAACATCGAGGAAATTTCAACAATGGTATGATCAAAGGCATATCGCTTCAGGACACTTGTGAATAAGGGAAAATCACTCAGGGATCCTGCTGATTAAGAGCAAATCCTTATAATAATGAGCAGATCATTTGAAGGTCCTATTTATTAGGGGGAAATCCCTCCAAAGCTCAGCCAAATACTGGGGCAGATCGCTGTAAGGCTCGATCAAAAGAAACCACTACAAAAACGATTCATCAAGGGTAAGCCATTCCAATAGTCGGTTAGTCGATGACGAATCTCTTCAAAGCCAATATTGGGGGAAAGCCACCTTAAAAGCACGATAAAACCAACCCTTCAATGATCAATCAAGCCGAGGTAAACCGCTCCAATAACTAATTAATCAGGGGCATAGTGCTTCAAGAATCAAAATATTGAGGCAAGTCATCTCAAAGTCATCTTATGAAAAGACTGCTTCAAAACTCGTATTGGGACGAATCTCTTCAAAGACCCAGCAAACTAGGGGAAGGTAGGCAACCAATGAGCAAGTCCTCTCCATACTTTCAAGCAAACTCTGTCGTACATCAGCGACCATCGAGTTCAACGTGAGTGTCAGAGGTCATGCTAGCATAACACCCTACCACCTTTTTGACAAAAATCCTTGTTACACAAACAACCACACTTCTAATCCCTAATAGTCCACGACCCACCACAAGGGAATTTGTGGAAGTATTCTAATCATCACATAAATTATGATCACACATTACTCCTGGCGCTTCCCTCGAGCATGTCATTGCATATAGCATATTCCCATAGCATAAGAACTTGTAAAACAAGCATACATAAACCAAAGTCTATCCTCATTAACAATTCCAAAACTCAGCCTTCCCAAGGTCCTGTCTCGGCGGAAAAAATCATTGAGATTAAGTTATTGATTAACTTAACTCAAAAATCAAGAGTCGCCACCGAACTTTATTATTTTCAAAGAGAAAAGGGAAAAGGTCGAAAAAAATCCACAAAAAGCAAAAAGCTAAAAAGAGAGATCTGGATACGAGGGTTGGTTATGCAAGGGGGATGTATTAGCACCCTTCACATCCGTTGTACTCAACGGAAACCACTTGCAAATTCGTGTTTCTAAAAAGCTGGATTGTTTGTTGATTGATTTTAATTGAAAATTCATTTTGTCGTATTTGAGTGGAAAACTCAACTTACTACCCACAAGTATGAGGAAATGAACATTTGCATCATCTTGATATAGAGAAATTTTAATTAGAATTTCTCACAAGCACGTCTCAAAATTCAAGTGGAAAATTTCAATCGTTTCTCAGCATCTCGTAGAAGTATAGTGGTTTGCATCACTACAAGAATAGACTAATCCAATCTTTTGAAAAAATGCTCTTAAAGAAAAGTGCACAAAGGCACAAAAATTAGTTTGATGAGGTTTATCTTTTTTAGAGTTTTGAAAAGAGTTTGAATATGCTTAAGTGTTTTAGCATTTGTTGAGAAAAAGATTTTCTAGATCACTTGACAGAGTCAAGGTTTATTGAGAAAGAGGTGTGAAGTTTGAAAATAAGAAGTTTTTGAAATAGAGAGAAGTTTTGAAAATTTAAGAAGTGGGAAGGAGATGGAGAGACTATCCTAAAGTATAAAGTAAATGGTCTCATTGTCAGGTAGCCCAAGAGAAAACCTTTGTGTGTGCAAGTGTACTAACCATAAGAAGAGACAAGCATTTGACATTGGTCAAAATAAACATTCATTTCCCTTTGGATTGAGCCACAAGATGAACAAGCAACATGCACATATGGATATAAAAAAAAAACAATATAGACAACCAAGATCATCAAGCCATAAAGAGCATCCAAGTCTTGAATTAAGGATAAAAAAGTCTTGGATGAAACACTATGTCTCAGATGGATCACAAGGTCTCAGATACCACTCCAAGAAAAGGGAAATACTAAGTCCTAATGTCCAAGGTCCCAAAATAATCCTCAAGCAAGAGATAGTAACACAAATTCCATGATATCAAGTTAAAGATTTTTATGGTTTTATCCATTTTATCATGTCTTTTATTCTTTTAAGATAAGAAAGCAATAAAAGCAAAAATAACAACTAGAACGTAAATGACAATGAATGTAAAATGATATAAAAGTAAAGGTATAAAAGTAAATGACATAAATGTAAAGAGAATAAAATAAATGTTAGATGTTAACACAATTAATATGGCAGCGTTAGTGTTAATGAGAATTTAATCGAGTCGGGACAATTTAGCTCTATGTTAAGCAATTGTAAGTGGACTTATGTAGAAGTCACACCTATCTGAGGTCAGTCAATAACAATTTATGTGCTCAAACATGTTAGAGAAATAACACAAAATTATTCTCCTAAAACATGTAGCACAATGAGAAAATCAAAGAAGAAAATAGAATCAAAAGATGAAAAAAATAAAATCAAAATAATGGAAAATTAAATGAAGTGAAAAACAATTTGAAAATCAATATCACAACATGAAAACAAAATAAAATATGAAAATAGTTTGACAAAGGAAGTTTCCATATGAAAATAACTAGATAAAAGTAAATGAAAAGAAAAAAAGGAAAAAATAAAAAATCAAAGGAAAGGGTGCAATGGCGTGGGAGTGTGTGGAAATAACATTTGAATAAGTTGAGCCCATTAGATACATGAGAATGTTAGGCTTAAAATTAAAGTTCCAACACATGACACTAAACTCAGGAGCCTTCCTTCATGTTTCTCTCTCAGATTGCCTCACCGAAAAACTCAACTGCTCCGCCGTACCGGAGCTCATTGCCGTTGCCGGCGGAGCTCAATCCACACCAAACTTCACATGTTTAAGTTTGTTTCGCCTTGTTCTTTCTGAATCTTCCAACCATTTCAATTAATTTTTCTTCCTTCACCTAAACCAAATCCAAGTGAAAATAGAGTTGCTACCTTCAACTACGTGTTTGCACTGCGATGGAAGAGAGTTGAAGACGTGCTCAGGTACGAAAACGCGGCTTGCTTCTCTTTCTTCTTTTCTTCTGAATCGTTGTTGTGTTTGCGCGTTGTGTGGTGTTGAATTATTCGTTTGGAATTTTGTTGTGAATTTTTTATGCTTTAGTTTTATTGTTATTGTTGTTTTGCATTCTTGATGTTGAATGAAGCTTGTGTGCTTTTGCAATTGATGTTGTGGTGAATTGATGTATTGCTTCTGTTGTGGTTTTGTTGTAGTTTTGCTTTGTAGTGATGAATTTCTTGCGTGAGGCTTAGTAGTGGATGTTTGTGTTTTGAATTGAGGTTGAAGATGGAAGGTTTGAAGATTGAAGGCTGAAGATGATTGTGAAGGGAAAATGTGAAGAACGAGTTTAGTAAGGAGAGTGTTTTGGTGAAAATTCTGCAACAACTTCTTGGCTATTCAATTTTGGTTTCAATTGTGAAGAAGATGCTTCATTTTATAGAGAATTTTGACAGTAATATTGGCTTTTGTATTGAAAGTTTGTTATGGATTTCATGACTTGCAGAGAATTGTATTGAAAGGCTTGTGTTATTCTTCACATTATGTTGCGTTTTGAACTTTCATTTGCCTTGTATTTAGACTGCTATTTTTGACATTCTTGCTGCGTTTTTTCAACCGTGGGCTTGCTTCTCACATTTGGTTGTATTTTGTGTATAGCATCATGCTTCATGATTTGTAACTTGAATGTCATGTATCTTGGGCCTTCACTTGTAAATCTTTTATTTGCTTTACACACTTGTAAATCTTCCATCGTGGCCGCTAATTCTTCCCTATTTCTGATTGGTATCGCTCTGTTTTTTTTGTTTTCATTTATTCTTGTGTTTTGATTCTGATATAGAGAAAATAAATAAGAAAGAAGAGAAGAAGGAAAAGAAAGAAGAAGAGGAAGAAAGAAGAAGAGGCAGAAAAAGATTCTCATTGTTACCATCACCTTGTTCCACTCCTTCATCAACCGGTTCTAATATAGCAACAATTCTCTTTTTAGGTACCTTTTTAATTCCAGGAAAAGTAATCAGATCTGCAGCTCGAACCATCCGAGTTTTGCTTTGCTCTTTGTATGCTTGGTCAAGGCTGACTTGACGGCAGAGAGTATGCCATCTAGTGGATTAGGATGACCCTAAAAAGTAGAATATCAAAAAATTAACATGAGGTTGATATCACTTTGTGGTAAAAAAGGCATATTAAATATAGTTATGGGACCTTGAATTTGATAACTCTACTATAGTATCAAAATCTTCCTGACTGATTGAATATGTATTCATAAACTCCACAACTTCCTAAGCATCTTCAACCTGATAATTTTCAAAAAGTCGTGCATTAATCAACCAAAACTCCACATTTCAGCTTAAAATAATGTCATAATATACTTCCAACCTTAGAAAAATCATCGATATTGGTTTGTATACCAGAGGGCAAAGCAAACCAGACATCATTTTGACAGTAACTACAAGTTCTTCATTTATCTAAAAATAGACCAATGATTAATCCATGAATATGAATCAAAACAGTGAAAACCTCAAAAAAATAAAAAATAAAAAATAAAAAACAAACAAACTGATATATGCAGTCAAATTGGATAACTTTTTAATCCCACATTCATTGTTAAGGCTGTTGGGAGGAGTTGTAGAAGAACATTCAAAACTCAATGCTTCAGATCCATACCTCAAGTCCCATTTTTACCAAGATCCACCACATATCTACCACCGCGGTGCCGCTTATCACTATAAAATTGCTGAAAACATCATAGCCGCCACCATCTTCTCCATTCCTGCAACACCAACAATCTTAGGTCAAAATAAAAGAGCATAAACCCTAAAAAAAATTGATTTCTATATTTCTATAAATCGTCCCACAACCCAATTGCTTTTGTTGAAGAATAGGAAAAGAAGAAAGAAGAAAAGGAAGACAGAGGAGTGGAAGAGAGAAGATATCATTTTCCAAAAAAAAGACACAAATGTTAAAGGTGTTTCTAGATGTGAAAAGATGAAGAAAGAAGAGGAAGAAGAAGATGAAAAAAAAAAAGAAAATGAAGAAAGAGGAGGAAGAAAAAGAGATTAGAGAGATGAGGAAACGTACCCGTGGAAGAAGGAAAGAGAAGAAGCTGGATGAGAAAGTGAAAGGTTTTTGAGATGTGATGTGAGAAAAAGAAAATGGGTGACCGGACAACAAATTTTATCACACGTTTTCAATTGGTTTTGAACCAAAAAAGCAAACTAATGAGTTAAATAAAAAGCAAACTAATTTGACGAACTAAATTGGTTGTAAACAATGTTTTAAAAACCGGACCGAACCGGCCGGTTCAACTGGTTGGACCAGGAATCAGAGGTGAATCTGGTTGGGTCAACCTTACAAAACCGCTAGTGGGTGAAAACCAGAGTTAAACCGGAAAAACCGGATTGAACCGTCTAAAACCATTCGAACCAAAGAACCGGAGCCGGTTTTGTAAAACCGTCCGGTTCTAAAAAATTCATCAAATTGACCATTTTTTAAAAAAAATTAATCTGTTAATATCAAAATTTAACATACATTCTCCAATCACAAAAATGAATTTCATTTGTTTTTTACAACCATACAAACTTCTAAGTTTTATCACTATGTTATAGTTTTTCTTTCAACCATATTTCATCATCATCATGTCGTCTCTTTCAAACATAGTCACGATGTCTAACTCTATTGATTGTCGTTCAAGTCAATAATTTTTGTTTTTTCAATTAAGAATTGTTTGTCGTGGTTCAACTTAAATTCGATTTTTTGTTGTTTAATGAAGTATATTGTATTATTTATATTTTGGTATTCTATCTTATTTAATTTAGGTATTCTTAATTATTTGAACTTTGTTTTAGTTATTGTATTCTATTATTTTAATTTTGGTTTGAATTAGTTTAATTTATTTTATTGTAATTCTTTTGTTTGGTCAAAATATTTTTAAATGATGGTTGAAATGAAGTGTAGAATTGTGTTAGTGTTATGTATTATTGATATTGTTGTATTAATGTTATAGATTTTTAAAATATTTATTTTATTAAGTAGAGAACATATAATAATGTGTGACATATCTATCAAATTTAGTTTTATATTATTAGTTTATTTAATAAACGGTTCGACCATACGTTTAACCGGTTTAACCATTTGAACCTTAAACCGTAAGTTTCACTGGTTCGATCTCTGATCCGATTTTTAAAACATTGGTTGTAAAGTAAACTTGGTTTAATAAAGTAAATTTTGAATCACATTTACCCTCATTTTGATAACATGACAAAATTTTAATTTGGGGCAAAATTGAATTTTGTACAACGTCTTATTTTTTTATATTATAGATAATGAACAATGTTTAATTTTTGTTTTGTTTATAAAAGTGATGTGAGAGATTACATATCATATGTGCTTGTTTCAATAAAGTTTCCTATAATAGAGCTATTTATTTTAAATTTTTGACAGAATAATAAATTTTTATTATTGATATATAATTTTTTTTAAACATAACTCCTGTTATGAAATACCTTTAAATAAAAAACTCCTGAAAAAAATGGAGTCGTATAGGTTAAGTATCCGTGAAAAATAAATAAATTGTAAAATAATTTGTAAATTTTGGATCAAAATCTTTCTTTTTCTTCCCCTTTAAAGTGAAAGACAAAATCTCGAAACTCTCGTTTTCACATACCGTTCTTCCAAATTCGTTACTCTCATTCTCAAATCTCTGCATTTTCACCTTTCCATTTTTCAGATTTCTGTACCATTACACGGTAATTTCATCTCTCTCTATCTTTTCCTCTTCCGTGTTCATCTTTCGCTGTTTATGATTTATGATGATTTTTTCGTTCGATTTTTTCACGGTAGTTATTTTTAATTATGATTTTGTTTTTTGTTATTTGAATTCAGCATTGTGTGTTCCGTTAATTCGAAACTGTGGTTGAAGATTCTTAACTTTCCGCATACATTACGAATCAGAGAGTGTTCTCGGTTTAGTTCTAAGGTGTATTAGGTCGGATGAATGTGTTGAGACTGATGCGCATTAGTTGTAGCTCCGAATTTGTTGATGTGCGAATAAATTTGGAGTGTTTTTGTTCCTAATTTGAGTTAAGCACTTTAGTTCATGCTTTACATTTTTTTATTATGCGGTGAAAAAATTGATTGTGTAAAATTGATTCTGGCTAAAAGTGAGTTGAAGATAAAGTGATTTAGTTTTGGATAATCGTAAATTTCAGTGTAAAAATTATGTTTAGGTTTAAAATCTACAAATCCTAGCTTCAAGTAGAATTAATTCTGGAAAGCGGAATTAATTCTACTCGAGAGCAACTAAACATGTCAAAATCAATTTTACACGTTCAGAATCAATTAAGTGTTCCAACCGTGAAACCAAACAAGAACAGTGTGTATCAATGCCTTTCTAGCTAAGTAATTTTGCTTGTTATTCGTAATGAGCTTCCTATACGTGATTCTTGTTTTTTCTATTTCATATTGAATCTTTGGATGAAGTGAGTTTGAAGGGAAAATTCTAACTGGAAGGGGATATGTACTTCGATTATTCATTCAAGGATACTTGATAGTTTAAGAAAAAGTTGTACATTTTTTATACTGTTTTATATGTTTTTATCTCTGAATAGAACATTATGGCGGGAGCTGATCTATGTAGCCAACCTCACTTAGTGGGATAATGCTTGATTTTTTTTGTTTTATATGTTTTTATCGTGATGTTTATCTGATTCTCATTTAAACTAACATGGATCTTTGAACTTTGAAGAACAATTACTGTTTAAATGTTTGTTGTACTATAGTGATAATAAATAGTGATAGCTGGTGTTTTTATGTTGAGATCTTTCACATACTAGACTGCATTATGTTTTGCAGGATCGATATGGCAGTCATGGCGACAATAATGAATAGGCAGCATTTGCTGACCTACATCTACCTTCTGGTTTACATTTCACTTTCCTCGGGTGTTATTTTGTATAACAAAGTAAGGGGTCACATATGTCCCAACAATTTCTTTCGATTATGTTTTATGATTTATCTTGTATTGTAATATGTTTTACTCAACCTGTTTCCTTTTTTGGGCATTGGTTTATTGCAGTGGGTCCTCTCCACACTGTATTTTAATTTTCCATTTCCAATAACACTCACTATGATCCATATGGCTTTTTCTGGCGGAGTTGCATTTTTCCTTATCCGTGTTCTGAAGGTGCGTGTCTGTTTGAGTTTGTCACATCGCCAGTTTTAGCTTTTTCTGAATATATACATTGGCTTTTCTTTGAAATATAACCGGATTAACTGGATGATATTTCTTTTTTCATCTTTTGAATTTATGCAGGTTGTAGCGCCTATTAAAATGACATTTCATATGTAAGAATTCTACATAGACACCCTGGTTCACATTTCATGTAATATTTCTGGCTTCACACTAATGTTTGATTTGCAGATACACAACTTGTGTGGTCCCCATAAGCGCCTTCTTTGCAGCAAGTTTGTGGTAAGCAGTTGATGATATTGATCAAAAGTTGTAATTCAAGCAAAACTATTTGAGAAGTGTATCCTTGTATTCAATTCTATGATGGTAAATGTTAAAGTTCGCTGGCATTTTAGCAAAATAGATGCTCTAGTGTTTTTGTCTCCTTTTTTAGCATAAAAGTCTGACCAGGGTGATCAAGATTTGTGCTTCCAGCTTGCAATCTTCATTTTCGCGAACTCATTGGGATCATGAAAATCTTTTTGTATGCATGCATGTTCATGTTTGTGGGGCCATACAAAAAAATGTAGCATGAAAAGGATGATTGCAAATTTTTATTTGTAGATATGCTAAGATTTAACTAACATTTGATTAGAATCTTTTATGTTATTGATTATGTTGATCACATTCTGCATTCCCTTAGATTTTTTTTTTGATAAAATAAAACAGAAGGTTTCATTACAAGTTTGGATGAAACTAATATGATTCGGCATATCTATAAATATAATCACCAATTGCTGCTTGCAGATGTATAAATTAAGATGTAGCTAACACACTATGAGTCATTTATAATCTTATATAATATATTTGTCATTCATCCTGTTGACTATGATATGCATTTAGATGTAATTTAGCAGATGGAACTCATGATTTCATGACAGTTTTCCTGAATTTAACAAATCACTTTAAAAGCTCCAATTTTATATCTTTTATATTTTAATGAACAGAATTTTTTTATAGCACCGTAGGTTACTTTTCTAAATTTCTAAAATAATTTATTAAGCTGTTTTAGTAGTGATTGCTGTAATACAGACCCTTTGAAGTTTTTTTAAAATGCTCTGAAAAGTACCTTCCCGATGCATGGCTGTATATTTTACTGGTGCATATTAGTTTAATTGATTTTTTCTCTGTTTAGGTTTGGGAACACCGCTTATTTGTACATTTCTGTGGCTTTCATCCAGATGCTTAAAGCCCTAAGTGAGTCATTTTTTTATCGTATTTCCATCTATAATTCTTCACAGAATTCCTTAATGTAAGATCACTCCTTTCTTTTTTGATTTATTTGTTTTTTCGTTTACAGTGCCAGTGGCAACATTTCTCGTGGCTGTTACTCTTGGAACTGAGAAATTAAGGTGTGACGTGTTCTGGAACATGGTATTGGTCAGTGTTGGAGTTGTCATTTCCTCCTATGGGGAGATTCATTTTAATGTGCTCGGTACAGTTTATCAAGTCTCAGGAATAGCTGCTGAAGCATTAAGGCTGGTCTTAACTCAAGTTCTTCTTCAAAATAAAGGCTTGACACTTAATCCTATTACCAGCTTGTATTACATAGCACCCTGCAGGTAGTTCTGTTCTTATGTATTTGAAAACTTGTATGTAGTTCTGTTTATGTTGGTGGGAGGGAAAAAAACTCATGAAAATTGAACCTTCTGTATTAATTTTAGTTAGTTTCAATTTTGACCCGTGTTTTTATACTGCCACTGAAAGTTGCGTGGGTAGTTTCTGTCACTAGATGCACCTGACCGTGTCTGTATATGTTTGAACTTTGAATTACATTATTGTGCTCAGACAAGCTTACAGTCAAAATGCTGCAGGATATGATGTTGATTTAATCTAATAATAATAGAACTTTTGCCCTTCTGAATAAATATTGTGCGCCATTTTGTGTCATTTGCATGTAAACGATTACTTTGTTGCTTCCTGCTTGGGGTACTTTATTATGCTAGTTTATACTGCACTCACTTCGACACAAAAGGGGAGTAGGGGCAGAGGCACCTATTTGGGATACCTATGTATTGAAAATGTCAGCGGTTACATTAAATTTTAAACTCACACTTTTATTTTATGGTGCTGAATAGTGACCATTTACTTGTTATTGTTTATACAGCTTTGTATTCCTTTTTATTCCATGGTATATCCTTGAGAAGCCTGAGATGGAAGCTCCACATATGCAGTTTAACTTCTGGATATTTTTTTCAAATGCTCTCTGTGCTTTGGCATTGAACTTCTCAACATTCTTAGTGATTGGTAGAACTGGGGCTGTAACTATTCGAGTGGCTGGAGTCTTGAAAGACTGGCTACTTATCTCTCTTTCAACTGTCTTATTTCCCGAATCAAAAATTACAGGACTGAATATTATTGGCTATGCTATTGGTATATGCTTTTTTGTTGAAAACACATTTTGGATTTTTTTCAATTGATTTCTTCCAACCAGTTTCTTATATGAATTATTTTTGAATGGGCAGCTTTAAGTGGGGTTGTTTGTTACAACTACCTGAAGATCAGGGATGTGCGGACATCTCTACAAGTTATCCCTGACGAATCGGCAAAGGTCAGCCTTCTCAATAAACTTTGTTTTTTTAGTAGTTTGATCCGTATTTGTGCACTATTATTCCATTCACATTCCCATCTACGTTAGTAGAAGGATTCATGGAAAGGTTATTCCTTTCAACAACCGTTTCTTTCTGGAGAGGAGGGATTAGCGATTTCATTCTCTCTAAAAATGAGATTATTTGTTTTTCCGAACACATTTTCATTTATTTTTCATTTTATTAATTTATCATTTCTAAATTTCAATTTTATTTTCAACCTACTCTTTATGTTGTATTTAATTTTAAATACCTGTTAGATTTTATAGAATAATATATAAATATGTAAAAGAATTATATAATATTTAAAATATTGTGAAACACAAACACCTATTCAATGTATCATAAAGAAAAGATCATAAAGTTCAAGTACTCGAAACATGGTAAACTATCTGTGTTCGACCCTTATCCGATACCTATGTGTTTGATATATCCTAATACGTTCCTAGGAAGTATCCAATTATTCCTTTTATTTTTGTTTTTTTCTATTCCAATATGATGGAACTCTCAAATCCATAGTCAGAAATTAAGTAAAGAAAGTATATCAACAATGAAAACATAATGTATTTAATAGATGAAGAAAGAGAACAATGTAGAAGGGAATGAACCCTAATCTACCCAAAGCTCCTCAGAGGAGAAAATTCTCCCTACCTAAGGAAATTTGTTCACTCAATATTCTAACATAATAGATACAATTCACTAACATCACTATTTATACTATTATTACATAATACCTCCTTTTTTCTTATGACTCCTACTCGGTGTCTTTCACAATATTTCTCAGATACAGTTATGAGAATTAACGCCTTAAACACTGGAAGAAAACATATTCGGACCCAATTCTAATTTTTCTCAAAGAGGTTGAAAGGTACTCTCTTGATTGAAGCAAGCTTCACCCGAACTATTTACGGAAAGACATTTAGGAGGAAAATAAGTAGTAACCGGATTAACTATCTTGTTATTTCGAACCTGGAGGAATAGTTGGGTCATTGTACAGCCAACCTTTGTCCCATTTTCAGTCTGTAATTTGAGTTGTGGTTATCCGATTGAGGTGATTTTGGTGGTGCTGAATAACTACAACAAAGATCTACTAGTTTTGTAACCTCAATACCAAAATTGACATAATGCAGTTTCGCAGACAATGACTTTTCTCCCTTAGACTGTTTCTTGAACTGTGGTGATCCATTTTGGGTGTTCTTGGTGGATTTGAAAAGATAACTTCTTAAATTACACAAAAGTTGAATTCAAACATTATACATGATATACATTAAACTTCTTTCTTTTTGTTGTGAGGGGATTCATATCAAGTTTGATTTTCCTACTGTTGGAAAGTATTGATGAGATGAATAGGTATTGTTATAATCAAGGTGTTTTCACATTACATCAAGCTCAGTTTGATACGAAGAACCTTATCTGCTGAAAAGTTTTCTAACAAAATTATTTTTTAGTTCATATTATTATTCAGTTCATTTTTAACAAGTTCAGTCCGCATGATCATCTTTGAGAGATTCTCAATTTTTTGATTCAAGTATGCTTGCAATTTATACGTGTATGATCGTTTTTAAGGAAACATATAATATTGGTTCAACTTTTGTTCTTTTCCTTTTTCAATCAATATGTAGGAGCTGCATATGGAGAAAAAAGCAGATGATAATGTGAACACCAATGAAGATAGTCAATGGGATGATTCAGTTTTGGATTCTCCTAATAATCATTTCGACGAAGAAGCGCCTTTGATGTATTCATCACGGATATCTCATCTAGGAAGAAAGCCAGCTTAGAGGCAAAAAAACATTCATCTTGGAAGAAACCCAGCTTATCAACAATTGGAGTTTTAAAAGTCAAAAGGTCTTGAGGGAACCAAAACAAGTATATGTCTTAACCTTTCTTCCCAAGAGAAGTACAGAGATATTATATCCTTTAGAAGAGGGAGGAAAAACAAAAGATGAAAGAAAACAGAGCAGAGGAAACATACATATTCTTTCAGCATAGTTGATTTCTTTAATGAATGTTAAAAGTATTGATTAGTAAATTGATTCATTTTTGTATAGGCTTTTCGGCTGGATCATGCAATGAAGATTCTATTAATTTCACATGGATTATTATAACTCTGATCGACGATTCTCGAGTTGCTAGTGTTCTCATAGTTATAAGTAATGCATACCTTAGCCTAATTCAGTGCAATGTCATTACAAACTTTTCACTAATTAACTAAGTAGATTGTTTGGACAACATTTGATCACAGTTAAATTAGTCATTAACTATCTAAGTTTGGCTACTAAGAATTTCGGAAATGCAATGCACAACTAAATGCTTGTAACATGATTTTTGTCCCATATGGCATAACTTGTTGCATGTTCCTCATTTGTTTATATTTTAGCATCTAATAGACATGCTAGAAGAAGAAAGAAAAAAAAAGGTAACATTTTGTTAATAATTTAAGATATAATAGCCATGAAGAGTGGGGCAAAACATGCTGCAAATACCTTGATGTAAAGATTTTTGTCCATCATTTTAGTTGATCCGTTTGTTGATCTGATCAAAGTTGATAATAGAATAGTGCATGACATGATGTAGTGACTAGCAGGAATTAAGCTTAATTATGAGTCCAATATCTGCTTTTTGATTAGAAATAGTACACCAGCAATTGCAAACCTAAGTTCTTATTTTTGAAACGATAATGTACCTAAACTAATGATGTGAATAAAGGTGTTTAGAAATCAATCTACATATAGAGAACATAATGGATATTGACTTTGTTTAGAGGATATATGAATTGTTATTTATTAGTTACTTTTTTCATAGGAGTATCTTTTTGCCAAAACAGTGAAATGTATGTCCAGCACTGCATAGCCTCAAAACCTGCACATAATTGACAACTGATATGCAAATAGCTTATATTAAACAAACACACCTGGTTGACTATGTGATAACTGATTTTTTAGGAAAAAACAAACCCTAAACAGCCACGATTTTTTTTCCTATATGCCACCATTTTATATATTTTTTAAGTAAAAAAAAGTCTTCCATGAAATGGTGAATGCCTTCTAATAGGGTGGATATCAGATCGGATGGTGCGGGCCCAAAATTCTAAACTGACCCAACCTTTGAGTGAGAAATGTTGAAACAATTTTAACCGGTTTATTAATTCGGTTTTTTGAGTTCGGTTTTATTAGGTTTCAGAGTTTTAGTTCAGTTTTTTTGAGCTTAACGAAATTGTGTGCAAATGAAAATAAATATAATTTTTTATTTGGACCAAGGATGACCCAGTTTTAAAAATGATCAAAATACATTTGAGGGTTTCTTAATGTTAGGAAACTTCGTCTAATTTCCCCAAAGTCAGATTAATGAGAAGTGATAAATGCGGAATAATAAAACACAAAAATTGATAACGGAGTTCGGCCAAGTATGCCTACGTCTCCGGGCTGCTGCAAATGTTTTTATTGAAAAGGAAAATTTACACAGTGTTTACAAACACTCACAATCTCTCACTACCCAAAATCCCAATTACACCCAAGAATTTCACTAACTAGAAATCTCTCTAATTCTCTTGAAACTCTCTCAAGGTTGTTATATATTTTTCTCTCAATGTTGGAATGAATAGAATGCTTTGCTTATGGTCCTATTTATAGGAAAAGTAAGCTAAAGGTGCCTTCCATGCAAATCACCAAGTGTTACTCATGTATGCACTTTGCTTCTTGATCAAGATAATAGGTGGCTAATATCTTTGCTTCTTGACTAAGATAATAGGTGGCTAGTATCTTGCTTCTTGACTAAGATAATAGGTAGCTAATATCTTGCTTCTTGACTAAGATAATAGGTAGCTAGTATCTTACTTCTTGACTAAGATAATAGGCAGCTAATATTATTATTAACTAACAATCTCCCACTTGAAGACCGATTTCAATCGGTCTTCACACATCAATCATGCAGCAGCCTTCCCTGGTCTGTTACTCTAGCAGGCCTACTGAAGTTGAGCACAACTTCAGTTTGTCAATGGTTACCACCTTTGTCAACATGTCTGCTGGATTCTTTCTTCCTTCAATCTTCTTCAATGTTAATACCTTATCCTCAAGAAGATATCTGATGAAGTGATAACGAAGATCAATGTGCTTTGTTCTTGAGTGAAATGCTGAATTCTTTGCAAGATGTATTGCACTTTGATTGTCACTATGTAAGACACTTTGCTTCTGGATGAAACCCAACTCTGTCAACAACCCTTGAAGCCATATCAACTCTTTGCTAGCTTCAGTTATTGCTACATATTCAGCCTCTGTAGTGGACATAGCAACAATTTTTTGTATCCGCGACATCCAACTAACTGCTGTAGTACCGACAGTGAATACGTAACCAGTGGTACTTCTTCGGTGATCGACCTCACCTGCAAAGTCTGCATCTACATATCCTTGTACTTTAATTTCTCCTTTACTGAAATACAAGCACTTCTTTGTGGTGCCTTGTAGATACCTCAAAATCCACTTAACTGCTTCCCAATGAGCTTTACCTGGATTTGACATAAACCTGCTAACAACTCCCACTGCATGGCCAATGTCTGGCCTCGTACAGACCATTGCGTACATAAGACTTCCTATGGCTGAGGCATATGGAATCTTAGCCATGAGTTCTTTCTCCTCCTCGGTCTGAGGTGATTGTTCCTTGGATAAGCGAAAATGATTTGCCAAAGGTGTGCTGACTGGTTTTGCATTGATCATGTTGAATCTTTGCAAGACACGGTTGATATACTCTGCCTGAGATAATTGTAAAACTCCTTTTTTCTTATCTCTCGTGATTTGCATTCCAAGGATCTTCTTTGCAGGACCCAAGTCCTTCATGTCAAATTCTTTTGACAACTGCATCTTCAAGTTTCTAATCTCGTCTATATTTGAACCTGCCACTAACATGTCATCGACATAAAGTAGCAAAATGATATAACTAGAGTTATATCTCTTGAAGAAGCAACAATGGTCGGCATTGCACTTCTGGAAACCTTCCTTGTGCATGAAGCTTTCAAACCTTTTGTACCACTGCCTTGGAGCTTGTTTCAGGCCATACAAACTCTTCATTAATCTACACACTTTGTTCTCCTTACCTTTTTCTGAGAATCCTTCAGGTTGGGGCATGTATATCTCCTCGTCTAATTCTCCATGAAGAAATGCAGTCTTCACATATAATTGCTCAAGAAAGAGCTCTTCACTGGCAGTAATACTTAATACTGTCCTGATAGTATTGAGCTTCACAACCGGGGCAAAAATTTCTGTGTAATCAACTCCTTCCTTTTGCTGGAATCCCTTGACCACTAGTCGAGCTTTGTATCTCTTGGAACCATCATGGTCCTCCTTTACTCTATACACCCATTTGTTGTTAAGTGCCCTTTTTCCCATAGGTAACTCAACTAGTTCCCATGTTTGATTTGAGATTAAAGACTTCATCTCGTCTTTCATGGCAAACTCCCACTTGCTAACATCTGCAGTTTGACATGCCTCTGCATAGTCTTCAGGCTCTCCTTCAGCTGTTAACAAAACATAATCTACTAACCTCTTGTTAGGAACATGTGATCGAATAGACCTTCTCAATGAAGGAGAACGTTCTCCGCTGCTTGATTCAGATAGTTCCTCAGATTGAGGAATTTCAGGAACATCATCTAAGTCTGCATACACAGGTTCACGAGCTTCTGAATCTCTAGTGGTTGTGTTATGCCTATCCTTGTACATCACTCTTTCATTGAATATCACATCTCTACTGCAGATCATCTTTTTGTTTTCATCATCCCAAAGACGGTATCCAAACTCATCCTCACCATAACCGATGAAAGTGCACTTCTTAGATTTAGGATCAAGTTTATTTCTACCTTGATCACTAATATGCACATATGCTACACACCCGAAAACTCTAAGATGTGAGAGTTTGACCTCCTTTCCACTCCATACCTCTTCTGGTATTTTATGCTCCAATGGTACCGATGGACCTCAGTTGATCAAGTAGGTTGCTGTGTTGACTGCTTCTGCCCAGAATTGCTTTGGTAGGCCTGACTGCATACGTAAGCTTCTGGCTCGTTCTGTCAACGTCCGATTCATACGCTCAGCTACACCATTGTGTTGAGGCGTACCAGGCACGGTTCTCTCCATTCTGATACCGTACTCATAGCAAAACTTCTTGAATTTTGTGTCTTCGTATTCACCACCATTGTCGGTTCTGAGCTTTTTGATCTTCAAGTCTGTCTCATTTTCTACCATGGCTTTCCACTTCTTAAAAGCCTCAAATACTTTTGACTTATGTTTTAGAAAGTATGTGTATACCTTTCTAGAGTGATCATCGATAAAAGTCACGAAGTAATTCTTCCCACCAATGGATGAGACGGTTGTTGGACCCCAAACATCAGAGTGTACAAGTTCGAGTTTATCTTTCTTTGGGGTTCTTCCACTTGTCTGAAAGCTGACTCTTTTCTGCTTTCCAAATATGCAGTCTTCGCATATGTCAATTTCTATTGACCGGAGACTTGGAAGTTTTCCCTTTGAGTGCATAATCTTCATCCCTTTTTCACTCATATGGCCTAATCTCTGGTGCCATAGATTGGGATTTTCATTTGCTGCAATTGCAATTAAATGACATGTTCCCGCTGTCTTGTAAAGAGTACCACTCTTTTTACCGCGAGCGATCATCATTGCACCCTTTGAAATCTTCCAATCATCACCCTGGAATACTGTTGTGTATCCGTCACTAGCCAACTGGCCTACCGAGATTAAGTTCTTTGTTAGGTCGGGAATATGTCTGACATTTTTCAATTCCCAAACAGACCCACTCAACTTAATCTTCACTTCACCTTTGCCTACAATCTCACAAGATTGCTCATTACCAAGATAAACTTTACCAAGGTTACCAGGGACATAATTCTCGAAGAATTTTTCTGTGAAGTAGCATGAAAAGATGCTCCAGAATCTAACACCCAAGACTCTTCCTTACTTTCTAGAGAGCATATTAAAGCATCATCTTCTCCTGGGCTAGAAGCAACGTTGGCCTCGTCCTTCGCTTCCTTGTTCTTTGGTGGACTCTTGAATTGATTTTTGAAGTGCCCCGTCTTTCCGCAATTCCAACACTCGATAGTTTTCGAGTTATAGGAACTACGATGATTTCTGGATTTGGACCGCCTGTCCTTTGATTTACCGCGTCCATTTCCTCTGGTTGAATTTCTTCCTCTTGACTCTGTATGCAACAATGAAGAGGATGAAGATTCACCCAACTCTCTTCGTCGAATCTCTTCACTGAGAACCAGATCACGAACATCATTAAACTTCAACTTTGTACTTCCTGACGAGCTACTCACGGCGGTGACAGTAGCACTCCAACTATCTGGTAGGGAAGACAAAAGTATTAATGCTCGTACCTCATCATCAAACTCGATTCCAACTGAACTCAACTGGGTTATGACGATGTTGAGTTCATTGAGATGTTGAGTAGCTGAAGCGCCTTCTCCCATCCGTAACGTAAACAACCGCCTCATCAAATGAACTTTATTTGATGCTGATGGCTTTTCATACATGCTAGTAAGAGCTGCCATAAGACTCACGGTGGTCTTTTCCTTTGCAATATTAAATGCAACGTTACGAGACAACGACAATCAAATAAAACCGATAGCTTGTCTGTCGAGGAGCTTCCACTCATCATCTTTCATGTCATTTGGTTTCTTTCCTGTGAGAGGTTGGTAAAGCTTTTTCTGATACAAATAATCCTCTATTTGCATCTTCCAAAAGCTGAAGTCAACACCATCGAACTTTTCAATCTTCACCCTTCCTTCGTCTGCGGCCATCACTCCCACTTGAACCTGACTTGCTTTGATACCAGTTGTTAGGAAACTTCGTCTAATTTCCCCAAAGTCAGATTAATGAGAAGTGATAAATGCGGAATAATAAAACACAAAAATTGATAACGGAGTTCGGCCAAGTATGCCTACGTCTCCGGGCTGCTGCAGATGTTTTTATTGAAAAGGGAAATTTACACAAAGTGTTACAAACACTCACAATCTCTCACTACCCAAAATCCCAATTACACCCAAGAATTTCACTAACTAGAAATCTCTCTAATTCTCTTGAAACTCTCTCAAGGTTGTTATATATTTTTCTCTCAATGTTGGAATGAATAGAATGCTTTGCTTATGGTCCTATTTATAGGAAAAGTAAGCTAAAGGTGCCTTCCATGCAAATCACCAAGTGTTACTCATGCATGCACTTTGCTTCTTGATCAAGATAATAGGTGGCTAATATCTTGCTTCTTGACTAAGATAATAGGTGGCTAGTATCTTGCTTCTTGACTAAGATAATAGGTAGCTAATATCTTGCTTCTTGACTAAGATAATAGGTAGCTAGTATCTTACTTATTGACTAAGATAATAGGCAGCTAATATTATTATTAACTAACACTTAATGCATTCCATATTCTTCTTACGCACCACACAAAATTCTAAAAATGTCTCCAGTTTTCAGAGATGTATCTCCGGACGCACCAAAAGGTCAGTTAAGGTTAAAATATTCCGGAGATACATCTCCAGAACATTTTGGAGGTTAAATCGCGTCAGACCTTTCTTCTTTCCCATTTCTCATTTTACTCAAACTCAACTCCAAACTCTCTTAAATATCTTCTCTACAACAAGTCAAAACTCATTCAACAAGGCTCAAGGGAACATCAATCATCATTTGGAACATCAGAAACAACATCAAAAACATTAATTTCTTGTAAGTTTTTTGAGTTTTCTATAAATTTTTTAGTTTTTATGTAAATGAGTAGAAATCAATGAGTAAAAATAACATTTAAGATAGTTTAGACATAGTGTATTAGATGCTTGTTAGCTGAAAATGATGATCAAAACAAGTTTTTTTTGAGATTGCAAAGGGTACATTGACGCCATTGAAGCAACTTCTGAGTTACAGGAAATTTCAGAGATGCATCTCCAGAATTATTCAGCGTTTCATTTGGTTGACACTACGATTTTTGTGGACAAGAGTGTCACCTATACAAACGTCGTCTGCCTACGGTACTTCGTGGATTTCGAGCGGATTAATGAGTACAACTGAGGGACGACTTGTTTGGTCTACTTGTATTTGAAGTTGAGGGATGATTGTATATGGAAGACGAAACAGGTCACAGGCAGCGTGACACTACTGATGGTAATCATTATTGCTCTTTGAATTTTTTTTGTCATTTTCATTTCATCTTCGCAAATTCATTACAGATGATTCGTGTGTTCCAAACTTTTCATTTTAGGCTGGGATTCTCCAACACTTCCCGAGCATCTTCGGCTGGGCGAGTGTACCTGATTACACTGAAGATATGTTGCATGCTACTGCTTTTATCCCGCTCAGAGGGAACCAAACTACTAAATCTTTCATAGTGTATCTTGACCGTTTGGTTGTTGAGGACATGCACTTCAACAATTATGTTAATCACCGCGAAATGCGACCATTTGACGAGATAATGTTATACCCTGGATGGTTGGCCTGTAGATCGCGTCTCACTGTTCCTCATCTATCCAAGCGCATCATGCGGCAGTTCGGCTACGCTCCGACCATTCTAAAACACCCTGTTGTCTCTGCTCCTCTTGCCTTGACACGTAGACAAATAGAAGACAAGTCTGATGATTATGAGAGTCATCTGGTACCAGAGGATGCACATGCTACCATAGCTATGAGCGACTGAAGTTACGTCGAAGGGTACATCAGATGGTTCTTTAGGGTGTTAACTAAATCATGCTGCTCCAGATGATCCGCCGAGTCTATCTCATAAGGAGATATTAGAGGAGGAGCAGACACAACTAGATCATGCTGAGAATGTCTTACCTAGGTGTCGTCGTATAGCGGAGATTGCGCAGGTAGACATTGACATAGGTATCTTCCCTGATGAGTCTGATGTCAGGCGAATCCTAGCTTCCATCATGACAGAGGCACATTGACATAGGCATTGACATATTGTTGTATTGTATCAGGTGAATCACGGGCTGAAGTTATAGGTTGATTAAAGGATGTATTAAAAAAGGGAATTGGTTTGATGCAAGTGCGAATGGATAAAAATTCTCATACTGGAACCTCTCTATATCAGGTAAGATTTCGATTCAACAAGAGTCACACTATTGTCTTGAGCTCTATCTCAGACATCAAACCCGCACACAACCTTTTCTTAAGGTGTATTCTAATAGTTCGTGATTTAATGGTGTTTCACATGTATCTCGGTTTAGTGAAGGCTCTAGGAATTCTGCCTCAATTCCATAGGAACTGACCTAAGTTCCACAATCACATAGATGAGTCTATCAAGAGGACTCCTGTAGCATAGACACTCTCACATATAGATTATATATCTCATTAAAATTTTCTATTATATCATCCTCTTATTTCTTCAGGATTCATGCTTTATTTATTTATACTCACATGATCATCTCATATCACTCACAACTTGTTATTATCCATTGAACCTATTTCTTGGGATCTCCAATCATATAGGTCGGGTTACCATCATGACCAACTCATTTATCTATAAGAATTAGTCTCATCTTCTTTGATGTATTATGGACTTTCTCTCTAACTAATCCTTTCTTCAAAAGATCTGCTAAATTTTCATTAGTTCATACATGATCCACTCTTATAGCTCCTTTAGAGATACAATCTCTAACAATGTTGTGTTTTCTTCTAATTTGACTTTGTTTTACCATTATAATAACGGTTATCAATTTTTGCAATAGTCACGGTACTATCGTAGTTGATCAACACAATTGACATAGGTTTTTCCCACAAAGGGATCTCAACTAGCAAGCATTTAAACCAACTTGCTTCTTCACTAAAAAACCAACTAGCAAGCATTTGTCTGACATTATCACCAGTGTTCTTAAACAGTTTTTCACTTGGATCATATGGTGTACAAATGGGTTTATAATTAAAGTATTTATATTTCTTTAAGATCTTCTTTATTACAAAATTGTTCCATATCAATCCATATATTGTAATCATCAAAACTTAAAGGCCAGATGCAGAATCAAAACTCGTTCTCACACTCGCTTTCTTTATAATAAAATGAGAAAAAAATGATTTTTTTTTTGAAGTTTAGGTATCTATATAGAGATATTTTGGTCTAAGTTCATAATTTATAGGGGTAGAGGGATAAATAAAGGGGTATGTGATAAATTTTTCATCGGTTCGAATCGATTTTGACAATGCAATTGCGGGTTAGACAACAGACCCAACCCGTTAAAGTTTGAACGCGTTAGGTTAAATCTAGTCCAACCCAACCCGTGTACACTCATACTTAATTGATAAAATATTTGAAAAATATCAATTTTATATCTCATACATTAAAATATTTTAAAGCACAATCTTTAAAATCCTTTAAAGATATTGAATTTGAAGAAAAAATTTCAAAGATATTGAGTTTGAAGGAGAGATATATATCTCCTTCAATTGCATTATATTATAATATTGCATAGATTCAAAGAATTCACCATATTAGTTCTGGATTGAGATGATATACACATTTAACACAATAAATTGAACAATTAATGACTAATTGGTTGTTTGTAATTTAATTTAAAGACTTGATTAATTAAAAAAATTAGTTTATCGTTTAATAACTGGTTATTTGTAATATAGTTCAAAGAATAAACTAATAATTTTTTAAGTTTATCGATTAATAAATGCTAACTTAAAGATAGTGTTAATAAAAAACTAAAGTTGGATAAAAAATATCTATTGAATAAATTTGTGATAAAAAAAACTTAAAAACAAAATTGACTATGTATTCAACAAAAATAAAAAATATTATTTAAATTTTACTATATATTTACTAATTTTTATTTTCCTTAAATTTATTATTTTATACTTGCCTAAATATATTTTATTTTCTTTACTATTTTCTTTATTTCATAAATATATTTTATTTAAATTTTTCACTCTTAAAAAGAAATAAAAATATTGGTTGTAGATGAAAATATTAAGTTTGCATTAATATTAATTTTATTAATATGATTTATTAGAATATTTTTATTAATTTTAGTAAATAAAATAAAATTTAATAAATAAAAATACAATATAAAATATTGTGCATTTGTAAATTTTAGACACATTATTAGAATAAAATTTTAGACAATATTATGATATATTTGTTAGGCGCAAGTGTGAGTGGTTAAACTTCCACATTGTCTATAATGGATGAAATGTTAGATTTTTAAGAGAGAAAACTCATTTACCTAACACCTTAAGGTTTTGGGTTGAGATGTGACATCTCCCTCTCTTGTGGTCCTGGAGCATTATTCTCATTGATGCTTCAAACTCTCCCGGATCCTTAATAGTGATATTAGAGTAGTGGTTTGACTTTGTGGGAGAGCTAGAGATGGATCCGGTGTTGGATCCTCTTATATGATGTGGGAACTCACACTTGCGGGAGAGAGTATTGGGTGTAGGTGTGAGTGTTTAAAGTTCCACATTGCATATGAATGGGTAAAATGTTGAATTTATAAGAGAGAAGATCCATTTACCTAACAACTTAAGATTTTGGGTTGAGATGTGTTGTCTCCTTCTCTTGTGGTCCTAGAGTATTAATCTCATTGGTGTTCCCAACTCTCCCGGACTCCCCAATAATATTTTGGGAACACGCGATTCATTATATGGCTTTTAGACTTTAAATACCAATATGACCTTGTTAGAGATATCCTGATTAATATATTTTGGTGGACAGAAATATCTATGAAGAAAGAAGCGCCTACGAATTTATTAACTGACCCACATGATGGGAGATACAGATGTTTTGGTGTACGAGTGGATAGAGGAAACATGCTTGTGTGGACTTAACTAGAGTTTCTCCACTGGTGAGACCGATAAATAGTGGTTTTACTGTGAGACAAACATCTCTCAAAGTTGTTTCCACTAAAGTGGTCAAATATGAGAAAGCGTATTCTGACAATCAACATGCTTTCATATCATTTGTCTTTGACACTTTTATTTCCTAACGCCAGAAGCAGTTGATTTTTTTACAGAAAGTCCAAAGACTTATGAATATAAATATTATATTTCTTAAGTTTATAAAGATAATTTTTAAAAAGATTGATTTTATCATCTAAATAAATAACGGTACAACTTTGTTGCGGTGATAATCGGATAACAAGCTATTAATTAACTTGCATCGCAAAACATTGAAATTCACCACCGAGCTTTGATTTATCCAAAGGAAAGGGTAAAGAACGAAAACCCTAAAAAGAGAATCTAGGTTCGGGGGTTGGTTATACAAAGGGAAGGTATTAGCACCCTAAGTATCTGTAGTACTCTACAGGAACCTCTTGTTTATATTTGTGTTATATTAATGTTTGCTGGCTAAGGGAAATGTGCTAAGGTAAAGAAAGACCTAGGGGTATATACACTAAGTATGCTCGCCAAGACATCGCATCTCGTGCCTACGTATCCTGACGGGAATGGAATCAGAGCATTCGTAGTTCCCCTCAATACGGGGTAAAAGGGTGTAAAAGAAAAGGTGGAATCCGAGAAAGCATCGAATGTAAAGGTAAAAAAGGATGGAATCCGAGAAGGCATCAAATGTAAAGGTAAAAAGTGTAAAAAGAAAAAGGTAGAAAAACAAAAAGGTGGCTCGCTAGGATCTCGCAATCCTATGCCTACGTATTCTCAAGATGAACTTGAGAAATCAGAGCGTCCGTAGTTCCCCATAATGGGGGTGAAGAACTCTTGACTGTGGTCAAGGTTCCAAGGGAAAGTAGGGTCTGACAGCAAGACACCTACGTGGAGTGCGGCGACTCCAAATCTAAGGCTGGGTTAAAACAGGGAAAGAAGTGTATACGGAAAAGTAGGGTCTGACAGCAAGACGCCTACGTGGAGTAAGGCGACTCCAAATCTAAGGTTAAAAGGGAAGGCAAGTCTCGATCGCGCGGCGGCGTGAGATAAGGGAATGATGGACAAAGTTATCCTAAATGACATGACAGCCAACTAGGGTCCTTTCCTTTGGAATGAGGTATAAGAAACAGGCAAACAGAGAAAACCTCCAGCATCGAGTAAAATACACAACAATATATATACAGCAAGTGTAACAAGAATTAAATTAAAAAGCGAAAACCAGGAATTAGCTAAAATGAAAATGAGGGTAGACAAGATAAAATTAAGGATAAGATAAATAAAAAAATATAAATAAATAAAATCTAATTGAAGCTAATAAGATTAAAACCTAATCGAAAAGCTAAATAACTAAATAAATTAAATAGATACTTAAAACTAATTTAAAACTAAATAATTAAATTCTAATTAGAACTAATTAAATAATTCCTAAGTAAAGCTAAGACTAACTAACTAATTCTTACTAAAGCTATTGAAATAAAAACTAGTTAACTAAAATTATCTAATTTACTAATTATCTAATTTAACTATTACTAAAACTACAAAATTAAATTCTAAAACTAACAAAAAGATTCTAAAAAAAAAACTGAATGCTATCCTAAAAAGATGGGCTAAGAAAACTGGATCGAGGGCCCAGAAAGCAGCAGCCCAAGGCAGAATGGGTCAGCCCAAGGCAGAATGGGTCAAGTGGTGATGGGTCGGGTCATCCAACCCGTTTTGCTTAGAAAACACGGTTCCAAAGAAACCTAGATCCCAAATGCTAACGGTTAATTGAAGTAGAATCACAAACCCAGTTTTTCATCCCTCTTTCTCACACATTATCTTCATCGTCTCATCATCTCTCGCTCTCTCACCGTCAATTCCTCGCCCTTCTCGTCTTACCTCTCTCAAAACCTCTCGCACGAACGACTCTCTCACTCACGAGGCCTCTGTTTCACATTCCCACTCTTTCTCGTGAAAGCTACGTGGTTCGCTCAAACCCTCTCCTTACTCGCCTCGCCCTCACGCAATCCCTTTCTTTTCCAGAAATCAAATCAATCCTAAATTTGTTTCAAACCACGATTCCAAATCCTTCTGTCACCCTCCCAACAAATCTATTTCAATGATACTATTTCTCAATGATACGCTTTCAAGAACAAGCTGGAGCTGAAACTTCACGTTGAAATCTCTCCTCAGTAATGAACAAAAATCGTATGGTCATGTTAATGGCTACATATTAATCATAAATCCACAGGCAAGCGAAAGAAACAAACCATACCTTTAGCCCTTTCTAAAAACTCAGACGCAAACAAAGAGTCCAAGAGAACTCGTTTCAGGTACGCGTCCTCTCGTTTGCACCTCGTCCCTCTTTTTTCTCGCCTCCGGTTTGGCTTTCTGGTCCCTCCGTCTTCTTGGTTTTGCGGTTGTAGGCAATGGTTTTTGTGACAGAGGACAGGTGGTTCTGTTATTGAAAGAAGTAGGAGAAGTTTTGAAGGTGATAATATGGAGTAGATCGGTTATGGAGGTTTATGGTTGATGATTGTGAGTTTTTCAGAAACTTGTTTTGGATTGCTTAAGAGTGTTGAGAGAGGTTTAAAATTCTGAAGGTTCTCGATAGCTGATGGTTTTGGAGGGAGGATGTTTTCAGCAGAGCTGTTCAAGAATCCTTATTGTGAAGGTATCCTCTCCCTCATTTCTATATTCCTCTATTCTGTCTTGAATTCATTCAAGACAATTTTCCCATATGAGCCATCATTTTCATAGCAGTTTTGGCTCTTGTGCATTGATGCAGGTTTGGTGAAGCAGTGTTAAGGGATAGCAGCATGGTTTTGGGATGATGGCAGGTTATAGTCTTGGTATTGTGCAGAATATGTAGTATCCATCTTGGTGCAAATTTTGGCTTGTAATACAAAGTGTGCAGAATCTGTGTTGGTCAAAGGCATGAGGCGCAGGTAGCAGGATGGCTCGGTTCAGTAGGTCAAGAGCTTCTTTACATGATTTTGGCAAAGTGTGTGTGAAGTAGTGTTTTGGATGGTGGTGCTTCCTATGCAGTACGGTTGTACATTGGAAGGGTTTTGGGGTGGCAGATGACTTATACAATAATGATAATACTGAAATAAAAGAAAATTTGTTTTTTGTTTTTGAAGAAATTAATATATAAATAAACACAATAAAAATTGACATATAAATAAGTAAAATAAAACAAACGAATAAAAATAAATAACATTACACTAATATTAAATGAAATCTAATCTAAATTAAATAAATTAGCTAAGAAAGTTTAAATCAACTCTAAATAAAAAACAAAAATAATAAAAATAATAATAATAAAAGCAAATAGAAAAAGATAAATAAATAAATAAAGCCAACTAAGATAAAATCTAATTATCTAAATTAAACTAAACTGATAGAAGTTAAACTAAATCGACAAAATTTAAACTAATCAAAATTGAATTTAGACAAAAAAATAGAAACTAAACTAACGTTATAAACAAATCAAGTTAAAAAATAAAACTATACTGAGAATTAAATAAAACTAAATTAAAAAATAAATAAATTAGATATAAACCCAAAAATGAAAATTGTAAACTAATTTAAAATCTAATCTAAGATAAAAAAAATAAAAATAAACCGATAAAATCGACTAAAAATGCATGATTAATGAGATGTTTTACTAAAAATACAAAATGGCTGACGTAAAATGATATGAAAAAGATCAGAATCTGAGGGTAAAATTTGGGGTACAACAAACTTGTTATCCGTTTGGCATTTTATTTTTATATAAACTTTATTGTTTTTAGTTTGAAATTTAAAAACAATGATTACAAAATATTAAAATTCTAAATCTAAACCTCATTCGTGTATGTTTTTAATAATTATTAACACTTAATTTACTAATTAAAAATAATATATTATTATTATTATTAAAAATTATTTTTATCCTAGACAAACTAGTTCTCTGTAGAAAGGATAGATCATAATCTGACAACCATCTCTCTATCAGTGATGTGAGATTGTGTGGAACAAATCCTATCAAATTGCTACCAATGCAGAAATCTTTAATTCTTTCTTCAAATTTTTCTCCTAAAAATATTTTATAGTATATGTTATAAAAATAAGTAATTAAAATTAAAAATGATTCAACATAAAATGATAGAGATTAACTTACTTCACGTAACCACAAATGGAGAGCAACATGATCCTGATACCTCACCATAAGAGACTTATCGAATGCCCCTCCGGGAAATTGTGGATGCTATGGACGAGGCTTAGGTGTGACTATATGACGTTCCTCTCCATCCATCGCATGTCAATGTTTCCATTCTTCACCCCTTCGTCGAATATTGTTTCCGTCTCGACCTCTAATGTGTGCCACTAAAAAAAACAAAAAAAAAACAATGAAAGTTAAAAACAAGAACTAAATAATTTTGATCTAAGTTCATCTGATGAAATTAAAAACCAGATAACTATGATGCTAATTTTCTGATATACAATCTTTAGAACCGGATAACACGGAGTTATCTAGTTAGAATAGATGTGAACCAGATTACTACATGCCAAGTTATTCGGTGTGTAACATTTTCCTGAATCAAACCAGATAACTTGCTTGTAAGATTTATGATGTGAAAAACTAAAGAACCAAATAACTGTGACTCGTGTTCTTTGGTACGTTATCGAAACATATATCTTTGGTATGTGGTTTTCGGTTTTCAAGTGCTCTCGCTTTCTCTAAAATAAAATGAGAAAAAATGATTTTTTTTTTAAGTTTAGGTATTTATATAGGGGTATTTTGGTCCAAATTCATAATTTGTAGGGGTTGAGGGATAAATGAAGAGGTATGGGATAAACTTTTCGTCGGTTCAGGTCGATTTCGACAATGAAATTTTGGGTTTGACAATGACCTTGTTAAGGATGTTCTGTTGAATATATTTCGGCGGGCCGAAGTATCTATGAAGAAATAGATGACTATGACTTTATTGACTGACCCACATGAGGGGAGATCGACACTTATATCAACAAATGTTCTGGTGTACGGGTGGGTAGATGAAACATGCTCGTGTGGACTTAACTTGAGTTACTCAATTGGTGAGACTGAGAATTGGTGGTTTTACTGTGAGACATACAACTCTTAAAGCTATTTCCACTAAAGTGGTCAAACATGAGAAAACGTGTTCCGACAATCAACATGTTTTCATATCATCTATCTTTGACTTTTTTGTTCCCTAACGCCAAAAGCAGTTGATCTTTTACAGAAAGTCCAGAAACTTATGAATAGAAATATTATATCTCTCAAGTCAATGAATATAGTTTAA
Source organism: Lathyrus tuberosus (assembly GCA_022829125.1). Classification (NCBI taxonomy): domain Eukaryota; kingdom Viridiplantae; phylum Streptophyta; class Magnoliopsida; order Fabales; family Fabaceae; genus Lathyrus; species Lathyrus tuberosus. The sequence goes on from JALAZF010000018.1 coordinate 8,945,826, forward strand.
AAAAAAATTAATTTTATCATCTAAAAAAGAATAGAGGCATGTTGGGAGTGTTTTTTTCACTAGGGAGCATTGAACATTGTGGGACATTCATTTCTTAGACATACTACTCACACTTGCTATAGCTTTTTTCATCCACATACACTTGTACTAAGAGCAACACAAGTGAGAGAGACACCACATATTCGCCCAAAACTTTAAAGTGATAGGTTTATGAGTTCTCCCACTTATAAATACTCAACTCTCCATATTTATAATCAATGTGGGACTCCAACTCACACTTGACATATTATTATTCTCAACACTCCCCTTCCAAGTGTGAGTTCACAATGCTCCCTGATCGTACCTGGATCAGACAGTTAGATAGTGGGTAACACATCGTAAACTCTTCAGCTTCGGTGATGGTGAGACGCCGGGGGGGAGAGGTGTACCTGCAAGGTACTCCGACGCTCAAGTCAGGTAAAGTCAGAGAAAACAAGTACATAAACAGGTGTGAGTTTAAAATAATGCTTAACCTGACCCTTTCAAGTGAGAGGGTATTTATAGAGAGCCCCCAACGTGGGGCCAACGGTTACTTGCACTGGGCTGGATTGCAGGGCCTAATCCAAGTAACTGCCAGGGCTTACGTGGCGTAGTGAAGACCAGCACGTGGTCTTTGCCCTGGGGTAACGGTCCCTAGATCTCTGGAATTAAGGCAGACCGATTCCTTCGGGAGTGGGAGGTTACAGGATAACGTGTCCTCGCGGGGAAGAGCTCGTGGGTGTCGAGGAGAGCTGAGCTCTACAGGGTTTGGTGCCTCTGCTCGACGGTCTCAGATGTATGTGCCCGACACTGCTACGGCCATTACGTGCTCGACGCAGGTATTATACCTGGGCCTTATTGGGCCACCCGAGGTCTTGTGGGTTGGGCATGCCCGTCTGAAGGGTAGGCGCTGGCCCAATCTAAAACAGGAGCCCCCCAAGTCGTTGCTCCGAAGTGTCGGAGTAATGACTTAAGGGTCAGTAATCACGTCGAGGACGTATTGACCATGGGACCAAGGTGAAGGCCTTCGTCTGATGCTCCATGGTTGTCCCACTGTCGGGGAGCAAGTGGTCAGCCGAGCAGAAATTAATTGGTTAGCCCGAGCTTGACAGTCTATGGCAGGTCGACGCCGTGGGGATACAAGAAGTTTGAAGTCGAGCATCAGAGAAAAAGGAGGGACGCGTATGGGAGAACGAAATGGCGTACATGGGGAACCGTGTGCCACGTATCACGCGCCATCATTGCCTAGGGCGGCTAGGCTAGGATCAGCGCACTTGAGTTCCTAGAGGCGTCTTGAGTCCCGTGAGGGCTTTATAAATAGAAGCCAGCCCGCATTATTTGTACGTTTTCATTTCCCCTGCTCTGACTCTCCTTCTTCCTCTCTCTCTCTATTTTCGCCACCGTTCGCTGCCGCAAGCCTCCGTACCAGATTTCTCCAACAGCCTATTTTAAGTAAGTCTTCTGATCTTTCTTCTTTTTGTTTGCATTTTGTACGGTGGTCCTACGGTGAACTGACGAAGTTCCCATGGAAACCGTGAAATCTCTAGTGAATACGGCAGAGTTTCTCTATGTTTCTATTGAATCTTGCGAGGAGAAGGGATGAGTACCACGGGGACAAGAAGAATGTCTCGAGGACACGAGATGAAAATCTCGGGGTCTTCACTAATATCCCGAACTATGGGATGGATCCCCCAGAGCGACGTACCGGTGACCTGAGGATGGTCACGGGGACGTTCATTGGATATCCCGAGGACGTGGGCGAGTACGACAGTCTCGTGATCTCGATGCTCCTTCTTTGCCCTTTCACTTAATCAGCGGTGGAGGGGTGAATTTGATATGGATCATCGAATTCACTGTTTCCTTCTGCTTTTCAGGTAAATGGAAGCCTTGGCCGTGGCCGTGGCCGTGGGATCCTTAGACGTCGACGACCAGCCTGATTCCCCGATGGCGCCGATCACCGGCGCCGATCACCAGCGCCGAGGAACGCTCGCTCGAGAAGTGGATCAGCGACGAGCCTCTAAATATGGTCTCCCAGTTCGTCGACGGGGACAAGGACGACATGTTTTGTACCGTCGAACACCGGCTCGTGGGATCTGTAAAGACGTGGAAGGTTTTTCGGCCCCTGGTGCACCATTGCATATGTTTGACATACCGAGGGATGTGGTTTCCCCTGTATGAATTTATGTTCGACGAGGCGAGGTGGCGCTTGCCCTTTATAGATTTTTAACAATCTGTGTTCGTTTGGCTGCGCCTGGCGCCCTCGCAACTCCATCCTAATTCTCTTGCCTTTCTCTGTGCCTTCGAGCTTGTTTGTAAATACCTCAAGATCGGGGCAAGCGTGCCTCTTTTCTTCCGCATGTTCCATCTGCAGCGACATGCGACCGATGGCAGACATGGCTGGGTGTCTTTTAAACAGGTGAGCAGACTGTTCCATACCTACATGGACTCTATTCGTGACTTCAAATATCGGTACTACATCTTGAGGCCGGTCTCGCTTGAAGCTGTGAACTCGGTGTATCATCGGGTCTTCCGGGAGGTAGACGGGAGCCAGGAAGAAACCCTTGAACCGAGATTCCCCTTGTTCTGGATGGAAGAGCACTTCAAAAAGGGGACGGACAACTACATCATCAGTCCTGGTCAACTGTACGAGGAAGACCGGCTGACGTACGAGAAGATAGTCAATTTCGTCGCCGGATTTAATAAAGCCAAGCTCGTGACACCAGATGGAGAGTTTATTCGGGGTGATGACGGGCAGGTCTTAACGCAACCCCGACTGATCAACACTAGGGCCCTCCTCGAGACGTTTTCTGATGAGGATGCCATTAAGCTATTAGGTGGTGGAATTTTCCTCGACTTATCCTTTCCTTGCATTCTTGGTTCGATTCGCTGACACATTCCTTTCTTTTTGCTGGTAAGATGTCAGGTTAGGAGGAGCGCATCAAAAAGCTGGCGGCTGCCCGCAATGCAAAGAAAAGTGGCAAAGGCCACATCGAGCAGATCCGCTCGCAGCAGCCATGCTCGACTTCAGGGCCGGTGGATTCTTCCCACTCTCCTCTGGGCAGCCAGTCCCCCTGCAGTCAAGGGTCCCCAAAAAGGCAGCGCTTGGACGGACTGGTCGACTTGACGGTGACCGACAGTCCTCCCTCGGAGAAGTTCGTGCTACCACCTTGCCACTCGAAGCCCCATTTCTTTTCAGAGGCCAACTCTCCGGGCATTGCTGCTGCTGAGGTCCAGGCAATCCTGAGCGCTGCACAGGCTTCGAGGAGGAAGACTTTGCTCGAGGACCTGTCCGCTGTGATGCGAGTCTGCTCGACTGCCTTGGTTCTGAATGACGAGACCTGCCCCGCAGCAGAACTGACCAGGCTACAAGAGAGATTCAAGTCTGTTGCTGCTGAGATGGGGAAAACGAGCAAGGAGCTGACTGAGTGCAAAGAGCTGAACAAAGCACAGGCTGAGCTACAGGAGTAGCTGGAGGGGAGGCTGAAGACAGCCGAGGAGGAGAGGAAGGGCCTCTTGGCGAGGATTATCGAGCTGGAGGAAGCAGTCCGCCCAGCTGAGGGGGAGACCGAGGAAGACAAGCTGTTGACTTCCCGGGCAGCTCTGATAGTGAAGCTTAGGCAATCCGAGGAGGATAGCCTCGTGGCGGCCGTCATAGGTTTCAACAATGTCGTGCAGCAGCTTCGGGTCCTCAACCCTGACCTCATTACTGAGGGGACTGACCCCAACTACAAGGTGGTCGAGGGTCAGATCGTGCAGCCGATGCGGCAAGGGGAGGTCGACGGAGGGGCACCCGAACACGAGTAGCCAGAGGGGACTGTCCCTGAATAGTTTTTTACTTGCTTGTTTTGTCTGGCCTGTGAGCCATTTCACTTTGTTATTTTGTTTGGCCTGCGTGCCATTTTTCTGGTAATCTTTGCTCGGCCTGTGAGCCAAGGGCTGTTTGATTTTTGTAACCTTCGCACAATGGGCCTGTGCCCAGTTTTAATACTTTTCTTGTTGTGCTTATCTGTGTGTGAGATGTTTTCTTATTTGGTATACTTTACTTATTTTTGTCTAAGTAATTGTGATTTTGGGAATTTGCTCGACTTTGAAGATTCTCGACTGCGCGGAGAGCTGGTCGAGTGGTCGGAGGTGTATTCCGACCTTCAATGAGGCTAAGAGCTCGATCGAGGTCTTAGCTTCGTGACGTGAACTTCCCATCGTGAGCTGGGTTTTTTGCCTAATTGGTACGGCGACGACGGAGCTCGATCGAGGTATCCTCGTCGGATCAAAAGACCTCGCGCACACACAACACGACCCTTGACCCTCATGTCTGATATAGAGGTGTCACGTTTGTACCTTATGGCACCCCCGTGATCGCGGCGCTGGCGTGCCGCGGGCAGTGTTTAACTGTAGTATTGCTTAAGTTTCTCAGCGTTCCATGGTCGAGCAAGTTCTTTCCCGTGAATATTTTCGAGGAAGTAGGCTCCTGTCCCCGTTTTCGCGCGGACGCGGTACGGGCCCTCCCAGTTCGCGGCGAGCTTTCCTTCTTGTGAATTTTTCTGGTTCCTTCGTAGGACGAGGGTGCCTACTCGAAAATCATGTTTAATAACTTCGTTGTTATAACGTAAGGTTATTTTTTGTTTAAGTGAGGCTTCCTGGAGGGATGCGCCCGACCTTATCTCCTCGACAAAGTCGAGCTCTTCCCTAAGGGCCTCGTTGTTCGCGTCCTCGTCGATGGGGGCCTCTGTCCTCCTCGAGGGTTCCCTGATTTCCATGGGGATCACCGCCTATGTTCTGTAGGTTAGACGAAAGTGGGTCTCCCTGGTCGTGGAATGTGGGGTTATTCGGTAAGCCCAGAGGACGCTATGTAATTCCTCGACCCACCGTTGTTTGGCGTTGCTAAGTCATCGTTTCAATCCTCGGAGGATCACTCTATTTACCGCTTCGGCCTGCCCGTTGGTTTGAGGGTGCTCGACCGATGTGAAGTACTGCTTTGTGCCCAGTTTGGCGACGAAGTCTTGGAAGTTCCTGTCGGTGAACTGTGTCCCGTTGTCAGTGACAGTGGCTTGGGGCAAGCCGAATTGGGCGAGGATGTTCCTCTTATAGAAATGGAGTATGTTGAAGGTCGTGATTTTGGCCAGGGCTTCCGCCTCGATCCATTTCGTGAAATAATCCACGCCGACGGTGAGGTATTTGTTTTGATATGATCCCACAATGAAAGGCCAGAGGATATCCATCCCCCACCACGCAAACGGCCATGGGGACGACAATGTTTTGAGCTCGTTAGGAGGAGCAAGGTGCATGTCCCTGTGTCTCTGGCATCGATCGCACTTCTTGATGTGCTCCTTGGAGTCCTGTTGCATGGTGGGCCTATAGTACCCTGCTTGAAGTGCCTTGCGGGATAAGGATTGCCCGCCGAGGTGCTGGGCATTGATCCCTTCGTGGATCTCTTGGAGTACACCGGGGACCCTGTTCTCTTCGACACACCTGAGGAGGGGAATAGAGAATCCTCGGAGGTACAAATTGTCCTCGACTATCGTGTACGAGCAAGCTCGTCGCTTGACCATCCCCGCTTCCTTGGGATCCTCGGGAAGTTTGCCCGTCGTAAGGTATTCGTACACCAGGGTCATCCAACAATTGCTGTCCCCAATGGCATTTATGCCTGTTGCCGGAGCGGGTTTGTCGATACTCGCGCGGGAAAGGACTTCCTGGATGACAGATTTATTCCCGCCTTTCTTCTTCGTGCTCGCCAATTTGGACAAGACGTCTGCCCGGGTATTGTGTTCACGCGGGATGTGGGTCACTTCCGCGGAGGTGAAATTCTTTATCTTTTCCTTCACCAAGGTCAGGTATTCGATGAGGCAGTCGTTTTTGGCCTGATACTCTCCTCGGACCTGAGAGGCCACGAGCTGGGAGTCAGGGAAGATTATGACTTCCTTGGCGCCGAGGTCCTCGGCCAGTCGAAGCTCGGCGAGGAACGCCTCGTACTCTGTTTGGTTGTTCGATGTCAGAAAGGATAATTCGAGGGAGACCTCGATCAGGATGCCTTCCTCGTTTTCGAGGATGATGCCCGCCCCGCCCCTCTTCGTGCTGGATGATCCGTCGACATAGATTGTCCACCTTTGGTATCCATTGGTCGAAGGTTCTGGGCCGGTCATCTCCACCACAAAGTCGGCCAACACCTGAGCCTTCAGGGCTTTCCTTCCCTCGTATTGGATGTCGAACTCGGCGAGTTCGAGTGACTATCTGAGCATCCTTCCCGCCATATCCGATCGTCCGAGGAGCTGCCTTATTGGCTGTTCTGTTCTTACCACGACCGTGTGGGCTAAGAAGTAATGGCGTAGTCTCCTGGTCACGGTGACGAGGGCCAGGCGACTTTCTCGATCTACTGATACCTGAGCTCGGGACCTTGGAGGGCCTTGCTCGTGAAATCGATTGGTTTTTGCCCTTCGGGGGTCTCTCGTATGAGGACAGCGCTGACCGCTTCGCTCGTGATGGCGAGATACAAGAAGAGCGTCTCCCTGTTCTCTGGCCGTGAGAGGACCGGGGGTTGTGACAGAACTTGTTTGATATGGAGGAGAGCTTGCTCGCATTCTTTGCTCCATTCAAATATGGACTTTTGTCGAAGAAGCTTGAAAAACGGGAGTACGTAATGAGCAGATTTGGCAACGAAGCGGGAGAGGGCGGTTAGCATCCCGTTCAGTGATTGTATTGAATTCTTCGAGTTCGGGGTCGGGATCTCAGAGAAGGCCCTACATTTGTCGGGGTTCGCCTCGATTCCTCTCTCTGTGAGATAGAAAACAAGGAACTTGCCCGCCTGAACGCCGAAGGTGCATTTGTCTGGATTGAACCTCATACGGCATCTCCTCGCCGTGTCGAACACTTTCTTGAGATGAGCGGCGTGGTCGACTTCCTCTATAGATTTGTAAATCATGTCGTCCATGTAGACCTCGAGCATGTCACCGATCTCTGCCCGGAAAACTTTATTCATCATCCGTTGGTAGGTCGCGCCAGCGTTCTTCTGGCCGAAGGGCATTACGTTGTAGTAGTAATTGCTCGACTCGGTCATGGAGGCAGTATGCTGCTTGTCGGCCTTATCCATGGGGATTTGGTTGTACCCCGAGTAAGCATCCATGAAGGTCTATAGCTTGATACCTACAGAGTTGTCGACTAGCTGGTCGATGTTAGGAAAAAGGTAAGAATCTTTCGAGCATGCCCGGTTTAGATCAGTGTAGTCAATGCACATCCTCCATTTTCCATTACTTTTTGTGACAAGTACAACGTTGGACAACCAGGTTGTGTACCTGGTTTCCGAAATGAAATTTTCCTCTAGGAGGTCTTTTACAGCTTTTTCAGCAGCCTCCGCTTTTTCGGGAGACTGCCTACGCCTACATTGAACTATAGCCCTAGAGGCCGGATCTACGGTGAGCTGATGATAGGCGACCTCGGGGTCTAGGCCAGGCATCTCGGAGGCGCTCCATGCGAACATATCAGCGTTCTCCTGGAGACATGCTCTCAGCTACGTCTTCGCGAGGTCGGGGAGTCCTGCGCCTATCTTCACACTTCGGTCAGGATCATCTCCGAGGGTGACGAGCTCGAACTCTGCGTCTGGGATAGGGAGCGCTGGGTAGAGGGGATGCCCGTTGGTTTCCGGTTGGAGGTCGCGGTTGGCTGCTCTGTCTTCTTCCTGCTCGCCAGGGAACCTGCTGTCGAGGTCGACCGTATTGACGCGCGGGAGTGCCTTCTCTTCAGCGTCCGGGGAGGACTTCGCTCCCGCCTTGGGCCTAGTGTCGATTGAGCTCAGACCTTTGGTCGCGACATCGAAGCATCTCATGACCGCGTCAATGTCCCCGTGCATCATAACGACTCGGCCCCTGGCCGTGTAGTATTTCATCTTGAGATGGATCGTGGACGGCACCGCTGTGAGTTCGGCCAGTGTGATCCTCCCGAGGATGCAGTTGTAGAGGGAGGGACAATCGACCACCAAGAAGCAGGTCTTGATTTGGCGGGTGGTGTCGTCGACCCCGAGTGTGACAATCAGTTCAACGTAGCCCCACGGTCTGGTGGTGGTGCAGTTGAAACCCTGTAAATCTAAGCCCATGTAAGGGGTCAAATGCCTTTCGTTGAGGTGGAGGGTCCCGAACAGGTGGGCGTACATGATGTCGACCGAACTTCCCTGGTCGACGAGGATCCTGCGGACGTCGAAGTTTGCCATATGCGCCCTGACCAACAGGGGGATAGTGGCGTTGGGCGCTCCGCCCGACAGCTCTTCGAGGTAAAAGGTGATAGGGTGTGAGTTCCCCCGCACCTTCTCGAGAGTGGTTGTCGTCCCTGATGTTGTGGACTCCAGCTTGTCAAATTTCCGTTTGATCGACCCAACGGAAAGCTTCTCGGGACCTCCTCCTGATTTGACCATCGCCCTGGGGAAACCTTCCCACGTGCTGCGGGCAGCGACGAGTTCTTCATGGGGGAAGCTTGCCCACATGCTGCAGACTGCTTCTTGGTCCTTAATGGCCCCGGGGAAGAAGTCATCGGGCCGAGTGATGCTAAGGACGACCTGCAGCCGGCTGTTGTCGGGAGGAGGTGTTGTCTCTTCGACGCTTTGGGCTTTTCTGGTACTGGGGCGGGGAGCGTCGTTCTTCTGGGCATACTTCTTCAAGTGCCCTTCTTTGATCAGAGTTTTGATTGCGTCCTTGAGGTGGACGCAATCTTCTGTGACATGCCCATGGCTTCGGTGGAACCTGCAGTACTTGGACCTGCTGGTGGTAGGTTTGGGGGTTGTCGGCTTGGGGAAGCGAACACCCCCTTGGAGGAACTCTGAGCACGCACGGGGAGCATTGAGTGGGGTGTACTCTGTGAACTGGCCAGCTGGTCCCCGCGATTCACGAGGTTCTTTGGACCGACCTTCTCTTCTCTTGTCCCCCCCGCGCCGAGGGGGAGGCGAGTCCTCGTCTTTGTGGCCGCGGGGGCCTTCCCTTTGCCTCGAGTCGAGGGCAATCTGGGCTGCCTCCGACTCTTCAAACTTGATGTATGACTGAGCTCGTTGGAGGAGGTCTTCTAAATGGCGAGGCCTGCAGAGGCCCATGGACTTGGCGAAATCGGATCCAAGTCGCAGTCCCCTATGATCAGAAACTTCTTCATGTCGTCGGTCGTGTGGACCTCGAGAGCCTCCATGGTGAATCTCTCAATGTAGTTCCTGGGAGACTCGTTCTTCCCCTGGAAGATGCTCTCCAGCGCGGCCTCCGTCTTCGGGTGTCGGCGAGATGCTGTGAAATGCTTGGTGAAGCGTTCTCTTAGTTTCCTCCAGGACGTGATCGATCCGGGCGCTAGACTCTTTTACCAGGTCATGGCGCCCTTCCGCAGGGTGGTGGGGAAAAGCCTACACTTAATGGCTCCCTTGACGTTCCTGAAGTTGAGCATGGCTTCAAAACTTTCGACGTGATCGTCGGGGTCGGCCAGGCCGTCGTAGGTCCCTAGTGGCGGGGTCCTCTCTATGCCCACAGGGATTGGGGCGTCCATGATCTCCCTTGACCGGGGGTTCCTCTGGTCTTCGTCGTCGCTTCTGGCTGGGGAATTTGATGGGGATCGGTGGTGTTGACCTGATCCCTGTCGTGGAGGGGAGTTCCTAGAGCAGTTCCTTGGCCTCTCTTCGTCGGCCTTTCTCCTCTTGGTGGTTGAGGAGCTCCCGAGTTCCTTCCGAGGCGGAGAACGATGGCGTTTCTGGGAGGTTTTTGGATGGGTACGCTCCAGGCGAGATCGGCGGCCCTCGCGCAGCGGTGAGGGGGTCCGAGATTCTGCTGGAGGAGTCCTTCACGGAGAAGGAGATCGACGGGGAGATGGAGGATGACGATGTCTTCGCGGGGAAGATCGTCGTGCTCGCCCTCTCTCGAGCGCTTCAATGCGGAGGTTCTGGTGAACAATCTGAAGGTGCAAGAAAGACACAAGAAATGGGGGTTTGAATTGTGTATTTACTCTTTTAACAACTTTTCGCATCTTGTCATTAAGACGCTCAAGAACCATCAGAGTTTATTGGGAGACTCTGACTTGCGTTGATGCATTCAGACTTGGTGTGCTTGAAGCATGAGAACCAACTCGAGTCTGAACATATGATACGCTTCTCAGAACTTGCAGTGCGGAAGCTTATCAAAGTTAAGCTGCAAGGTTCTGACTTGCCTATGTGAGGTTCTGATGCTTAATACAGAAACATAAACTAAGACATTAAGCATATGAGTAAAGAACACACGATATATCCTGGTTCACCACACAGGCTAATCCAGTCCACCTTCCTCAGGTGATTTCGCCTTAAACACAAGGTCTTAATCCACTAAAATCAAACTTGATCAAAATTGCATGCGCCACGCCGGTGACTAACAGACAATGAACCGTTCAGGGATTCACTCAGTGAATATAACAAACATTGACCTGTAGGTTCCAATCTCGCAAGATCTACTTGTTGCTATGAGAATCGAATAACAAGCTATTAATTAACTTGCATCACACTTCTTTGAATTCACAACCGACTTTGATTTATCCAAAGGAAAGGTTCAAGATCGAGAAAAACCTTAAGGGGGGAGATCTAAGGTTCGGGGGTTGGTTACGCCTAGGGAAGGTATTAGCACCCTAAACGACCATAGTACTCTACAGGAACCTCTTGTTTTAACTTGTTATATCTTACTCGCTTGCTAAGGTGCTATGCTAAAGGTTGAAACCCTAGGGGTTTATTTCTAAGTATACTCGACAAAGCATCGCACTTTGCACCTACGTATCCTTACGAGAGTGGAATCAGAGTATCCGTAGTTCACCGATCTAAGGGTGAGGGATAGGAACCATTGACTATGGCCAAAGTTCCAAGGGGAAATGAGTATAAACTCATTGTAGAGTTCACGATAACTCTCTAAATCTACGTTATAGGGGAAAGTGAGTTCTCATGATGATGAGAATCACATGGAGTTTAAGAACTCCAACCTATTTCTAAGTTATGATTTCATTGGCTCTCATGAGGCAAAGAAATAAGGGTGAACCTAGAAGGATGAGGTGAGATGACTTCAAGAGTCAATTTAAGGTGATCTCCCTTTGGAATGGGGGGAAAGATAATAGTTGTGAAATTACTAGAAGATAACAAGTTAGAGATTATAATGCAAATATGGTGATGCAAAAGACATGAACAGGATGAGATGAAATAAAATAGAAATAGTCTCGTCTTAATCATGATTTAATTGAGAAATCGATAATCAATGATTCTTGACTTTCATCGACTAAAATAGTAAAAGAAACTGAAATAAAAGGAAAGTGGTCTCATGTTGATCAAAGTTTTGTCAACTCAATGAAATCAACCAAACCATGAGGTTTGTTATGTCATTGGCCAAAATAAAGAAAGTGGAATCGAAATGAAAAATCAAATCGATCTCGTCTAAATCAAGATTTAATCGAGAAATCGATAATCTTAGACTTTCATTGACCAACAAAATAAATAAAAAGTGGCCTCACATTTGTCAAGACTTTATTGACTTAAAATGATCAAAGTCAAGATTTGTGTAATGTCATCGGCCTAAATAAAGATTATGAAACAAAAATAAGGTTGATCTCATCTTAATCAAGATTTAAATCGGTAAATCGATAATCTTAATATTTGACTTTCATCGACCAAAATAGAATCGGAATAAAAATCAAGTTGGTCTCGTTTAAATCAAGATTTAATCGACAAATCGATAATCTTAGATTTTTAACTTTCATCGACCAAAATAGAAAGAAGAAAGTGGCCTCCTACAAATCTAGATTTTAGTGATTTTGAAATAATCAACAAAGTCAATATTTATATGATATCATTGGCCAAAATAAAAGAAAATAGAATCGTAAAATCAGAAATAAATATCAAATTGAAATAAAAATAAAAATAAAAAATCATAGAAAATTAAATAAAATATTCAAAAGTATTCATGATTTTTTTTGTAATTTTATGATAATAGAAAGTATTTTTAAATAAATAAAATCAAAACAGAAAGTAAAAATAAAAATAAGTAAAAGAGGAGCAAGAAAGGCAGGGGGTACGAACAGTAAACAAAAACCAACAAGATAACAAAATGGGCCCCAATTAGGGAGTACGAATAGCAACAACAAGGCACTCAAAAGGGGAGGCCCAACGCCTGGGAGGTACACCAAGGGCTTGCTCAACCAGGTTCAACTCCAGGAGAAATCTGGAGCGCTAATCCAAGGAGAGTCAAAGGTTTGACTCGAATCTGAAGGTTCACAACGCTCGTACATGGTAAGAACATGCACCAACACCACATGATGATGCTGATGATTGAAACAGATGGTGACAAGTGTCACCCTCCCAAACCCAACTTGGAAACAAAAGGGACAATATGAAACGATCCATCACCCACGTTCCAAAACGGCATGGTCAGGAGAAATAAATGCACCATTAGTATTTGCAATAAAGTTAAAATAAAAAGAAATGAGTTAGAAAGCTTTCGTCCAAAACAATGAAAATATCAGAACGTGAACTCCTGTTCAAAAACCCATCTTTCCAACTTTTCTCCTTTCTAAAACGCAAATTTCCATCAGAATGCGCAAGCGAATATCGATCAACAAAATCAAGGAAACGTTTGCAACCTTCGCGTCGTATCGATCTCGCTTTCCAGGTCTGTTTATGTTTCGTTCGCGAGTTCTTTCGCTCTCTCCTCGTCTATTATTTCACGGTTTGTACTCGGTTTATGTTATTTTGGCTCTCTCTTCATCTTAATCTCTCTGCCTCATCAGTTTCGTTTGGGTTTCTGTGCGTTTATGGTTGTTTGAATCTGTTCTGGATTGAGGTGGTGGAACGATTTTTAGAGAGGGATTTGAGATGTGGTTTTTGAGTTTTGAGAAAGAAAAAGGTTGAAGAAAAAAAAGGTTGGAGGAGGGTCGATTGGGTTTTTGAGGTTTGAGTTTGTTTTTAGTTGTTGTTGATGTTTGATGGAGGCGGAAGGTTGCGGGATGGAAAGAGTTGAAGGTGTCTAATTGATGATGGTGATGGTGGTTTTTTGAAGTGAGTCAGTGAGGTCGTACGAGATAGAGAGATTTGGTCGAAGATTCAATAGAGTTGATGAAAGAAGGACATTTATTGTTATGAATCTGAATATAGGGTAAGTGTGAAAGATTAAGAAGTATGAAGGTGAGTTTGTGAGGTTGATGAACCAAGGTTTGTGTGAAAGATTAAGAGTGATTTTTTTGCAGGTCTGTTTTGTGAGAGGTTTTGTTTGAATCTGGGTTTCGCAGGTTTGTAGTAGATGGATTTTATGAGTTGTTGCAGGTTAGTGTTTGAAGATGGTTTATTGTTGTGGAATAGAGAGAAAATCAAGGTTATGGTCTGTTGTCCGGCCTCTCCGTCCTCCCTATCCTCTCCTATTCCTGCTATATATCTTCAGGAAAACATAACTTGTTTCTTAAATTTTTATTTGAATTTTTGATCATTGTTGACTTGTCATTTTCACTGCAGATCTTGGAGCGTTGTGAGCAGGCTGAAGGAGTTTTTTTTTAGCAAGGTTTCGGAGCTTTTATTGTGTTGAGCAGAGGCTTTGTACGGTTACGCAGGTTGGACTTGGAGCATTGTCTTTTTCAACTGAGTTGTTGTGTACAGACCGTAGCAGTGGCAGCTGGCATGGGTGGAATAGATTCCTACATTTTTTGTTGAATTTTCTTGTAAACATATGATATTGTAACTTCATGCTAAAAACCAACTCAAAGAAGCTTTTGGGCCGTCTTTAATACATCACGGATTTGTTGAACATGACCCAATGAAGACGTAACATTAATACTCAAATATTTAGTCAAAAGTATCAGCATGTTCAAACAAAAGATTTTGTTTAATTGGGTTTTAGAGTGAACGAAAATAAAAGTCGAGACTGAAATCTTGAATTAACACTTGGAAATTTGACATGAAAATAGGGATCCACATTGAATTGGAATTGAACTTTTGAATGAGATTTGCAACTTGAACTTTGAATTGAAACTAAGAAAATGAAACTTGACGCTTGAACATGAACTCGAAACTCAATCGGAACATGAATTTAATCACTTGAAAAGAATCTAATATGACATTTGAATTCGACACTTGAATTGAAACTTGGATGGAAATTGAATCATGGATTTAGAATGAAATTGGATCTTGGAGAGAAAGATAACTTGAACTTTGGGATTTTGAATCTTTGAATAAGATTTGCAATTTAGACCAAACCAAGAACCAATTCCAAAAGTGAGACACCAGAACTATATTGAAACTTGAAATTAATTTCACCATAATTCCGATTCTATCTTGAAATAGTCTTGACTTTTGAAAGCTTGAACCAACTTGGCTTCACCAGATAAATTTGGATCCTTGTACAAAACCCTAATATGGACTCTCACACCCAAATGTTTGAATTTAATCCACACTTATCTCCAAAATAGTCACTAACACATATGACTTGAGACATGAACTATGCCGCCACTGCACCCAAAACCCTAATTGAGATGCAACTAACCCTGATGGTTATCCACCTTTCAATAAACTGCTCTTACCATAACCTGATAACCTGATACTGATCCTCGATTCAGTCTTGCATGGCCTGGGCCTCGTAGAACTTGTGATAAAACCAAATTGTAATGAATTGTTGAGAAAGATCAGTCTCTTAGGAGTATGAGGACTTAATTGGTGAATGACCTATCCAGACCTTGATTGATCAGCTCTTGAAGCCTCTTGAAATAAAACCTGATTCTCAAATGAAACAAAACGAACAAAAACTGATAAAATGGTTTGCTATGCAATATGATTGACCTAATATGAAATGCAAGAGATCAATGGATCTAAGGGTAAAATTTGGGGTACAACAGTTGCCCCTATTTAAATAGCTTCACCGGATGGCACGAGGAACGAAGATCCTTGGGACATCAAGGTGAAAGGTATTTAAATATAGCAAACCGAAAAGTTTGCCCTTAGATACAAAGACATGCAATGCTACTAATATGATGATATGATGCCATGAACGATGCAAAAATGCAGACAAAACAAAACACCAAAGAAAGAAGAGCCAACACAGAGGGAAGCTTTACTAGGGAAGCAAGAAGAAGGTTAGTATCCACGAGGAAGAGAATCCTTGGGGATGCAGGCTAACCAACAAAAGAGACTCACTGGGGAGACTCCGAGGCAACACCGGGGATAGAAAACAAAAGGGATTCTCTACTGGGGAAAGATCCAGGGAGATGGACGACAGGTTCGAATATGACCGGACGACACTGGGGAAAAGGCACAATCTTACTGGGCATGAAACCAGAAAGAAGACACGATCTTCACCAGGGATCAGTTGAAACAAAAGGATAGACACCCGAAAAAGATTTTCTGGGGATTACTTATGCTGAAGAGTTCAAACGGGATCTTCATGAAAAACCAGAAAAGACAGAGACGAACTCTGCGCGCCAGATAAAAACACCTGGAATTTAAATGGGATCAAGGTTAATGAGCCAAGAATAGACTCTGATACTCATAAGAGTTGGTTAAGATAACAAATAATCTGCTTTATGAAGAAAACCAGTATGAGCCAGAAAGTAACCTTATTGGAAGTAGAACCAAAGATGGGCCCCAATAAAGGTATCTAGAATGATTGATCATCAAGTCCAAACGAGACTAGATGACATTCTAGAAAGGATCCGCAATGAAGGTTGAACCGGAGAGACGGTCTTCACTGGGAGAAAACATCCAAAGTGATGGAACAACAAGTTCAAGTATGACCGATTGGCACTTTAGAAGGAAAACAACCTTATTGGAAGTAGAACCAAAGATGGGCTCAAATAAAGGTATCTAGAATGATTGATCATCAAGTCTAAACGTGGCTAGATGACATTCTAGAAAGGATCCGCAATGAAGATTGAACTGGAGAGACGGTCTTCATTGGGAAAAAACGTCCAAAGTGATGGAACAACAGGTTCAAGTATGACCAGTTGGCACTTTAGAAGGAAAACAACCTTATTGGAAGTAGAACCAAGAAATGGGTTCCAATAAAGGTATCTAGAATGATTGATCATCGAGTCTAAACGTGACTAGATGACATTCTAGAAAGGATCCGCAATGAAGATTGAACCGGAGAGACGGTCTTCATTGGGAAAAAACATCCAAAGTGATGGAACAACAGGTTCAAGTATGACCAGTTGGCACTTTAGAAGGAAAACAACCTTATTGGAAGTAGAACCAAGAAATGGGTTCCAATAAAGGTATCTAGAATGATTGATCATCGAGTCTAAACGTGACTAGATGACATTCTAGAAAGGATCCGCAATGAAGATTGAACCGGAGAGACGGTCTTCATTGGGAAAGAACGTCCAAAGTGATGGAACAACAGGTTCAAGTATGACCATTTGGCACTTTAGAAGGAAAATAACCTTATTGGAAGTAGAACCAAGAAATGGGTTCTAATAAAGGTATCTAGAATGATTGATCATCTAGTCTAAACGTGACTAGATGACATTCTAGAAAGGATCCGCAATGAAGATTGAACTGGAGAGACGGTCTTCATTGGGAAAAAACGTCCAAAGTGATGGAACAACAGGTTCAAGTATGACCAGTTGGCACTTTAGAAGGAAAACAACCTTATTGGAAGTAGAACCAAGAAATGGGTTCCAATAAAGGTATCTAGAATGATTGATCATCGAGTCTAAACATGACTAGATGACATTCTAGAAAGGATCCGCAATGAATATTGAACCGGAGAGACGGTCTTCATTGGGAAAAAACGTCCAAAGTGATGGAACAACAGGTTCAAGTATGACCAGTTGGCACTTTAGAAGGAAAACAACCTTATTGGAAGTAGAACCAAAGATGGGCTCCAATAAAGGTATAGAAAATGATAGGTTAGTACCGGGTTGCATCACTGAAGATAAGGCTTCCTGGGGAATACCAATCATGGTTGCGAAAAGGTTGAATAGTACCAGAGATAGATAAGCTGCTTATAAGAGACTGCCAAGCTTCTTCAAGAGATTGCTGCTTCAAAGATATGTTGATATCACAACACTGTTGGAGAATGAATTTTGTCTTCAATGAGAATCTGTAAAAGATGCTTCTTGCGAGACGCAATGAAAAATAAGTGCACGTTCAAAGATAGGTTAAAAACCACACCGGCCAGGGCCCAAAGTTCAATCTAGGGACAAGCTAGAAAGAAACGGATCAAACAAGACTCCAATTGAGGAAAGAACTCAAATGGGGATTTATCTTATCCAAAAGGAAAAGATAACTGAACCAACCATCGTCCACAAGGATAAAACTCTGTGGGGAATTCAGAAAAGATGGGCACTTTATGCCTAGGGCTGACAACTCTATTGGAGAGAATAGACAAACCCAGTCACTTGGGGAGACAAACACCAAAGTGAACCAAAACAGGTAAACACCAGAAAAAGAAGCAGAAATGCTAAGATGCTATGCATATGAGTGCTTATGCCATGCTTATGCTTATGCTGACAAAACATACAGAAAACGAAACTGGAGATGAAATAAACGTCTCGACAAAGGATACCCAGCCGAACTCAACAGTTTAGACCAATACTGGGGATGAAGAAGAAGAATCAACAACTTCACTGGTGAAAAGAGTATTCCACTTGAGGTATAACATTATGAAGATTGCCATCATGAGCTTGATTTCTTTGTTAGAGAAGAATCCATGAAGAATTGTCAAGATTAGCTGAAGTAATAGCTTATCGGGGAGTTAGCAGAGGATATCACAAGAACAAAGTAATTCTGCATCCCACTGGCATAATGATCATCTTCAAATCTTATCTGCCCTAGGATATATGGTCTGTCAGAAGACGATAACAAGAGGATTTTATAGAAGAATTGGCATACAAGGTGTTTCAATATCTTCAAACTCTTGGAGAGATCTCGGCGTAACTGCCCCAGATTAACGGCGTTTGCACAACAAAGCCTTTGAACTTGTTCTTCAGAACGGTTGTTGACAACTGGGGAAGAGATGCCCTAGACTGATTGGCCTTTGAGAGATTTACCGAATCTCGACTTAACTGCCTCTGATCAACTGTATTCGTAATATTTAAATTGTAGTAGAAACGACTGGGGAACAAAACTTGCCCCTACTGATGGGTCACTGGAGTCCACACTTGTCATAAGATGACCTGGAGAAGACTTGTTCCAGTATTTTGAACCTTGACGAATTCTGCCACTGATTCGGTAGATTGGCAAATCCTTCCACTTGGTTGCCCCTAACTGGGCTTCCTTTATCAAATCAAATCCCCTAGATGGTTGCATTTGTTGGGATTTCTTTGATATTGGATTGTTTTTACAAACAAGTATTGTTCATAAAAAATTGGCAAGTTCAATTCGATATTCATGCGAGCTTTTTGAAAACAAAATTTATTGATGAAACACACACAGTGGAATGATTAAACAAAAAACAAAGATGGATCTAGTCATTTACAGAATGACAGAGGAAGTGATCAAGACACGCGAATAACAAAGATTATTAGGAGTCAGGTTAATCAACCTTGCTGTAGTATGCTTTCAAAACAACCTTACCTCAATTAGGTCTTTTAAGGGTTGTAACGTGGCTTGGTTCACGGTTTATGAAACAAAGGATAAGGCTCAAAGTTTATTTGTCCCACCCAATCTTCGTGATGAACACCAGTCCTATGCTCAGTTAACTCAAGCTATACATTCAAATTTCTAAAAGCTAGGGAGTCACTTGATTTGAGAGAGCTGACTGGCTCCTTACACGAAGCGCTTGCATTCGATTGCATAACCAAGTTAAACTGAGAACTACCCTGCCCCAAGGTTGAGATTTAAGGGTTTTTTTTTTTGTAAGGAAAGAAAAATCCTACTTCTAGTCTCGAAGGGTTAACGAGGGATTATCTTCCTTATTTCTCCAGTGTTTAGGGATTGAAACAATGCCTTACATCCTCAGCAAGGTTTAATCGAAAGCATACCACAACTATTAGGGATGTAATGTTTTCGTCATCCTCCCCAATCTTTGCTTAACAATGGAAAGAAACAAGATGAAGATATATATTATATTTTTTTATACGAGCATAAAAGTATATGATTGAAACGAATGGACTTAATCCAAAAGATGCACAAACATTTCATTACCCTTGCCAATTTGAAAGTACAACAAAGCTTATAAGCAAATACAAATTCAAAGTGCAACGAAAATACAATAAAATTGCTGAAACAGCCAAAAGATTGCCAGCTTTAGGGAATCAAATACAGAAAATCAAAGAGAGACTCAATCATAGACCCTAATCCTTATTTGTCTTGATACTTCCTCCACAGCATTACTTATCTCATGAGCGGGTAAGGATTGTTCACGATATTAGGCTGGGAGCCGTCGAAAGACAAAATGTTTCTCTCCACTAAGTCCTTCACAATATGCTTCAAAGCAAAACAACCTTCTAAATTATGGCCTGGTGCGCCTTCATGGAATGCACAATGAGCGTTGGGATTGTAAGAAGGTGGAAGCGGATTAGGAGGTGGGCCTGATGACCTTGTAGTTACTAATCCTTGTTGCACCAAAGCAGGATACAATGCTGTATATGTTATAGGAATGGGAGGAATCGGAGGCCTTCCACCCTTTCTTTTTCCTGGAATATTCTGACGAGAAACTTGAGTCCGTTGGCGATAAGCAGGAGCGTTGGGCGCTCGTTGATACACTGGTGGTTGAGGAACCGGCTGATAAACAGAAGCTTGGTGGTTGAATGTTGGCGCAATGGTGGGCACATAAGGTTGCTGAATAGAATAACACAGTTGTTGATGCTGAAGTTTCCAGAACTTATTTTTCTTCTTTTTATTTGTCATCACCACACTGGTATCTCCCTCCCCTTTGAAGGATATCTTGGCATCGTCGCTCGAACTATCAGCTCTCTTGGTCATTTTCCCACTCTTCAGACCAAGCTCTACTTTAACCCCCACAACCACAATATCAGAAAAATTAGCAGACACGCTACTTATCATCCTTTCATAGAATTTCGGTCTCACCGTGTCGACAAACCAATCAGTTAACTCTTTTTCAGATAGAGGTGGCTCTACCTGTGAAGCCATCTCTCTCCATCTCTGTGCATATTCTTTAAAAGACTCGGTATCATTTTGTGACATGCTCAGTAGTTGTCTGCGATCTGGCGCGAGGTCCATGTTATATTTGTAATGCTTTATAAAAGCATCAGATACATCTTGAAAGCGTTGGATCCTAGATTGGTCCAAAGTCAAATACCACTTTGCAGCAGCTCCTTTCAAACTATCTTGGAAGCAGTGGATCATCAACTTATCATTATCCATAAATGCAGCCATTCGTCGGTAATACATGACCAAATGCGACTTAGGACAGGTCACACCTGAGTATAGGTCGAAATTGGGTAGTTTGAACTTGGGTGGAATTACCAAGCCTGAGACTAAGCACATGTCTTTAGCATTAGTATTAAATACATTGCTCATTTCCATTGCTTCCAATTTCCTCTGCATTGTCTCTACACTTTCCTTCAGCCTTTCATGTCGATTATCTCCTTCTTCGGACATATTGACATAATCATAAACCGGATGTGGGTTTTGAAAAACTGGGTGCACTTGAGCTTGCACTGCTGCTGGAGCGAAGGTAGAAATAGCTTGAAAAGCCTCATTAACCAAAGGAACAACTTGTTGAGTAGAAGTGACGGCCGGAGCACGTATAAAGTTAAAAGGCATGCCCAAAGTGGGGTTCACAGTAGTAACAGGAGGTTCTACAGTTGTAGTGATAATCTCGGAGACCACTGTTGTTTGTGTATCCATCCTTGTTCTCATAACTTGAACTGCTTCCAGAATCTGCCCCATTCCTCCTCGGAGCTCACTGAATTCATTATTGACTCTGTCCATTTCTCAGTATTGTTCAGACATCCTTTGTCGAGCTTGGGTTTGTGCGTTGGGAATTCAAAGACGATTCTGAAGGGAAAACGGCGACATGAGACGAAGACAGAGAGGAAATGCACATGCTATGACATGATACAAATGAGATGCTAATGCAAGCCAAATGGTTTTAGGGAACTCAAAGGCAAGTTGCGAAAAATTCTTTTGGAAAAACTGAAAAAGTTTTTGTTTTTAAAATCCAAGCTCTGTTGATTTTTTGAAAAGGAAACAAACATTTGAGTTCCTCGAAACCAAAGGGCTAGGAATTCTTGAATGTATGGATGCATAAAGCACACGAGGACAAACATATGTACACAAAACATACAAATCCTAGGTTTAGGGGCCTCATGAATGGAGCCATGGTCTACCCATCTGTCATACCTCAAAAAATACGATCCTCGTGATGGACGTGGAATAAACTGTTCAAAATAGAGTCGCCACCGAACTTTATTTATCCCAAGTTAGGGAAAGGAAAATATCGAGAAAACCTTTAAAAGGGATAAGAAAATGGTCGTCGCAACCAAATCCGGGTTCGGGAGTCGGTTACGCAAGAGGGAAGGTATTAACACCCTCTACGTCCGTTGTACTCAACGGGAACCTCTTGATTCGATTCGTGAGAAAGTTAGCTAGGTTTTTTTGTTTTCTTCTAAAGGATTATTGTTTTCTATGGGGAAAATGGGTGGTTTTTTATTAGTGTCCTCGGCAAGGATTAGAACCCTTGGGCCTACGTATTCCCTCATGCAATGGGAAAGTCAGAGCATTCGTAGTTCGTGGGACTACGGTTGGTTCGTGTTTTTTAGACGAACGAGTGTTTAATTCGCATTCTAACTGCTAAACATTGGCTTGTCTGCTCGTCAAGGGAGACTGAAGCACTAGTTTATATGCGCGGAAGAATGGACTAAACAATGTTCTTTTGTGAAAGTTGTTTGAGTATGAATTAGGTGTATTAAGGGTTTGATTGAGAAAGAGTTTGATTTGGACGTGTTTTAGGCGAACGAGAGTTTAGGTTGCATTCTAACTGCTAAACATTGGCTTGTCTGCTCGCTAGGGGAGGCTGAAGCACGAGTTCATATGCGCGAAAGAATGACTTAAACAATGTTCTTTGGGAAAGGTGTTTGAGTTGTGGATTAAGTGTATTAGGGTTTCGGTTGCGTAGGAAGTGTTTGGTTTGTTAAGTATTTTGCGGGAAGAATGACGACTATTCGATAAACGAGACGTCAGCCTCGTAACCAATTAATCGGGGAATTACTGAGATGCTAGATCTCAACGACACCTTTTTCATTCTATTGATTATGAAATTGTTTGATAATGATTAAGTGTTTTAAGATGAAGGGTTGAATGAACAACAACCCAAGGGCGTGCCTCAAGAGCCATTCATTCGAAAATCCAAGGAATGCTAGACTCCAAAAATCTCCTCCTTTCGTTAGCTGATTAAGAAATCGTTTGAAATAGGCTGAATCGGATTGGTTACAAAAAGAAGTGAGGATCGATACTAGTCCCTAGGGGTGCTCCTAGTAACGAAACCTCGAGATGTGCAAGTGTGCGTTTGATGGCGAGGCAAAAGGTGCTCGACTTATGATTGGGCTCGATGGCGAATCGAGGACTAGTTTGGAAATGGTTTAGTTGAAAAGGTCGAAAGATTGAATGAATGACAACCCAAGGGGCGTGCCTCGAGAGCCATCCATTCGAAGACCCAAGAAATGCTAGATTCCAAGAATCTTCTCCTTTCGAAAGTTTGATTAAAAAAAAGGGTGAAATGCAATAAAAAGTCTCCAATCTAGTGTATTTAGATTAAGTGTATGAACAAAGAAAATTGTTAGATATACATGAATATGCATATGATATGGACAATATGAATGGTATGAATAAAAATATAATCGAGATAATATTGGATGGAAAATAAACAAGATAATGATTAATCGGGTGAATCGAGAAATGAAAAGGTCACGACCTCGTCTCAATCAAGAACTCTAAAAAAGAGGTTCCATGATGTTTAAGACCTTCATTGGTCGGAAATGAAAAGAATATAATGCGAAGTAAAATGTGAATAAAATCGAAATCGAAGAGAAGTCTCATTTTAACCGACAAAATTTGGTTTTAGATGTTCATCGACCCATAAAAAATGAAAAGTAAAGAATAAAATCGGTCTCGTCTTAATCAAGGTCTTTAATCTTAGATCGATAAGCTATGATTTTTTACTTTCATTTACCGATAAAAAAATAAAAATAAATAGGCCTCATGTTAATCAAAATTTTGAATCGATTTTAAGAAAATCAACTAAATCATGAGTGTTGTTATATCATTGGCCTGAGTAAAAATAAAATCGAAAAGAAATTTTGAGATGAAAATCAAAACAAAACAGAAAAGATGAATATTAATAAAAACTTAATCCAATTAGTAAATAGAAAGGAATCTCTTATTAAAGAAAATAAAACTAGAAAATAAAAATAATAATGAAATGCTAAAAAAACTACTATCTAAGAAGATTTATAAAATTAAACATTGAAACATAAAAGAGGGAGGGGGATGCTAAATCATGAATGGTGTGCAAAGTGAAATAGTAGGTGCGTATAAACAAGATGGAAAGGGCAAAGGGTCCATAAACGTTTTTTAAAAAAGGAAAGGCCCAAGGGGGCGAACTAACTAGGCCAAGGCGGAGAGGGTCAAGTGGGTCGGTTTAAACCCAAGACCCGGTTCTAAATAAGTTAACACAAAACCTAAATTGAGAAAAAGGAAAAAAAGGAAAACGACTGATGCTTCTTCACGATTTACTCACAAGGTGAGAAACACTCCACACAAAACTCACGGTGGAAAGAAAAACTCACACTCTCTCTCCTGATCCATTATCACTCACTCATTTTATTCCGGTCTTTTCTCTCAAGGCTACTGTTCTGTGATGGTGTGTCGGTCAGCGACGAAAATGAGTAGATCTAAAGGTGTTCGTATTTGGTTCTACTCAATCTCCATTCATCTCGTTTCATCTCTTCATCTTCTGAGCTTCACGATTCTGGTCTGGGTTGTTTAAGTTTGTGATATTCGGTTTTGGGTTGGTTTTATGTGGGTTTGATTTAGGTGATTTAGGTTGGTTAAATATGAAGGGTTGTTGCGTTTTGTTGATGAAGGTTGTCACAATTTGAGGATGGCGGATTGGTTGAGGTTGTGAGAGTTGGAGGTTGAAGATTGGGTTGTTTAGAGGTTGAAGCTTTTATGAAGTGGTTTGTGAGGCAGGTTGTGGTGCGAAGGTGGAGGAGAAAGGACGAACGATGAATGGCTTTGGCGAAGAAGGTCGCAGTCGTTCGTTGTTGTTCTCACGGTGGGGTTTAATGGAGAGGTGAAGATTGGAAGGTGATTCAAGGTGTTTCACGGTTGTCTCATATGCTGAAGGTGTGGTATCAGGCGGTGAAGCGTGTATGAAAGGTATTTTTGAGATGGCCGGAGGTGGAAGGAATTGAAGAGTTCAAAGAGTTGATTTCATTTTGTGTGAATTGGTGATGAAGATAGAGGTGATGATAGTGGTTATACAGGTGGTTCAGTGATCGATTTGGTGGTGGAGGTTTGTTTTTAGTGGAGATCTGAAGTTGTTGTTGTTGTTCACACCAGAACAATGGTGGTGAGAGTGGCTATGAAAATGGAAGATGATGGTGAAGTAAATATTGAAGAGGTGTGCTTCAAACAAAATTTAAAAGGTTTTTCTCTTCTTTCTGCAATTTTCGTTGCAGAGGTTTTTTTCCTTTGTTTTCTCTCTTGTTCTCTTTTTTCTCCCCTCTCTGATTTCTCATCGTCTCTTTATATAATGAAAATTTAGGGTTTGATGTGTGATATAGAATCTCCACTTTAGGAATGTCTATTAACAATTTTATTGATGCAAGAAAATGTTTGTCTATTTTGATGAATTTGTCTCAGATGTTGCAGGTTGTTGTTGTGTAGCGCAGAGGTCTGGCGTGATGTTGAAGTGTCTTGGCGATAGCAGGGTCCAAGGTCGTGGTAGCAGAGTTTGGCGTGATGTGCTTTGGTTGGAACGTTGGTGTTTCATTTTCTAATTTTTGTAAAATGGGCTCATGTGCTTTCTTGAAAGTTTTGTGTAACAAGAACTTAATGGCATAGTGGAAATGGGCTTTCTTCTTATTGTAGAATTTGTAACGGAGAGAGGTTATTTACAAAATGGTTCCAAATGGTTTTTTTTTTAGATTTCCCAAATGAACAGTAAAAAAATGGACTCCATGACTTGTATAAAGAATGAAATAAAAATGAAATTTGGTGAATAATGATATTGGATTAAAAAAATGGTTTAATAGTTATTAACATGAATAAAACAATCTAGTGCTCTAAAATATGGAATAAAATTGAAAATGGACATTGGTTTGAAACAAAATGGATATAGGCACCAACTTAAATATGAAAATTGGAAGGATGGGTTAAGAAATATGGATATGACAAGATGGGAATGAATATGGATGAAAAATGGTTTAGAATTAAAAATGGAAATGGATAATAATGGAGAATGGGTAATTATGGACATTAAAAATGAAGTGGATTTTTATGGATACGGATAAATAATTTTGAAGTGAACATGGATTGGAAGTTTGGATTGAAAATTTTTTGGAAGAAAAAAGGATGTATAGAGGTCATTTACACACAGGTAGGACAAATTTGGGGTATGACATATGCCCCTATCTAATTGGCTTGAACCTAGTAAGATGAACTGCTGCATGGCGTTCATTTTAAAGGTGGAAGTCAATTAGATATAAGAAGACCCCAAAATTTGTCTGACAAAAGGTAAAGTGTAAGAGCTAACAGAATGAGGTAGCGAGGTTCCAAATTAAACAAAATAACTTGAGATTCTCTGGGCGGTCGAAGCAGCGCCTTATTTATTAAGGTTCCTCGATGATACCAAAGCAGTATCTCTGTGGTAAGTTTGTTGGGGAATAGTTGAGCAAGATTCCTGTTGGAGGAAATGTGCTGGATTTGCAGGGGGAAGCTCACAAGAAACTTTCTAAGGTAGCCTCTGCTTGGGGAGCACTGACAACAGCTGCTGGGGATTATCATTATCAACTGCCTAGTTGAAGAATGACTTGCTGGGGAATAGAATTCCTTGAGCACGTGCGGGGTATCTTCTAGAAGAGTACTGCCGACTTTGATGGAGGACTGGTCAAGATGCTTGCGAACTGATCCTGGATCCTATTATGCTATGATGTTGGGGATGGATATGCCATGCAATGCGAGATGCACTGAAACATATACTAAGATGCAACTGCTGGAGAATCTAATGCACGTATGATGTAATGTTATGCTAGCTTGCTACGCATATGACGATGCAAATGATCGGGCGCGCTGGGGATAAGTTTCCTTGTCGAGGGTATCAATAGGAATTGGATCTGGTAATTGCCAAATGAAATTGGTCTTTAGTTATTTTGGTGTTATTAGGAAGCCAACGACGGTGGACTTTTGAGTAGTTGCCAATAAAGGATTGGACTTTGGGTCAAACTTCTAGACTAAAACTGGATTGGAGGATAGATTACCAGACGATAACTGGTGAGAAAAGGGAATTCGCCAGACGAGAACTGGGCCTTAAGAGATTTGCCAGATGAGAACTGGGCCTTAAAATGATTTGCCAGGCGGGAACTGGACCTTAAATGATTTGCTAGTCGAGAACTGGACCTTAAATGATTTGTCAGTCGAGAACTGGACCTTAAATGATTTGCCAGTCGAGAACTGGACCTTTAAAATATTTTCCAGGCGGGAACTGGACCTTTAAAAGATTTGCCAGTCGAGAACTGGACCTTTAAAAGATTTGCCAGTCGAGAACTTGACCTTTAAAAGATTTGCCAGTCGAGAACTGGACCTTAAATGATTTGCCAGGCGGGAACTGGACCTTAAATGATTTGTCAGTCGAGAACTGGACCTTAAATGATTTTCCAGTTGAGAACTAGACCTTTAAATGATTTGTCAGTCGAGAACTGGACCTTTAAAAGATTTGGAGGTGCCAACAAGTGTGGTCTTTTGGGTACTTGCCAATAAAGAATTAGACTTTTGGATTGCCAAGCTAAATTGGACTTTGGGTTGCCAAGCTAAGTTAGACTTTGGATATGTGCCAAATGAAATTGGACTTTAGGTTGCCAAGCTAAGTTGGACTTTGGTGTCAAGTCTAACGATACCAGGCTTTGAGATGTCAAATCTTGTTGGAAGGTTAGGCTTGAGGTATGATGCACATGTCTATGCAATGAGCGAAGCGACATGACCAATGCATATGAGTGATTTATGCAATGATATAAAGGTTCCAAAGATGCCCCAGTAAAGGATAAGGTATGGGTAGGTTCCTATGCAACAAGGCTTCTTGTAAGAAGGAAGGCAGAAGGTTATTAGGTGGGGTGATAGCATGATTCCCCGACACTCATCTTGAACTCAAAGGTCACTTGACGGTGTTCCATTGAGCAGATTGAAAGCAACGGAGAGATTTTGCCCCTGTGTGGCTCATCTTGCCCCAGTCTGGGTCTATGAAGAATTTCTCCTTGACAGGAAATTGGAAACAATTATGCCATGAGATGGCTTCGGAATGGTTTTCCCCAGAATTCCAAGCCGTGAAAGGATTCTTCCTTGAAAGGACTGGCTCTTAGAGTATTTGGCTTCGAAGTACCCTTGAGGTAGCTTGCCCCATAATGAGCGTTGGAGCGACTTAATTTGCATTGATTGAACATTGGAGGGGTTTACTCTTAATCAAAAGAACCTCTGGGTGGCCTGCCCCTGGTTGGTAGAGTCTTGAGATGATTCACTTTGATCAACCTGATTCCTGAATGATTTGCCCCATAATCAACTAATGCTTCGGGGACTTGCTTTAAACTGATTGATTCCATAACCATTGGATGTCAATGCCCCTGTTCCATAGGGTTATAAGGTGTTGTTAGTTTAAGTCAACTTTGTTGAATGATCTAGCTTTCTTTGATTGCTCCTTGTTGGAATTTCCTTGATGTCAAACGCTGACTTGCAGTCAAAATTGTTCATTTACAAATGGTAATTTTAATGCGATGCTCATGCAAGTTTTGAAAATCAATCATTGTTGGAATGATGTGATAGTGTGTGACGAATGGATCATTAGTCCAGTCATAGTGCTGATTTAGCTGGTGCGAAAGATATAGCAAGAATATTACACCAAAACAAGTGATTAGCAAATTTGTAGGAGTCAGTTTACGCAACCTTGCTGTAGTATGCTTTCAGACTAAACCCCGCCTCAATTAGGTCTTTTGAGGGTTGTAACGTGGTCTGGTTCACGGTTATAGAAACAAAGGATATAAGGCTCAAAATTTGTTTTGTACCCACCCTTTCTTCGTGACGATCTTCAGTCCTACGTTCAGTTGATTCTGCACATGTTTGTATTTGACAGTTCAAGGTATGCTTGAAATGACAGTCACCTTTATTTGTTTTTGATGAATGTCAGTGACCTCTTGATTTTGATAAGGTGGCCACTGAGTCTTATTTTGTTTTTGTTGAGGATTCGAGGACTTTTTTGTTTTTTTTTATCCCTATCTTTTGCATGGACTGATTTTGCTTTTCGAGTCCATCAGGATTGCCCTAATTTTTGCCTAAGTCTCCTTTTTGAGGTGTTTGACTTAGCGGGCTCTTTTTTAATTTTGTTTTTGATTTTATTTTTTATTTTGTCAGAGGATTGTGACCGCCAAGTCATGGGTAATTGATGAACAACCATCATGTTTTTGGGTTTTGCTTTTGTGAACTGAGTGCGTAATCAGGTTAACTGAACACTACCCTGCCCCAGGTTGAGTGTAAGGGTTTGAATATCCGAAGGAAACTCCTACTTCTAGGCTCGAAGTGGTTTACTAGGCATTAACTCCTTATCTCTCCAGTGTTTGGGGATTTGAAACAATGCCTGTACATCCTTGGCAGGATTCCATCTGAAAGCATACCATCAGCAATTATAGGTATCTTGTTTTCATCATCCTCCCTCCAATATTTGCCAAACAAAAGTTTGATAAAGAGATTGGACGAGAAGTATATGGAAGAATTTTGTTGTTTTTGTTTTTTTTTTGTATTTTTATTTTTTCTATATATAAGTAAAGAAAAATGAGCGAATGCGACATGATTAATTCAGAAAATGCATGATCACATCACTAATATTACCATTCACAACAACAACATTAAAAAACAAGTAGCATTTAACATAACAAAATTACAAATGCGAATGATAAAAATATCCAAGGATTGTCAGCTTTGAGGATGTCTTCCTATCTGAACCACTGGCTTGAGAAGATGCCTCTTGGAATCCTCAAATTCATTTGGGCGAGATGCTGATACGCACAACCAAATTCCCTTCTTGAAAGGATATGCACTTCTTGTCAATCAAGTGTTGCACCTTGGCTTGGAAAGCTTCACAGTCTTCAGTTGAATGCCCCATTGATCCAGTGTGATAGTCACAATGTGCATTAGGATCGTTCCCAAGAGGGTATGGTTCTGGCACCGACTTGAGAGACTTGGGCTCCACCAATGAATTTCGAATCAGATATGGCAGAAGCTGAGTGTAGGATATAGGAATTGGATCAAAATGAGCATTCCTTCTTTCCAAATTGTTGCGAGGTCTTATCTGATTCTGGCGTGGATTCTGATTTCCTCGGCCATGAGCTCGTTGACTTGTATTGGGAGCAACCCAAGGTATTTGGTATGGTGCTCTAGGCATTGTTGGTTACCTTTTTGGGACCCAAAGGTTGATATCGTCATCGTCATTAGAATCAACGAGATGCTTTCAAAAGTCTTTTTTCAAAGCCTCTTCACAAAATACAGCCCTTTTGGACTTCTCCTCCAGCTCTTCTCTTGAGGTGGTGACATCCCAGACCATATTTTCAACACAGTTATCAGAGAATAAAGATGTCTCATCTTCCATAAGCTCGACCTTTTCCTTGTGGTACAAGATTCTGAGTGGTCCATGAAACTCTCATATTTTCTCTTTGCCAGATCCTTGGATTAAACCGTTCATGCTAAGGTCTTCTTTTCTTGTCAATTTTTGTAACTTGTTTCGAAAGCTTTTACATTCTTTGACAGCATGCCCTATGGTTCCAGTGCGGTACCCACACTCTACCCCTGGGTTGTCTTCCTCAAAGACTAGACGTTTCTTGTTAATAAGCTCTTGGACTTTATTCTTGAATGACCAACAATCTTCAATAAAGTGCCCCCTCGCTCCTTTATGGTATTCACACTGTGCATTATGATTATATCCAGGTGGAGGAGGGTTACAAGCCGGTCCAAGGGAGGTGAGTGCCACCATTGATCCCTGAATCAGGTATGATAGCAGTTGTCCACATGGTATAGGAATAGGGTCAAGAATAGGGCGCAACTTAGACTTCTTATGGCCTTTCTGATTTAGATTCTCATGCCCTTGGGACAGAATGGGTGCTGACCACTGATTCTGATGCTGTGGAAGGATTGGTTGGGGACAAAACCCAGGAGGAATAATACACAATGGATTATTCACTACAGCTTGTGGAGTAAAAGGAAATGTGGGAGTAGCACTCCTAGACATTGTGCCTTCTTGAAGATTTTTCTTTCTTCTCCCGATAGCTGTTAAAGCTTCTGGCATCTGCTTCATCTTGCCTTTCGTGTTGTTCATGCCTTTTCTCCACTCAACTTGATTCTGCTTCAAGTGTTCCATGGTTCTCCCAGAGCTACCTCAAGTCCAATACGTGTGTCGGGAAATCAACTGCGGGTTATGGACAAAGGATCAGATGAGTTTTGGTTGGAAGGGTATGTCATGCAAATGAGATGCAAATGCAATGATATGCAAACAAATGCAATGCAGGAAGATCCAGGATCCAGGATATCATGAGAATTTGCAAAACACTCTAACAGGTAGGCTTTATAAGGATAGTTCTAGATTATTTACCCATAAACCCACTCACGGGATAGCTCTTATGTTGATGGATATGGTTCCCAGGGTTTCGGACACTAATCGCATCAACACCACGCAACAGGCTAGCTGCATTGTGACGGGGATACAAAAAGTTCTATCCTGAGTGTAATCTTCATGCTAGGCCCACGAGAAGCGAATCCTCGGTGACTAACACTAACGACCGCCAAGATGGAAACTGGTGCTAAGAGTGGTTCCCAGAGTCACGGACCCTTCATGAATCAAGTCGTGTGACAGGCTATCTGCGTTACAACAAGATCTACGAAAAGGTCTACTCTAGGGGAAGCTTTCATGCTAAGCACACAAGGAGCGAGTCCTTGGGGACTAACAATAATTACTTCCAAAATCTAAACTAGGTGTTCTCTCTTCTTTTTCCAAAGCTCGGGTGTAGAGCTTCACTTGTGACATTGTCCCAGAATCCCACAGATAAGTATGATAAACATCATATAATAATAAGAGAGAAAGAAATAAAAGCATATAAATAAGCAATAGGAGAAAACAAACAAGAAGAAAATAACCAAACGAGGCTAACACTCTCGAATCGAGTCAAGTTAGGCTTGACTCTCTCTAGCATAGGGCAATGCAAAATCCCCAGCAGAGTCGCCATCTGTCGTACCTCAAAAAATACGATCCTCGCGATGGAAGCGGAATAAACTGTTCAAAACAGAGTCGCCACCGAACTTTATTTATCCCAAGTTAGGGAAAGGAAAATATCGAGAAAACCTTTAAAAGGGATAAGAAAATGGTTGTCGCAACCAAATTCGGGTTCGGGAGTCGGTTACGCAAGAGGGAAGGTATTAGCACCCTCTACGTCCGTTGTACTCAACGGGAACCTCTTGATTCGATTCGTGAGAAATTTAGCTAGGTTTGTTTGTTTTCTTCTAAAGGATTATTGTTTTCTATGGGGAAAATGGGTGGTTTTTTATTAGTGTGCTCGGCAAGGATTAGAACCCTTGGGCCTACGTATTCCCTCGTGCAATGGGAAAGTCAGAGCATTCGTAGTTCGTGGGACTACGGTTGGTTCGTGTTTTTTAGACGAACGAGTGTTTAATTCGCATTCTAACTGCTAAACGTTGGCTTGTTTGCTCGTCAAGGGAGGCTGAAACACTAGTTTATATGCGCGGAAGAATGGACTAAACAATGTTCTTTTGTGAAAGTTGTTTGAGTATGAATTAGGTGTATTAAGGGTTTGATTGAGAAAGAGTTTGATTTGGACGTGTTTTAGGCGAACGAGAGTTTAGGTTGCATTCTAATTGCTAAACATTGGCTTGTCTGCTCGCTAGGGGAGGCTGAAGCACGAGTTCATATGCGCGAAAGAATGACTTAAACAATGTTCTTTGGGAAAGGTGTTTGAGTTGTGGATTAAGTGTATTAGGGTTTCGGTTGCGTAGGAAGTGTTTGGTTTGTTAAGTATTTTGCGGGAAGAATGACGACTATTCGATAAACGAGATGTCGGCCTCGTAACCAATTAATCGGGCATTAATGAGATGCTAGATCTCAACAACACCTTTTTCATTCTATTGATTATGAAATTGTTTGATAATGATTAAGTGTTTTAAGACGAAGGGTTGAATGAACAACAACCCAAGGGCGTGCCTCAAGAGCCATTCATTCGAAAATCCAAGGAATGCTAGACTACAAAAATCTCCTCCTTTCGTTAGCTGATTAAAAAATCGTTTGAAATAGGTTGAATCAGATTGGTTACGAAAAGAAGTGAGGATAGATACTAGTCCCTAGGGGTGCTCCTAGTAACGAAACCTCGAGATGTGCAAGTGTGCGTTTGATGGCGAGGCAAAAGGCGCTCGACTTATGATTGGGCTCGATGGCGAATCGAGGACTAGTTTGGAAATGGTTTAGTTGAAAAGGTCGAAAGATTGAATGAATGACAACCCAAGGGGCGTGCCTCGAGAGCCATCCATTCGAAGACCCAAGGAATGCTAGATTCCAAGAATCTTCTCCTTTCGAAAGTTTGATTAAAAAAAAAGGGTGACATGCAATAAAAAGTCTCCAATTTAGTGTATTTAGATTAAGTGTATGAACAAAGAAAATTGTTAGATAAACATGAATATGCATATGATATGGACAATATGAATGGTATGAATAAAAATATAATCGAGATAATATTGGATGGAAAATAAACAAGATAATGATTAATCGGGTGAATCGAGAAATGAAAAGGTGACGATCTCGTCTCAATCAAGAACTCTAAAAAAGAGGTTCCATGATGTTTAAGACCTTCATTGGTCGGAAATGAAAATAATATAATGTGAAGTAAAATGTGAATAAAATCGAAATCGAAGAGAAGTCTCATCTTAACCGACAAAATTTGGTTTTAGATGTTCATCGACCCATAAAAAATGAAAAGTAAAGAATAAAATCGGTCTCGTCTTAATCAAGGTCTTTAATCTTAGATCGATAAGCTATGATTTTTGACTTTCATTGACCGATAAAAAAATAAAAATAAATAGGCCTCATGTTAATCAAAATTTTGAATCGATTTTAAGAAAATCAACTAAATCATGAGTGTTGTTATATCATTGGCCTGAGTAAAAATAAAATCAAAAAGAAATTTTGAGATGAAAATCAAAACAAAACGGAAAAGATGAATATTAATAAAAACTTAATCCAATTAGTAAATAGAAAGGAATCTCTTATTAAAGAAAATAAAACTAGAAAATAAAAATAATAATGAAATGCTAAAAAAACTACTATCTAAGAAGATTTATAAAATTAAACATTGAAACATAAAAGAGGGAGGGGGATGCTAAATCAAGAATGGTGTGCAAAGTGAAATAGTAGGTGCGTATAAACAAGATGGAAAGGGCAAATGGTCCATAAAAGTTTTTTAAAAATGGAAAGGCCCAAGGGGGCGAACTAACTAGGCCAAGGCGGAGAGGGTCAAGTGGGTCGGTTTAAACCCAAGACCCGGTTCTAAATAAGTTAACACAAAACCTAAATTGAGAAAAAGGAAAAAAAGGAAAACGACTGATGCTTCTTCATGATTTACTCACAAGCTGAGAAACGCTCCACACAAAACTCACGGTGGAAAGAAAAACTCACACTCTCTCTCCCGATCCATTATCACTTTCTCGTTTCATTCCGGTCTTTTCTCTCAAGGCTACTGTTCCGTGATGGTGTGTCGGTCAGCGACGGAAACGAGCAGATCTAAAGGTGTTCGCATTTGGTTCTACTCAATCTCCATTCATCTCGTTTCATCTCTTCATCTTCTGAGCTTCACGATTATGGTCTGGGTTGTTTAAGTTTGTGATATTCGGTTTTGGGTTGGTTTTATGTGGGTTTGATTTAGGTGATTTAGGTTGGTTAAATATGAAGGGTTGTTGCGTTTTGTTGATGAAGGTTGTCACGGTTTGAGGATGGCGGATTGGTTGAGGTTATGAGAATTGGAGGTTGAAGATTGGGTTGTTTAGAGGTCGAAGCTTTTATGAAGTGGTTTGTGAGGTAGGTTGTGGTGCGAAGGTGGAAGAGAAAGGACGAACGGGGAATGGCTTTGGCGAAGAGGGTCGTAGCTGTTCGTTGTTGTTCTCACGGTGGAGTTTAATGGAGAGGTGAAGATTGGAAGGTGATTCAAGGTGTTTCACGGTTGTCTCGTATGCTGAAGGTGTGGTATCAAGCGGTGAAGCGTGTATGAAATGTATTTTTGAGATGGCCGGAGGTGGAAGGAATTGAAGAGTTCAAAGAGTTGATTTCATTTTGTGTGAATTGGTGATGAAGATAGAGGTGATGATAGTGGTTATACAGGTGGTTCAGTGATCGATTTGGTGGTGGAGGTTTGTTTTAAGTGGAGATCTGAAGTTGTTGTTGTTGTTCACACCAGAATAATGGTGGTGAGAGTGGCTATGAAAATGGAAGATGATGGTGAAGTAAATATTAAAGAGGTGTGCTTCAAACAAAATTTAAAAGGTTTTTCTCTTCTTTCTGCAATTTTCGTTGCAGAGGTTTTTTTCCTTTGTTTTCTCTCTTGTTCTCTTTTTTCTCCCCTCTCTGATTTCTCATCCTCTCTTTATATAATGAAAATTTAGGGTTTGATGTGTGATATAGAATCTCCACTTTAGGAATGTCTATTAACAATTTTATTGATGCAAGAAATTGTTTTTCTATTTTGATGAATTTGTCTCAGATGTTGCAGGTTGTTGTTGTGTAGCGCAGAGGTCTGGCGTGATGTTGAAGTGTCTTGGCGGTAGCAGGGTCCAAGGTCGTGGTAGCAGAGTTTGGCGTGATGTGCTTTGGTTGGAACGTTGGTGTTTCATTTTCTAATTTTTGTAAAATGGGCTCACGTGCTTTCTTGAAAGTTTTGTGTAACAAGAACTTAATGGCATGGTGGAAATGGGCTTTCTTCTTATTGTAGAATTTGTAACGGAGAGAGGTTATTTACAAAATGGTTCCAAATGGTTTTTTTTTAGATTTCCCAAATGAACAGTAAAAAAATGGACTCTATGACTTGTATAACGGCGTCACTGATCGTACTTGGATCAGACAGTTAGATAGTGGCCAACACGTCGTAAACTCTTCAGCTCCTGTGATGGTGAGACGACGGAAAGGGGTTGTACCTGCAAGGTACTCCGACGCTCAAGTCAAGTAAGGTCAGAGAAAACAAGTACAGAAACAGGTGTGAGTTTAGAATAATGCGTAACCTGACCCTCTCAAGTGAGAGGGTATTTATAGAGAGCCCCTAGCGCAGGGCCAACGGTTACTTGCACTGGGCTGGATTGCAGGGACCAATCCAAGTAACTGCCAGGCCTTACGTGGCGCAGTGAAGACCAGCACACGGTCTTCGCCCTGAGGTAACGGTCCCTAGATCTCCAGAATTAGGGCAGACCGATTCCTTCGGGAGTGGGAGGTTACAGGAGAACGTGTCCTCGCGGGGAAGAGCTCATAGGTGTCGAGGAGAG
This sequence comes from Lathyrus tuberosus, assembly GCA_022829125.1. Classification (NCBI taxonomy): domain Eukaryota; kingdom Viridiplantae; phylum Streptophyta; class Magnoliopsida; order Fabales; family Fabaceae; genus Lathyrus; species Lathyrus tuberosus. The sequence continues at coordinate 8,981,524 of JALAZF010000018.1, forward strand.
CTGAGCTCTGCAGGGTTTGGTGCCTCTGCTCGACGGTCTCAGATGTATGTGCCCGACACTGCTGACGGCCGTTACGTGCTCGACGCAGGTATTGTACCTGGGCCTTGTTGGGCCACCCGAGGTCGTGTGGGTTGGCCATGCCCGTCTGAAGGGCAGACACTGGCCCAGTCCAGAACACTCCCCTTCAAGTAGAAACTCTTATCCACATACACTTGTACCTCCGTTGACACCTATTACTAGGCACTTCTCTAGAGATTTCGATACACCTAAAACTCTTTTGTCCACATATATTTGTACCGCCGTTGACACTCTTCAACGGGACACTCAATCCACCGCCTGTGGGGATACTTTCGATATAAGTGAGTCGATCCTTCACTCGAACCAAAGGCTCATGATACCATTTATTGGGTCATAAGAAGGAGCATCGACATTGAGGTAAGAGCAACACATGCGAGAGAGAGACACCACATATTCATCCAAAACTTTAAGGTGATAGATGTATGAGTTATCGCACTTATAAATGTTTAACTCTCCATATTTATAATCAAGATAAAACTCCAACTCACACTTGACATATTATTATTCTTAACACAACACAACTTATTATCCGTTTACCATTTTATTTTTATATAAACTTTATTGCTTTTAGTTTAAAATTTAAAAACAATGATTAAAAAAATATTAAAATTCTAAATCTAAACCTCATTCTTGTGTGTAAGTTTTTAATAATTATTGACACTTAATTTACTAATTAAAAAATATATTATTATTATTATTATTTTTCTATTTAAAAGATCTTTTTATTTATTAAAAAAGCTATCTCGTGAATAATAAATCAATTTATACATTTTAAACTTTTGGAACTTAAATCATTTATCACAAGTATAGTATATATATAAAAGTATACATATAAGAAAGCTAGGCTTCTCCATAAGATGTCCATAGGATGAATGTAGAATAGAGAGAAGGTCATCATTATCCACTATGGAAAATGCATTCTCTTCGGCGAAGATATCAGTATGGTGGGACATTGAAAACTGTCAAGTTCCTAAAAACTTCAACCCTAACTCCATCGCTCAGAACATTGCCTCCGCTCTCTTCAACTCCAACTTCCACGGCCCTACCACCATCTCCTGCTACGGCGACACCACTCGCATCCCTTCTCACATTCAACACGCCATCTCTTCCACCGGCATCTCCCTCAACCACGTCCCCTCCGGTACGTTCCCTTCCTTTCAACCCTAACTTTTTATTTTTTCATTCATAACGGTTTTGATCTTTTTTTCAGCTAAAGATGCTAAGGAGAAGAAGATACTAGTTGATATGCTGTTATGGGCGATAGACAATCCTGCACCGGCAAACTACTTGCTTATTTCCGGTGACGGAGACTTTTCAAATGCTCTTCATCAACTTCGAATGAGGAGGTATAATATTCTTCTTGCTCATCCTTTTTGCACGTCTGTATCGCTCGTTACCGCCGCCGAAATCGTTTGGCAGTGGCCTGTACTCATTGCTGGTGGTCCTCCTAATGTCAACATTGTTACTAATGTATCAAAACAAACCCCTAATTACTCTAACAAACTCATTGCACCTCTTCAAGATAGTGAAAAAAATAACACCAATAGTAACCAGAATGACTGTTTTGTCCCTGAAAAGTGTAAGTCTAAGAAACTCATATATCAACCTAAACCTTCAATTGCATCTCTTCAAATTCAAACTGAAAAAAATAACAACAACCAGAATGGCTGTTTTGTCCCTGAAAAATCAAATACATCAAAATTGCTTAGATTAGCCCCACATGAATTCTTTTTGAATAATGACCCCACAATAGTCTCTATCAATACGAATGTTCAAAATCAAAATCTTGGCATTACTTGTTCTAATTTTAGTGATAGTCATGAATTACATCAAAATAGACAGTTAATGCCTCCGGTTTCGTCTGTCTATGATGATGCATCTATTTTGTCTACAATTGCTTCTAAACCAATTAATGGTTGTTTAACTGCATTGCCGAAAGTACTCAATAACCCTGATTGTGGTGGTGGTAGTGGTCAGGAATTTTGTAATGAGAATTTGAACCATATTTCTAATCCTGTCGATGGTTCTGATTCTGTTGGTGGTTCTGATCGGCTGTTGATTTCTAATGTACCACCAACAGTTAAGAGTTCGCCAATAGTTTTAGACTTGCAAGGACTTGTTGATGTTATTCTAGAAACATTGAAAACTCTCAAAGATGAAATGGTTTTTCCTAGTGAAAGAAATATTACTGATTGCATTCGTTATGGCGATCCCAAGTATCAAACGATTGATATTAAGAAGGCTTTGAATTGTGCAACTGAGCAACATAGAGTGATTAAACAACACTTTGGCGCATTGCATTTATATGTTTTAGCAAATGAGAGTCTGTGGAAGTGTGTGAACCCTTTAGGTGGATTGCCAAGTCATTTCCCAGAAGCAATCTGGGTTAGAATCGAGAAATTCCTTGCTTCATCATCAGGAGGATCCGCGATTTTGGCATCTCGTGGCAGGTATATCTTTATTGTTTTCTTTACGTCCTTAAACTTTATTAGTTGTTAAGTTATAGATGTAGCTCCTTAATTAGTTGTTGAGTTATCGATGTAATCAGATTTTATCTTTCGTATGTTTATTAGATACGAAGCTGCTTTGATTCTAAAGAGATTGTGCCTTGGAGAACTTGTGTTGGGCGAAGTTTTAAAGATTTTGGAGATTATAATCACAATCAAGAATTGGATTATACCTTGTCATTCTAGTTGGCACCCGATTATCATTTCAGTTATGGACGCGGAAGATGATAAGAATACATCAAATCAATGTGATATTTGATATGGATATAAACTTTTGCATAGTTAGAGAGATACGTAGGAACTTATGAGCAATTTTTTGAATGATGAATGACTATAGGTTATATACCTTTTTGTACACCTGTATCATCTGCTTACCAGTGGAGTTTTTGTTGGTATAGATGCATACTTTTTGTCTTGTACCTTTCCACTGGTTGAGCTTTTTGATGGTATAGAAAATGGTTGCAACATTTTCCTATATATGTTGTGGAATTGTGTGTGTCTATTAACATTTCTGGCGGTTTATGTGACACATTAAATATTTTTAGATGAATCTTTGTGTGTACATTTATTAGAAACAAATTTACTCAGAATGTTGACATTATGAGTATCTCTCAATAGATATTTAAATCTAGGGGCATAGAACAATTGTAAAATTTCTCTTTCTTAGCCATTTGTGTGTAGTGCAATGCTGAAAGAAATACATTATTTTGGTGTCTCAACTAGCAGTACCTCCACTAGAGGAAGCCTAAAGAAAAATCCAAAAAGAAAGAATAACAGTTATAAAAACACAATCCATATAGAAACATATATGTGTTGTCACATGTAGTAGAGGCTTAATACATAAAAGCTTCATTGAGTAACTGGGTCCACAACAAATCCAAAGACAAAACTTTCATAAAAACAGATGTGACAGAAAAAATTTATGGGAGATGCCACACACAAACCCAAAAATCAATTACTCCTACTCAGCTGAACAGAAAAGTTTGACCCCCCAAGAAAGCAGATTTTTAACTTTGCAATATTCCATATCCCAATAATATCCAAAATGGTGAATGAATACTTGTACGTGAGCAAGAAACAAACATAATGTTGTAGCTCTTTTTTGCAACAAAACAACAGCCTGACATTGCAATTGTTTTTATCCATAGCTGCCTCCTGTATGACGACTGGCTTGCATTTCAGCGTGGCAGGAAAAGCAAGAATAAAATGGACTGTCATATCTTCGTTTTGTGTGGCTAGAAGGGACTAAAAACAGATCAATAATAAAACAAAGTTAGTTTGGGTCAATTTTAACCATCTTCAACTATATTAAGTATTCTATTTCTTTTAAGTATTATTTTTTTTTAAAATTTTTTTTTATGTATACCAATAAAGTTAATCAATATTATTACTGTTTATATAATAATAATAATTATTTTTATTTATTAATCGGGGGTGATCAGACTGGATCGTCGCGGCCTTCACGTAGGACATATGAGACGTTTGTAAAAGAGGAAAGAGGGTTGCACCTGCAAGGGACTCCGATGTCAAAGTAAGTATTCGGTCAAAAGAGAGAAAACAAGTACGAAAATATCAACGTATAGAATGTTTGATATTGGATACCTGACCCTCTCACTTGAGAGGGTATTTATAAGAGAACCCCCAGCGCGGGGCCAGGGTCTCTCACGTGGCCAAGGCATCTGGTCGACCAATGAGAGACTGCCATGTGGAGGGCAAAGCGCGTGGCCCTTTGACCTGGTCCAACTGTCTCCGTGAGATTCGGGGAGGCAGTTGGTCGCGTGAACTGTTGAGCGAGTGAGAGGGACATGCCCAACGACTAGCTTCTGTCCAACGACTAGTTTCTGGTCATTGGGTCTGGCCAATGGCTGGAGTGAATTGGGCCTTGCTCTGATGAGGGCAAAACGTCTGCCCAGTCCAGAACAGGAGCCCCCCAAGTCTTTGCTCTGCTGAAAAGCGATGACATAAGGTAGCTATGTTGCCTGAGCGATAAGGTTGGGGCATGTTCCTTGTCTTTGCCAATGCCGATGTGGTCGTCATTGGTGCTTTGTCTTCCCCGACTGGCAGCTGACGCCTGGGGACGTATTTGTGAAAGGGTCATTTTTTGTCGACCAAGCTTTTGGGAAGATGCCCGCTGAATTGGCGTTTTTATGTCGGGGAGCTCCGACGAAGACGAAGTATGTGTGTTGTCGAGGAGACGTGCTCGCGGGGTAACAAGGGGCTTGTAACGTTCGTCCTTGGTAATGTCAAGCGAAGATTCCTTTTGACACGTGGTGGACATGCAACCCCTGTCAGACTTAGAGCCGCCTAGGCTATGATGTCTTTTGCGATTCCCAACGAGCAAATGCTTATAAAAAGGGGGGACAAGGGGTTCATTTGTATACTTCATACAAATTTCTTCTCTCAACTCTTTTGCTCTGCAACTTGTCCTTTCGCCAGAGTTTCTCTTCGCCACCGTCGATCTTCATCGTCTCCGTTCACACCTTCACCTCCAACTCTTCATTTCCAAGTAAGTTGTTCATCTTTTCTGCATTTCCCATGGTGTTCTTCGTTTTCTAGGTTTTTTCATGAATTTTTCCGCAACTCATGAGTTTTCTGGTTGAAGATTCATGTGTTCTTTGATGAACACATGAATTTCTGGGAAATTCATGAAGAACACGAAGAACATGGAATGAATGTTGGATTTTTTGGTGTAGATTCTGGTTAGGATTAGTTTTAGGTTTATAGTCGGGCACTAGGCCTGTTCGACGAGAAGTCCCGGCTTTGTGCGGTGAACTTGCATTGTCGAGCTCAAGCTCTCTTTTTGTTAAGTCGTGGAGACTTGTCCCCGTCGTAGGGGACAATGTTGTCCTCATGTTGAGTCGAGGTCAAAGTGGGCTCGAGGTTGTCCTCGACTTCTTCATCGCCCTTTCACTTGACTAGTGGTGGAAGGGTGAATTTGATCTTAGTCGTCGAATTCACTTTTTCTTCCTCTGCTTTTCAGGTGAAAATGGCTGACCTTCGTGAGGAAGTCGTGCCCGACGCCCAAGCCGCGCAAGAAGAGGCAGAGCAGGCCATCGAGTATGCTAACGTCCAGGTCATGAGAGGGGACCTTAACTGGTTTGCGCACGAGCCGCTGTCGACCAAGTCGACGTTTACTGAGGAGGAGATTCGGGAGTTCTCCTTCCCGGAGGATCGGGCCGAGGACGCGCCAATGCAATGGAGGGCCATCTGCCCAACTGAAAAATGATAGGATCTGCTCGATCTACCCGGGGATGCGGTTCCCCATGTATGAGTTTGCCTTTGTGGAGGCTAAGTTTCGTCTCCCCTTCACCGACTTCTAGGAGGCCCTCTTTCGTCACTTGGAGTTGTGCTCGGCCCAGCTTCATCCGAATGCGTTGGCCTTCATACGCGCTTTCGAGCTGGTGTGTCGCTTTCTTCGCGTCGGAGCGACTGTGGACTTCTTCTTTTGCATCTTCCAACTTTAGCGAAGTACTACGGGCACGAAGCAGAGCGGGGTGTCCTTTAAACAGCAGAGCAGACTCTTCTGGCCGTACTCAGAGTCTGTTCGTCATTTTAAGGATAGATTCTTAGTTGTGAAGCCGGTTTTTGAGGCGGCCAAGAGGTCCATCGCGACGCTTGAAATGGTGACCATTGATGGTCGGCAGGTTGAGAAACTTGTGTCTAAGTTTCCTTTGGAATGGGTGTACGCCCATTTTAAGTATAGGACCGACCAGTTTCTGGTGAAGCACGAGCAACTCAGTGAGGGGGATAAAGAGTCATACAGGGTGCTCCACGCTTATGTGGAGAGTTTTAGCCCGACTTATGTGGTGGGCCGGGATGGTAAGGAGCTGCTCGGGGATGATGGAGAGCCTGCTCGAGCAGGTCGTTATATTAACACCAAGGCTCTCCTTGAGTGTGAAAATGATGATGTTGCGTTCCAGCTTCTTGGTATGATTTGTTCTCATGACACGAGGGAGCGTTTGATGAGGTCCCAAGCAGCCAAGGTTCAGAAGAAGGCACCCGCAATGCCCAAGGCCGGGGCGACCAAGCAATAGGCGACGATGGAGAAATTTGTGTTCGGCACTGGCTCTATCCCGGTGACGACTTCCAGCCCACCAACTATGGACACATCTCACAAGCGGAAGCGGGATGGTGTTGGGACCTCCCCGGCGAGCGGTCAGGCAGTTTTTCTGGCGGAAAGTTTGTGCTGCCCTTGTGCTATCTTCAGGGGACGATGTTTGATGAAGGGAACTCCATCGTCGTCCCAGAACTTGATGCCTCCGCCATTTTGTTTGTCGATCCTCAGGCGTGGAGAAAGCTGCTCTGCCAGGACGCGGCAGACATGTTCAGGGTGCTGGAAGCGGCGCTGGCCCTTGGGGATGCAGAGGTGGTTCCCCTGTCCGACCTCAAAAAGGCTAAGGTCCAAATCGATGATCTGGAGCTGGAAAATGCAGAGTTAGACAACGAACTGAAGAAGCTGCTGGGCCACCTGGAAGCCAAGATATTGCTCCAGCGGGAAGTGACCCAGATGAAGGAGAAGGTACCCAAAGTCGACGAGGAGAATGCCCGCTTGAAGGCGAGGGTGGCTGCGCTGGAAGGGTCGTCGGCGGTGGGTGTCGACGAGACCGAAGATGAGAAGGCCTTGAAAACGAGGAGGGACCTAATCGGGAGGATCTGAATCCTCGGAGAGGATAACTTAGGGGCAGCTGAATTTGGTTTTAATGCTGCTTTAGAGCAGTTGAAGGCCCTTAACTCAGACGTCCAGCTGCTGACCGACGGAATGGGTCTGTTCAACGTGGTCGTCAATGACGAGGTGGTCCCCCCGGAAGGTGTTAGTGAGGTTGTTTAGTTTTTGTGGATATACTTGTATTTTTTGGGCATGTGTGCCTTTTGATGTGATTTTTGTCGGGCACGACCCTTTTAATGTACTCTTGACTTATTCCGGCCTCGTAGCCGATGTTATTAATATTATGTTTGGGATTTTCTTGTCCTATTTATTTATGTATGCTTGTTTGAATGGACGTTTGCTCGACTTGTTCCTGTGGTTCTCGACAGTCTGGGAAACTTGTCGAGGAGGGCGAAGTGTATTTGCCAGCGATGAGACTAGGATCTCGATTGAGGTACTAATCCCATAGGCTTGGACTGTTCCCATCACGAGCTGGGTGTCCTGCCTAACTGGTGTGGCAACGGCGGAGCTCGATTGAGGTATCCCCGTTGTGCTCAGAGTCTGCTCGTCCCATAAGCAGAAACTGGCCGACGTTGTAGAAATGGATCGTGTTTACACCAGGGCACGGTCCTGTGTCAGATTTGTCTCCCCGTTAGGGGTGATCTCGTCGACAGTTAGTCTGACCTCGTGGTTGGTCCTAATTATAGTATTGTTTGAGCTTTTCAGCGTTCCATGGTCGAGCAAATGGTTCTCTGTCCAGAGTTTCCAAGTAGTATGCTCTAGTGCCCATTTTGGACTTGACCCTGTAGGGTCCATCCCAGTTCGCGGCCAGCTTTCCTACGCGAGAATCCTTCTGGTTTCTACGTAGGACCAGGCTGCCAACGGGGAGTTGCGTTTTATGACTTTGGCGTCATGGCGCAAGGTTATTTGTTGTTTTAGCGAAGCTTCACGGAAAGCTGCTCCTAATCGTATCTCTTTGACTAGATCGAGCTCTTCCCTCAAAGCTTCGTTATTCATTTCCTCATCGAGGGGAGCTTCTGTTCGCCGGGAAGGTTCCCTGATATCCACTGGTATCACCGCCTAAGTTCTGTAAGCTAGTCGGAAAGGGTTTCTTGGTGGTGGAGTGTGGTGTTGTTCTATAGGCCCAGAGCACGCTATGTAGCTCCTCGACCCATCTCTTCTTGGATTCGCCCAGCCTTCGCTTCAGACCGCGAGTGATTACTCTGTTCGCAGCCTCCGCTTGCCCATTGGTTTGGGGGTGTTCTACGGAAGTAAAGTGTTGCTTTGTGCCCAACTTGGCGACGAAGTCTTGGAACTTCTTGTCCGTGAACTGGGTTCCATTGTCGGTCACAAGGACATGGGGAACTCTGAACCGTGCGAGGACATTCCTTTTGTAGAAGCGAAGTATGTTGAAGGCGGTGGTCTTCGCGAGGGCTTCGGCTTCGATCTACTTCGTAAAGTAGTCGACGACCACGATCAGAAATTTATTTTGATAGGACCCCATTGTGAAGGGGCCGAGTATGTCCATCCCCCACCAGGCGAAGGGCCATGGCGAGGATAAAGTCTTCAATTAGTTGGGGGTGCTAAGTGCATATCCCCGTGACGCTGGCACCGGTCACATATTTGGGTATACTCCTTGGCGTCGTACTGCATAGTCGACCAATAATATCTTGCTCGAAGGGCTTTTCGTGCCAAAGACCTCCCCCCAAATGTTATGTGTTGATGCCTTCATGGATTTCTTGGAGGATTTCGGGGACCTTATTTTCCTCGACACATTTCAAGAGGGGGATGGAGAATCCTCTTCGGTAGAGTTTATCTTCGATCAGTACGTATGAACAGGCTCGTCGTTTAGTTATGCTGGCCTCCTTACTATCCTCGGGCAGCTCCCCTTTGGTGAGGTAGTTGTATACAGGGGTCATCCAACAGTGGGTGTCCCCGATGATGTTGACGTCGAGCAGCTCTGATGGTTTCTCGATACTTGGTCGGGCGAGTATCTCGTGTAGGACGGACTTGTTGCCACCTTTCTTTCTGGTGCTAGCTAGTTTGGACAAAACGTCTGCTCGCGTATTTCGCTCACGAGGGATGTGTTGGACTTCCCATGCGTCAAACTTTGTAATTCTTTCCATTACCATCGCCAGGTATTCGACTAGCTAGTCGTTCTTTGCTTGAATCTCTCGTCGTACTTGAGATGCTATGAACTGGGAATCAGTGTAGATTTTTACTTCCTTGACGCCCACGTCCTTGGCCAGTCGTAGCCCTACAAGGAAGGCATCATATTCTACCTGGTTGTTGGACGTAAGAAAGTACAAGACTAGAGATACTTCAATTAGTATTCCCTCCTCGTTTTCGAGGATGATACCTGCGCCACTACCTAAGGGGATGGACGCCCCGTCTAGGTAGATGGTCCATCTCTGCGTTCCGCATGGCGAGGATGGTAGAGGCTTCATCTCTGCCACGAAGTCGGCCAGAACTTGTGCCTTAAGGGCTTTCCTGCCCTCGTAATGAATGTTGAATTCCGATAGCTCCAGAGACAATTTAAGCATCCTGTCAGCCATATCTGGTCGGCAAAGTAACTGCCTTATGGGCTGGTCTGTGCGTACTACTATGGTGTGGGCCAGGAAGTAGTGTCTGAGTCTCCTCGCAGTGGTGACGAGGGCAAGGGAGACTTTCTCTATCTGCACGTACCTGGTTTCTGGCCCTTGCAAGGCCTTGCTGGTGAAATAGATAGGCTTTTGCCCGTCCGTTATTTTGCGGATGAGTGCAGCGCTAATGGCTTCGCTGGCGACCGAGAGATATAGGTACCGGGTTTCCCCGCATTCTAGTCGAGAAAGCACAGGTGGTTCGGACAGAGCTTGCTTAAGGTGGGCCAAGGCTTGCTCGCACTCCTCTGTCCATTCGAAACTGGCCTCCTTCCTGAGGAGTTTAAAGAAGGGCAGAGCATGCTGAGCGGGTTTGGCCACGAAACATGAAAGTGAAGCGAGTATCCCGTTGAGGGATTGTATGGACTTCTTCGACCTGGGCGTGGGGAACTCCGCGAATGCTCGACACTTGTCTGGGTTCGCCTCTATTCCCTTTTCGGTGAGATAGAATCCGATGAACTTCCCTGCTCGCACACCAAAGGTGCATTTTTCTGGATTAAAGCGTATTTTGCATTTCCTGGCCTGGTCGAAGACCTTTTGCAAGTGAGCCGTATGATCGGATTCCTCCTGGGACTTTACGATCATATCATCCATGTAAACTTCGAGCATGTCTCTGATTTCTGATCGGAAGACATTGTTCATCATGCGCTGGTACGTGGCCCCAATGTTTTTTAGACCGAAGGACATTACGTTGTAGTAATAATTCCCCGAGGAGGTCATGAATGCGGTGTACCTCTTGTCCTCTTCGGCCAAAGGGATTTGATTGTATCCCGAATAGGCGTCCATGAAGGACAAGAGTTTAAAACCTGCAGAGTTATCTATGAGCTTATCTATGCTCGGTAAAGGATAAGCATCTTTCGGGCAAGCCCGGTTGAGATCCGTATAGTCAATGCACATGCGCCATTTTCCACTATGTGTTTTCACAAGTACAATATTGGACAGCCAGGTTGTATACCTGGCCTCCGAAATGAATTTCTCCTCTAAGAGGTCTTGTACAAGTTTTTCAGCAGCCTGTGCCTTTACATCGGATTGCTTTCTTCTTTGTCGTACGACGACACGGGCAGCTGGATCAATGGTCAAATGGTGGCATGCGGTCTCAGGGTCCAAGCCGGGCATGTCTGCGGCACTCTAGGCAAACAGATCAGTGTTGTCGTCCAGGCACTTCTTCAACTGTAGCTTGACTTCGTCGGGAAGTATGATGTTACTCTACTTTATATGATGCTTTTCTTTTGAATGTTTTAGATCAATGGTGTCACATACAAGTATACATGCTTAGTAATGTAGCAAGTGATAAAGCAAAGGTCGAACCCACAGGGAAGTGTAAGTATTTGAACAACTAATATTAATTTACTTTGTTTAAGGAAAGTATAAGCAAGGTAACAGAAGTATGAGAATATAGAACAAGAGCACACACAAATAACTAAAATAACTTAATGCTAAAGAGGAGTTAAAATATCAGAGAGAGTAGATGATGATCTAAATCCATTAGTATAGTTGTTGTTTAAAATGCCTTTATGATGTGAAGTGTCGTGCCTCAAAAGGTCAGAACGTGATCTAGTGGTGTATCTCTACAACATCAAAAACATGTATAACTAGGGCAAGGGAACAAATCTCAAGCCTCACTTGTAACCCTAAAATACGTCTGGTTTTAATTCTGAAAAATCTTTATGGTCTCAACTTCTTATCTCTAAGCAAGTTGAATTAAGTGAATATCTCTATCCTACTTTATTAACCACTTTTGTTATGAAATCCACTTGTTTATTGGATCTCTCTCAACAACAAGCTTTTATTTTTTTCCTAGTTGATCACTCTAAGAACCAAGTTTATAGCATAAAAACACATAACAAATAAGACACTAGCCAACACATCATATTAACATAAAAACAACTTTTATACTAACTTCATTAGTCTCATCAAATAAAGGTTTAGCTCATAGTGAGCTGATTACAAACTACTGGAATGGAATTAATAGGAAACATCATCTTACAGAGTGTAGTAAAGAAATGCAACCTAATAATAACTTGGAGATCTTTTGCGTTAGATGAACAACAACAACTCTCTTCAGTCACGACAGATCTCAGCAGAACGCACAGGTATGGAGAAGAAAAGAATACTCTCCAATAATACTCTAACTCTTAAAACTAAAAATAACTTAAGAACTGAAAATAAACTATTGTTGTGTGTGGAATATCTTGTCTCTTCGTCTTCAATGCACAAGTTCTCTTTAAATAGTGATGAGTGGAAGTGGTATTTGCTTCTTTCTTGGATCGTGGGTCTCTTGACAAAATTAAGGTTAGGCCTAAATCAATTCTTCATGTGGGCCAGCTGTCCCTCAACCCTTCCTTTGCAAGCAATCTGGTACAGATGTTGTTGGGAGACAAATCTGCTTTTTTGACGGCAGCTGTAGCAGGATGGTGGGGCAGAGCAGACGGCTGGTGGTGTTGGTGTTGGGCGCTCTTTTTGCCGCGTGGTCCCCACCATACTACCTTTTGTCCTCTAGCTTTCTTGATCTTATCCATTCCTTTTGCTCCAATGCTCTTCAAAATGTTGCCACGTGAGCCCTAGTCATTCTTGGATTTTCATCATCAACCTCCAACTCTCTTGGTGAAATGGTTGATTAAACTATCAACTTCTTTTCCTCCAAATAGCTCCTCATTGTGCTCCAGAATCTGGCAACTGGGGTCATGCCTCTTCTCATCATCATCTAACTTCCTTTTAGAGCATAAACACAAAGAAAATGTAAAAGAAGCACATAAAGTGCTTAAAGCTTAAATCATGCTAAAACACCTTAAACTCATGCTACATAAGTGAAATCATGAACTAGAAATGTCACATAAATTGGGCTAAAGTTACACACTAAAATAGTGTTATCACTCCCCCAAACTTGAATGATCACCTGTCCTCAGGTGATGTGACAGTGAAAGACATAGGAAAGTAAAATGGGTTCTCAACATCTTCAGTCAGGTTTAGTAAAGTAATGAGGCTCAAGAGTTGGAAGGGTCAGAAAACTGTAACTGGTGCAAGTTGCTCAACTTTGCAATTGTCCAAAGTTTTGTTAGCTCAAAGGGGAACTGACATCTCCTGTCACGACCCTACTCTTCTAAGAAACAAGCCACAATTTTCTCTTTTTGATCCCTCCTTGTGTACTTTCTTGAGTAGGGTTTCTTCTCTTTTGGTTTCACTAGGGAATTCTGTCCTGATTCTCATTTGATATTTTTGACTAACACATTTGGGGCCACACTTATCCACTTATTATTTTTGTTCTTTTTCTTCTCTTTTCTCTTCTTTTTTTTTGGCAAAACGCTTCATCTCAGAATCTTCTCATGTGAGTTCAACTGGATATTATGATGAAGACGCTTGTTGTTCCTCCAATTTCATGCACATGAACTTTATTGGTGGTCTTTGCCACTTTTTTGCACACTTTTGTGTGTCTTTGTGTGAAGTGTGTCCCTTCTGTGATTGTCTCAATCATTATTTGAATCTTCTTGTCCTTCCCTTTGTGATTCCTAGGATTTCAACTTTTCCCTTGATTTTCACAATTCAGTTTTTCTTTTGGAAAAAATTCTAGCTGGTTTAGCAGACGAGTGTTGTCGTGATGGAGAACAACATTCTCCTCTGTCAAACTCATTTGGTAAAACTCCTATACCTTGCTTTTCTAACACCTAACATCTTCATTCCCCTTTTTATTCTTGAGCCCAGAAATTAAAAATTTAAGCTCCTGACTTAGTTGAATCCCAACCTTCCCTAGTCCTTCCTTATTCTAAGTTATGATAAACACAAATTTAACAAAAGAATTATCACACAAAGTGACACACACATGTCATTAAAATAAACATAAAACAACAAGTCATCATGTTCTGGGAGCGTTACAGCATCCCCACAAAAATATTAAAGAAATTTGGCTCAAAACACGGCCAACCAAACACAATAAACATTATCCATGAGTAGAAAATAGGATAACAGTCATAGACAGAAACAACAATAATAGACAGAAACAGTTGATTGCAGAGGGTTAGAATTGCTGAAAATAGGCTGAATACTGATACCCTCCCCCAAACTTAGTAAGGACAGTGTCCTCACTGTTTAGTGTTGAGAGGTGGCAAGTCAGTGCTCGCCTATTTCACCTTACCACTTAGGCCCTTAGCCTGGAGCTCTTTCTTGGTGCTTTCAGGGTTTGTTTCTTCTTTTTCTTCTTGGTCTCCTGCGCTCCCAGTCTTTCTTTTCACTGCCCTCTCCAGCTGTGCCAGCAGTAACCTCCTTCCTAGCAGCTTTTGTTGGACTTTTCGCCTTCTGTTGAGGTTGTTCTTCACTTTCCTTTCGCTGCTCCTCCGCAACAGTGTTTTCTTTATCCACGGCAGGTTCCATGACAGGCAGGGGTTCTAGCTCAACTCTGTTCTTTTCTGTCTCCTCATCTTCTTTGGCAACTTCTTCTTTTTCTGTCTCCCTGGAGGAGTAATATTTCCTCACTTTTTCTGCTTCCTTGTCTTCACCTCCTCCTTCAGATTGCACCATCTCTTCCACAGTATCTTCCTTTTCTTCACTTCTTCCTTCATCCTCATTAGCGGTCTCCTTGTTCATTTTCAAATCCTCAGCATCCTTGTCTACTTCTGACAACATAGTTTCCAAGACTTCATCTTTTTCTGATCCTTCATCCTCTTGATCTAATTTGTTCAAGTCAAATTTATTGGCATTGGTTACAGGGCTAGCAGGTGGTGTCGTGACTGCAGTCGTCTCCTTCTTTTTCCATTCAGCTTTCAGCTTTTTTTTCTTTGGGCTTTCCTCCATTTTTGGATGTGGAGAAGGATATGCCTTCCTCAGTTTCTTTTTCTTTTTGACTTGGCTTTGGCTGGTTTCCACAGACACGCCTTTTCTAGTCTCTTCAACATCCTTCTTCTTAGACTCCTTGTCTTTCTTCTTCTTTCTAGCCTTCTCTTTTTTCATGAGTTTCTTTTCCTCCCCTTCATCAGCTGCAACAACTGGTTCAACAGTCCCTAGAATACGATCTGGGAATTTTAGAGCCTCCAGCACATGAGATGGGGCTTGCATGCCCACATTTTTTTAGCCATTGCGCCTTGGCCTTTTGGTAAGAAAAGTATGCTTGTTGATTCTTTTGCATTTGCCTTAAGATCTCCATTGCCGGGTCAGGCTGCTTCTCTGTTCCATATGAGGTTTGACTTATTGTAGCCGCTCTATTCCTTGATCCCTTGGGCTTTATGAGGGCCATAATCAGCGTCTTGTCCAACGGTTGTTGTGGGGAGCCAAATTTGTCTGAGTCATACTCAGACACGCCATGTCTCCGACACAAAGTTGTAATCAAACAAGGGAAATAGAGCATTCCTTCTTTCTTTTTGGAACAAGCATAGATTTCCTGTACTATGATCTTCCCAACATTGACGGGTCTCAACCCAGTGATACACTGTAGAAGTACCAGATTTGCCCTAGAACCCGTCTCATTGTGAGCGGTTGGCTTGATAGAGTGCTTCAAAAACTGATACCACACTTTGACCTCTGGCCTGAGATTCATTCTCTTAAATGCTTTATCCACCCATTTGGCACCAGGGACACACAAAGATTCCAGATATGCATCATACTCGTCTTCTTGAGATTTCAGCACCAAGTTTTGGTACTCATCCTCCACAGCCTCCAGTTTGAAGTAGAAGTTGATATTTGACTCAATATACACGATTTTTGTTCCTCTTATGATAACCTCCAATCTTTTGCGTCCTGGATCTGTGAGATTTGCATAAAACTCCTTGACTAAGTTAGCATTGTATACACCAGGCTGCTTACACAAATGTTCCCATTTCAAACTTGAGATAGTAGTGCCAATGTCCCCTGGTAGTCCTAGGTTTTCATCAGTACTATCCATTATGAAGCCACACTCAGCAAAAATACTCATCTTGCTGAAATGTTCCATGTAACGTCTGTGTGCTTCCATATTGACAAAAATCTCGTCTTCGTCCTGACTTGATATGTCAATGGTAGGGGTGACATTCTTCTTTGCAGTTGTTTTGTAACGGCGGCCGGTTTGTGGGTCTCGTGCCATTTTTTCTTGAGTAAAGGATGAAAAAGGGTGTGAGAAATTTTTAGGGTTACAGAGAAGGTGATGAAATGAAAGATGAAGAGGTTTTTGTTTGAAGGTTTGTGTGTAGGTAAAAGTGGGGGGAAGTTTTAAAGATGTTTGGGAAATTTTTTTAGAAAATAATAAAATAAAACGTTTCTTGAAAGGTGGAAAGAGAAATTTTTCTGTTTTTGTGTTTCGTAGGGCAAGGAGTGGAAGGCCTTAGGTCTGACACCTGAAAAGACATATTTTAGTGGGTTTGCGTGTTTAGGTAGCTGAAGTGTCTGACGTGGCAGACCTGGCCATCATAACTCTGCTATCTCACTAAGCCCAAGACGCCTACTCCCTATGACGCGTTTCATTTCTCTCTCTTCCTCCTTAAACACAACATTTCAATTCTTTTCTGATTTTCCAAAAGAAAAATAATTAGTGCCAACTCAGCATTAATATTAATCTCATTGGACTTAGGAAAAAATTTTATTCCTTCAATCTTTTGCAATACTCCAACTCCACTGTCCTTGTGTCTATTGCTGGCATGTCACGTCTTGTCTTGAGTTGATGCCACTAGAACACATGATGATCCTGTATAAAATAAAATAAAAGAAAAAAAATTGCAAAAGCTGGGCTGCCTCCCAGTAGCGCCATTTTAAGGTTTTATCGCCTGACTAACAAAAAAATCCATCAATCAATAAAATGGAGAGAATCTCTTGTTTTGCTTGAGGACTCTCCAAGGTAAGCTTTGACCCTTTGGCCGTTAACTTTAAATTTCTCCCCATTTTTCTCATTCAACAATTCTACAGCACCATGGGGGTAAATCTCCTCTAAGATAAAGGGTCCAGACCATCTTGATTTTAACTTTCCAGGGAATAATTTTCAGCCTTGAGTTAAAAAGTAGAACTTTTTGGCCTTTCACTAATTCCCTCTTCTGGCATTTCCTGTCGTGCCACCTTTTGGTCTTCTCTTTGTACAATTCAGCATTCTCGTATGAGAACAACCTATGCTCATCTAACTCATTTAATTGGAGCATTCTAGCTTGGCTAGCATTTTGAATATTAAAATTTAATTGCTTCACAGCCCAAAATGCCTTATGCTCCAATTCAATGGGTAGATGATAAGCCTTCCCATAGACAAGTCTATATGGAGACATGTCTAAGGAGGGTTTTATAGGCAGTCCTATACGCCCATAGTGCTTCGTCCAAGTGCTTGGACCAATCCTTTCTTGTGGGGGTAACCATTTTTTTCCAAAATTCTCTTGATTTCTCTATTGGACAACTCCACTTGTCCACTAGTTTGTGGATGGTAGGCTGTAGCAACCTTGTCCTTAATCCCATATATTAGTTCTGTTATTGGCAGCAATTTTGGTAAAACAATATGGTTGTTCAAGATGTCATGTCTGATGTCTTAACATGTACTTCTATCATTCTGCATGTGGTGTGTTGTTTGGTATTGCAGTTTTTGTGCATGATGTCAAGACTGATGTCTTAACATCTGTTGACAGAACATCATGTTCAGTCTGTTATTTGTTTTAGGGCTGCGTGTTAATTGTTATGTTTTGAGAGATTCTGTTTGAGAGATTACAGGCGAAATTCGTGGAGAAGATTTATTCAGATGCAATCGTTTGTTTCTGTATTTAGGGCGAAAAGATTTGAAGATAAAATCTATTTTTATTGTGCATCAAATCTGAGTTTTTCACAGAGCCCAAGCCCAAGAATCTGTTTCTATTTAAAGAAGGTTCAACCCTACTTGGAAGCAACGAAGACTAGAGAAAAAAAACTGAGTGTCAAGTGTTAGGGTTTGTGTTTTCGTCTGTTATTTGTGAGCCATTCATTCATCTTTCAGATGCTTGAATTTGACTGATTGTTTGAGTTGTATGTTGTCCACTCTAACCTTTTAAGCACGAGTGTTTGTTCTTGATTGAAGCTTTTAAGCAATATCAAGTATTGTCATTGAAGTGTGATCTTCTAATATTTGTAATTTTTCTATTGTCATCACTGCTGTGATTGAGGGGGAGTGAGAGGTGTCTCATATCTAAGAATGTCTTAGGTAGAAGTGTCATTGGGTAGTGATTAAGTGAATAGATTGTCAACTTGTGTGTTGATTGTAGAGTCTATGAATTAATACTACTGATAGTGAATTTCCTCCCTGGCTTGGTAGCCCCCAGACGTAGGTTGTTAGACCGAACTGGGTGAACAATTCTCTGTGTTTCTTTTTGTTTTTAAGTGCTGTTATCTCTATTGTCTTGTTCATATAACAGATATTGATGTTGTGACATCTCACTCGACATCACATATCTGATACCAGAATTTCAATTGGTATCAAAGCCTGGTTTCCTGCTCTATATCTGGGTGAGATCTAGGGCTGTTACTTTCTGGTGCAATGGACAAGGAGAGTGGTGGATTTGTGAATAGACCCCCTATTCTAGATGGATCAAATTATGACTATTGGAAACCTCGCATGGTTACTTTTTTGAAGTCTTTAGACAGCAGGGCTTGGAAGGCTGTTTTGAAAGGATGGAAACATCCTGTCGTTGTGGGAGAAGTGTCATACCCTAAATTTTGACCAGACATTTTTATTTTTTCTCATTTTATCTGTCTATATTTTCATACTGTGTCGTCTGCATACAATATCATATATTTTCTTCATGAATATTTTTTGAATTATCAGCCGGATTTAACGCGTAAAATTTTCATGTATTTTTGGTCAAACTAAAAAGTCAACAGTGAAAAAAGTCGGTGTCCGGGCAATTTTTAAATCAAGTTCGCAGACGCCAGTGTTATTTTCCTTTGTTTCACGTAATTTAACCCGGTGTGCGCAATTTTGACTTTTTCAAGTTCCGGTCGCCTTTTTTGACTCATCTGAGCCTTTTTACCAGATTTTTTCTCTGACTCGTCTGAGCCTTTTTACCGGGTAAAATTTCACAATTTGATCGCGCAGTGTATTTTTTCAATACTTAATATTTTGTACTGATCATTTTGGTGTGTCCATTTTTATTTTTTTCGGACGCGTCGGTACCGGACGATTTTATCATTTTTAACCGGTTTCAATATTAATTTTAATTAATAGTTATTTTTATTAATTAATTTTATTATTTTAGACTTATTTTATATTTTTGCCTTTTTCTAAATATATAATAATGTTTATTTTTCTTACTAACTTATTTATTTTTTCTAATAACCTATTTATTAAAATCAAATATGAATATATAATTTCACAAAATGACATCATCAAGATTACATCACATGGCCTACATCACTAATTCAAAGTTCATGACTAAATACATATTATATCATTCTTTACTAACTTAGTCTTTTTCTAAACTTGATCACCAAGGTTCTTTTTTCCTATAAATACCACTAAAATTCTCATTTCAAATTACACCAAAACATTACAAAGCTTTTGTTTTCTCTCTTCTTTCCTCTCTTCAAATTTCTTTCAACTCCAAGCAACTTCCCCTCCAATCCATCATTATTTGGAAGGTAAGGATTCTCACTTTGAAACTTCATGAAATATGCATCATTTACATCCATTTAAATTCATGATATGCTTGTTATAATTACATATTTGAATTCCTCATGAATTTCCCTTCAAAATGGTATATTGGAACATGTGATTTGGTTAAAAAATGAGAGAGTTGTGTTTGGAAGAAGTTGTTGATCATGGAAAAAATTCTGCTCTTGTCGCTGCAATAGACAGCGCTGCTGTGCAACAAGCGCTGTTAAAACTTGCTGTTTTTGTTCCTCTACGCTGTGATACACACCGGTGCTGCCCGGGAGCGCTGTTGAAAGTCTGTTGCTTATTTTCCTGCGCCACAATTTACAGCTACCATGCCAGGTGCGTTGTTAAAACTCTTTTCTTTATATATTATTTATTTTTTTTAGTATCTTATTTATTTATTTATTTATTTTATTTTCTCATTTATTTTTAACCAAATATTTATTTTAACTTCTTCTTTTTAATAATATTTTCTTTTATCTTAGTTATTTTAATTTCTTATTTATTTTCCTTTAAATCATTTATTTTATCTTTTTATTTTCCTAAAAATCCTTTTAATCACTTTATTAAACTTTCTTTTGGTTACTTAAACTTTTGTCATTTAAAATATGATTATACTTTAGTTAAATCTTTCATTTATTATCTTTAATGGAAAATAAACCTTAAACATATTTATTACCTCTTAATTTATTAATTCCAAGGATTTTCTTCATTTCAAACACACTTTGTTTATTCTTTAAATATTGTACTTCTTTTGTGAATTTTAGCTTAACATAATCTTTGTACACAATGGGCATCCCTTAAGGTGTAAGCCCCAACCCTTTTGAGTATAAATAATTTTTGGGCCTCTAATAGAGTGTAAGACCCAATCCCCTTTTAACCAAAAATATTTTGGGCCTCACTTATTGTATAAGTCCCCCGACGTTAAAAGAAAACCTCGGCGCGATCGCTATTTTTAAACGAAAAAATCAATTGGGCCTACCCTCGTGTTATAAGCCCCACTCTTTTTCTTTAAACTTTTTGGGCCTCTTGAGAGAGTGTAAGACCCATCCCTTTGTACAGTAAACCTTTTTGGGCCCCAGTCACTTGTATAAGTCCCTCTGTACAAATTCAAACAGTGCGCTCACTGATAAAACCTTGGGCCTCTCCTTGAGCTGTAAGCCCCAAATCTTTCTTTTTCAAAACACTTGCTCCTTTGATTTTGAATATATTGTTGTTTTCATCTTTCTTTGTTGAACAACTAACCAAACAGCATGGAAGCACTACAACCGAGTAAGTGGTTATCGCTTTCATTTACTGCTTTCATATTATAACTGTATTGTGGGGCTGCTCACTGTAAGTCTCCTTTCATAAACTCATATCTACTGTGTAATAATAGTATAGATATTTAGAGTTTCCCCGGCAACTACGTCTAGCACTAGGTAAAGCCGTTTCATTTATTCGTAGAAATAGACGCCTAGATCCCCAATAGGAGCACCAGATACAGTCTTCTCTTCGGCTGTCCTCCTTAGGAATCGTCAAGAAACTCTACTCTCCAAGATGAATGTATTCTCTGTGAATGGCATCTTTGAGTTTCTTCCAAAATTCTCGAACGTTCCTGACTCGATCTATTCCTTGTGAATAGCTTGCCTTGAATGTCTCGGGGTTTGGGGACCCACTACGGTCATAATCTTGGACCTTAACTAAGGAACCCTCTTTAAAAGTTAAAAGTCGCTGGATAGTAAACCTCGCACGTTTACCAGTGGTTTTTATCTTTAAAAGAGTTATCTCTCCTAATGGAAAGGAGATGATAGACCCACGGGCTTCTTAAAAGCATCGGCCTCCTCTTGGGCATCGTACAAGGACCCACAGGCTTCCT
This sequence comes from Lathyrus tuberosus, assembly GCA_022829125.1. Lineage (NCBI taxonomy): Eukaryota > Viridiplantae > Streptophyta > Magnoliopsida > Fabales > Fabaceae > Lathyrus > Lathyrus tuberosus. The sequence goes on from JALAZF010000018.1 coordinate 9,002,804, forward strand.
AAAAGCATCCCCGCCTCCGCTTGGGCATTGTACAAGGACCCTACGGCTTCTTAGAAGTATTCACAGCCTCCTCTTAGGCTTCATATAATGATCTCTTCCTCCGGGAATGATAGCCTCCTCTTGGGCTTAGTAAAAGGACCCGTCGGCTTCTTAAAAGCTTCCAGCCTCCTCTTGGGCTTCGTACAAATTGTCCCGATGACCTCCTAGAGGTATAGGAACAGAACTTAATCATCTTCATAGAACAGTCCTTTCATAGAGTCTACTACTGTTTCTCAAAACATAGTACAAAAGATGAAACTCTAGACTTGGACAGTCTATATCCCCTTTTGAGTCTCAAAGACATTCTCAAGTTCCTTCTAAACACAGGAAAAACCCTTTCCTTTTCTTTTAAACATCCGATGCTTTTCTGGATATTCCTTTTCTTTTCATCCGATGCTTTCCCGGATATTCCTTTTATTTTAACATCCGATGCTTTTCCGGATATTCCTTTTTCTTTACATCCGACGCTTTCCCGGATATTCCTTTTTATTTTCATCCGATGTTTTTCCCAGATATTTATATCTCAATCTTTAATCTCTTCACTCTTTTCAAATCAATTTTACAAACACCCTTTTAGCTTCATATCTTGGGCTTTGAACAAGATACAAATAAACCCTTTAGCTTTATATCTTGGGCTTTGAACAAGATACCCAAACATCTTTTTCCTCCCATAGAATAGGAGGAACTACGAACGCTCTGATTTCCCTGTTTCGGTAAACGGGAATACGTAGGCATAAGATCAAAAGAAAAGATCTTAGCGAGCACACTAAACAAAAACCCAAAATCCCATCACTTCATAAAGCATTAGTCCTAACATCATGTGTCAATCAGGAGAAATAACCTAAGAGAAACCCCCGAATCTTTGTAGCATCTGTAACCTAACAGGCCGCTGTTTAAACTCAGTATGCAAGCAGGGTTAGTTGGAGACATCTATTTCCCTTCCTTAATCAACTTTAATAGGATAAAAAATGAATCGAGCTGTAGTACCAGAGCGATTGTGCTTCGCAACCATATCCAAAAATCACTCGCTACAAGAAGATGGTCAGTCAAAGCTGAAACCTGGAGAAGATTGGACCAAGGAAGAAGATGAACTTGCTCGGGAAATTCTAAGACTTTGAATGCCTTATTTAATGGTATTGACAAGAACATTTTCAGGCTGGTCACCACATGTGAAGTGGCTAAGGAGGCTTGGGATATCCTGAAAACAAGTCATGAAGGAACTTCCAAGGTCAAGATGTCAAGACTTCAGATGCTAACAACAAAGTTTGAAAGTTTGAGGATGAAAGATGAAGAGACCATTCATGACTTTCACATGAATATACTTGAACTGTCAAATGCCTCTAGTGCCCTAGGAGAAAGGATGTCTGATGAGAAGCTGGTGAGAAAAATTCTTAGATCTCTCCCAAAGAGATTTGAAATGAAGGTGACTGCTATAGAGGAAACTCAAGACATCAGCCAGATGAGGGTAGATAAATTGATTGGGTCACTTCAGACATTTGAATTAGGGTTGAATGACAAATCTGAAAAGAAGGTAAAAAGCATAACTTTGGTGTCTAGTACAGAAGATGATGAGAAAGAGTGTGGTCCTGAAACTCGGGAGGAGCTATCCAATGCCATTGTTCTGCTGGGAAGACAGTTTAATAAGGTTTTGAAAAGAATGGACAGGAGCTATAAACCTAATGCCAAGAACATCACATCTGACATCAACAGGTTAGGGGATCAGATGAAGAAAACATGAACTGAGGAGAAGCCTAATAATGACAAAGGAATCCAATGTCATGGCTGTGAGGGTTATAGTCACATCAGAGCTGAATGCCCTACATATCTTAAGAAGCAGAAAAAGGGCTTATCTGTGTCCTGGTCTGATACTGAAAGTGAGTAAGATGAAGAGACTGCCAAGCATGTTAGGGTATTGATTGGAAGGTATATATCTGATGATGATTCTAGGGATGAAGAGAGTACATATGATGAGCTAACTGATTCTTATAGAGAGATATGCATTAAAAGTGAAGAAGCCTGTCAAGAAGGGGAGAGGCAGAAGAAGATTATTGCTCAACTCAAGGCTGAAAAGACAGAGCATTTGGAAACCATTGCCAAGCTGGAAGATGAAGTATCTGTGCTGAACTCTAAACTTGAATCTATGTCCAAGTCTATCAGAATGCTGAATAGTGGAAATGATGTTCTAGACAAGATTCTTAATGTTGAAAGAACTGCAGGAGACAAAAGTGGGTTGGGGTTCAACAGTGGATCTGCTTCAAATGATGTTATTCCTAGTTCCAAGCCAGTGATGTTGAAATCGATGTTGAAACATCCTGACAGGACTCCCTCTAGGAAGAAATTCAGGCGCTGGAGATGCCATTGTTGTGGGAACTTTGGACACATAGAGGCTTTCTGTTATAAGTTACATGGGTATCCTAAGAGTGTTCCTAATTGGCACCCAGACAGGCCATTCTTAAAGCTAATCAAGTCATCAAGCAAAAGAAGCAATGGGTCTCCAAAACTGATGTTGTCAGCTTGATAGCTCATACTTCTCTTAGAGTCTCCACTAAAGAAGACTGGTACTTTGACAGTGGCTGTTCAAGACACATGACAGGAGTGAAGAATTTGCTGGTGGATGTTAAACTTCATTCTTCTAGCCATGTGACTTTTGGTGATGGTGTCAAAGGAGAAATCAAAGGTGTGGGAAAGCTGAATTGTGAAGGTGCACCTAGACTTGATGATGTACTGCTAGTCAAGGGGTTGACAGCAAATTTGATCAGTTTTAGTCAACTATGTGATCAAGGACTCTTAGTTAATTTTACAAAAACTGAGTGCATTGTCACAAATGAGAAAGGTGAAGTTATCATGAAGGGTGCTAGGTCTAAGGACAACTGTTACCTATGGGTGTCACAAGACTCAAGTTCCTCCACATGTGTTCTTGCAAAAGAAGATGAAGTTAAAGTATGGCATCAAAAGTTAGGACATCTACATCTGAAGGGAATGAAGAAAATCATATCTACAGAAGCAGTAAGAGGAATCCCATAGATCAAAATTGAAAAAGGAAGAGTTTGTGGAGACTGTCAGATAGGGAAGCAGACCAAGATGTCACATTAAAAGCTTCAACATCCCACTACTTCTAAAGTGTTGGAACTTCTTCATATGGACTTAATGGGGCCTATGCAGGTGGAAAGTCTAGGTGGGAAGAAATATGCTTATGTAGTTGTGGATTATTATTCCAGGTACACTTGGGTGAATTTTATCAAAGACAAAACATAAGTGTTTGATGTGTTTAAAGATCTCTGTCAAAGACTCCAAAGAGAAAAGGAAAGCAATGTCATCAGAATAAGAAGTGATCATGGGAGAGAGTTTAAAAATAGCAATGTTAGTTCTGCAGCTATGCAGTATTTGTGTTGGCTAAATTTTGTTAAAACCTATATGATAGCTTTATGTCACTAAAGTTGCTTTAACATGTACTTCTGTGTATCTGCCAGAATAGTTTAGTTGCAGGTTGTGGAAATGTCAAGTGTGATGTCTTGGCATGTTGTGCTGCACTAAGCTAGTATGAGTGCATGGTTATGTCATGACAGATTCAGACATATTGGACTTCACTAAACCTGAAGGTTAAGGTTCTGTGATGCGATGTCAAACACGATGTCCTAACATTCTGTTGAGATTGTTGTGTTTACATTTTGTTATTGGTGAGAGAAAATCATGGTCTGCCGTTTTTGTAGCAGCAATATGTTTAATAGGACGTGATTACTTGCTAAGAAGAACAGGTTAAGCAAGAAGTCCTATTGTATGATGAGACATGTTGAGATGAGAAGTTCTCATCATCTGGAGCAACATGTCGGATAAAGATGTCCTATGCTGTACCATTCGACATCGCGCCTGAGCTGAGCTGGACAATTGAATTCTGTTATGATTTAACAGATACAGAATATTCTGGGAATATTATGTTATCCTATGTGGCGCTGTTTTATAGGTCTGGAAGATTCAAGTCAGAATCAAGAAGAATATTGAAGAATAATGACTTTCTAATTATGGAGATAAATTAGGAAGGATTTGATTGAAGACCTATTTTGTAGCAGAAGTTTCTGCTGATTTGTAGCAGCTGATATGCTGTGATTTGAAGCCCAAATCCAGTTGGGATGTAGGTTATAAATAAGAGTGTTTGTAACCTAATTTGAAAATGATTCCAAGATGTAAAATTATTAGGGTTTCGTTCTTGTGAACCACTCTCTAGGAGAGTTGGTATGCCTGTACCACTCGACATGTGAGTTGGACAGTTTTTGAGTGTGATCCTCAAAACTGTTAAGTAAGAGGAGTATTGTTCTTGGAGGAAGCTTTTAAGTAACTCTAAGTTGTGTGTTGGAAGGGTGTCTTCCGTGCTGAATTTTTGTATAGGTAAAGAGCCGTTGATGCAGTGGCGGAGTGTTGACTGCTAGACATCATTGCGATGATTGGGAGTGAGAAGGGTTTCTCATATCTAGAGAGGATCTAGGTAGAAGGGTCATTGGGTAGTGATTAAGTGATAAGCTGTAAACGGGGAGTTTAGCTTTGAATTGATACTGCTGATAGTGGACTTCATCCCTAGCTTGGTAGCCCCCAGAGTAGGTGTGTTAGACCGAACCGGGTTAACAATTCTGTGTGTTTTGTTTTTATCTTTTCAGTACTGCTCTTATTGTTATATACCTTGTCATGTGTGTTCATGTCAGACCAGATGTCGAATGATATGTTATAGGACATCTGAATCCTGTGCATGTACCAAAATTTCAATTGGTATCAAAGCAGGTCATTCTGTTCTGTATCTGGATGAGATCCAAGGGAAGATACTTTCTGGTTCTTGGTTAAGGTAGAAGCTTTCTACTGAAAAGTTGTTTGAACTTGGAAAAGTTCATATGGTTGTGAGAATGGTCCCTAGAAGTGGAGGATGAACTGTTCATGACAGGCAGTGGCATGTGCTGAAGGCTTGGAGTTTTGGTTGAAAAGCTGCTGTGTGTGGTTTGATTTATTTTCAAACCTATGTTGACCCATTGCACATGGAGTGGCGTGGGTTATTATGTTTTGCCTGAAGGCTGAAGAGGAGTTTTCTGGTGTGTGTTCCGCTGCATATATATATCTGATGGAAAATTCCTGGGTGTTCATATTACTGAGGGAGACTCTATAACATCTACGAAAGAAGTGGCTAGTTATTTTGCTGATGTGTCTTATAAGATGTTCTGACATCTTATTAGGGCAAGCAGGATCTGTTTCCTTGGTAGTTCCGCTGCATGAGGTTCTAATTGAAGAGCTCTAGAAGTATGGGATTCTGGAGTTATGATTGAAGGAAGATTGTAGCTGCCCTTACTCGTTTTCTGTAGATGTCAACCGGTGTGATGTCAGATAGCATTTCAAAGTCGGGAGCAGAGGGGTGTCTTTGTGATGGTTGAGTCTTGTATGACTTGGTACATGGGTGAGTGGCTTCATCATGTATGCTGAAATCAGATCGAAGGGTAAGATGAATCATCAAACTCATGCTCTAGGGGTTTGGTGATTTCTTGTTGATTAAGTTGTTGAAGACACTTGATATGATGATCAAGTCCAATCAAGGCAGCTGAGTCATGTTCTGGAGTCTTCTAGTTATTCTTCAGACTAGGAGGTGCTTCCTAGGAAGCATAGGGGTGAAGACCGTGGAGGTGATTTATTTTCACCTTTCAAAAAACAGCAAGGAAGGATGCATCTCTCTTGACCCTAAGAGTGAATCCAATCTGTTTGAAGATTTGTTGAGGTAAAGAAGACTTGTTCAGAGAAAGTCTTAGTTACTTGAGTCAAGAGTGGCAACCTTGGTATCTCAACATTGTCATTGAAAAAGATACTTGCAATAAGACTGAATACTTTATAAGTGTTCATGACATGATCTGGTGGAGCTCAGCTACAGCAGTGAAGAAGGGTTATTGTATAAGGATTTAAGATCAATTGCTATTTGTGAAATCCACAAGTATTTAATTGATTATCCTTGAGATTCAAGAGTTGGGATGTTCTGTCAGATGTTCTGACATCTTTTCATCAGAGGTTTGAAGAATCATGGGAGGGGTTCTACATTCACTCACAAGTCGCCTAGGTGTTGACTTGGGATTATTGCTTAGCATCTGTTCCTAGAAAGTATTGTGGATGACTTGTCCAGACGGTGGTGCTGTTGAAGATGAAGATGGAAGACTATGAAGACATCATAATCTTGATGGTTACAGTTTGGATTAGTTTATTTCTGATCTAAGTGGTTTGGAGCATGGTGTTTGCTCTGGTTGTGAAGGTCGAGGATAAGTGGCAGTTATCTCTAGCTTTCTATTGACGGCTCTACTAAGGGAAGTGACATTCGTTAGTATTGCTATGGGGTAGTCTTGGACTACTTATTTTCTGAAGATTCAGATGTGGTAGGTTTGAAGACTTTGGAGTTTCTAAGCAGGATGGAGGTTGTCTACTCAAACTTGATTGTTGAATCAAGTCTATGAGAGCATGGAAATCTGTTTCTGCAAAGGGAGGAGGTTCTTCTGAGTGGCAGAAGGAAGAGCTGAATTTAACAGTTGGTTGTCATAATATTCTGACATCTAGCTTAACATCAGAAGTCTCAGTTGGTGATGTGGCACATCAGCTTAAGATAGGATGATCTACAGGAATGAAAATTGAATGCTTCAAGAAAATTGCTCTCATGGCAGTTTTCTGGAGTTGCAAGAAGAAGAAGATATTACATGACTTAGAAATTCTAAGTGTGTTTGATAGTAAGCAAGTGGAACATGTGATTTGAAGATCAATTTCAGTGGGTAGATCAGGATATCTTTGTGAGAATTTTGACAAACGTGAAGAAGACAATTTGTGGCAGTTGGCTTTTTCATATGAGGATTCATGAATGAGGTGATCAAACTGTGGCATTTGGTTGATCTCAAAAGTGGATTCGAAGAATCAAGATAATCAGAGTATGGCAGCTGGTTATTATTGAGAATTGTCTTGGAACAAGTTACTCTTGGGCAGAAGGGTGATGAGTTGAAGACTCAAGGAGATTGTTCTTCTTGAAGGTGGATGAGAGTTTATTTCTCTAGTTCTTTGGATTACTATGCTATAGTAAGTCCAGTTGGTGGAGCATATCAAGAATCATGGTGATGATGTCTTGGTGTGTGGCAGATGTTCTAACTTGGTGTTGGAACATTATCCGGAATGGATATCCTTGGTGAAGGATGTTTTTGTTCTGGTTCTGGAGCTTGATGCCTATATTATGCCTGAGGAGCGTCTACATAGTCATACGGGAGAATGATGAAGTAGAAGGTCTGCCTTGGATGGAAAATGTAGAGAAGACTGAAGCAGATCAGGTATTGATTACTTGTAAGTCTGAAGGTGAAGATACTCATCAACTGTTCAGGAGTATTCCAAATTATCATACGGGAGAATGATAGGGAATGATTGCCTTTGGAGAGTTGGGTGAGAGAATACTGTTCCTGTGTTCTTGTGATCTTCTGTGATGTGATGGGCTGTGATGTGGTTTTTTATGGTTTTGAAGTTTTGTGGATTTGAAGTTTTTGTGGCTCTCTGGTTGTTTGAAGGAGGATGGTGATCCTTATGTTCCTCACGTATAGCATGATGTAACTTCATGTGTGAGTGACTACTTTTTCTTGACAGAAGGGATTGTGGTGCCAAAATGAATGTGCTTCAGCAGGTGGCTGGACTGGGAGTGAGCTCTTGAAGACACGAAGATGCGTCTTATGTTTTCCATTCAGGTGCACTAGTTATCCACGTCAGGGGGAGTAATACTACTGTTTTTTTTCTGCTTCTGGTTGATTTCCCTTAAATGCATAGTTGCTTGGTTTGGCATATTATGGCTAAAAAGGGGGAGAAGTAAGTAGTAGTAGCCAGTGTCCTTGGTTGTTTCCGTGAGGGGGAGCTGGTTGTGTTATCCAAAGGGTGTATGGATATTGTTCTGGTGTGTTTTTGCTTTCCTTGGCTTTAGGGGAAGCTGACTGGAGTCAGGGGGAGATGAGAGTGCTGCTGACATATGATGTTCTAACTTCTCTGAGTTAGTGTGAGTGGCTGTGTGAGGTTGTGTATGTGTGCAGATGAAGATTGAGTACTGATCTGCTTGTGTAGGTGCTGCAGTGCTGATAATTATTTTATCTGCTACTGATATGTGTGACTATCTTCTGCTGCTGATATATTTGATATGATATGATGGTTTTAGCTAAAATTTGCCAAAGGGGGAGATTGTTAGTTCTGCAGCTATGCAGTATTTGTGTTGGCTAAATTTTGTTAAAACCTATATGATAGCTTTATGTCACTAAAGTTGTTTTAACATGTACTTCTGTGTATCTGCCAGAATAGTTTAGTTGCAGGTTGTGGAAATGTCAAGTGTGATGTCTTGGCATGTTGTGCTGCACTAAGCTAGTATGAGTGCATGGTTATGTCATGACAGATTCAGACATATTGGACTTCACTAAACCTGAAGGTTAAGGTTCTGTGATGTGATGTCAAACACGATGTCCTAACATTCTGTTGAGATTGTTGTGTTTACATTTTGTTATTGGTGAGAGAAAATCATGGTCTGCCGTTTTTGTAGCAGCAATATGTTTAATAGGACGTGATTACTTGCTAAGAAAAACAGGTTAAGCAAGAAGTCCTATTGTATGATGAGACATGTTGAGATGAGAAGTTCTCATCATCTGGAGCAACATGTCGGATAAAGATGTCCTATGCTGTACCATTCGACATCGCGCCTGAGCTGAGCTGAACAATTGAATTCTGTTATGATTTAACAGATACAGAATATTCTGGGAATATTATGTTATCCTATGTGGCGCTGTTTTATAGGTCTGGAAGATTCAAGTCAGAATCAAGAAGAATATTGAAGAATAATGACTTTATAATTATGGAGATAAATTAGGAAGGATTTGATTGAAGACCTATTTTGTAGCAGAAGTTTCTGCTGATTTGTAGCAGCTGATATGCTGTGATTTGAAGCCCAAATCCAGTTGGGATGTAGGTTATAAATAAGAGTGTTTGTAACCTAATTTGAAAATGATTCCAAGATGTAAAATTATTAGGGTTTCGTTCTTGTGAACCACTCTCTAGGAGAGTTGGTATGCCTGTACCACTCGACATGTGAGTTGGACAGTTTGTGAGTGTGATCCTCGAAACTGTTAAGTAAGAGGAGTATTGTTCTTGGAGGAAGCTTTTAAGTAACTCTAAGTTGTGTGTTGGAAGGGTGTCTTCCGTGCTGAATTGTTGTATAGGTAAAGAGCCGTTGATGCAGTGGCGGAGTGTTGACTGCTAGACATCATTGCGATGATTGGGAGTGAGAAGGGTTTCTCATATCTAGAGAGGATCTAGGTAGAAGGGTCATTGGGTAGTGATTAAGTGATAAGCTGTAAATGGGGAGTTTAGCTTTGAATTGATACTGCTGATAGTGGACTTCATCCCTGGCTTGGTAGCCCCCAGAGTAGGCGTGTTAGACCAAACTGGGTTAACAATTCTGTGTGTTTTGTTTTTATCTTTTCAGTACTGCTCTTATTGTTATATACCTTGTCATGTGTGTTCATGTCAGACCAGATGTCGAATGATATGTTATAGGACATCTGAATCCTGTGCATGTACCAGAATTTCATAGCAAGTTTACTGAATATTGTTCTACTGAAGGCATCAGTCATGAGTTTTCTTCACCTATTACCCCTCAGCAAAATGGAGTTGTTGAAAGGAAGAACAGAACCATTCAAGAATCTGCTAGAGCAATGATTCATGTGAAAAAGCTTCCTTACCATTTCTGGGCTGAAGCTATGAATACTGCCTGCTACATTCACAACAGAGTTACCTTGAGAAGAGGTACTTCAGCTACCTTGTATGAGCTGTGGAAGGGAAGAAAACCAAGTGTGAAGTACTTTCATGTCTTTGGAAGTAAATGTTATATTCTGTCAGATCGTGAACAAAGGAGGAAAATGGATCCTAAAAGTAATGAGGGAATCTTTTTGGGATACTCTACAAACAGCAGAGCTTATAGGGTATTCAACTCCAGAACCAGAGTCATGATGGAATCTATAAATGTAGTTGTTGATGACTATGGAATGAGGGAAGATGCTGATGTTCTGGATGATGTTGGAACATTTGTTGATGATGTATCAACAGAAGCTGAAGACAGAAGTGTAAATCCCAGCCCTACTACTGCTGAACCTGAACCAGAGCAGCCTAACAAGGGACCATCCATCAGAGTGCAAAAGGACCACCCAAAAGAGCTTATCATAGGTGATCCAAACTTAGGAGTTACCACTAGGTCAAGAGAAGTTGTGTCAAATTCTTGCTTTGTATCCAAAATTGAGCCCAAAAATGTTAAAGAAGCCTTAAAAGATGAGTTTTGGATTAATGCCATGCAAGAAGAACTGGGACAATTCAAAAGGAATGAAGTGTGGGATCTTGTACCAAGGCCTGATGAAATAAATGTGATTGGCACCAAGTGGGTTTACAAGAATAAATCTGATGAACAAGGAGTGGTCACCAGAAATAAGGCTAGACTGGTTGCCCAAGGTTACACTCAGGTAGAAGGAATTGATTTTGATGAGACTTTTGCTCATGTGGCCAGACTGGAATCTATCAGGTTACTATTAGGTGTGGCTTGTAATCTCAAATTCAAGTTATTCCAGATGGATGTAAAGAGTGCTTCTTGAATGGGTACTTAAATAAAGAAGTTTATGTAGATCAACCCAAGGGGTTTATTGATCCAACATTTCCTAACCATGTCTACAAACTAAGGAAATCTCTTTATGGATTAAAGCAGGCACCTAGAGCTTGGTATGACAGGCTTACTGAATTCTTGGCTCTGAATGGTTACAGAAAAAGAGGAATTGACAAGACATTGTTTGTCAAAGAGAAAGGAGGAAAACTGTTGATAGCTCAAATATATGTTGATGACATAGTGTTTGGTGGGATGTCAGAAGCAATGGTTCAACATTTTGTGAAACAGATGCAGTCTGAGTTTGAGATGAGTCTTGTTGGTGAGCTCAGCTATTTTCTGGGTCTGCAAGTTAGACAAATGGAAGACTGCATATTTATCTCTCAGAGCAAGTATGCAAAGAACATAGTCAAGAAGTTTGGTCTGGAGAATGTTAATCACAAGAGGACACCTGCTCCTACTCACTTGAAGTTGTCCAAGGATGAACATGGAGTGAGTGTGGATCAAAGCCTATACAGAAGCATGATTGGAAGCCTGCTGTATCTCACAGCTAGCATACCTGATATCTCCTTTGCTGTAGGAGTTTGTGCCGGATATCAATCTGAACCTAAAATTAGCCACATGAATCAAGTGAAGAGAATTCTGAAATACGTGAATGGTACTAGTGACTATGGCATACTATACAGTCATGGATCAGGCATTGGACTTAGTGGATATTGTGATGCTGATTGGGCAGGGAGTGCTGATGATAGAAAAAGTACTTAAGGAGGATGATTCTTCTTAGGGAACAACCTTATCTCGTGGTTTAGCAAAAAGCAGAACTGTGTGTCTCTCTTTACTGCTGAGGCTGAGTACATAGCAGCAGGAAGTAGTTGTTCACAACTGGTTTGGATGAAGCAAATGTTAACTGAATACAATGTCAAGCAAGATGTCATGACATTGTACTGTGATAATCTGAGTGCTACCAATATCTCCAAAAATCCAATTCAACATAGCAGGACTAAGCATATTGACATACGTCATCACTTTATAAGAGATCTGGTTGAAGATAAAGTGGTTGCTTTGGAACATGTTGCTACTGAAATGTAATTAGCTGATATTTTTACTAAGGCCTTAGATGCAAATCAATTTGAAAATTTAAGAAGAAAATTAGGGATTTGCATATATGAAGATTAATAGAATTTTTTTGGAGTGCAGGAAGGTGACTTTTGGTGCAGTTGTCTTATGTGTGTGAGCTTATCTCCTTGGTGAAACTGACAAAATAAGAATGTTTGGAAACAAACAAGAACATTTTTATTGCATGAAGTACTCAATATTACAATTTTTTTAACAGAAACTACAAGCAAAGAGTTTTCATGTTTGGATTCGGCTATTCATTCCAACCACCTAAGATAATAAAATTAACCCAATCTTCATCTGCTTCATCCTCATAATCATGTAGTTGCACTTGAGCCTTCTTAATGGTCTTCATCCTTGTTTCTGTTTTTCTTCCTGTCCTTGTTGCCCCGGTAGAGGATCCACCTGTTGTCTTTTCTTTGGACTTCATCTCCTTTGGTTGTGTGCTCTTGTTCTTCCGGTCTTGCTTCAACTGACCCTTGTGTGTTTCAATTGTCTTGGAGGACTGACTCATGTTTCCTTCTCAGTTTGGCTGTAGTAAGAAGCAGTTTGGTGTAGTTTTTATAATTCAAATGGAAACCCTTGTTTGTATCTCCTGGTTAGTCAAAGTTGTTTGGTGTCTGTGCCTAGTTGTTGAGAGTTGTGTTTGTGGTTTCTTGGCTTGAGGGGGAGTTTGAGTTTTGATTGGTGTGCAGCTGCAGTATGTTAGTGTTGTGTTATGGTGTGTTTCTGCTGCAGGTATCTCTGATTTGTATCTCTGATGTGTGCTGATATTATTTTAGCCAAAATTAGCCAAAGGGGGAGATTGTTAGTTCTGTTATTGGCATCAATTTTGGTAAAACAATATGGTTGTTCAAGATGTCATGTCTGATGTCTTAACATGTGCTTCTATCATTCTGCATGTGGTGTGTTGTTTGGTATTGCAGTTTTTGTGCATGATGTCAAGACTGATGTCTTAACATCTGTTGACAGAACATCATGTTCAGTCTGTTATTTGTTTTAGGGATGCGTGTTAATTATTATGTTTTGAGAGATTCTGTTTGAGAGATTGCAGGCGAAATTCGTGGAGAAGATTTGTTCAGATGCAATCGTTTGTTTCTGTATTTAAGGCGAAAAGATTTGAAGATAAAATCTGTTTTTATTGTGCATCAAATCTGAGTTTTTCACAGAGCCCAAGCCCAAGAATATGTTTCTATTTAAATAAGTTTTAACCCTACTTGGAAGCAACAAAGACTAGAGAAAAAAGACTGAGTCTCAAGTGTTAGAGTTTGTGTTTTCGTCTGTTATTTGTGAGCCATTCATTCATCTTTCAGATGCTTGAATTGGACTGATTATTTGAGTTGTATGTTGTCCACTCTAAGCTTTTAAGCACGAGTGTTTGTTCTTGATTGAAGCTTTTAAGCAAGATCAAGTATTGTCATTGAAGTGTGATCTTCTAATATTTGTAATTTTTCTATTGTCATCACTGCTATGATTAAGGGGGAGTGAGAGGTGTCTCATATCTAAGAGTGTCTTAGGTAGAAGTGTCATTGGGTAGTGATTAAGTGAATAGATTGTCAACTTGTGTGTTGATTGTAGAGTCTATGAATTAATACTACTGATAGTGAATTTCCTCCCTGGCTTGGTAGCCCCCAGACATAGGTTGTTAGACCGAACTGGGTGAACAATTCTCTGTGTTTCTTTTTGTTTTTAAGTGCTGTTATCTCTATTGTCTTGTTCATTTAGCAGATATTGATGTTGTGACATCTCACTCGACATCACATATCTGATACCAGAATTTCACCATATTTTTCCATTAGGTTTTCAAAAAGTTTGTTGCAAAAATGGGATCCACCATCACTGATGATAGCTCTAGGCGTGCCATGTCTTGTCAAGATGTTATTGAGCAAGAACTTTGTCACAACCTTGGCATCATTGGATGGTGTTGCTACTACCTCAATCCACTTGGACACGTAGTCCACAACTACAATAATGTAAAGATTTCCAAAAGAGGAAGGGAATGGTCCCATAAAATCAATGCCCCACACATAAAAAATTTCCACTTCAAGAATACTAGTGAGCGACATCTCTTGTCTCATGGACACATTTCCAACCCTTTGACATCTATCACATCTCTTTGTAAATTCATGAGCATCTTTAAAAATGGAAGGCCAGAAATAATCGGATTGCAGCACCTTTGCTGCAGTTCTGACTCCCCCAAAATGTCCACCATATGGGGCTTTGTGGGAGGCTGACAAGATCTGGCGTGTCTCCTCATAGTCAACACATCTCCTTAGTAACTGGTCTGCACATTTCTTGTACAGGTAAGGTTCATCCCAGAAATAGTTCTTGACAGTGTGAAATAACCTTTTTCTTTGTTGGAAGTTGAATTCTGGTGGCACGACTCTGCTGACTAAGTAATTCACAATGTCAGCATACCAGGGAGTCATGCCATCAGTAATCATTAAAAGTTTCTCATCCGGAAAACTCTCTTTGATGTCTCCACTATTTTGAGATTGCACTTTTTCAGGAAGTCTTAAGAGATGATCAACAACTGAGTTTTCTACCCCTTTTTTGTCTCTTATCTCCAGGTCAAACTCTTGTAGAAGAAGCACCTAACGTATTAGTCATGGCTTTGCATCTTTTTTGCCAATCAAATATTTAATTGCTGCATGATCCGTATACACAATGACCTTAGTTCCTACCAAGTAAGGTCTGAACTTGTCAAAAGCAAACACTACTGCCAACAGCTCCTTCTCTGTGGTTGTGTAATTGATTTGCGCTTCTATCAAAGTTTTGCTTGCATAGTAAATAGTGTGAAACACTTTGTTATGCCTTTGGCCGAGTACAACACCTATGGCAAAGTCACTGGCATCACACATTAACTCAAAGGGTTTGGACCAATCTCGAACTTTGACTACAGGTGCAGAAATGAGAGCTTTTTTCAAAAGGTTGAAAGATTCAAGGCACTCTTTACTGAAGACAAAAGGCGTGTCATGCTGCAGCAGCTGGCATAGGGGTTTTGTTATTTTTGAGAAATCTTTTATAAACCTCCTATAAAATCCAGCATGCCCCAAGAAACTCCTAATGCCCTTTATGTTGGCTAGTGGGGGTATCTTTTCAATCACCTCCACCTTAGTTTGATCTACCTCCAATCCTTCTTTAGAAATTCTATGACCAAGAACAATTCCTTCTTTTACCATAAAATGGCATTTTTCCCAATTGAGGACTAAGTTCTCTTCACACCTGGTCAGTACCAACTCCAGATTTTTTAGGCAATCTTTGAATGACTCCCCAAAAACTGAAAAATCATCCATGAAGACTTCTATGGAATTTTCTATGATGTCAGAAAAAATAGCCATCTTGCAACGTTGGAAAGTGGCTGGTACATTGCACAGTCCAAACGGCATCCTTCTGAAAGTAAAGGTGCCATAAGGGCATGCGAATGTTGTTTTTTCTTGATCTTCCGGAGCTATTGCAATTTGGTTGTAGCCCGAATATCCATCTAAGAAGCAATAATACTCCTTTCCAGCCAATCTATCCAACATCTGATCAATGAAAGGCAAAGGAAAATGATCCTTCCTTGTTACCTTGTTCAACTTCCTATAATCCATGCAGATTCTCCAACTAGAAACTGTTCTAGTGGGAATGAGCTCATTCTTTTCATTGGTAATTACTGTCATGCATCCCTTCTTTGGTACGCACTGGATTAGAGTTACCCACACACTATCAGAGATAGGGTAAATAATCCCTGCGTCCAGCCACTTGATAATCTCCTTTTTTACAACCTTCTTCATGATAGGGTTCAGCCTCCTTTGACTCTCAATGCTATTCTTGGCATTATATTCCAACATAATTTTATGCATGCAAACTGTTGGGCTGATTCCCTTAATGTCAGAAATCTGCCAAGCAATTGCCTTCTTGTGTCTCTTTAGTAGTGTAATCAATTGATCCTTCTGCTTCTCTTGTAAGTCTGTGGCAATAATAACTGGCAGCTTCTGTCCTGCCTCCAGATATGCATACTGCAAGTGTTCCGGTAGTTGTTTTAGCTCCAATTCAGGGGGCTCATCTATGGAAGGTAGTTGCTACTTGTGAGCAATAGTGGTTGATTCAATCACTTCTACGGATTCTTCTTCTAGCTTTTGCAGAGGACCATAAATGATTCCATCTTTTAGTCCTTCATCTTCCACTTTTCCTAACTCAATTTTTAACACATCATTAGCCTTTAGAAGGTTTTTATGAATTAAAACTTCCCAGCTAGATATCATTGAACACTCAGCCACCTCCTCTTCTGGGTATTGTAAAGCATTAAGTATGTTGAACACTACTTGCTGCCCATTCACCCTCATAGTGAGTTCTCCTCTTTCAACATCAATTAAGGTTCTACCCGTTGCTAAGAATGGCCCTCCCAACAAAATGGGTGTCTCCTCATCAGCTTCAAAATCCATAATGATAAAATCAGCAGGGAAGACAAACTTGTCAACCCTTACCAGCACATCTTCAATTTTCCCTCGTGGGTAGTAAATACTCCTATCTGCCAGCTGCAAGGTGATGGTTGTAGGCCTGACAACACCTATCCCCAGCTTCTTGAATATGGATAAGGGCATGAGATTAATGCTGGCCCCTAAATCACATAACGCCTTTCCATAAAAGGTGTCTCCGATGGTGCATGGAATAGTGAAACTTCCAGGATCCTTCAACTTGGGAGGGAGTTTGCCTTGAACTAATTGACTACACTCTTGTGTAAGTGCAACCGTAGCAAACTCTCCCACCCTTTTTTCTCTTAGTAAGCACATCCTTCATGAACTTTGAGTAGTTTGGCATTTGTTGAATGACTTCAATTAATGGTATGTTGATGTGAAGCTGCTTCAAGATCTCCATGAACTTTGAAAATTGTTGCTCTTCTTTTGCCTTTTTGATTCTTTGTGGAAAAAGGGGTGGTGGTCTTTCTTGCACAAACTTCTGCTTCTTGTTAGCTTCAACAATGACTTCTTAAGTCTCTGTAGGAATGTAATCTTCAGTGAGTTTATCATCTTTGTGTTTCTGTTATTTGGATGAAAACTGTTCTCTATCACTGTCTTTTGTTCCAGGACTGTCGGGCTTAGACACAACAATACTTGACTCCTTGCTCGTTGTAATGGTTTCTTCAATTTGCTTGCCACTTCTTAGCTTAAAAGCTTGGCAAGTATCAACATTCTTCACTCCAGCTTGTGTGTTAGGAGTCTCAGTGGAGTTGGGAAGATTTCCCAAGTTTCTTGAACTTAGAGCCATAGCAATTTGGCCCATTCGGTTCTCCAAGTTCTTGATGCTTACTCCTTGTGCTTGAAATTGGTTCTTTGCTTATTGAATGAATGACTTGAGAACATTTTCCAAATGGTTTTTTCCCTGGTTGACCCCAACATAGTTAGGGTTAGAAAAACCAGGTGGAACTTGTGGTGTAGTTGCTTGCGGTTTAGGTTGATTTTGATTGTTATTCCAAGAAAAATTAGGATGATTGCGCCATCCTGGGTTGTAAGTGTTGCTATAGGCATTATTGTATCTGCTGTTGTTGTTGGGATTACCAACATAATTAACTGAAATAGGATTGGCAGAACATTCTTCAAATAGATGTGGTCCTCCACAGTAAACACAGGAAACCTCATAAGCGTCGGTAACCACCTTAACAGGGTCAGGCTTTGGCACTTCAGGATTCATCATATTCTTCATCATTTGGTGGATCTGAGCCACTTGAGCAGCAAGAGTTGTAGTCTCAGTGACTTCATGAACTCCAGCAGGCTTCTTTTGAGTTGAACTTGAAGTGGCCCTTATAACTGGCCATTGATAAGTGTTGGCGATAATGCCCTCAATCAACTTGTTACCATCATCATAGGATTTAGACAATAGAGCTCCACCACTGGATGCATCTAACATATTCCTTGAGGATGAAATTAATCCATTATAGAAAGTCTCAAGTTGTATGCAGATGGGAATCCCATGATGTGGACATTGTCTCAACAACTCCTTAAATCTTTCACATGCGTCAAACAATGTTTCATCATCTCCATGCCTAAATGATGTGATCTCATTTCTCATTTTTGCATTTTTGGAAGGAGGAAAATACTTGGCCAGAAACTTTTCTGCCAAGGCGTTTCATGTAGTAATGGAATTTGGTTCCAAAGAATTAAGCCAACTCTTGGCTCTATCCCTTAGAGAATATGGAAACAGTCTCAACCTAAAGGTATCCACTAGCACAACAAGGATTTTGAAGTTATCAGCCACATCCAGAAATTGTTTTAAGTGCAAATGAGGATCTTCATGAGAAGAGCCTGAATATTGACCAACAGCTTGTAACATTTGGAACATCATAGGCTTGAACTCAATTGTGGGGCTGTGATGGGTGGCCTAGCAATGCCAGTATTCATAGCATTAGGATCAAATACAGCATAGTCCCTGATGCTACGCGCTCGGTCATTGACAATGCCAATAATGTCTGGCTCTGCCATGGTTGCATTTTGTAATGACTCGTCTGAAGAAGACGATGAGATTTCTTTGTCCGTATCCTCCTCGTACACTACTCCTTCAGGTTCAGCCACAGCTGAGGTTGAGGAATCTCCAAATGTTTGCTGAGCACGTAAAAATCTCCTTCGTGCTTTGAGAATTCTTTCAGGTTCAAGATATCCATTGTAAACTGGTTGTAACGACTTGCGCATACAATAGCTTAAGCCTGTCGAGACACCAAATCACAACAAACATTAAAGGCTTAAATACAGTCTTAAAAAAATATTAAATATAGTTTTTCAAACTTTTTCACTTCCCCGGCAACGGCGCCAAAAACTTGATGTTACTCTACTTTATATGATGCTTTTCTTTTGAATGTTTTAGATCAATGGTGTCACATGCAAGTATACATGCTTAGTAATGTAGCAAGTGATAAAGTAAAGGTCGAACCCACAGGGAAGTGTAAGTATTTGAACTACTAATATTAATTTACTTTGTTTAAGGAAAATATGAGCAAGGTAACAGAAGTATGAGAATAAAGAACAAGAGCACACACAAATAACTAAAATAACTTAATGCTAAAGAGGAGTTAAAATATCAGAGAGAGTAGCTGATGAGCTAAATCCATTAGTATAGTTGTTGTTTAAAATGCCTTTATAATGTGAAGTGTCTTGCCTCAAAAGGCCAGAACGTGATCTAGTGGTGTATCTCTACAACATCAAAAACATGTATAACTAGGGCAAGGGAACAAATCTCTAAGTCTCACTTGTAACCCTAAAATACGTCTGGTTTTAATTCTGAAAAATATTTATGGTCTCAACTTCTTATCTCTAAGCAAGTTGAATTAAATGAATATCTCTATCCTACTTTACTAACCACTTTTGTTGTGAAATCCACTTGTTTATTGGATCTCTCTCAACAATAAGCTTTTACTTTTTTCCTAGTTGATCACTTTAAGAATCAAGTTTAGATAACTCTTAAAAATAAAAATAACTTCAGAACTGAAAATAAACTATTTTTGTGTGTGGAATCTCTTGTCTCTTCGTCTTCAATGCACAAGCTCTCTTTAAATAGTGATGAGTGGAAGTGGTAGTTGCTTCTTTCTTGGATCGTGGGTATCTTGACAAAATTAAGGTTAGGCCCAAATCAATTCTTCATGTGGGCCAACTGTCCCTCAACCCTTCCTTTACAAGCAATCTGGTACAGATGTTGGTGGGAGACAAATATGCTTTTTTGCAGGCGGCTGTAGCAGGATGATGGAGCAGAGCAGACGGCTGGTGGTGTTGGTGTTGGGCGCTCTTTTTGTTGCGTGGTCCCCATCGTACTACCTTTTATCCTCTAGCTTTCTTGATCTTATCCATTCCTTTTTCTCCAATACTCTTCAAAATGCTGCCACGTGAGCCCTAGTCATTCTTGGCTTTTCATCGTCAATCTCCAACTCTCTTGGTGAAATGGTTGATTAAACTATCAACTTCTTTTCCTCCAAATAGCTCCTCATTCTGCTCCAGAATCTGGCAACTGGGGTCATGCCTCTTCTCATCATCACCTAACTTCCTTTTAGAGAATAAACACAAAGAAAACATAAAAGAATCACATAAAATGCTTAAAGCTTAAATCATGCTAAAACACCTCAAACTCATGCTACATAAGTGAAATCATGAACTAGAAATGTCACATAAGTTGGGCTAAAGTAACACACTAAAATAGTGTTATCACTCCCCCAAACTTGAATGATCACCTGTCCTCAGGTGATGTGACCGTGAAAGACATAGGAAAGTAAAATGGGTTTTCAACATCTTCAGTCGGGTTTAGTAAAGTAATGAGGCTCAAGAGTTGGAAGGGTCAGAAAATGGTAACTGGTGCAAGTTGCTCAGCTTTGCAATTGTCCAAAGTTTTGTTAGCTCAAAGGGGATCTGACGTCTCCTGTCACGACCCTACTCTTCTAAGAAACAAGCCACAATTTTCTCTTTTTGATCCCTCCTTGTGTACTTTCTTGAGTGGGGTTTCTTCTCTTTTGGTTTATCTAGGGAATTGTGTCCTGATTCTCATTTGATATTTTTGACTAACACATTTGGGACCACACTTATCCACTTTTTATTTTTGTTCTTTTTCTTCTCTTTTCTCTTTTCTCTTCTTTTTTTTTTTTGGAAAAACGCTTCATCTCAGAATCTTCTCATGTGAGTTCAACTGGATATTATGATGAAGACGCTTGTTGTTCCTCCAGTTTCAGGCACAAGAACTTTATTGGTGGTCTTTGCCACTTTTTTGCACACTTTTGTGTGTCTTTGTGTGAAGTGTGTCCCTTCTGTGATTGTCTCAATCATTATTTGAATCTTCTTGTCCTTCCCTTTGTGATTCCTAGGATTTCAACTTTTCCCTTGATTTTCACAATTCAGTTTTTCTTTTGGAAAAAATTCTGGCGAAGTCCGGGAAGGCTCTTCGAGATAATCCGGGACGGCGAAGTCCTCTGGTCGCGTAATGGACATAGTGACCTACGGGGGAGGACTAGATGGAGACGATTCTGCTTCCTTCTTCGAGTTTGAGGCCTCTCGTCGGGAGGACTCACCTTTCTTTATATATTTCTTCAAATGACCCTCCTTGATGAGGATCTCAATAGCGTCTTTCAGGTGCACGCAGTCCTCAGTCGTGTGGCCTTGGCTGCGGTGGAAGCGGCAATACTTGCTTTTGTCGACATTTCCTTTGGACGCCGTTGGTTTGGGGAACCAGACACCCCCTGCTTAAATTCAGTATTGAGGCATTCGGAGCGAATGCGTTCCTAGGGAGTATTAAGCAGGGTATACTCCGTAAAACGGTCAGCAGGCCCTTTACCTTCTCGGGGACGATCATCTCGTCTCCTTTCTTTTCCTTGCCGGGATGTCTCCGGCTCATTTTTTTTTGTGCCCGGGCACCTTCGCGATCTCTTGCGTCCCAGACATGATATGCACCCTCATTCTCCTCGTACTGTATGTACGCTTCAGCTTTTCTGAGGAGTTCTGTTAATGTTCAGGGAGTCTCGATGCCGACGGCCTTGCAAAACTCGCTTTTGTGCCTCAAGCCTTTCTCGAGAAGATATTTTTTCATATGGTCCGATGTACGGACCTCCACGGCTTCTTTATTAAAGCATTCGATATATGCCCACAGGGATTCGTCCCTGCCCTGTATAATAGCTTCCAAGGTGGCCTCCGACTTGGGATGTCGTAGGGAAGCCGTAAAGTGCCGGGCAAACCGGCTCTTCAAGTCTCTCCATGATGTGACCGATCCTCGAGGAATGCGTTTGAACCAAGCCATTGCTTCCTTTCCGAGGGTGATCGGGAACAATCTACACTTTATGGCCCCACTCACATTGTGGTAGTGGAGCAATGCTTCTATGTTCTCTATGTGTTCTCCGGGGTCAGTGGTCCCATCGTATGTTGCTAGAACGGGGGGCTTCTCTAGCCTGCGAGGGATCCTGGTGTACATGATCTCTTATGAAAGGGGACCATGGACATCGTCGTCACTGCTTGTGCTGGGAGAATGAGAGAAAGAATAGCTACGACCACGGCTCCTGCTTCGTCGTGGAGAGTGCCTGCGTGCATGGAGGTGCTCTTGCCTTTCTGAAGGTTGGGACTTCTTGGACGCTGGGGAATGTCTTGACCTCCGCAGAGGAGACCGACGATGTCTTAGTGCAAGATCAGACGCGGACTCTTTCGATCTTGATCGTCTTCTCTTTGGGGAGAGGCTTCTGGAGCTGTCGCGTCTCCGTTTCTGGGGGGGAGACCGAGGACGTGGAGATGGGCTAAGCGGTTTCTTCAAAGCAAGGCGCTCTTTGAGGACGTGCTCGAGAGCGCTGGTCTTTTCCCCTTGCTAGAAGATCAAGAGGTTTGATCTGTTGAGGGAGGCGATGAAAGCAGCTGTGCTCGAGTAAGCATTTTGCGGAACCAGAATGGGTTCGAAAATGCGTTCAGCGGCTGGTGCTCGAGGCTTTACTTCATCAGGGGTCGGGTACGCAGTCTTCCCGTCCTGTTGGTCAGTTTCCTGAAAAACTGGACCGGCAAAGGCTTGTACGGCGTTATCAGTTTCAACGACAACAACAGAGCCTTGATGAGCAGCATCATTCTTGGTGGAGGCCATGATGATCGAAAAAGGTTTAGACAACTTTTGTCTTTGTAATGAAAAAGAATGGATCTTGAATCAACAGACGGGGAAGCTAGTTCCCACAGACGGCGCCACTGATCGGAGGTGATCAGACTGGATCGTCGCGGCCTTCACGTAGCACAGATGAGGACGTTTGTAGGAGAGGAAAAGGGGTTGTACCTATAAGGTACTCCGATGCCAAAGTAAGTATTCGGTCAAAAGAGAGAAAGAAAGTACGAAAATATCAAGGTATAGAATGTTTGATATTGGATACCTGACCCTCTCAAGTGAGAGGGTATTTATAAGAGAACCCCCAGCGCGGAGCCAAGGTCTCTCACGTGGCCAAGGCATCTGATGGACCAATGAGAGACTGCCAGGTGGAGGGCAAAGCTCGGGCCTATTGACCTGGTCCAACTGTCTCCGTGAGATTCGGGGAGGCAGTTGGTCGCGTGAACTGTTGAGTGAGTGATGGGGACATGCCTAACGGCTAGTTTCTGGCCATTGGGCCTGGCCAATGGCTGGACTGGATTGGGCCTTACTCTGCTGAGGGTAAAGCGCCTTCCGAATCCAGAACATTTATTACATTCATTTTATTTTTCTCTCTCTATAATAATTATCTAAGAGTAATTTTAACCAAAATGTATTTAATACTCCCTTAAACTTTGCAAGTGACGATTAAAAAGTGTAGTACCCCAAAATTTGCCCTATGTTTCTCAACCTTTTTCTAACTTTTTGTGGCTTATGCTTCACATTCATCTGCATATCCATTAGGTAACTCATTCATTCATTTGCATTGGTTTTCTAAGATGTGGGATCAAAGGATTTTCTGGTCATTTGAGGTCTTCCCTATTCAATGGTGATTTGAGATTTTTACACTCCAGTCGAAGAAATGGTTTGAGCTCACACCATCATGAGTATCTCTCTACCAGAATTCATTAAGTATCAAGGCTTTCTTCTGTCAAGATCATCAGGCATCAAGGTTATCTCATTCAAGTTTCTCAAGAGTATCAGGCTCATTTTCTCCAAGGTTTCCCAATGTCATCAAGTGTCAGACTAAGAAGGCTATGAATTAGGGTTTGTTTCTCTCTCAACATCTCAAGGGCATTGGTTTTAGTTCAGGTGTGAGTGTCCAGTCATGATCCAGTTCAGATGGACGTTTGGACCTAATCTTGGCCAAAATATCAAGAGATTGTTTCAATCGCAAGCTATCCGCTTCAGTGGTTGACTTCCTAGGCAGTATGTAGTCAAGGTTGAATTGTGGACTTCATCAAGTTATCAGGTGATAATTCATGAGAAGTTTAATTTCAAAGTCAGGTTCGTCACCTCAGATTATGCTCCACTGTGAATTCATTTTCTCAGAGGCCGATCCAGATAGGTGCAAGGTGATTCAAGATTTATTTGGTCGAACATTCAGAGGATGATTAACTCAGATGGTGTTGTTTCAGTGGTGAAATGTTCAGTGGTTCAGGAGATCCATTATTGTCAGAAATATGCAGAAAATGTTCATGAGTCTCTGTTGTTACGATTTCAAATATGGAAGGTGTAAATCACTTAGCTTTCTAAAGGAACAAAGCTCAACTCGATGTTGATGCCATGAAGATCATTTGGGCCGGTTCTTCTCATGCTTTAGAAGCTTCTGATCGAATGTCTCGTCTCTTCACCAGCGATCCGGCATTTGGAAAGGATAATATAGCCGTGCTTGCTATGAAGGATTTATTTAAGAACACTTTGAGGAAAGTAGCTTATGCCATGAAAAGGATTATTGAGCTTCGTCGTAGCGAGGAGGAAGCTTCTATGCTTAGATCCTTTATGGATAAGCCTACTTTTACAGATCTTCATTGGGGAATGTTTGTTCCTGCTATCAGAGGACAAGGAACTGAAGAACAGCAGAAAAAGTGCCTGCCTTTGGCACTAAAGATGCAAATAATTGGTTGTTGTGCTCAAACTGAACTTGGCCATGGATCTAATGTTCAAGGGCTAGAAACAATAGTAACACTCGATCCCAAAACAGATGAATTTGTTATTCATAGCCCCACATTGACTTCTAGCAAATGGTGGCCTGGTGTATTGGGTAAAGTTTCAGCACATGCTGTTGTTTATGGCCGCCTAATTACTAATGGTCAGGATCATGGTGTGCATGGCTTCATTGTCCAACTATGGAGCATGGATGATCACGTACGGATTCCAAGGGATCAAATGTTACTGAGGGTTTCACGGGTTAAAAGGAAAGGAAAATATAAACAATGGTAGAGCAGAATGTTCCTAAAGGAGTCAATTCTCAAGGTCTTATTTTTTGTGGCTTCATAGAAATCCATAATATGTTTCTAAGGAAATAACAACTCATAACATCAAAATGAATCCACAGCAGGTGCAAAGGTTCAAAAGCATTCATAAAACCCATAACAGAAATTAAAAAAATAGGTTCAAATTCAAAAATTGACATAACAGAAAATAATTCCAAATATAAGAGTTAATACAAGGGTGTATCAGAACGGGATTGGCGGCGGAAGGAAATTACACCAGCAGGATATCAGTTGAGAATTAAAAAGAGACATTCACTCATAGCAAGAAAAATGGAAAACAGAAAAACCGATAACAACCTCTAACCAAAAATTCTCACAAACATCTCTAACACAATCTTTCCTCTTTCATTTACTACTAGCAGAAATTCATAACAAAAAACTTCCATAACCATCACTAACTGATATACCAGAAAAATAGATACAACAAAAACTAACAGAACTCCATAACCATCTTCTAACCGAAAACTAATCCCTAATAGAAAACTTCTAACCAATTACTACGAAAACTGGTTTTGGATTCTTCGCTCTCTATCTCCATCTTTGGACTACTCGTTCTTCTTCTATCTCTTTACACACTCATCATCTTGAATTCTCTTGAACATCTTCAATTATCTTCGAAAACCATCAACCATCTCCAATATTCGTCAACGCTCTTAATCAATGAGTACTCTACCTCATCTTCAAAGATCACAAAAAAAAACTTCATCTTCAATCCTCTTCTGCCCGGTGGAAATAGCTTGGAACCACCTTCAATTCGTTTCAATTCCGAAACACGGTTAAACACGAATTCGCCAGATAACCACCATTCGATTCCTACAATCAAATCACTACAGAGTTCAATTCGAATTGAGAAAAATTTGCAAGAAGAAGAATCAGAAGAATTCACACATTGAAAGAATCAAGAACGAACGAAAAAAAATTCAGAGATAGAGGGAGAATTTGCGAACGAAAATAAGAAGAGAGAAATTGAGTTTACCGCGCTTACCGTTAGCGTCGTCATCGGCAAGGTACGATTTCCTCGTCTCCATCTTTAGCTGCGACCTCGGATGTAGAATCCGTTGCAATGTAATATTATTGCCTTGAGTTTTGTTGATTTTGTGTTCTTGATTTTCTTTGTTTCGATCTCGCAATTTGATTAGGTTTTAGAGAAAATGATTACCGAATTTGGAATAAAGGAGGAATTCTAGTTAGGGTATGTTAAGAAGGTTTGGGGATTAGAGGTGGTTGGCCGGAGGAGGACGGAGGCGGCCACCGCGCGCCACCGCCTTCTCCGGCGAGATTTTAGGTTTCCGGCGAGTGAAGAGAATTTCATAGAGAGAGAGAGAGACGCTTGAGAAGCATGATTCATGTGTTACTTATGTAAAGATAACATGAAGAGATGAGATTGTTGTGGTGGCGGTCCACTCTGACGGTGACACTTGTCACCGTCTTGTAGGGCCACCTGTTTAATCCAATGCGCTACCCCCTATGATGATTCCCATGCACTGCCCTTTTTCAGCCTGTTGATTGATCCGGCGATGGATCCAAGGGCCCAGATCAGTCAACAGGTTGACTGAGGATCCAACGTGTTTCCTCAGGCCAACGAGCCTCTTGGGCCTATTGCCTTTTGCTAATTACACCCCGAATCTTGAGCCCAATACAGGAGCGAACTGGAATCTCTGCTATAGCGCACCCCCCTGGTTCTTCCACTATTCCTATTTTCTTTTTTGTACTTGTTTCCAAATCTGAATTCTAAAAATAGTAGAAATGGTCAGAAAATTCTGAGAAAATTCATGAGAGTTATTGAGTGTTTTAATTAATTTTTGTTGAATTTTAATTTCACTTTTGGTATGTTTTGATATTTTTCTAGAATTTTGGCAAGGAATGTTTTCTTAATGGTGTATCTAGTGATGCAAGTTCTAAAATGTGATCTTCCCTTGACCATTTGGAGCTAATTTTTGTTGTACATTTATAACTATGATTATATGACCTAATGATGTTTGATTGGTACCTTGTCCATGATTATTGAATTGCTTTTGAGCATCATCTTTGTGCCTTGTCTTGTAAGAGCATCATTGATAAATTGATCCATGTTTGCAATTGATTGAGTATGTTTGGTGCATGATATGAACCCTATCTTTTGAATGTGATTACCTACTGGACTTGGAATGACTTGGTTGATTACCCATAATTTTCAAAGGCATTTTGCTATTCTTCACAAATTTTCCAATGTGAACATATTATGTGTAAGCATGCATAGAGATAGGTTATGTTTAGGACTTGTATGAGGGCACTTTGAGCCAACTTTGAATATGAGTTTTAGTACATTGTTAAGTGTATTTTGATGCACAATTGAGACATGCTTGAGTATTGCATTTGATCATTTCACATGCCTTAAATGATGCCTTCTTTTGATGCCACTTGTATGCTATGTTCATGATTGTTTTTAGGATTCAATTTGGAAATTTTATAGGTCATTTGCCTCTGGTTTGTGAGCTTTAACATTGCCTTACCATGTAATTTCATTTGCCTTACTTGAATGAAAATTTTACATACTTGTATGAGAAGTTTAAATGTGATTTTGCTCATGGAATGAATTGACTTTGGAGGGAGACTTTAATGCAAACCTTTGTGACACTTTGAGATTGGTTTCAAGCATGCGTATAAGGTGTTTCACTTCTGACCTTGGTCCATTTTCACGTTTTAATTCAATTCATCTAACTTGTAATGGCTTTCTTTTGTTGGTTTACCTTTAACTTCAAAGTAGATTAGTCTTGTAGCATAGTTGTAACTTGACTTGTAATTTCATAATCCTTTTAGGTCTTTCACTTTGACTAATGTGACTCAAATTTACACAGTCATTATACTTAGGTTTTCATGTTGTACATACACTCTCTTGTTATTACTAATGTCTTTGGTTCACGTGTGCAAGGTGCATAAAGGAGACATTCCAAACGTGGTTTGACCATTTCAATTTGTAAATAAAAACTTGTTTCTAACTTGGTTTGCTATTTGTTTATAGGTGCTTTCGTGACTTGCTTTCGTTGCTTTGCTACGGATTCATATCCGTTCGGTAGGACTTCTTATCTCTTCACTTCTCTTTAATGCTTTCAAATGCCATGAGAAGTAGGAATAGTCGATGCCATGATAAGTAGGATTGTATGGAAAGCCCTCAAGTGAGGCCATGATTGTGCTTGTTTAATATTGTGCCTAAAGACCTCCAAAGAGGCATCCCATTGCACATTTCCCCTTGTAAGACCTCCAAAGAGGCAATTGACGGAAGGTAGGGTTCGCAATCGACCCCTGTTATTCTAGTTGAGTCGTTCTTAGATCTCATTACATGATTGAAGCTTTGAACATCACATACTCTTGTTATCGAGTCGGTCAAGTGGAATGAGGGTTTAACAATCAAACCCCCATGCCTTGTCTATAGCTCGCATTGACCAATGCTGATGCTTATGTGATCTGATTCACATCTTCCCCTTTCTTACTCTGCTCTCCATGGTTCTTGATACCATTGGGCGAGCACCCATATTTCTCACAGCTAGCTTGTTTGCCTCGGTTGATATGACCCCTTGGCTAAAGCTCCCCTTTTATTATGATTGTGTGATATTATTGTTAATTGACACTGTTTACTCATTAGTTGCTTTTATTTCATTTTGTGATTGATTCATCCTGTGTTTACTTGTCTGATGACATGATCCCGCAGGATTCCTAGCTCCACTTAATTTTCGATTAAGTCGGAGGTAGGAGAGACATTAGGATATCAATCCATGTATGACAACATTAGGTAGACTTCCCTCTTAAACCTTGACCTTAGGGCCACTTTTGCATGATAACATTAGGAACGAATTAGATTCCCTTTAGTGTTTTCTTTTCAACTTGAGTCTTCTCTTCTCATCTCATAATCCTTCTAAAACACTTAATAAAATTAACGTGTATTACGCATGAGCCTTGCATGTGGGAAGTGAGGAATGAGGGGTTTCCTCTCCTTTTTCTAGAGTGTTAGCATACGTCCTGTTAGGACGACCATGTGACGCATTCGATCCTACGTTATAGACTTGGGTGCAATGCAAGTTACAAACAACTTCAAAAAACACTTCTGTCTAAAAAACACAAAACCAACTCAAACCTTTTTCATCCTTCAGGATCGTTAAGTTTCCAACTCCATTTTTCAGAAAAGGGCACGTTACTTCCTTCTCGTCGTAAACAGGCATCGACCCTAACTGCCGGACGCGAACTTAATGTCGCTCATAAAAAACACAGACTTGGTTAAGTCGAACTACGACTGCTCTGATTTCCTCTTTCTGGTTAGATTGAGGATACGTAGGCATGAGACAGCGATGTCTTGGCGAGCAACCTCCCCCTAGTTCGTGTCCGAACTACGTTGACTCTGATTTTCCCGTTCCCGAGGGAATACGTAGGCCTAGGACTCCGAGGATGTCCTATCGAGTCACTTCTTTTTCTTTTCTTCTTCGTTTCTTCGTTCTTTTCCGTTCTCGTTCATTCTCCTTTCTAGTAGCAGTGGAGCTCCAGACGACGACACCCTTTGATTGAGACAACAAATGTGGATCCCATCGAGTACGATGGACGCGTGGGGTGCTAACACCTTCCCTTCACGTAACCGACTCCCTTACCCGTTTCTCTTGGTCGTGAGACCATGCTTTTCCTTTCCCCCTGGTTTATACAGTGTTTCCTTTCCCTCTCTTGGGCTAAATACACATTGCTGGCGACTCTGTTTTCGCGCCACTTTCGCGTTTGTACTTGGATGAAAATCCCAGGACCGACAGCTGGAGACTCTGCTGGGGACATATCAAGAGACCAGAATCTCTGGTTTCCTAAGCGAGTCGATCCTAGCGCATGTCTGTTTTTCTTTCATTGGGTGTTTACTGTGGTGCTGTGTTTTGTTGTTTTACTATTTTACTGTATCGTTGTTTACTGTATTATTTCTTTACTGTACTACTGTTTTACCGCATTTATTGCATTTTTATTTCATTGTTATACTGGACTGTGCTGTGCTGTGTTGGATTTTTTCTGTTTGGTGGGCAGGGTGTTCTGAGAGATAAGCCCACTAACCAGGCTTGAGCATACCCATAGGTATTAGAGTGGATAGTCGTGACGCTTGCGTGGTGGTGACCACGTATTATTGTTCATGAGACCCACAACCAGACGAGGTTCTATTAGGAGCTATCTGCTACTGTATGTTTATACAGGCCAGTAGTTATTCTCTTGAGGAACCGTCGACTCTAGTGACCATTCCCAAGGACTCAGTTGCGGCACTCCTCCCAAGATGTGATAATGGAAGACCAGAAATGGCAAACCTATTACGCATTCTCGATCCGAGGACCCAATGTTGGGAACTTGCTATAGGATATCCTTTTTGAAAGAGAATCAATGGAGGCACTCCTCGATTGGCGATAGTACTGTACCCCGAGGGATGAATGTACTATTGCTTCTCGACCTTAGCGCCAGAAGCTAAGGACCTTTCATTTTTTAGGTAAATCAGTTGAGGCCTCCTCGATTGATGATGATGCCAAACCAGAAATGGTGAACGTATCATCATTTCTCGACCTGAGAGTCCGTGATATTGAGGATCCTCGCCTTTCTAGTACCCACATGTGAGAGGGGCGAGTTGTTTACAGGTAACCGTAACCTTCATCCTACCTGGTATTCTAGTTCTCTTATCAGTACGGACTTATCAGCCTGGTATTCTGGTATTTTGGTTATTCGTATATTATGGTATTCCGATATTCTCTTCAGAGCAGACCTTTGAACTTATCCATTTAGCAGCACAGCAGTACAGAGCTTTATGGAAAGCCTTGATCCCATGTCTGTTGCATCTGCATCATCATTTTTGCATACATGTTCTTATATTTCCAAGGGATATTAAATTTGAGACTCGCCGTTGAGCATTTCCACCCATTTCTTATGGTTCTTCAGTGAAAAAGCTTGAATCAAAGCAGATTGATTCCTTGGAAATATTCGAACATGGCATTTACATTGCATTTCCATACGCATATGCATGGCAGGTGTTTGAGGTTGGCCTTTTGATCCCGATCGGGTTTTCTCCATGGTTGCAGATTCAATCTTTTTAAGCCGTGTCCTAATTGAGCAAAATCAGAAGAAAGTCATGGATCAGATACAAGCCAAGTTGATTAAGATGGAGTTAATGAAAGGTGTTGCTCAAGGTCAAGAGCAATTAAGGACTCTGGTCCAGCCTCTGATTGCTAGAGTCGATGAGGATGTGGTTATGCATGGGGGTGTTCATACTGGTGATATTCCTCCGGGGGGAGGTGTTAACGGTAATGGTGTCCATACTGGTCCTCCGGGCGGAGGTATTCCCGTTCCATCTGTTGTTATCCCTCCGGGCGGAGGAGAGAATGTCGTGATTCCTTCTATAGTAGAAGGAGGAAACAGTATCTGCGCAGTACATGGCCATCGCCATGGTGATCAACAGGATGATGTGTTTTCTCTTCTAGGTGGGGATGATGACCCTCGACTTGATAATGGTCAAAGAATCAGGATGATTGAAGAGCAGTTGAAAGGGGTTGTGAATCAGAATTCCTTGGGTATGGATTTGGACGATTTGGGACTGGTCCCTGTGTCAAGATTCCGCCCAAGTTTCAGGCGACTACTTTCGAGATAGGGGCAGCTGTAATACCCTAATTGTTGCCCCTAAGATCCCACATATCATTTGCATTCTATGTGTTTCTCCTGAGTATCTGTATATTATTCTTACTTGTTTCTGTTTACTAACCTCTAACCAAATACCAAAAATATTTTGCAATTTTTGCTTATTTCCTCTTCTCTGTGTGGTTAGGGTTTTGCAAGAAGGTTGATGGCAAAAAGTATGGCTTGGAATCAAGGGTGGCTATTCTATTGTGGTTAAGGCCAGATGGATGTTTGACCTAATCTTGGTCAAACTATCAAGCAATTGTTTCAAGTGCCAGTTATCTGTTTCAGTGAGCTATTCCTCAAAGCAGTGAATGTCAAGTTGTTGTGTGGTGATATTCATCAGGTTCATCTGAGTTCATCAATCAAGATTGTGTTTATCTGTGGATTTATTTTCCAAGATAATTGATTCAGATGAATTTTGAAGTGATTCAGAACTTATTCAAATGGTCGTTGCTCAGTTGTGGCTTGTTCAGTGGTAGTTGTGCTTTATCAGAGGCTTGTGAAAAAATTCAAGTTTGGTTTTGGGCTAAAAATAAGGGTTTGTTATCCATGATCCATTTCATAGACCATTTTTCTTTCCAAACACTATTCACATTTTTAACCATTTTTTCACATATCCCATTTTTTGCTATTTAAACCATTTTCCATATCCATTCTCTAAACCATTATTCATTCAATACCAATTTCTCAAATCCATTTCTTTTCATAAATATCCATTTTCTAAAATCCAATTCTTTCCATTAGTCAACATCCAATTATCCATTTTCAATTATATTTCTTTTCTAACCAATTTCCATATTTCAATAACCATTGATATCCATTTTTTTAAAGAAAAGAAACTACAAAGGCCCATTTGCCAAGAAAATAGCACAAAGAATCCAAAGCCCATTTTCCATTTTTTTTTCTATTCACACCTCCTATTCCAATCATGGCCCAACAAATAAAAGAGAAGGAAAATTTTCCAGCCAAGCATATTACATCACGCCATGTTCACGAGCCAAACTTCCCCAGCCTTCAAACTCAAAGCCGCGTCCAGCTCAACCAAGCCGTGACCCTCCAATCCAACTCGGCTTCATCACACACCATCCACTTCCCACGCCGGCCACAACCAAACGCGCATCAGCTCATACTACTTCCAAGCCGAGCAGCTTACATCACAAACAACACGCGGACTGCATCATCACACGCGGAAAAAAATCACCAATTCAAAACGCGAGAAAAAATAGCAAAACGGCAGCAACAATTCTCACCAATCCATCTATAAATACACACTCATTCCATTCAATTTTTCAAGCTTAGACAGCCCCAAAAACTCTGCCAAAATCAAACCAAGCTTAGACAGCCCCAAAAACTCTGCCAAAATCAAACCAAGCTTAGACAGCCCCAAAAACTCTGCCAAAATCAAACCAAGCTTAGAAAGCCTCCAAAAATTCTGCAAAAAAACAACTTAAAAAAAAAAACTCCATTGAAGCTCCAATTCCAAAAGCTTCAAATACCACTCCAATCTTCATCAAAAATCGTTTCTAAGAGTGAAATTCTTCACACAACAACAAGAGGAAGAGAGTAGAAGTTGAAGAGGAGTCTTACTTTCATTTTTCAAGGTAGTTCGAATTTTCCGTCGAAACTTTGAAACTCCGATTCGTCCAATTCTTGCATCGACGGTTAATTGTGATCACATATTTGAAATCCTCTCTGTTTCACGATCGCAACGGTATATGATTTGAACTCCGTCGCTCCGATTTGACGGAGCTCAAAAATGGAAGCATGTTGTTGTTGATGAATAGTAACCCGCGGCTAGTGTAGAAGAAGAAGAAGATATTCACTTTCTGATTCTTTTTCTTTTTCATTTCCTTTTCCATTATTTTTTTGTTTTTTTGGTTCATATTTTTTTTTTTTTTGTAAAACGATGGGCCTAGCCCATTCATCACACTACCATCACATATCTCAATTCATAAAATCTCTTGAAATTTATTTGAATATTTTGTTCTTGTTTTTCATCTTTCTTTTTAATTTTGGATTTGGATCACATTTTAAGATATTATTTCTCTTTAAATTCATTGGACTTAGGGTGTAGATGAAGTTGAATAAATATTCACTAATTCAAATCTACCTTTAAAGTAAATTATTTAATTCACTTTAGGTGCTTTGAGTTAATAATATATTTAGCACTTTAATCCACCAAAATGAGTGAATGAACTTAAAGATGGAATTGTCTTGAATTTGTAATTCAAATTTGGTTTCCTCTTTCTTCTATTTCTTTTATTTTTGATCGATGAAAGTCGAAGTGATCGTGAAATTTCTTTGTTGAATTTCGATCGAGACGAGATCATTACCACTTTTTCTTTTCGTGTGGCATCGCTTTAGGATAACGATCTCTATATCGTTTATCTCGCGTGCATTAACACATATATCTCATGGCCGACCTCATTCGTAGGGTAATTGCTCGAACAAATTACTCGGCGTGCGCTTAACATAGATCAAAATTTGTCCCGCCTCGAAAAAATATCAAAAATAGTTGATTATTTGTCTTATGGTTCACAACTCATGAAACTTGTTGTTAGGAGGCTTTGGTCTTATCAATCCTCTAATGAGTTTCATCAACCTTGACCTAAGTGCAATTATTCAATTGTTATTGATCACTAACACTAACAACTAACCACTAACTTACTAACAATTTTATTATGTTAATTTTGTTTATGTTTCCTTCTCGCTCCTTATCGCTTTTTTTTCTTTTATACTTCATTATTATCATTCCATATCATGTTTATGTTTCCGTAATTTTTCCTTTGTCCGTTGGATATATGTTTATGCTTCCGCTATTTTTTCCTTTGTCCGTTGGACATATGTTTATGCTTATGCCATTTTTCTTTTGTCCATTTGGACTTAATACATTAATAAAGGTTTAAACCAAAAAAAACTTAATTCTCTTCATTTTGGACTATTGGTTACTATCTTTTGCTTTGGAGTGATCTCCCTTTTTTGAAGTAATATTGGACTTATGGACCTAGAATTAGGACTTCTTATCCCTTTGCTTGGAGTATGGATTGAAGACTTGCCTTTATTTGGCCAATTTTCTTAAGGATGGAATTCTTGTAATATTGCTTTGAAGTGTCTCCATTTGGGTTAGAATCATTCTTTTCCCTAGCTTTTTCTTTATGCACTAGGATAGTCACTTCTTCTCCTCCCCATTCTTAAATTTTCAAAATCTTCCCCCTTTTTCAAAAACCTTCTTCTTTTCAAACTTTAAACCACTTTCATAATAAAACCTCGACTTTTGTCGAGTGACTCTTTTTAAACTTTGTTTTCTTAGTAAATGTCAATCCATTTAACTATATTTTGACTATTTCATAAAAACATAAAAAATACAAAACTCATCCAAATTCTTTTGTGCTTTTATGCACCTTTTTCTTTTAAACTTTTCAAAAAGAATTAGACATGAGTCATTTTTGTGATGAGATGTAAAACTCCTAACCATGGTATTTTGTTGAAAGTATGGTCGTTTTCCACTTAGATGTTGAAGTGATTAGTCTTGTTGATGTTAATCCAAGCAAATCCTCCATCTTAATGTGATGCAAATGCCACTTTCCCATACCTTTGGGTAATTAGTTGAGTATTCTCTCTTGAGAATGACAGGTTGTCTTTTTCAAGATAAAATAAACCATAACCAATAATTTTTGTTCTTTGTACCACGAACTACGAGGTTTTGATCCTACATTGCACATCGTGGGTACGTAGACATGGGGCGATAAGTCTCTCCAAACACAAAAATCTTAAAAAAATATTTCTCCTCTCATCTCCTCAATCTCTTTACAAGCAAACCATTTTCAGACCAAAAAGCGGTAGATATTTCAAAGGGTTCCTATAGAGTACTATAGACGTTTTGGGTGCTAACACCTTCCCATTGCGTAACCAACCCCCCTTACCCATTCTCTGTTTGTTCTTGTTTTTTTAATTCTTTAGGTTTTGTTCGCTCTTTTTCCTTCCTTTTTTTTGGATAAAATAAAAGTGCGGTGGAGACTCTTGCTTATTTTTTGAGTTAAGTTAATCAATAGCTTACACTCACAAATTTCCCCGCTACAGAAAAGTGGCGACTCTGCTGGGGAAAGATTGACCTCTTGCTGGTCCATCCCTTGAGGGGTTTAGCCTACTTTGATTTATTTATCGCTTTTTGTCTGATTTGCTTGTTATTTGTTTATTCTGGTTGGGATGGGGTATTCTGAGAGATAGGCCCAATACCCAGGCCTGAGTGCACTTATGATTAGCGGTTTTCATATCCTCTCGCGTTCCATCTCGGCTCGAGGAGGGAATATGAAACACAATCTGGATGTGGTTCTCTCTATAGAATTCTGCGTTGTGGATTTCCCACGATGGTAGAGCTATCTGGAAGAGCTGCTAAGTCTGGATGACCTTTTAGGATGACCCCTCTTTATTTTGAGGTGAATCAGAGGACGATCTCTTTGTATGGCGATAGCATTGTATCCTTCGGGCTGAATGTGTTATTGCTTCTCATTCCGAGACCCGAATTTGAGGATCCTCACCTTCTAGTACACACATGTGAGAGGGGCGGGTTATTTACA
Source organism: Lathyrus tuberosus (assembly GCA_022829125.1). Taxonomy (NCBI): domain Eukaryota; kingdom Viridiplantae; phylum Streptophyta; class Magnoliopsida; order Fabales; family Fabaceae; genus Lathyrus; species Lathyrus tuberosus. Next base: position 9,038,719 of record JALAZF010000018.1, read on the forward strand.
GGTTTGCAGGAAACCCTGACCTTCAACGTACCCGGTACTTCAAAGCGAACCTCTGTCGTCAGCAATAGTTATTCCGGATCTGTGGAAGTTTTGACCCCTTGTCTGCTGCATTCATATTGCATTGCATTTGCATCAAGCATCATTCTGCATTTGTTTCTTGCCTTTCCAGGTGTCTTATTGTTTGTTTTTGGTCCTCGTTCAGCCAAGCTGTCGCACCAGTATAGTACTCGGGCTAATCAGAGAAAGAAGGGGATTTAGCTGATTTTCTGGCATTCATACTGAATTCGAAGTAGAACAATGGAGAGAACATATAATGTGGATCACATGTCAGGCTTTACAGTGATGACCAATCCGATGTATGATTCTCCTCTAGATGATGATGTACCACAAGTGAATGTTCCTACTCGATCCCGACCTGTGCAAAATGATCTGGTTGTTCAAGTTGTTGAAAATGATTCTCGATTTTCGAGGTATTTGCCAAATCCTTAGAACGTCCACCCTGTGACAGAGATGATTGATCTTGAAATTGTGGAAATGAAAGAAGGGCTTCGTGATCTCAGTGAGGAATTGAAAATGTTGACAAGACCCAATGCATCTAGTTGTAAGGCTCATGACTTGTGCCTGGTTCCGGGTGTGGTTATTCCTCTGAAGTTCAAAATGCCTGTCTTTGAATTATACAAGGGTATTAGCTGTCCAAGGCACCATTTGACGATGTTCTGTCGAAAGATGACCGCTCATGTTGACAACGATAAGTTGATGATTCACTGCTTTCAAGAAAGTTTATATGGGGGATCCTTGATGTGGTATATGAAGCTAGAAAGGAACCATATTCAGTCTTGGGAAGACCTAGCTGACGCTTTTGTGAAACAATATGACTACAATTTGGACGTGGCTCTAGATAGTGATGAATTGACGAGTATGAGTCAGAAGGACAGCGAATCCTTCCGAGAGTATGCACAAAGGTGGAAAGAGTTAGCAGCTCAAGTTCATCCGCCACTCTTAGAAAAAGAACTGTCCAAAATGTTTCTAAGAACGCTGTCAGACCCTTATTATGCCAGGATGGTAGGCGTTGTACCTCTAGATTTCTCCAAAATTGTGGAAGTCGGAGTAAACATTAAAAATGCATTCAAGAGTGGAAGAATCCAAGATGGTTTGAATGGCCAAGCTAGTAAAGAAAATGTTGAAGTTGATGCGATTCAGGATTCTCCTCAGTTCCAGAAGCAGCAGAGACCTCTGAATAATTTAAAAAGAGATACTCGCCAGTTTGATCCAATCCCAATGACTTATAGTCAATTGTGGTCTTATTTTGCCCGAAACTCGGTAATGACCCCCAGAAAGACCAGAACCATGAAGTCTCGCCCTCCTTGGTACAACCCAAATACCAGTTGTGAATTTCATGATGGAGTAATGGGGCATCCAATTGAGGAGTGCAAGGTTTTCCAGGAAAAGGTTCAAGAGATGATCGACGATGAGGTGTTGACCTTCAAGGAAGGAAGCACATTTGTGAACGGAACGCCTTTATGCTGATATTAGAGTGACCCGTAGTGGTTAAATGTTTGCTTTTGTGTCTCCCAAGAAAGTCGATAATGTTCTTTCAAGCTCAAGCTGACACAGTTTCCTCAGATCTTTAGTTCTTTTACTGTGTTTTCATTTGTAATCTTTTATGATTGTTATTGCTTTGTTTGCATGTAGAACTTGTTTGTTTTGAATATTAATCATAATGCAATGAGTATGTTTGTCTTGAAGTGATCCATTCGCATTCGCTCGTAATTTGTTTTCTGCATCTGCAATACCAACTTCTTGTTTAAACTCTTGGAGGGAGGATGATGAAGTGAAAACGCAAAATTTCTGGTTGTGTGCTTTTGAATAAGACCCTGCTAATGATGTAAGGCATTGTTTCAAATTCCCAAACACCGGAGATATAAGGAAGATAATCCCTTGTTAACCCCTTTTGAGCCTTGAAGTATGAGTTTCTTTTCTAAATGAAAAAACCCTTACATTTAACCTGGGGCAGGGTAGTCTTCAGTTAATTTGACCAAGTGTTCAAATTTCAAAAGGAGTGTGTATCTAGGGACCAACCACAATGGTTATCCCTCATTCCAAAGGGAAGAGGCGGTTACAACCCTTTTAATATGTCAAATAAGGCAATGTCACATGATTTGTTCAAAAAAAAAGAAAGAAAGAAATCAAAAGAAAAATAAAAGCCTGCTAAGTCGAAAAAATGAAAAAACAAGTGACTTAGGCAAAAATTAGGGCATCCCGCTGGACATCAAAAATTCAAAAAAAAATCAGTCCAGGCAAAAGTCAGGGAAAAATAAAAAGAATGAAAGAAAAATTCTCATCAAAAGAACAAATCTTTGTGTGACTACAAGTCGAAAAACGATAAGGGTGACTGTTATCCCCGGAAAATCTCATTGGTTCTTATACCGTCAGTTTAATCTTTTTTTAGAGATGAACATTTGTGTCAATTAGCTGAAATAAGACTGAAGAATATCACGGAGATTGGGTGGGTACAAATAAATTTTGAGCCTAAAAACCCTTTTTTCTGAAAAACCGTGAACCATACCAAGTTATAACCCTCAAAAGACCTAATTGAAGTAGGGTTTATTTTGAGAGCATACTCTAAATGAGATAGCGTTCCTGACTCCCATGAGTTGCGCTAAAAGATCTTTGTTGGTATTGCATGTGCAATCAAAATCATTGTCGTATCTAAACTAGTGATTCATTCACAAGGTTTTGCGACATCTTTTCAATAAAAACTTCAAGAATAACATGTTTTTTGCATTAGAATTATCATTCTCAGAATAAACATTTTTTGCTTGCATACATTTATTTGACATCATGAAAGTTTACATTTGAGCATCAGTGATGAGCTTAATCTTTTGAGGCCTGAAACTCTATTGAGTAATTGGCAAATTATTTCAAGGATGATCCTATCCAGGGGCATGTTGCCTGAAGGTTTTGTTGAGTATGAGTAAACTTATTTTCCCAGTTGATGCTTTCACATGGGGCAAAGCTGGAAGACTCTATTGATTGAAGAATGTGCCAAGTTCAGTTAATCTGGGGCAGTTACGTCGAGATTCGACGGATCTCTCTAAGAGTTTGAAGACACTGGGGCAGATTATCTCAAGTCGTTATAAAGTTTCCTTTTGGTGTAAAATCCTTTGTAGACCATGCAGTCTGGGGCAAAAGTTAAATGGTGAATTCGATGCACATAAGCAGATTTGTTCCTGTGGATGTAATCAAGTTGTTAATCATATGATGGATTCCCTCAAGATTGTTGTGAGGTGTTGGACTCTTGAAATCCATTATTCCCCAATTGAGCGCCAGTTTGGGTATTTCCCGTCTAAGTACTATTTTGGGTATTCCTCCGTCTAAGTCTTGATTCAGATTTCCCCAACTGAGTATGATTCTATTCTCCAGCCAGGTTATGTTCAAGCATTTGTGAAGCTTTGGGATGATGTTTCTCCTTGATGTGGAATCCTCACACAGAGTTTTACCTCTCGTTGTGATTGCTTTGATCACTCCCCAAGCAAAGAGTAATGTTGACTTCTTATTCCTCCAATTGGTTGATATCCCCATTAGGGTTTGCTTTGTGTACTCCTTGACAGGATCCCTTTTGGTATCCCTATCTTGTTGAGATTAACCGAGTATTTCAGCTGAGCTGTGGTGTTTGTTCATCCTCTGTTCATCCGTATGTCTGTTTTGTCAGCATATTCATACTCATACGCATTGCATGCGCATTCATTTGTTGTGCATAGCATATTGTTGTTGCATTGTGCATTTTGCATCTGTTTTAGTGCTTCCTGGCTCTCTGGTGTTGTTATCCTCTGCATAGTGTGTGTATGTGTCCTCTCTCCATTAGAGTGTTGACCCTAAGCAGAAAACGTTTATCCTTTCTAATTCCCCACTGAGTTTATTCCTCGTGGAAAGTTTTGCTTCAGTTCTCCTTTCCAGTTCATTATCTGGATGGGACCAATCCCCAGTTGAGTTATTTCCTCCTTGGGATGAGTCTTGTTTGACCGTTTCTCTCCAGTTTGTTCCTGGATTGAACTTTGATCTCTGGCGGTGACTACTTTGAAGCTTTCTAGGTTATGTAACCTATATGATAGGGAGTGCATTTATTTTGCACCTTTGAAGATTTTGTATTCCTCAGTAGATTATCTTTTTTATGGATGAAGATTTTGTTTCCTCCAGCAGTGTTGTTGCGACATTCTTTTGGAATTTATTACGTGACAACAAGTGGTGAAACTTGTGTGTCTCCAGTTATCAGACGTTATCTTTTCCATCAAATGGTATCCTTCAGGTTGTGCCCGTCAGAGAAGTTTATTGTGAATTTCCAACAGATGGTTGTCTCTTTATTTGAGAAGTCTGTTGCGTGATCTAACTTTCCCATATCTCATGTAAAGATCCCTGGTAGAGTTATTGATTCCTAGTTCCTGGCAAATCTCAGCAGAAGATTTCCAGTTGACCTCGGCAGAAGGTATTTTCTTTCCAAGAATCTCGGCAGTAGATTTCTCGGATAATTTCAAAATTTTATTACAGCAACCTCGACAGAAGGTATTTTTCTTTTTAGGATCTCGGTAGTAGAATCCTTAAAAGATTTTTCAGTAAAACCTTGGAAGCAGGCATGTTTTCGATTATTCCTCGGCAGTAGGAATTACATATAAAATCTTGGCAGAAGGTGTTTCATTTGAAGGTTCTCTGGTTGATCTTGGCAATAGATTCCCCAGTAAATTTTTGATGGTTGACACATTTCTCAAAAAAAAAATATATATATTGGTAAAAAAGCAACTCCAATGAATGGTAAGTCTCTTCGGTTTGACGGGACAGTTCGTTGTTGAGATTTTGGTAACTCCGATGAATGGTAAGTCTCTTTGGTCTGACGGGACAGTTTGTTGTTGAGATTTTTGTGACTCCAATGAATGGTAAGTCTCTTCGGTTTGATGAGATAGTTCGTTGTTGAGATTTGTGACTCCAATGAATGGTAAGTCTCTTCGGTTAGACAGGACAGTTCGTTGTTGAAAATTAAGTACTCCAATGAATGGTAAGTCTCTTCGGTTAGACGTGATAGTTCGTTGTTAAGATTTGTGACTCCGATGAATGGTAAGTCTCTTCGGTTAGACGGGACAGTTCGTTGTTGAGATTTGTGACTCCGATGAATGGAAAGTCTCTTCGGTTTGACAGGATAGTTCGTTGTGGAGATTTGTGACTCCGATGAATGGTAAGCCTCTTCGGTTTGATGGGACAGTTCGTTGTTGAGATTTGTGACTCCGATGAATGGTAAGTCTCTTCGGTTTGATGGGACAGTTCGTTGTTGAGATTTGTGACTCCAATGAATGGTAAGTCTCTTCAGTTTGATGGGACAGTTCGTTGTTGAGATTTTGTGACTCCGATGAATGGTAAGTCTCTTCGGTTTGATGGGACAGTTCGTTGTTGAGATTTGTGACTCCGATGAATGGTAAGTCTCTTCGATTTGATGGGACAGTTCGTTGTTGAGATTTGTGACTCCGATGAATGGTAAGTCTCTTCGGTTAGACGAGACAGTTCGTTGTTGAGGTTTTCTACTCAGATGGATGGTTAGTCTCCTAGGTTAGACAAGACAGTTCATTGTTGAGGTATTGATTTTCTCCAGTGGAATCTTGTTGTGCTAAGTCTTCCCTATTGAGTTATATCCTTGTTGTGTTGTGGTTTATTTCCATATACGGTTATCCCCAGTTTAAATCTTTTCCTCAGCTGATTCCCAGTAGTTGTGCGGTATGTTCCCTGGCTAGTTGGTGGTCTCATGTGATGTGTTTCCCCGGTGGAGTTTCTTTCTCCCGTTCTTCTTTTTGTTTATCTCCTGTGGCATATTCTCCCCACATTGGTCTTGTGTCTGCATATCATTTGCATAATCATATCATTTTGTGGTCTCTTAGGGCCAAAAATTGGGTTTATTGTTATATTTAAGTCTCTTCTATCTCGTCAAGACAAAGATGTCAATCTTCTTATCTCCGGATAGAAGAAACTTAAATAGGTAATACCCTAATTTTTGCCCCTAAGATCCCACATATCATTTGCATTCTATGTGTTTCTCTTGAGTATCTATATATTATTCTTACTTGTTTCTGTTTACTAACCTCTAACCAAATACCAAAAATATTTTGCAATTTTTGCTTGTTTCCTCTTCTCTGTGTGGTTAGGGTTTTGCAAGAAGGTTGATGGCAAAAAGTATGGCTTGGAATCAAGGGTGGCTATTCTATTGTGGTTAAGGCCAGATGGATGTTTGACCTAATCTTGGTCAAACTATCAAGCAATTGTTTCAAGTACCAGTTATCTGTTTCAATGAGCTATTCCTCAAAGCAGTGAATGTCAAGTTGTTGTGTGGTGATATTCATCAGGTTCATCTGAGTTCATCAATCAAGATTGTGTTTATCTGTGGATTTATTTTCCAAGATAATTGATTCAGATGAATTTTGAAGTGATTCAGAACTTATTCAAATGGTCGTTGCTCAGTTGTGGCTTGTTCAGTGGTAGTTGTGCTTTATCAGAGGCTTGTGAAAAAATTCAAGTTTGGTTTTGGGCTAAAAATAAGGGCTTGTTATCCATGATCCATTTCATAGACCATTTTTCTTTCCAAACACTATTCACATTTTTAACCATTTTTTCACATATCCCATTTTTTGCTATTTAAACCATTTTCCATATCCATTCTCTAAACCATTATTCATTCAATACCAATTTCTCAAATCCATTTCTTTTCATAAATATCCATTTTCTAAAATCCAATTCTTTCCATTAGTCAACATCCAATTATCTATTTTCAATTATATTTCTTTTCTAACCAATTTCCATATTTCAATAACCATTGATATCCATTTTTTTTAAGAAAAGAAACTACAAAGGCCCATTTGCCAAGAAAATAGCACAAAGAATCCAAAGCCCATTTTCCATTTTTTTTTCTATTCACACCTCCTATTCCAATCATGGCCCAACAAATAAAAGAGAAGGAAAATTTTCCAGCCAAGCATATTACATCACGCCATGTTCACGAGCCAAACTTCCCCAGCCTTCAAACTCAAAGCCGCGTCCAGCTCAACCAAGCCGTGACCCTCCAATCCAACTCGGCTTCATCACACACCATCCACTTCCCACGCCGGCCACAACCAAACGCGCATCAGCTCATACTACTTCCAAGCCGAGCAGCTCACATCACAAACAACACGCGGACTGCATCATCACACGCGGAAAAAAATCACCAATTCAAAACGCGAGAAAAAATAGCAAAACGGCAGCAACAATTCTCACCAATCCATCTATAAATACACACTCATTCCATTCAATTTTTCAAGCTTAGACAGCCCCAAAAACTCTGCCAAAATCAAACCAAGCTTAGACAGCGCCAAAAACTCTGCCAAAATCAAACCAAGCTTAGACAACCCCCAAAACTCTGCCAAAATCAAACCAAGCTTAGACAGCCCCAAAAACTCTGCCAAAATCAAACCAAGCTTAGAAAGCCTCCAAAAATTCTGCAAAAAAACAACTTCAAAAAAAAAACTCCATTGAAGCTCCAATTCCAAAAGCTTCAAATACCACTCCAATCTTCATCAAAAATCGTTTCTAAGAGTGAAATTCTTCACACAACAACAAGAGGAAGAGAGTAGAAGTTGAAGAGGAGTCTTGCTTTCATTTTTCAAGGTAGTTCGAATTTTCCGTCGAAACTTTGAAACTCCGATTCGTCCAATTCTTGCATCGACGGTAAATTGTGATCACATATTTGAAATCCTCTCTGTCTCACGATCGCAACGGTATATGATTTGAACTCCGTCGCTCCGATTTGACGGAGCTAAAAAATGGAAGCATGTTGTTGTTGATGAATAGTAACCCGCGGCTAGTGTAGAAGAAGAAGAAGATATTCACTTTCTGATTCTTTTTCTTTTTCATTTCCTTTTCCATTGTTTTTTTGTTTTTTTGGTTCATATTTCTTTTTTTTTTGTAAAACGATGGGCCTAGCCCATTCATCACACTACCATCACATATCTCAATTCATAAAATCTCTTGAAATTTATTTGAATATTTTGTTCTTGTTTTTCATCTTTCTTTTTAATTTTGGATTTGGATCACATTTTAAGATATATTTCTCTTTAAATTCATTGGACTTAGGGTGTAGATGAAGTTGAATAAATATTCACTAATTCAAATCTACCTTTAAAGTGAATTATTTAATTCACTTTAGGTGCTTTGAGTTAATGATATATTTAGCACTTTAATCCACCAAAATGAGTGAATGAACTTAAAGATGGAATTGTCTTGAATTTGTAATTCAAATTTGGTTTCCTCTTTCTTCTATTTCTTTTATTTTTGATCGATGAAAGTCGAAGTGATCGTGAAATTTCTTTGTTGAATTTCGATCGAGACGAGATCATTACCACTTTTTCTTTTCGTGTGGCATCGCTTTAGGATAACGATCTCTATATCGTTTATCTCGCGTGCATTAACACATATATCTCATGGCCGACCTCATTCGTAGGGTAATTGCTCGAACAAATTACTCGGCGTGCGCTTAACATAGACCAAAATTTGTCCCGCCTCGAAAAAATATCAAAAATAGTTGATTCTTTGTCTTATGGTTCACAACTCATGAAACTTGTTGTTAGGAGGCTTTGGTCTTATCAATCCTCTAATGAGTTTCATCAACCTTGACCTAAGTGCAATTATTCAATTGTTATTGATCACTAACACTAACAACTAACCACTAACTTACTAACAATTTTATTATGTTAATTTTGTTTATGTTTTCTTCTCACTCCTTATCTCTTTTATTTCTTTTATGCTTCATTATTATCATTCCATATCATGATTATGTTTCCGTAATTTTTCCTTTGTCCGTTGGACATATGTTTATGCTTCCGCTATTTTTTCCTTTGTCCGTTGGACATATGTTTATGCTTATGCCATTTTTCTTTTGTCCATTTGGACTTAATACATTAATAAAGGATTAAACCATAAAAAACTTAATTCTCTTCATTTTGGACAATTGGTTACTATCATATGCTTTGGAGTGATCTCTTTATGGACCTTTTTTGAAGTAATATTGGACTTATGGACCTAGAATTAGGACTTCTTATCCCTTTGCTTGGAGTATGGATTGAAGACTTGCCTTTATTTGGCCAATTTGCTTAAGGATGGAATTCTTGTAATATTGCTTTGAAGTGTCTCCATTTGGGTTAGAATCATTCTTTTCCCTAGCTTTTTCTTTATGCACTAGGATAGTCACTTCTTCTCCTCCCCATTCTTAAATTTTCAAAATCTTCCCCCTTTTGCAAAAACCTTCTTCTTTTCAAACTTAAAACCACTTTCATAATAAAACCTCGACTTTTGTCGAGTGACTCTTTTTAAACTTTTTTTTCTTAATAAATGTCAATCCATTTAACTATATTTTGACTATTTCATAAAAACATAAAAAATACAAAACTCATCCAAATTCTTTTGTGCTTTTATGCACCTTTTTCTTTTAAACTTTTCAAAAAGAATTAGACATGAGTCATTTTTGTGATGAGATGTAAAACTCCTAACCATGGTATTTTGTTGAAAGTATGGTCGTTTTCCACTTAGATGTTGAAGTGATTAGTCTTGTTGATGTTAATCCAAGCAAATCCTCCATCTTAATGTGATACAAATGCCACTTTCCCATACCTTTGGGTAATTAGTTGAGTATTCTCTCTTGAGAATGACAGGTTGTCTTTTTCAAGATAAAATAAACCATAACCAATCATTTTTGTTCTTTGTACCACGAACTACGAGGTTTTGATCCTACATTGCACATCGTGGGTACGTAGGCATGAGGCGATAAGTCTCTCCATACACAAAAATCTTAAAAAATATTTCTCCTCTCATCTCCTCAATCTCTTTACAAGCAAACCATTTTCAGACCAAAAAGCGGTAGATATTTCAAAGGGTTCCCATAGAGTACTATAGACGTTTTGGGTGCTAACACCTTCCCATTGCGTAACCAACCCCCCTTACCCATTCTCTGTTTGTTCTTGTTTTTTTAATTCTTTAGGTTTTGTTCTCTCTTTTTCCTTCCTTTTTTTGGATAAAATAAAAGTGCGGTGGCGACTCTTGCTTATTTTTTGAGTTAAGTTAATCAATAGCTTACACTCACAAATTTCCCCGCTACACATACCTTCCGGGGTACAATCCCCATGTGCAATGTGGATATCATGGAGGATCTATGGGGCACTCAACGGAAGATTGCAAAGCCTTCCAGGCCAAAGTGCAATAATTGATTGACAAAGGGTACTGTAACACCCCAAAATTTGCCCTTTTGTTTTGAAGCTAACTGGCTTATGTTTCTTTGCATTTCTTGCATTAGCATTTGTGCATAGCATTGGTTCTTAGCATGGGATCAAGGTACTTGGTTCATCTCAAAGGAGTCTTAAGCCTCAAGGTGTTTTGTGGAGGTCATCATATCTTCATAAGATCAAGAATGGCAAAGGATTTCAAGTGAATCTTTCCCTCCTAACCAGAGGGACCAAATTAGGGTTCTTGGGTTCAAAGAGCTTCTTGAGAAAACTTTGTGCATTCAAGCATGCTCTCATGGGTTCCATATGCTCCCAAACACTCATAGAGGAAGGCTTGGCTAGTGGTTCATTGTGGAAGATGTTCAGTGGATCAGTTGCTTGTGAACCAAGAAAAGTCAACTGTAAGGAGGAAAGTCAACTATGGAATTTTGAGGTCCTCTTCATGATTTTAAGGTCTTATGCCCTCATATGGTCCTCAAAGGCTAGGATTCATACCATTCATCAAGAGTCAAGAGTTTGTGCAAAAGTTACTATTTTTGGAAAATGACCTATAATGTGAAACTTCCATTTTTGGCAACTTTTCAAACCATCTTCAACTTGACTTTTCATCATCAAAGAAGCTTCAAATGAATTTTCCTCAAACATAAAAGTTGAATATCTCTCTCTTCCCTTTCCAAAAAGTACTAGATTATCTCCATACCATTTATGAAACTCAAGATATGACCAAAAGAAGGCAAGGTGCTTTTTAGGGTTTTCACATGTATCCATTTTTCCACCTTTTGCATTTTGGTTCAAAATGACTTGTAATTGTTTCTAATGACTCAAGTCACATTTCCATATTCAAGTACACTCGATGAGGACCAGATTTGGCCTTTGAATCAATTCATTTCATGCCATATACCTAACTTTTTTCACAATGTGCAAAATGGCAAGATGGATCATATCTCATAAATCAAGTCATTACAAAGCCCAAGTCCATTCTATTTGTGATCAGTAGAAGAAATGTGAGTGAATCATGCTTTTACCATGACCTTGGCACGTGTGATTAAGTGTGTACATCATAACTTGCAATTTTGCAAAACACTTTCAATAGCCTTACTCAAGGGTTTAACAAAGCTTTAATCATGATCAGAGGGCTAACCAAGTCTATATAAGAAGATTCACACGTTCATTCACACCTCATGCACTCTCATTTGCTCAGATTTCAAATTTTCACTCAAACTTTCTCTCCTTCGAAACTCTCTCCTCACAAGGTTTCCTTGAGAATTCTTTGCATATTCTTGATCAGTGAAGAGAATAGAGTAAGAATCCACCATTGATTCAAGCTTAGAGTGAGGTTTTCACCAGATTCGAGTTTGAGTTGCTCATCATCAAATCTCAAGATCCATCCTGATTCAAGCTTCTATTTGCATTTATTTTGCAAATAGAGCTTAAAAGAGGAAGATCTGCACTCTTACACTGGGTTTCTAGGAGTATTTTGCTTGTTTCAAGTTTCAGGTTAGTGTGAATTTCATGATCTTATAACTTGATTTTCTTGTGTGCATAATGTTCCTCATGCTTTGTTGATCATCCTGATGTAATTTGTTTTGATTTTGGACGTGTATTATGGCTGAATCGTGGATCTGAAGTTTTTGAGTTCAAACTTTTTGTCTTCGATTTGTTTAATCTATGCATGATCTGTTGATTTGAGTGTGATATTCATGATCATTGTTGAATTCTGAGTTGAATGGTGGTGGAGTTGTGAATTTCTAAGAAATTTTGACGTTGAGGTCGCCGGAGAAGACGACCGGAGCTAGGGCTCCGGCGTCTGGTCATGTTTCAGGCCGGTGAGGGTTTAAAGGAAGAAGATGAAATCTGGACCGTTGGTGGTCCAGATCTGATGGTTCACGTTTAGCCAGATCATTTAAAATCCTCACGTGTTTTATTGATTGTGTGTGTATATTCCATGGTTGTTATTATGTACACACAGATCTAACCACTCATCTTGCTTGATTTTGTGATTTGTTAACTCATTTGTACACGTTGATTGGATCTGATGGTGTTGATTTTGCCAACGCATTAAAAAAACATGTGCTGTTCATGTGACTTTCTATGGAGGCCAGGTTAATCATCATGCTTGCTTGCTCATCATTGTTAACGTGTGTGCATAGATCTGAGCCTTTCATCATGTGTACTTTTGGATTATTGACTACGTGTGGATCTTTGGATCAATCCTGTGGCAACGATTGAGTCAATATTGTTGACTCAGAGCCTATGGTAGGAAGCGCTTTGGGCTTCTTTCTATTCACACCCCCTCCTTTGGTCCAGCCCAGTTTTTAACATGATTTTCTTGCTTGTGGCACCCCTCTGCTTATTTTCATTTTATTTTCATTTTATTTGATTGATACATTTTGCATTTTAATTTTTAAAATTAGTTTAATGCATCATAAAATTATGAAAAAATTCATGGATCATCTTTAGGATTTTATAAAAAAATTTCAAATTTTATTTTCCTTTTTTATTCTATTTTTCGCACATGAATTAACTGTTTGATAAATTTCTTTGTGAATTTCTTCACTTGTTCACACTTGATCTTGTTAATTTTATTTCTCATCATTGGTACATATTTTACATCCCATTCTTTTTGAATACTTCAGAGGAAACTTTTAGGTTCCTAAAAACATTTTTCTCATATTTTTGAACTCATTTCATATTGCATTTTAGTCCCTCTATTTGTACATTGTTCTTATTTGTTCTTACGCAACTTTGAAGCATTGTTTGAGGTACTTAACCTGTGAATTTTTGTGTGATATTTTGGCATGTTGCTAGCTTCTGACTTAGGTCACTTGGGTTTTAATTCCACAATTTTTTAATGTCATTTGATATATGTTTTATTATTTGTGCTTAAGTGAATTATGCATGATCATCTCTTGACATCTCTTAACCCTAATTGTTTTGCCATGCCTAATTGTTTGAATTTCTTCTGGATTCTTTGCATGAGTATTTAATATGATGTTTACCCCTGGTTGAGGTCCCTTATGACCAAATTTTGCAATTTGTGGATCATGTTTGGGTATGCTTTAAGTGCTTGTACTTTGACTTCCTTTTGTGGACTTTCTTTGGTGCATAATGTTTCATGTTTTGATCTTCTCTTGCACATGAGAATTGTTGATGATGGTATGATCTTGATTCTGACTTGCTTTCATCTTCATCTTATTTTTCTCATTTCATCTTGATATGAAGTTCATTGGTGCTTAATTGTGCATTTCATATAAGTATGCTTGCATTCTTTCATGATTACCTTTGCATGCTTACTTGAGATGTTTTGCATGATCTTTAAGACTTGTTTATTGATGTAAGTTGGATATACTTGATATGATGTGCTTGCTGTCCTATCTTGTTTCTTATCTCATCCTTCTCTTTCTCACTCTTCTCTTTCACTCTCTTTCTCCCATGAATCTCAAGACTTGTTTAAGTCTTGGATTCTCTCCCTTTAGAGCTACCTATTCCAACTTAATTTTTGATTAAGCTTGGAGTAGGATTAGCATTAGGTTTTAGGTAGTTGTCCCTCTTAAGCGTCACTAACCATAGGTCACCCATGCATGATAACATTAGGACTCTTAGTTTCCCTTTAGAGTTTCCTTTGGGTCTTCTCTCTTCTCATCTCAAAACTTCTTGAAAACACTTAATAAAGATAAAGTGTATTGCGCACGAGCCTTAAGAGTGGGGAATGAGAAATGAGGGGCTTCCTCTCATATTTCTAGAGTGCTTAGCGGGCGTCCTGTCTTGGGACGATTCGTTAAGTATTCATCCCTGCGCCCTAGACTTTGGTGCAATGCAAGTTATGAACTAACTTAAAAAGAAAACACTTCTGTCTAAAAAACACAAAAACAAATTCAAATCTTTTTATCCTTCGGGATTGTTGGGTTTCAAATTTCATTTTCAGAAAAGAGCTCGTCGCTCACGTAAAAAACACTTACCAATCCGTGGTCGTACCCACGAACTACATTAGCTCTGATTCCTCTCTCTCGTCCGATTGAGGATATGTAGGCACACGACAGCGATTGTCTTGGCGAGCAACCTTCCCCCACAGTTCCCGTCCGAACTACGTTGACTCTGACTTTCCCATTGCACTGAGGGAGTACGTAGGCCTAGGGCATCGAATATGTCCTACCGAGTCCGTCTTAGTCACCCCCATCCCCGTTTTCTTTTGTACAACCATAGATAGTAAGACAGCTCACCCTCCGTTTAGACAACAAGCGTGGATCCCATCGAGTACGATAGATGCGTGGGGTGCTAACACCTTCCCCTCGCATAACCGACTCCCGAACCTGGACTATGGTCGCGATGACCATGTCTTTCCCCCTTTCTCTTCAGGTTTATGCAGTGTTTCCTTTCCCTCTCTCGGGATAAATACACATTGCTGGTGACTCTGTGTTTTCTGCGCCACTCTCGCGTTTGTACCATTGGATGCAAATCTTTTGGGAGCGACAGGTACATATCCTTTCCCAAAGGAGACTTGGTTGTGCATGTCGACCTCTCATCTGTTTGAAGACTCCAAGGGTCATCTCCTAAAGCGAGTAGTCCAGGCAGAGTCAAGTCTCCTCAACAATGGCAATCTTTGGATTCTTTACTGCAGTTTCATATGTAGCTTTCATTTGTTTGTTTAAACAGTGTTTGCATGAAAAAACTTGTTTGTATTTTGAATGTTGATTTTAATGCAATGAATGTGTTGTTCTTGAAGTAATTTACTTTTATGCACTCATATCATGTTTATATGCACTGCAATGCCAACTTTCTTGCTCTAAACTCTTGAGGGAGGATGATGAAGTGAGAAACGCAAAGTCTTTGGTTGTGTGCTTTTGGATAAAACCCTGTTGAGGATGTACAGGCATTGTTTCAAATCCCTAAACACTGGAGACATAAGGGAGAGGGAGATAGACCCTCATTAACCCCTTTGAGCCTTGAAGTAGGAGTTTCTTTCGCACAAAAAAACCCTTATACTTAACCCAGGGGCAGGGTAGGCATCAGTTAGTTTGACTGAGCGTTCAAATTTCAAAAGGAGTGTGCATCTGAGGATCCATTACCTTCTATTCCACCGTCAAGAGGTCAATAGATGTGAAACCACAATGGTTATCCATCAACAATCAAGGAGTGAGGCAGTCACAACCCTTTCAACAGAGTCAAGACAAGCCAGTGTCACACGATTTGTTCCAAAAAAAAAAGAATAAAAAAAAAATAAAAAAGCCCGCTAAGTCGAAACTTGAAAACAAGCGACTTAGGCAAAAGTTAGGACATCCCGCTGGACTTTAAAATCTAAAGATTCAAAAGAATCAGTCCAGAAAAAATTAGGGATCAAAAAGCAAAAGAATGAGAAAGTGAAAAACAAAGGGATTACAAAAGAAAATCCTCGATCAAGAACAAAGTCGTGTGACTACGAACAAAAGACAAAAGGGGGGACTGTTGCCCCAAAACCTCATTAGGTCTCAAACCATCAATTGCATGGGTTCCTTAAAGATCACGAAATCTTTTTGAGAGATGAGCGCTTGTGTCAGATTAGCTGAACGTAGGACTGGAGAACATCACGAAGAGTGGGTGGGCACCAATAAACTTTGAGCCTTAAATCCTTTTTCTCAAAACTGCTAACCAGGCCACGTTACAACCCTTAAAAGTCCTAATTGAAACAGGGTGTATTTCGAAAGCGTACTTCAGCAAGATAACGTTCCTGACTCCTATGGGTTATGCTAATAAGATTTTTGTTGGTATTGCATGTGCGTATTGTTTTTCCATTCGAAAATCAATGTCGCGTCCCAGCCAGTGATTCGTTCACGAGGCTTGGCGACACATTTTCAATAACACTTCAGGTTAACACGAGTGTTACATTAGAATTGTCATTCTCATGTTAAACATTTTCTGCTTGCATGCGTTTGATATCAAAGAAGCTTACATGATGAACATCAGTTGAGAAGCTCGATCACGCCAAGTTGAGATGGTGAAAACTCCGAAGGACAGTCATGTCTAGGGGTATGTGGCCAAGAGACTGTGCGCAGCCTGGGGGTTCCCGATAAACGGTGATAAGAGGCAGCTAATCTGGAACAGTTACATTGAAAGCTCTCCCTAAAGCAGCCAAATTGGGGTAATCACGTCGAGATTCGATAAATCTCTCCACAAGCGTTTAATATGGGGCAATCAGGTCGATTTGACAAATCTCTGTAAGATCAGTCAGGGGTGAAGTTTCTTCAAGACTTGGGGCAGACCACCTCTAGAGCGTGAGAAGTTACCCACCCCTGAAGACGGTTAATTGAAAGCACCTCTTCAAAGTTCAGAATACTGGGGCAGAGTATTTTCAAGTCATTACAAATCCTTTCGAGGTAATTTACTGCATGGACTATGAAGTCTGGGGCAGTTGCGTCGAGATCTGATAAATCTCTCCAAGAGTTTGAAGACCCTGGGGCAGTGTGAATGCTCGGTCTTCTATAAAATCCTCTTGAGGTGATTTCTTCCTTTAGACTTGGTGGTCAGGGGAAAATGGAGAGTTCAAACGACCGTTTATGAACATAGAGACGGTTCAGTTTACCATATGGCTGCAGGGTAACAAATTTGTTTTCCCCAGTAGAGTTTCTCTCCCCAGCATAGAGGTTTCATCATCCTCAGTAGAACGTATTCTCCCCAGCAAGAATACAGAGGATTGTGTCCCCAGTCGAAGTCATGGTTAGTTTATTATTCCCCAGTAAGCAGTCAGAAGTGGATTGCTCCAAGGTGGATATTGATGTATCTCCAGCAGGAGATGTGTTGGATATCTTTGAAAAGACTTTATTCTCCCCACAGAGTCTGGTACTCACTTTCCTCAGCAGGTCAGGAGGTGTAATTCCGTCAGCAACGACACGCTCTGATCTCCAGCCGTCATACCCCAAATTTTGACCACTAAGATTTCCCATCATGGTGCAAATCATCATCACAATATGGAGGAACCATCATACTTCATCAGTCTCCCCAAAGATGGGTGAGCATCCACTACAATCAACATTAGGGTTTCAAGCCCTCTCAGAGCCTTAGACAAAGGATCAATCAAGGAATGACACGATCTTCAACTTGTCTAACCTCTTAAACATCCACAAAGGATCAAGAGGACTCCCACGTCAAGAATTAAGTACAAGAGTGCAACATTTCAAGTGGATCAAGCCTCAAGTTCATCTAATACAAAGTCAACTGACGCAGAAAGTCAACTGACGTAAAAAGTCAAAGTTTGACTTTTGGTCAACTTTGAGCTTCACAAGCCATTACTCAGGAAAATATGATGGATGATTTAATTTGATCAAATTTAAATCAAGAAATCATGCAAAATTGCAAAATTGATCAAATTGAAAGAAACTTAGATTTTTTTTCTAAGTTAAAATCATGTTCAAGTGCACAACTTTTCAAGGTTGTAACTATTGATCCAAACATCTATTGATTTTGAGTAAGAGCTACTTTTAAAGAGGGTATTTGATACTTCAAGATTGTAGAGGGAATCAACTCAAAATATCATAAGGATTGAAAGATATAAGTGATCAAAGTTGGGAATTCTTAATGTCCAATGTTCTGACATTCCATAGGGACATCATTAATATTTTTTCAGCAAGAATGCCCCAACTTCAAGGACGTTTTTCTCCATGATCCAAGTTGAACCAGGTCTGGAGTCAAACATGAAAGTTGAAGTACGTTGTCTCAGCTTTCCAGAAAGGTGTAGAACGTCCTTGTAGCATACTCGAGCAGGAAGATATGATTTTCGCAAGAAGCAGTGATAAAGCAGAATTTTCATGACAGCTTTTGGGACAGATTTGACTACACAAGTTCAAGACCATTTTTGATGACTTTGCAAGTTGAACTAAGACCAAAGTCAAACATCAAAGTTAAAGTATGTCATTAGGGCTTTCCAAAATGTATTAGAACTCCCATTAATTCAACTTGAGCAAGGAGTTATGAACCTCACAACAGGCCTTGCTCGAGCTGATTTTTTAGGACAGATTTTGTGCACTTTTCTTGTGCCACCCAATTTTCAAGCTTTGTCACCATGCAAGACAAGCATCAAAGATGCAATTCACTTCAACTCAAAATTTCATAGTGGATTAAAAGATAAAAGTGATTAAAGTTTGGAATTATTAATTCTTAATGTCCAATGTTCTGACATTGCATAGGGACATCATTAATATTTTTTCAGCAAGAATGCCCCAACTTCAAGGACGTTTTTCTCCATGATCCAAGTTGAACCAGGTCTGGAGTCAAACATGAAAGTTGAAGTACGTTGTCTCAGCTTTCCAGAAAGGTGTAGAACGTCCTTGTAGCATACTCGAGCAGGGAGATATGATTTTCACAAGAAGCAGTGATAAAGCAGAATTTTCATGACAGCTTTTAGGACAGATTCGACTACATAAGTTCAAGGCCATTTTTGATGACTTTGCAAGCTGAACCAAGACCAAAGTCCAACATCAAAGTTGAAGTACGTTGTCTCAGCTTTCCAGAAAGGTGTAGAACATCCTTGTAGCATACTCGAGCAGGGAGTTATGAATTTTACAAAACGGCTTGCTGCAGCTGAATTTTTCATGGGACAAATTTGCACATTTCTTATGCCACACGAATTTCCAAGCCTTGTCATCACTTTGGACACCTCTGAGGATCAAATCTAAAGGGGACAATCACTGAGCCAAGCCTCCAAAGTCCTTGGAACAAGAAGTAGCATGCTATTCCTAAAAATCCCTAAAAGAGGGACAAGACTCCAATTTTGGATTGGAGCATTTAATAGATGCTTAGAGGTGGCATGGACTGACACATTTGCAACTGAATTCAGTCAATATTCCTCCAACAAGTAGGGAACCAAAGCTCTGTGCCCTAACCTCTAGTCAATGGCTAGAGGAGACTTGGATTTTCATTGGCCAACATTGGCCAAACCTCTGCTGCAGTTGCCACTCACTGTTGCTGCGAAAAGCTCTACTATAAATAGAGCTCCTTTGTGTTTAGTTTGAGTACACCAAAGCCATCAAACAGATGCTTTCCTCAAAATCTCTTCTTTCACCTCAAATTTGCCTTCCAAAGCAAGTAATTCTGAGTTTTTGAGTTAGAAAGCAATTCCACTCAAACTAATCACACACACACCTCATATATATCATATGTAAGCTGTGCAAACTATCACAAGTGACCTGTAATCACAAAATCACAAAGTCACTTCTCAAAACCTCAAAATGGCACTTTTTTGCATTTTTCAAGCTATGTCTTGATTCAGTCACTTTCCAAACCAGATAAAACCTCAAACACACTCCAAATATCATACTTGAACTGTCCCAAATGGTTCCCAACATCTGGAACACCATTTGAGAGAGTTTCTATTTTGGTCACTTTTAACCCCTTTTTGCAAGAAAGGGACAGTTTGTGTTTTTGCAGGTACCAGTTGATTCCAATCATCCTAAAAGCTTCTAAGGGATCATTTGAGTGTGTCTAAAGCATCAAATAATTTCTGGAACAAGAGGCTTGGTAGAGTGCACAAAAACTCCTAAAAAGCTCAAAAAGAGGTAAGCATCACAACTTGGAATCCTTGAAATCATGCATTGCTTTGAAGTCCACTGATCATACACATCTCATACATGTTGTATATGTTGTATTTGGGCTAATTCACCATGTAATTCATGTCTGTATCAAAGTGTAGCACAGAAAATGCAATTATAGGTCCTTTTCAAAACCACTATCGGGTTTTGAGGAGGGAGTGTGATCTGAAAAAACTACCACCACCATTGGATTCCTTGTGAAATTCTGGGCCAGATGCATATAAATTTTGTCTCAAACCATTGAGATTTGAGAAAGTTATGGGTGTTGGAAGTTTGATGAAAAAGATGTTGAAAACTCATGAGTGATGTCTCATGAGTGATGTTGTGACATCACATTCTTTTTTTTCTTAGTTTATCTTCAAAACTCAACCAATTTTTTCACATAGCAAAAATTATCATTTTTCAAATCTGTTTTACACACTTCTTATTCATACTCCAAAATATTTTATTCCACAAAAAAATTAGTTTTATATTATTTATTTAATATAATTAGTATTTTTGTGAATAAATTCCTTTTTTATGTTTTTAAAACATTTTAAAGGTGAACTCCCATATTGAAAATCAAGACCAAATGAATTTTATTTCATGTTGTGATTAAAACATCATTTTTCAAACCCCAACCAAAGATCACAAGTTGCTTATTTGGTATTCTTATCATTTTGTATTGATTTTCTTTTAAGAATTTACTTTTAAAATGATAAAATTAGGATTTCTTTGATTTTCACCATCATAAAACTTTTTAAAAACTCTTGGACCTCTATTAGAGTGTAAGACCCAACACCCTTGTACAGAAAACCCTTTTGGGCCTCACTTATTGTATAAGTCCCCCTGTACATTTTCAAATAAACGGCGCGATCGTCGCCTTTTTAAAAATAAACCTGGGCCTACCCTCGAGTAGTAAGACCCATTTCTTTTTCTTAAAACTTTTTGGGCCTCTAATAGAGTGTAAGACCCAATCCTTTCTTGACCAAAACATTTTGGGCCTCAGTATTGTATAAGTCCCGATACCGTCAAAAACAAACGGCGCGATCGTCGCCTTTTCAAAATAACCCTTGGGCCTCTCCTCGAGCTATAAGACCCATTCAAAACTTTTGGGCCTCTATTAGAGTGTAAGACCCAATCCCCTTTTAACCAAAATCTTTTTGGGCCCCACTTATTGTATAAGTCCCTCTGCGTTAAAAGAAAACCTCGGCGTGATCGCCATTTCAAACGAAAAAATCATCTGGGCCTACCCTCGTGTTATAAGCCCCACTCCTTTTCTTAAAACTCTTTGGGCCTCTTGAGAGAGTGTAAGACCCATCCCTTTGTACAGAAAACCTTTTTGGGCCACAGTCACTTGTATAAGTCCCTCTGTACAAATTCAAACAGTGCAATCACTGATAAAACCCTGGGCCTCTCCTTGAGCTGTAAGCCCCAAATCTTTTTATTTCAAAGCACTTTCTCTTTTGATTTTGAATATACTGTTGTTTTCAATCTTTCTTTGTTGAACAACTAACCAAACAACATGGAAGCTCTACAACCGAGTAAGTGTTTACCCGCTTTCATAAACTCATATATATATATAACTGTATTGTGGGGCTGTTTCGCTGTAAGTCTCCTTTCATAAACTCATATCAACTGTGTAATAATAGTATAGATATTTAGAGTTTCCCCGGCAACTACATCTAGCACTAGGTAAAGCCATGTTGATCACTCTGAACTTATATTCAAAACTAGATCCACATAGAATTACCAGACACAGTCTTCCCTCCTCTTGGGGTTAAACAATATGGAGATGTGAAAGGCAGATTCTTTTTGAACCCTTTCTCAGACTGTCACTCTTAGAAATAGACTGAACTAGATCCCCAATAGGATCACCAGATACAGTCTTCTCTTCGGCTGTCCTCATTAGGAATTGTCAAGAAACTCTACTCCCAAAGATGAATGTCTTCTCCGTGAATGGCATCTTTGAGTTTCTTCCAAATTGTCGAACTTTCCTGACTTGATCTATTCCTTGTGAATAGCTTTCCTTGAATTTCTCGGGGTTTGGGGACCCACGGGCTTCTTAAAAGCATCGGCCTCCTCTTGGGCATCGTACAAGGACCCACAGGCTTCCTAAAAGCAACCCCGCCTCCTCTTGGGCTTCGTACAAGGACCCTACGGCTTCTTAGAAGTATTCACAGCCTCCTCTTAGGCTTCGTATAATGATCTCTTCCTCCGGGAATGATATCCTCCTCTTGGGCTTAGTACAAGGACCCGTCGGCTTCTTAAAAGCTTCCAGCCTCCTCTTGGGCTTCGTACAAATTGTCCCGACGACCTCCTAGAGGTATAGGAACAAAACCTAGTCATCTTCATAGAGCAGTCCTTTCATAGAGTCTACTACTGTTTCTCAAAGCATAGTACAAAAAGATAAAACTCTAGACTTGGACAGTCTAACTTCCTTGAGTCTCAAAGACATTCTCAAGTGACCCCTTCGTTAAATAGGAAGGAAACCCGCAGACTCGGACAGTCTCAATACCCCTTGGATTTCCCGCTTCCTTAAAGAACGGGAACAACCCGGGTCCTTGAATCAAATCCTTGAGTACAACATTACTCATATAAGAACTGATTTTCTCTTTAAATCAGTATACTGGACCTGTCACTCAACTGAAATAGCCACCATAGCCTCCTCTTGGGCTTTGTACAATGATTCTCCCCAGCGGAGTCAAACAACGTTTAGCCTCTCTCTCGGGCTTTGTACGAGACACATAAGAGACTCCCTCGTTGAGTCAATCACCCCTTTTCGCCTCCATCTCGGGCTTTATACGAGATACAAAAAGGTTCTTATTGAGCCTAACAAATTTTAGCCTCCATCTCGGGCTTCGTACGAGATACAAAAACTCTCTTGTTGAGTCACCATAGCGTCCACCTCGGGCTTTATACGAGATACCAAAAGATTCCCTCGTTGAGTCAAAACCTTTTTAGCCTCTCTCTCGGGCTTTGTACGAGACACATAATAGCCTCCTCTTAGGCTTTGTATAAGAAAACCACTGGTTGATCCATTCAACCTTTTAGCATCAAAATTGTGCCTCGTTCACAGTACACAAACATCAACAACTCCTTCCCCTTCATCTAATTGCTGTAAGCGGCAAGCCTCTGGATCATCTACATCCACGCCAATGTCCCTCTTTTAGCATGAGAAATTTCTAAGGAAAGATGGCATTGCTCTACACTAAGTTAAAGTCTTCTCCTTCAGGTTAAAATCCCTTATAAAGGAAATTATGGCATTTCCGGATTCACATATCCTGGTTAAAGTAATTCTCCTTTATAAACAGTTGTGACAGACAAACCCTTCTTTAGAGATGAAAAATTCTCTCTAAAGTCGAGGTCCTTCAGCTTCACGTCTTGGGCTTTGAACAAGACACAAATAGACTTTTTAGCTTCACATCTTGGGCTTTGAACAAGATACAAATCACTTTTTGCTTCACGTCTTGGGCTTTGAACAAGACACCAAAAACCAATTTCCTCCCATAGAATAGGAGGAACAACGAACGCTCTGATTTCCCTGTTTCGGTAAACGGGAATACGTAGGCATAAGATTGAAAGAAACAATCTTAGCGAGCACACTAAACAAAAACCCAAATCCCATATCAAAAGCAGTAATTCAAAAGCATCAGTCCTAACATCCTAACCCTTGTTCCCCGCTAGAAAGTCCTAGAAAGAAAGAAAACTGTATTGGCGAAAATACAAATAACCAGTACAAAGCCCCCCCCCCCCCCCACATTGATAGCATCCGTAACTTAACAGACCGCTGTTTAAACTCAGTATGCAAGCAAGGTTAATTGGAGACATCTATTTCCCTTCCTTAGTCAGCTCACAATAGGATAAAAAATGAATCGACCTGTAGTTTTAAGCTCAACCGCAGAGAGCGACCAGTGCTTAAGAACCGCGTCCAAAATCGCTCGCTACAGAAAAATGGCGCCCACCGTGGGGCTTAAAATTCTTTCTTAAACATTTAAGGTGAAAACCTTGGACAAACCTTTTCACCTCTTGTGTGAATACCACAGATTAGGGCTTCTGCCGGGGAACCCATTTTCTGTCAGGAACTTAGGATTCTTAGCTTTAAAGGTCTATGATGATTAGGACAAATATATATATATATATATACTGCTTTTCCTAATTGCTATACATGTTTATTTTTCTGCTAATGGGAATGCGGGTGATGCCATATGTGGAAAGAATGAGTATACACCTAAGATAAGTGATGGCTACGGGGTCGACCATCAACCTCAGTGGAGGCTGACCAACGCAACCCATTCTCTCACCTAGGCAATGAGCCGGTTGTTAAGTCTGAGAAGCTGAGGAGCCAAACCCTTTCGTAGTGTGGAAACTATCGGAAATAGTTGTTACGCGATACTACCCTCATTTGAGGCTGGTGATCTATTCTCGGTGAATGACACTTACTCTAAGATTGCACTACAACTCGATGGCGATCCGCTTGTTGTTTTGCTTTCCTGGTAGGAGCTGATGATAATGAGTACAGGTACAAATATCACCTTAGTATAAACCTTTGGGGATGGGTAGAGCCTTGACTTCATGACAACGACCCTTTGACCACATGTTTTTTCTATGTTTTTGTGTGCTGCATTCATGCATTCATCTAAAACACATTAAAACATTAAAAAAAAACTTCTCTTCTAGTCTCTCTGTTCTTTCAAAATAAACTAAGACTGTGATTGCAAATATCAGAGAAAAGGATTGCACTAATGGATTTCGGTAGAAGGAGAACTCACCAGTATACCTTCAAGGTTCCAAAACTAGAGGATTTGAGAAGGTTAGCGAGGATGATCACTAACCCAGAGGCTTTCAGAGCCAAGCACGGAGGTTTGCTACCACTATTAAAAGTCCATGTGATTGAGGGAATCATGGATACGCTCATTCAGTTTTATGATCCGGTTTATCACTATTTCACATTCCCGGATTACCAGCTCGCACCAACGCTGGAGGAGTATTCTCACATGATCGATCTACATATTACGGATCGAGCTCCATTTTCTGGACTGGAAGAAATTCCAAAGAATCAGACTATTGCAAGAGCAATTCATTTGGACGAGTCTGAAGTTAGGACTCACCTAACCACTAAGGGTGACATCCAAGGTTTGCCAGCCCAGTTCTTGACGAAGAAAGCCCTGTACTTCGCCAGTATCGGGAATGTAACTGCTTTTGAAAGCATCTTTTTCTTGCTCACCTACGGGTTATTTTTGTTTCCTAACATCAATAACTTCGTCGATATTAACTCCATTAAGGTTTTTCTCATTGGGAACCTTGTGCCGACTTTGCTCGCAGATGCGTATCATTCTGTACACTTGGGAAATTTGTACAGCGGAGGGGAGATCACATGCTGTGTACCTTTGCTTTACAAATGGTTTATCTCTCACTTGCCCAAGTCTGTTGCTTTTTGGGATTGCAAGAGTGCCTTACGTTGGTCGCAGAAGATCATGTCTCTTACCAACTCTGATATAGACTGGTGTAATAGGATTTATGATGGAATCAGGATCATTGACCGTTATGGAAACTTCCCCAACGTACCCCTTATAGGAACTAAGGGAGGAATCAACTACCATCCGGTATTGGTTCGTCGTCAATTAGGATACCTGATGAGGCACATCCCACTGGGTGTTCATCTGGAAGGTCTTTTCTTCAAGGAAGGAGAAAATGACAGAGCACTAAAGATGGAAATAGTGCACGCTTGGAAGCATGTTCATAAGAAAGGACGAGAGTCTCTAGGAAAACCGGACTGTGTCTCGGTGGAGCCTTATCTCCATTGGGTACAAACTAGAGCTCTCAAGCTAAAAATGCCTTATCCTCATTACGGAATTCTTCCGCCAAGGGAATCTGTCATGTACTTCATGACTGAGACTGAAAAGCTTCAGGTTACTCTCAACAAAGTTCAAAAGGAGAGGAGGTCTTGGAAGAACAAGTACCGCACCCTCGATGTAGAGTGCATCAAAATACAGCAATTACTGAAAGAAAAAGATGCTCTGATTGAAATTTTGGAGCAGCATGCTGTAGAGAATCAAGATGACCAAAGGAATTTGCTCGCTCCTTTCACCTGGCAAAGGAATAACGACCCGACAACGGCCCAAAGCCCCGGTCAAAGAAAAGGAAGATATCAAAATCAGCACCCGATTTCTCTTCAGAGAGGACTCGGGACCCATTAGCTTAGGCTTCTGTTTCTGCACTTTGTAATCTACTATATTTCCACTTCTGTAATCATTTGAATTCAATAAAAAGGGGTTTCCCCACCATTTGATATTTGCAATCTAATTGTCGAAGTTTATTTTGATTAAACCTTAAACAATTAATATAATCATTGCATTCATCATTCTCACATCGCGTATTCTTCTTACCTACGAATCTCACGTTTGTGTCTCGATTCTAGAGTCAAACTGTCTCATTCGTATAATACTCGGGCCAATCGTCAGAAAAAGATGGATGATCTTGAGGAAGAAAACAGAGAGTTGAAAGAAGAGATCGACGCTCTGAGAGAGGATATGAGAAAGCTTCGTAACGACATGCAAGCCATGTCAGAAGCTCAGCTACAAAGAACTGTGATCTCAGAGATCACCTCAATGCCCGTAGTGGAGAGGTATGATCCTAGGTATCAGATACCGAAAGATCGTCCTTGGGGCATGCCTGTTAACTATATCCCGGAAGGATATGTTCCGACGATCACTGAAGATCAGGGAATCACAACAGAAGCCGCTGGGCCTGAAGGTTACAAACTTCGGGAAAGCGAAGATGCCAGGGGCATACTGAAGACTCCTGAAGGTTACAAACTTCAGGAGATGCCAAGATTCGCTACGGTAGTCATGGTACCACCCCCTGTGGTGCACACTGTCCCGGAAGGACAGATTCCACCGATACCTTCTGGTAAAAAGGAAACTATGTTCGACCGAATGGATGAATTCCAGGAACAGTTCTTGGAAATGCAGAAAGAGCTGCAAGCCATTCGTGGTCAGGATTTATTTTGAAAGGACCCCGCAGACCTCTGCTTGGTCCCCAATGTGAAAGTCCCGCACAAGTTCCAAGTGCCCGACTTTGAAAAGTACAAGGGTTACTCTTGCCCTCAAAGCCATCTGGTGATGTACGCTCGGCGGATGTCAGCTCAGACGGAGAATCAGGACCTGCTGATTCACTACTTTCAGTATAGTTTAACCGGTGCCGCGTTAAAATGGTACATGGGTTTAAACCGTGCCATGATCAGCACTTTCAGAGATCTTGGTACTGCCTTCGTCCAACAATACAAATACAATTTGGACATGGCACCCGACAGAGATCAACTCAGATCAATGTCGCAAAAGGAAAAGGAAACCTTTAAGGAGTATGCTCAAAGGTGGCGTGAAATTGCCGCTCAAATTTGTCCACCTCTTGAGGAAAAAGAGATGAGAACGATCTTCTTAAAGACCTTAAGCTCATTTTACTATGACCGAATGATTGCCAGTGCGCCCAGTGATTTCACCGAAATGGTCGGCATGGGCGTACGTCTTGAGGAAGCCGTCCGAGAAGGACGTTTGGTAAAAGACACTGGATCGACGAGCGGTACTAAAAAATATGGTAGTGCTCTCCCTAAGAAAAAAGAGCAATATATTGGGAATATCTCTCTCGGAAAGCAAAGGCGACGTTATCAGCCGGTAGCAGCTGTGACTCCTGCTACCAGCCCTGCGCCTATTCCTACATATCAACCTCAGGTTGCGCAGAACCAACCTGACCAGCAAAGGACACAACAGCCTCTTCAGCAGGCTCGTCCTCCATATAACAACAACCGTACAACACGGCCACCAGGATTTGATCCTATACCCGTGTCGTACGCATAGCTGTTTCCATTACTACTGGCTAAGGGGCACATTCAGACTAAATCTCCTCTTACAGTACCAGAAAATCCGCCTTTTTGGTTTAAGGTGGATCAAACATGCCCTTACCACCAAGGAGGATCAGGGCATAACATTGAGACTTGTCTCAATTTCAAGTCCGACGTGCAAAAGATTGTTAGGAGCGGGCTCTTATCTTTCAAGGATACAAATCCTAATGTTCTCACAAACCCGCTGCCTCAACATGAGAAAGCTGCAGTCAACTTGATTGAGAAAGAGACTAACGATGTCTATCAAATTCACGATGTACTCTTGTTGAAAACCAATTTGGTCAAGATGCATTGTAGACAGAGCGGATATGGCCATGTGCCACCTCATAATTATCACCAGTGTGATATCTGCTCTAAAGACAACCAAGGATATTATGTAGTGCAAGCAGCTCTACAGGAACAGATGGATCTCGGATGGATCCAAGAGCATCGAGTTCGGGGAGTTAACATGGTCTACACGAATTCTAACGTCATTCAGAACCACGACATCCGTGCGATGAATGCCAACTTGGTGGTGATGCACTCAAGGCAAAGCCAGTATCATAATCTGCCACGACACGATTACAGTTCCTGTCTGACTTGCTCGGTAAACAAACATGGATGCTCTTTCATACAAGAGGCCGTCCAGCGTCAGATGGATCTTGGATGGATCCAAGACTACCATGATAGGAACCCTTATCAGATCAACATGGTTCAGATCTTTGATATTCGCGTGATGAATACAAACCTGGTAGAGTTACATGCTGAGCAGGTCTGACTCGGATTCTTAATATCACATGACTATCAAAGCTGTAAAGCGGGTTGCGAAAATGATCGAGGTTGTACCCTTGTCCAGGAGGCACTTCAGCACTTGTTAAATCATTGGTGGATGCCAATCTACATGGATGAAGATACTCAGCAAATTAGTATCAATAATAGGAATCCTACTCGGCGTCAAAGTCAGGATGTCCGATCAGTGGGAGCTAACCTAGTAAGGTTACATTGTATTCAAAACGGGTGTGGCCAGGTGCCACCACACAATTATGACTGTTGTAGCGTCTGTTCAGAAAGTAACCAAGGGTGTTACCTTGTGAGAGCAGCTCTTCAGGGTCAGGTGGATCATGGAGAGATTCGCCCATATCTGGGTTCTGGACCTATCAACTGGTCGCCGAATTACCTTGCTGATCAAGTCGAGGATGTTGTCACAATCTCTGGTCGTCACCAGACCAGGGATGTTTTTGCCATCATCCCTCTACTTAACGAATCTAAAGTTCCCAACCGGGAACAGATTAAGATTACTTATGATGGTCAGAAAAATCAGAAGGTTCCCATAGTCATCTATCTACCGGGACCACTACCGTATGAATCAACTAAGGTTATCCCTTACAAATACGGTGCAACGACAGTTGAAAATGGAAAGGAAATTCCATTACCCCCCGTTGTGAACATTGCAGACATCAGTCGAGTAACACGGAGTGGTAGAATCTTCAACCGAGGGGTTGGGGAACCTAACAAGGAAAAGGAACTTCAGACAGAAGCTACTAATCCACCAGTCGATCAATCCAGTAATCCCGACCTTTCGAAAAATAATGATGAGATGCTAAAGCTCATCCAAAGGAGTGAATACAACATTGTCGATCAACTGTTACAGACTCCTTCAAAGATCTCGGTATTATCATTGTTACTCAGTTCAGAAGCCCACAGGGAGGCTCTACAGAAAGTCTTGGAGCAAGCCTTTGTGGAACAAGATGTAACAATCAGACAGTTCGATAGCATTGTCTCTAACATCACTTCCTGCAACAATTTGGGATTTAGTGATGAAGAATTACCTGAAGAGGGTCGTCGTCATAACATGGCGCTCAATATCACAGTTAACTGCCAGGACGATGCTTTAGCCAGCGTACTGGTAGACACAGGGTCAGCCCTAAATGTTATGCCGAAGTCCACTTTGATGCAATTATCATTCAAAGGCCCTCCGATGAGAATCAGCGAGGTCGTCGTCAAAGCATTCGACGGATCTAGAAAAACAGTTATCGGCGAAGTTGATCTTCCCATAACTATTGGTCCTCAAACTTTCCAAGTCACTTTCCAGGTCATGGATGTCCGGCAACATACAGTTGTTTATTAGGAAGACCTTGGATACACCAGGCTGGAGCGGTCACTTCGACCCTCCACCAAAAGCTAAAATTCGTCAAGAACGATCAACTTGTCACGGTTTGTGGGGAACAAGCCTTACTTGTGAGTAACTTGTCATCATCTACTAGAATAGAACCCGAGGAGGTTATTGGAACTCAGTTCCAAGCACTGTCGGTAAGCGAGAACAATCATTTCAGAGGAGGAATCTCGATTTCCTCATACAAAGATGCTATTAAAGCGGTCGAGAGTACCGATACGACAGGATGGGGGCAGCTTGTCATGCCCATTGACAATAAAACAAAAAAGGGTCTTGGTTTTTCTGCAACCTGTACCCGGACAGCTGCCAACGATGAAAGTCTTCATCCCCTTCAAAACTTCTTCCACAGTGGAGGTTTTCTTCACCCAGTGTCTCAGACAGTTCATGCTATCAATGAGGAGGATCCCTCTGACACAGATGAAGAATGGAAGTCCTACCTCAACAAGGACGGTTATATGTCTCTGGAAGAGGTGCCTATGCCTTTTTGCTTTCCTACAGAAAGTCCGAGATTTATACCAAGATCATATGTCGAAATGATCTACGGGGATTGTGATCCGGAAGGATGCCGCGCTCCGCCAAATTCATTAGAGGAAGACACTCCGATGAAAGACAATTTTGACTACAATTACTATGGCCCAATGGATGATCTGCCAATGTGGCAACCTTATCCAGGAGATTTGAGGCAAGAAAGTCAGCCGAGTAATGAGACTCAGCTGAGCGTCACTGAACAGAATACCTGTGTCCCCACCAGGCCATAGGATCAACACTCAGGTCATTCAGAAACTACTCAACATGAAGATGAATTCGCAACGTTTGCAGGACTTGAGTTCATCAACTATGCTTTTCCCGAGGTCAACGTCATTGAGAGAGATGACTCCTCCAGTTCCAAAGAAATTTGGGACACTCTGGGAGAACCAAGTGGAAAATTCGACTATATGGTCAAGTACACCGCTCCCGAAAGCTCTCGTATCAGGCTCGAGGATATCCAGGCAACTGGATGGGGAGATGTACCTGAGAGCACAAATGCTATGCAAAATGCAACAGAGGAATTCTCCTACGACAATTCTGCCTGGGAGACAGATTCCAATGATCCTGCTCCACCAGAAATCAGCGTTATTTCTGAAGACAAATCAAGGAAGGTGCCAGACTTTGTGATTCACCGAGGAGTTCGCCGCCAATGGGTTGCTGTCGAGGTTCCAAAGGTCGTTCATCAGTCAAAGTAATTGCCATATTTAACCTTTCACCCTGCCCAGGTGAAACGGATGTTTTGATAGGGCTCGCTTTCTGTAAATTTCCCTCTTCGCTTTGCCCGAAGCGACAGAGTTTTGTTTTATAGGGCTGTAGTTTCAAGAATCGACTTGTTCATTAATAAAATAACGTCGTTCTGTAATTTTTGCATTAATTGTTGTTTTCTCTTTTTGCTTTTTCAGAAAATGGTAATCCTAAAAAACAATTCAAAAATAAAAACAAGCAGTAAAAGAAATACACTGCACACACTTGCATTTTCTCTATCTCTTCTAAACACGAATCATCACGTCATGCAGATTGCTTGTTTTACACCCCGTTGAAATATACGATCCGATGCCTTCTCCCGACTTTGAGTTCCCGGTATTTGAGGCTGAAGAAGAAAATGAAAACGAAATTCCAGAAGAGATCTCCCGATTACTCAGACAAGAGGAAAGGTCCATTGAACCTCACAAAGAACCGTTGGAAATGGTAAACTTGGGTTCAGAGCAAGAGAGAAAAGAAATCAGGATTGGGGCACTACTCAGTCCAACTGCCAGAGAGAGTTTGATAAAGCTTCTCAGAGAATTTCTCGATGTATTCGCTTGGTCCTATCAGGATATGCCAGGGTTGGATACCAGCATCGTGGAACATCACTTACCGTTGAGATCAAAATGTCCGCCAGTAAAACAGAGGTTGAGACGCACTCACCCGGACATGGCCATCAAAATCCAAGAGGAGGTACAGAAACAGATTGACGCAGGTTTCCTCGCTACGTCTGAATATCCTCAATGGTTAGCCAACATCGTACCCGTTCCCAAAAAGGACAGAAATGTCAGAATGTGTGTTAATTACAGGGATCTGAACAAGGCAAGTCCAAAGGACGATTTTCCTTTACCACACATTGACATGCTAGTAGACAGCACAACAAAGTTCAAAATTTTCTCCTTCATGGATGGATTCTCGGGCTATAACTAGATCAAAATGGCGCCGAAAGACATGGAGAAAACTTCGTTCATTACCCCATGGGGTACCTTTTGCTACAAGGTAATGTCGTTCGGTTTGAAGAACGTCGGGGCAACCTATCAAAGGGCCATGACTACTCTTTTTCATGACATGATACACAAAGAGATCGAGGTATATGTCGATGATATGATTGCAAAATATAAAACAGAGAGTGAGCACGTTGAACATCTGTCAAAATTGTTCGAACGTTTGAGAAAATTCAAGCTCCGCTTGAATCCCAACAAGTGCACCTTCGGTGTCCGTTCAGGGAAACTACTAGGGTTCATCGTCAGCCAGAAAGGAATTGAGGTTGATCCTGACAAGGTCAAGGCCATTCAAGAAATGCCTTCTCCGAAAACTGAAAAACAAGTCAGAGGATTCCTGGGACGTTTGAACTACATCTCCAGATTTATATTCCTCATAATCGCGACATGCGCGCCGATCTTCAAACTGCTCAAGAAGATACAATTATTTCTCACTAATTCCCGGGGCAAATGGACTCCGAATTATGATGGCCCCTATGTGGTCACGAAAGCTTTCTCAGGCGGTGCCTTGAGACTTGCAACCATGGACGTAGAGGAATTTGCCTACCCCACAAATGTTGACGTAGTCAAGAAATACTTCGCCTAAAAAAAATTAAAAAAAAAAAAAAACGTCTCGGTGGATTGAAAACCCGAAAGGGCGGTCCAGGCAAAAGTTAGAGACAAAATAAAAAAAAAATCATCCCGATGGATTGGAAACATCATAGTACAATCCAGGCAAAAATTAGGGATAATGGCAAGTAACTATGTTCAACAGAGGCAAGTCCCTCAGCATCAGCAGTTACATCATCCGTCAGGAAAACTCCAGTCAAGGTCATCTTCGACAGAAGCTCAGGATGCCCTGAATTCAAAGTTGGTAGAAGGATAGTGGTCGTTATGTTTCAACGTAGCCCTTTTCCCTGTAAATTACCATTTTTAAACTTTGTAAATACTGAATGGAATCACGCATTTGGCTGATCTCCATCTTATCAATAAAATTTGTGCCTTGTGCTTTTGTTTGTAATTCTTGCTTGTTTTAACTTTACAGAACGACGTTGTTAACATGATTAACGATTCTTGAAATAAAACAAAAATGAATTTACTTGTTAAAACTTTTTCTGCTTTTAACAAAGACGGCAATTTCTTTTGACTGTTGAACATCAGAAGAACATCAACCGCTTCTCCAGAAGTAAGCGAACTTCAAAGTGCAGAATCAAAGTACTTCTTCTAACCCAGTACGCCTGAATGAAGGGATCAACTGTGTCAGAGACCTTGTTTCGTCTGACACGCTTCGGCCGAGTTCTCATCTCCTAAGCCCGATCAACGGTATTCCCCACAGGGATTATCTCTCCTAAGCAAGGTGGAATTGCTATCTTGAACCAACGATATCTCTACACGCCCCGCGATGGCCGAGTATCCAGTCATGTTCATCTTTTAGTTTGTATGTCGCGTCAGTTTTGTCAGCATAAACATACATACATCATGCATTCTATTTGCATTCACATTTCATATTGCATCACTATCACTCCAGTCGGTCTTGTCCCGTAGTGGTAACAGTCCTCTCAATAGAGTTGTCAGCCTTTTCCTTATCAGGAAGTGTTGCGTCTAGACAATCTCTCTCCCGTTTATCTCTGGATTAGAGACGGTCCTTGACCACTTTGATAACTTGAACCTCTGAGAAACAAGAAAACTTTCAACAAATATCACTCTTCGCCATTGAAGATGATATCCTCGCTTTCCCGGATTAAGGAAAATCCCCAGAGAAAACCTCTTAATCAGAGATTCGGCGGTACGGCAGTTTTTCTCCGAAAAAACCACTGATGAAAAGGTCATCGGCACCTCAAAATTGGACCCCATCATATGGCATTTCTCCGGGAAGATCCCGAGAAAAGTATGACGTAAGATCCCAAGCGAAAACAGTCTCTCAAAAGACTCGCTTTCCCCAGTAGAATCGACAAATGGCGTCTCCAAAACAGAGAAGTTTGTGCACCTCTACAACTCAGACGACTGGGTCCCCCAGCAAGTCTGACATCAAAACTTTTTCATCTCAAATGGCATCTCCCCAGGAAAATTCGGCGAGAAGTTTAAAGGAAACCAGGATCGAGGGGAAGTTTATTTCAGAAACTAAGACCAATTCCTTGGTAGGAAACCAGGATCGAGGGGAAGTTTATATCAGAAACTGAGACCAGATCCTTGGTAGGAAACCAAGATCGAGGGGAAGTTTAATTCAGCAACTGAGACCAGTTCCTTGGTAGGAAACCAAGAACGAGGGGAAGTTAACAAGAGAAACTGAGACCAGTTCCTTGGTAGGAAACCAGGATCGAGGGGAAGTTTAAATCAGAAACTAAGACCAGATCCTTGGTAGGAAACCAGGATCGAGGGGAAGTTTACAAAAGAAACTAAGACCAGTTCCTTGGTAGGAAACCAGGATCGAGGGGAAGTTTATTTCAAAAGAAAACTGAGACCAGCTCCTTGGCTGAAGACCAGGATCGAGGGGAAGTTTACCTTTTCTAAGCATCATCGCTTAGCTAAAGAAGATGAATGCGTAAGCTACCATTCAAAACCACCATCAAAATTTCGGGTATTCCGATATTTAATCCTCTTGCACCCCGAATGCCCGAATACCTTCGTCATTCACACCTTCGGGTCCAAGAAGATTAAATAGGGGCATCTGTCATACCCCAAATTTTGACCACTAAGATTTCCCATCATGGTGAAAATCATCATCACAATATGGAGGAACCATCATACTTCATCAGTCTCCCCAAAGATGGGTAAGCATCCACTACAATCAAAATTAGGGTTTCAAGCCCTCTCAGAGCCTTAGACAAAGGATCAATCAAGGAATGACATGATCTTCAACTTGTCTAACCTCTTAAACATCCACAAAGGATCAAGAGGACTCCCACGTCAAGAATTAAGCACAAGAGTGCAACATTTCAAGTGGATCAAGCCTCAAGTTCATCTAATACAAAGTCAACTGACGCAGAAAGTCAACTGACGCAAAAAGTCAAAGTTTGACTTTTGGTCAACTTTGAGCTTCACAAGCCATTACTCAGGAAAATATGATGGATGATTTAATTTGATCAAATTTAAATCAAGAAATCATGCAAAATTGCAAAATTGATCAAATTGAAAGAAACTTATAATTTTTTTTCTAAGTTAAAATCATGTTCAAGTGCACAACTTTTCAAGGTTGTAACTATTGATCCAAACATCTATTGATTTTGAGTAAGAGCTACTTTTAAAGAGGGTATTTGATACTTCAACATTGTAGAGGGAATCAACTCAAAATATCATAAGGATTGAAAGATATAAGTGATCAAAGTTGGGAATTCTTAATGTCCAATGTTCTGACATTCCATAGGGACATCATTAATATTTTTTCAGCAAGAATGCCCCAACTTCAAGGACGTTTTTCTCCATGATCCAAGTTGAACCAGGTCTGGAGTCAAACATGAAAGTTGAAGTACGTTGTCTCAGATTTCCAGAAAGGTGTAGAACGTCCTTGTAGCATACTCGAGCAGGGAGATATGATTTTCGCAAGAAGCAGTGATAAAGCAGAATTTTCATGACAGCTTTTGGGACAGATTTGACTACACAAGTTCAAGACCATTTTTGATGACTTTGCAAGCTGAACTAAGACCAAAGTCAAACATCAAAGTTAAAGTATGTCATTAGGGCTTTCCGAAATATATAAGAACTCCCATTAATTCAACTTGAGCAAGGAGTTATGAACCTCATAACAGGCCTTACTCGAGCTGATTTTTTAGGACAGATTTTGTGCACTTTTCTTGTGCCACCCAATTTTCAAGCTTTGTCACCATGCAAGACAAGCATCAAAGATGCAATTCACTTCAACTCAAAATGTCATAGTGGATTAAAAGATAAAAGTGATTAAAGTTTGGAATTATTAATTCTTAATGTCCAATGTTCTGACATTGCATGGGGACATCATTAATATTTTTTCAACAAGAATGCCCCAACTTCAAGGACGTTTTTCTCCATGATCCAAGTTGAACCAGGTCTGGAGTCAAACATGAAAGTTGAAGTACGTTGTCTCAGCTTTCCAGAAAGGTGTAGAACGTCCTTGTAGCATACTTGAGCAGGGAGATATGATTTTCGCAAGAAGCAGTGATAAAGCAGAATTTTCATGACAGCTTTTAGGACAGATTCGACTACACAAGTTCAAGGCCATTTTTTATGACTTTGCAAGCTGAACCAAGACCAAAGTCTAACATCAAAGTTGAAGTACGTTGTCTCAGCTTTCCAGAAAGGTGTAGAACGTCCTTGTAGCATACTCGAGCAGGGAGTTATGAATTTTACAAAACGGCTTGCTGCAGTTGAATTTTTCATGGGACAAATTTGCACATTTATTATGCCACACGAATTTCCAAGCCTTGTCATCACTTTGGACACCTCTGAGGATCAAATCTAAAGGGGACAATCACTGAGCCAAGCCTCCAAAGTCCTTGGAACAAGAAGTAGCATGATATTCCTAAAAAACCCTAAAAGAGGGACAAGACTCCAATTTTGGATTGGAGCATTTAATAGATGCTTAGAGGTGGCATGGACTGACACATTTGCAACTGAATTCAGTCAATATTCCTCCAACAAGTAGGGAACCAAAGCTCTGTGCCCTAACCTCTAGTCAATGGCTAGAGGAGACTTGGATTTTCATTGGCCAACATTGGCCAAACCTCTACTGCAGTTGCCATTCACTGTTGCTGCGAAAAAAAAACTTGCTCTACTATAAATAGAGCTCCTTTGTGTTCAGTTTGAGTACACCAAAGTCATCAAACAGATGCTTTCCTCAAAATCTCTTCTTTCACCTCAAATTTGCCTTCCAAAGCAAGTAATTCTGAGTTTTTGAGTTAGAAAGCAATTCCACTCAAACTAATCACACACACACCTCATATATATCATATGTAAGCTGTGCAAACTATCACAAGTGACCTGTAATCACAAAATCACAAAGTCACTTCTCAAAACCTCAAAATGGCACTTTTTTGCATTTTTCAAGCTATGTCTTGATTCAGTCACTTTCCAAACCAGATAAAACCTCAAACACACTCCAAATATCATCCTTGAACTGTCCCAAATGGTTCCCAACATCTGGAACACCATTTGAGAGAGTTGCTATTTTGGTCACTTTTAACCCCTTTTTGCAAGAAAGGGACAGTTTGTGTTTTTGCAGGTACCAGTTGATTCCAATCATCCTAAAAGCTTCTAAGGGATCATTTGAGTGTGTCTAAAGCATCAAATAATTTCTGGAACAAGAGGCTTGGTAGAGTGCACAAAAACTCCAAAAAAGCTCAAAAAGAGGTAAGCATCACAACTTGGAATCCTTGAAATCATGCATTGCTTTGAAGTCCACTGATCATACACATCTCATACATGTTGTATATGTTGTATTTGGGCTAATTCACCATGTAATTCATGCCTGTATCAAAGTGTAGCACAGAAAATGCAATTATAGGTCCTTTTCAAAACCACTATCGGGTTTTGAGGAGGGAGTGTGATCTGAAAAAACTACCACCACCATTGGATTCCTTGTGAAATTCTGGGCCAGATGCATATAAATGTTGTCTCAAACCATTAATATTTGAGAAAGTTACGGGTGTTGGAAGTTTGATGAAAAAGATGTGAAAACTCATGAGTGATGTCTCATGAGTGATGTTGTGACATCACATTCTTTTTTTTCTTAGTTTATCTTCAAAACTCAACCAATTTTTTCACATAGCAAAAATTATCATTTTTCAAATTTGTTTTACACACTTCTTATTCATACTCCAAAATATTTTATTCCACAAAAAAATTAGTTTTATATTATTTATTTAATATAATTAGTATTTTTGTGAATAAATTCCTTTTTTATGTTTTTAAAACATTTTAAAGGTGAACTCCCATATTGAAAATCAAGACCAAATGAATTTTATTTCATCTTGTGATTAAAACATCATTTTTCAAACCCCAACCAAATATCACAAGTTGCTTATTTGGTATTCTTATCATTTTGTATTGATTTTCTTTTAAGAATTTACTTTTAAAATGATAAAATTAGGATTTCTTTGATTTTCACCATCATAAAACTTTTTAAAAACTCTTGGGCCTCTATTAAAGTGTAAGACCCAACACCCTTGTACAGAAAACCTTTTTGGGCCTCACTTATTGTATAAGTCCCCCTGTACATTTTCAAATAAACGGCGCGATTGTCGCCTTTTTTAAAATAAACCTGGGCCTACCCTCGAGTAGTAAGACCCATTTCTTTTTTTTTAAACTTTTTGGGCCTCTAATAGAGTGTAAGACCCAATCCTTTCTTGACCAAAACATTTTGGGCCTCAGTATTGTATAAGTCCCGATACCGTAAAAAACAAACGGCGCGATCGTCGCCTTTTCAAAATAACCCTTGGGCCTCTCCTCGAGCTATAAGACCCATTCAAAACTTTTGGGCCTCTATTAGAGTGTAAGACCCAATCCCCTTTTAACTAATATCTTTTTGGGCCCCACTTATTGTATAAGTCCCTCTGCGTTATAAGAAAACCTCGGCGCGATCGCCATTTTAAACGAAAAAATCATCCGGGCCTACCCTCGTGTTATAAGCCCCACTCCTTTTCTTAAAACTCTTTGGGCCTCTTGAGAGAGTGTAAGACCCATCCGTTTGTACAGAAAACCTTTTTGGGCCACAGTCACTTGTATAAGTCCCTCTGTACAAATTCAAATAGTGCAATCACTGATAAAACCCTGGGCCTCTCCTTGAGCTATAAGCCCCAAATCTTTTTATTTCAAAGCACTTTCTCCTTTGATTTTGAATATACTGTTGTTTTCAATCTTTCTTTGTTGAACAACTAACCAAACAGCATGGAAGCTCTACAACCGAGTAAGTGTTTACCCGCTTTCATAAACTCATATATATATAACTGTATTGTGGGGCTGTTTCGCTGTAAGTCTCCTTTCATAAACTCATATCAACTGTGTAATAATAGTATAGATATTTAGAGTTTCCCCGGCAACTACGTCTAGCACTAGGTAAAGCCATGTTGATCACTCTGAACTTATATTCAAAACTAGATCCACATAGGATTACCAGACACAGTCTTCCCTCCTCTTGGGGTTAAACAATATGGAGATGTGAAAGGCAGATTCTTTTTGAACCCTTTCTCAGACTGTCACTCTTAGAAATAGACTGAACTAGATCCCCAATAGGATCACCAGATACAGTTTTCTCTTCGGCTGTCCTCATTAGGAATTGTCAAGAAACTCTACTCCCAAAGATGAATGTCTTCTCCGTGAATGGCATCTTTGAGTTTCTTCCAAATTCTCGAACTTTCCTGACTTGATCTATTCCTTTTGAATAGCTTGCCTTGAATTTCTCGGGGTTTGGGGACCCACGGGCTTCTTAAAAGCATCGGCCTCCTCTTGGGCATCGTACAAGGACCCACAGGCTTCCTAAAAGCAACCCCGCCTCCTCTTGGGCTTCATACAAGGACCCTACGGCTTCTTAGAAGTATTCACAGCCTCCTCTTAGGCTTCGTATAATGATCTTTTCCTCCGGGAATGATAGCCTCCTCTTGGGCTTAGTACAAGGACCCTTCGGCTTCTTAAAAGCTTCCAGCCTCCTCTTGGGCTTCGTACAAATTGTCCCGACGACCTCCTAGAGGTATAGGAACAGAACCTAGTCATCTTCATAGAGCAGTCCTTTCATAGAGTTTACTACTGTTTCTCAAAGCATAGTACAAAAAGATAAAACTCTAGACTTGGACAGTCTAACTTCCTTGAGTCTCAAAGACATTCTCAAGTGACCCCTTCGTTAAATAGGAAGGAAACCCGCAGACTCGGACAGTCTCAATACCCCTTGGATTTCCCGCTTCCTTAAAGAACGGGAACAACCCGGGTCCTTGAATCAAATCCTTGAGTACAACATTACTCATATAAGAACTGATTTTCTCTTTAAATCAGTATACAGGACCTGTCACTCAACTGAAACAGCCACCATAGCCTCCTCTTGGGCTTTGTACAATGATTCTCCCCAGCGGAGTCAAACAAAGTTTAGCCTCTCTCTCGGGCTTTCTACGAGACACATAAGAGACTCCCTCGTTGAGTCAATCACCCCTTTTCGCCTCCATCTCGGGCTTTATACGAGATACAAAAAGGTTCTTATTGAGCCTAACAAATTTTAGCCTCCATCTCGGGCTTCGTACGAGATACAAAAACTCTCTTGTTGAGTCACCATAGCTTCCACCTCGGGCTTTATACGAGATACCAAACGATTCCCTCGTTGAGTCAAAACCTTTTTAGCCTCTCTCTCGGGCTTTGTATGAGACACATAATAGCCTCCTCTTAGGCTTTGTATAAGAAAACCACTGGTTGATCCAATCAACCTTTTAGCATCAAAACTGTGCCTCGTTCACAGTACACAAACACCAACAACTCCTTCCCCTTCATCTAATCGCTGTAAGCGGCAAGCCTCTGGATCATCTACATCCCCGCCACTGTCCCTCTTTTAGCATGAGAAATTTCTAAGGAAAGATGGCATTGCTCTACACTGAGTTAAGTCTTCTCCTTCAGGTTAAAATCCCTTATAAAGGAAATTATGGCATTGCCGGATTCACATATCCTGGTTAAAGTAATTCTCCTTTATAAACAGTTGTGACAGACAAACCCTTCTTTAGAGATGACAAATTCTCTCTAAAGTCGAGGTCCTTCAGCTTCACGTCTTGGGCTTTGAACAAGACACAAATAGACTTTTCAGCTTCACATCTTGGGCTTTGAACAAGATACAAATCACTTTTCGCTTCACGTCTTGGGCTTTGAACAAGACACCAAAAACCAATTTCCTCCCATAGAATAGGAGGAACTACGAACGCTCTGATTTCCCTGTTTCGGTAAACGGGAATACGTAGGCATAAGATTGAAAGAAACAATCTTAGCGAGCACACTAAACAAAAACCCAAATCCCATATCAAAAGCAGTAATTCAAAAGCATCAGTCCTAACATCCTAACCCTTGTTCCCCGCTAGAAAGTCCTAGAAAGAAAGAAAACCGTATTGGCAAAAATACAAATAACCAGTACAAAGGCCCCCCCACATTGATAGCATCCGTAACTTAACAGACCGCTGTTTAAACTTAGTATGCAAGCAGGGTTAATTGGAGACATCTATTTCCCTTCCTTAGTCAGCTAACAATAGGATAAAAAATGAATCGGCCTGTAGTTTTAAGCTCAACCGCAGAGAGCGACCAGCGCTTAAGAACCGCGTCCAAAATCGCTCGCTACAGAAAAATGGCGCCCACCGTGGGGCTTAAAATTCTTTCTTAAACATTTAAGGTGAAAACCTTGGACAAACCTTTTCACCTCTTGTGTGAATACCACAGATTGGGGCTTCTGCCGGGGAACCCATTTTCTGTCAGGAACTTAGGATTCTTAGCTTTAAAGGTCTAGGATGATTAGGACAAATATATATATACTGCTTTTCCTAATTGCTATACATGTTTATTTTTCTGCTAATGGGAATGCGGGTGATGCCGTATGTGGAAAGAATGAGTATACACCTAAGATAAGTGATGGCGACGGGGTCGACCATCAACCTCAGTGGAGGCTGACCAACGCAACCCATTCTCTCACCTAGACAATGGGCCGGTTGTTAAGTCTGAGAAGCTGAGGAGCCAAACCCTTTCGTAGTGCAGAAACTATCGAAAATAGTTGTTACGCGATACTACCCTCATTTGAGGCTGGTGATCTATTCTCGGTGAATGGCACTTACTCTAAGATTGCACTACAACTCGCTGGCGATCCGCTTGTTGTTTTGCTTTCCTGGGAGGAGCTGATGATAATGAGTACAGGTACAAATATCACCTTAGTATAAACCTTTGGGGATGGGTAGAGCCTTGACTTCATGACAACGACCCTTTGACCCCATGTTTTTTCTATGTTTTTGTGTGCTGCATTCATGCATTCATCTAAAAAACATTAAAACATTCAAAAAAAACTTCTCTTCTAGTCTCTCTGTTCTTTCAAAATAAACTAAGACTGTGATTGCAAATATCAGAGAAAAGGATTGCACTAATGGATTTCGGTAGAAGGAGAACTCACCAGTATACCTTCAAGGTTCCAAAACTAGAGGATTTGAGAAGGTTAGCGAGGATGATCACTAACCCAAAGGCTTTCAGAGCCAAGCACGGAGGTTTGTTACCACTATTAAGAGTCCATGTGATTGAGGGAATCATGGATACGCTCATTCAGTTTTATGATCCGGTTTATCACTGTTTCACATTCCCGGATTACCAGCTCGCACCAACGCTGGAGGAGTATTCTCACATGATCGATCTACATATTACGGATCGAGCTCCATTTTCTGGACTGGAAGAAATTCCAAAGAATCAAACTATTGCAAGAGCAATTCATTTGGACGAGTCTGAAGTTAGGACTCACCTAACCACTAAGGGTGGCATCCAAGGTTTGCCAGCCCAGTTCTTGACGAAGAAACCCCTGTACTTCGCCAGTATCAGGAATGTAACTATTGTTTATGGCCGCCTAATTACTAATGGTCAGGATCATGGAGTGCATGGCTTCATTGTCCAACTATGGAGCATGGATGATCACGTACGGATTCCAAGGGATCAAATGTTACTGAGGGTTTCACGGGTTAAAAGGAAAGGAAAATATAAACAATGGTAGAGCAGAATGTTCCTAAAGGAGTCAATTCTCAAGGTCTTATTTTTTATGGCTTCATAGAAATCCATAATATGTTTCTAAGGAAATAACAACTCATAACATTAAAATGAATCCACAGCAGAATTTCCACAGCAGGTGCAAAGGTTCAAAAGCATTCATAAAACCCATAACAGAAATGAAAAAAACATGTTCAAATTCAAAAATTGACATAGCAGAAAATAATTCCAAATATAAGAGTTAATACAAGGGTGTATCAGAATGGGATTGGCGGCGGAAGGAAATTACACCAGAAGGATATCAGTTGAGAATTAAAAAGAGGCATTCACTCATAGCAAGAAAATGGAAAACAGAAAAACTGATAACAGCCTCTAACCAAAAATTCTCACAAACATCTCTAACACAATCTTTCCTCTTTCATTTACTACTATCAAAAATTCATAACAAAAAACTTCCATAACCATCACTAACTGATATACCAGAAAATAGATACAACAAAAACTAACAGAACTCCATAACCATCTTCTAACCGAAAACTAATCCCTAACATAAAACTTCTAACCAATTACTAACAGAACAGGTTTTGGATTCTTCGCTCTCTATCTCCATCTTTGGACTACTCGTTCTTCTTCTATCTCTTTACACACTCATCATCTTGAATTCTCTTGAACATCTTCAATTATCTTCGAAAACCATCAACCATCTCCAATATTCTTCAACGCTCTTAATCAATGAGTACTCTACCTCATCTTCAA
Organism: Lathyrus tuberosus; assembly: GCA_022829125.1. Taxonomy (NCBI): domain Eukaryota; kingdom Viridiplantae; phylum Streptophyta; class Magnoliopsida; order Fabales; family Fabaceae; genus Lathyrus; species Lathyrus tuberosus. The sequence goes on from JALAZF010000018.1 coordinate 9,082,263, forward strand.
AGATCACAAAAAAAAAACTTCATCTTTAATCCTCTTCTGCCCGGTGGATATAGCTTGGAACCACCTTCAATTCATTTCAATTCCGAAACACGGTTCAACACGAATTCGCCGGATAACCACCATTCGATTCCTACAATTAAATCACTACAGGGTTCAATTCGAATTAAGGAAAATTTGCGCGAAGAAGAATCAGAAGAATTCACACATCGAAAGAATCAAGAACGAACGAAAAAAAATTCAGAGATAGAGGGAGAATTTGCGAATGGAAATAAGAAGAGAGAAATTGAGTTTACCGAGCTTACCGTTAGCGTCGTCATCGGCAAGGTACGATTTCCTCGTCTCCATCATTAGCTGCGGCCTCGGATGTAGAATCCGTTGCGATGTAAGCCTTGAGTTTTGTTGATTTTTTGTTCTTGATTTTCTCTGTTTTGATCTCGCAATTTGATTAGGTTTTAGAGAAAATGATTACCGGATTTGGAATGAGGGAGGAATTCTAGTTAGGGTATGTTAAGAAGGTTTGGGGATTAGAGATGGTTGGCCGGAGGAGGACGGCGGCGGCCACCGCGCGCCACCGCCTTCTCCGGCGAGATTTTAGGTTTCCGGCGAGTGAAGAGAATTTCATAGAGAGAGAGAGAGAGAGACGTTTGAGAAGCATGATTCATGTGTTACTTATGTAAAGATAACATGAAGAGATGAGATTGTTGTGGTGGCGGTCCACTCCAGTGGTGACACTTCTCACCGGCTGGTAGGGCCACCTGTTTAATCCAATGCGCCACCCCCTATGATGATTCCCATGCACTGCCCGATTTCAGCCCGTTGATTGATCCGACGGTGGATCCAAGGGCCCAGATCAGTCAACAGGTTGACTGAGGATCCACCATGTTTCCTCAGGCCAACGAGCCTCTTGGGCCTATTGCCTTTTGCTAATTACACCCTGAATCTTGAGCCCAATACAGGAGTGAACTGGAATCTCTGCTATAGCGCACCCCCCCTAGTTCTTCCATTATTCCAATTTTCTTTTTTGTACTTGTTTCGAAATCTGAATTCTAAAAATAGTAGAATTGGTCAGAAAATTCTGAGAAAATTCAAGAGAGTTCTTGAGGGTATTAATTAATTTTTGATGAATTTTAATTTTACATTTGATATGTTTTGATATTTGTCTAGAATTTTGGAAAGGAATGTGTTCTTAATGGTATATCTAGTGATGCAAGTTCTAAAATGTGATCTTCCCTTGACCATTTGGAGCTAATTTTTGTTGTGCATTTAGACCTCTGATTATATGACCTAATGATGTTTGATTGGTACCTTGGCCATGATTATTGAATTGCTTTTGAGCATCATCTTTGTGCCTTGTCTTGTAAGAGCATCATTGATAAATTGATCCATGTTTGCAATTGATTGAGTATGTTTGGTGCATGGAACCCTATATTTTGCATGTGATTACCTACTGGACTTGGAATGACTTGGTTGATTACCCATAATTTTCAAAGGCATTTTGCTATTCTTCACAAATTTTCCAATGTGAACATATTATGTGTAAGCATGCATAGAGATAGGTTATGTTTAGGACTTGTATGAGGGCACTTTGAGCCAACTTTGAGTATGAGTTTTAGTACATTGTTAAGTGTATTTTGATGCACAATTGAGACATGCTTGAGTATTGCATTTGATCATTTCACATGCCTTAAATGATGCCTTCTTTGTGTGTCTATGAACTTGAATTTGTGTTTCACTTTGGCCACTTCTTTTGATGCCACTTGTATGCCATGTTCATGATTGTTTTTGGGATTTAATTAGGACATTTTATAGGTCATTTACCTCTGGTGTGTGAGCTTTAACATTGCCTTACCATGTCATTTCATTTCCCTTACTTGAATGACAATTTTACATACTTGTATGAGAAGTTTAAATGTGATTTTGCTCATGGAATGAATTGACTTTGAAGGGAGACTTTAATGAAAACCTTTGTGAAACTTTGAGATTGGTTTTAAGCATGCGTATAAGGTGTTTCACTTCCGACCTTGTTCCATTTTCACGTTTTAATTCAATTCATCTAACTTGTAATGGCTTTCTTTTGTTGGTTTACCTTTAACTTCAAAGTAGATTAGTCTTGTAGCATAGTTGTAACTTACTTGTAATTTCATAATCCTTTTAGGTCTTTCACTTTGACTAATGTGACTCAAATTTACATAGTCATTAGACTTAGGTTTTCATGTTGTACATACACTCTCTTGTTATTACTAATGTCTTTGGTTCACATGTGCAAGGTGCATAAAGGAGACATTCCAAAGGTGGTTTGACCATTTCAGTTTGTAAATAAAAACTTGTTTCTAACTTAGTTTACTATTTGTTTAAAGGTGCTTTCGTGACTTGCTTTCGTTGCTTTGCTACGGATTCATATCCGTTCGGTAGGACTTCTTATCTCTTCACTTCTCTTTAATGCTTTCAAATGTCATGAGAAGTAGGAATAGTCGATGCCATGATAAGTAGGATTGTATGGAAAGCCCTCAAGTGAGGCCATGATTGTGCTTGTTTAATATTGTGCCTAAAGACCTCCAAAGAGGCATCCCATTGCACATTTCCCCTTGTAAGACCTCCAAAGAGGCAACTGACGGAAGGTAGGGTTCGCAATCGACCCCCGTTATTCTAGTTGAGTCGTTCTTAGCTCTCATTACATGATTGATGCTTTGAACATCACCTACTCTTGTTATCGAGTCGGTCAAGTGGAATGAGGGTTTAACAATCAAACCCCCACGCCTTGTCTATAGCTCGCATTGACTAATGTTGATGCTTATGTGATCTGATTCACATCTTCCCCTTTCTTACTCTGTTCTCCATGGTTCTTGATACCATTGGGCGAGCACCCCTATTTCTCACAACTAACTTGTTTGCCTCGATTGATAAAACCCCTTGGCTAAAGCTCCCCTTTTATTAAGATTGTGTGATATTATTGTTAATTGACACTGTTTACTCCTTAGTTGCTTTTATTTCATTTTGTGATTGATTAATCCTGTGTTTACTTATCTGATGACATGATTCCGTAGGATTCCTACCTCCACTTAATTTTTGAATAAGTCGGAGGTAGGAGAGACATTAGGATATCAATCCATGTATGACAACATTAGGTAGACTTCCCTCTTAAACCTTGACCTTAGGGCCACTTTTGCATGATAACATTAGGAACGAATTAGATTCCCTTTAGTGTTTTCTTTTCAACTTGAGTCTTCTCTTCTCATCTCATAATCCTTCTAAAACACTTAATAAAATTAATGTGTATTACGCATGAGCCTTGCATGTGGGAAGTGAGGAATGAGGGGTTTCCTCTCCTTTTTCTAGAGTGTTAGCATACGTCCTGTTAGGACGACCATGCGACACATTCGATCCTACGTTATAGACTTGGGTGCAATGCAAGTTACAAATAACTTCAAAAAACACTTCTGTCTAAAAAACACAAAACCAACTCAAACCTTTTTCATCCTTCGGGATCGTTAAGTTTCCAACTCCATTTTTCAGTAAAAGGCACGTTACTTCCGTCTCGTCGTAAACAAGCATCGACCCTAACTGCCGGACGCGAACTTAACGTCGCTCATAAAAAACACAGACTTGGTTAAGTTGAACTACGACTGCTCTGATTTCCTCTTTCTGGCTAGATTGAGGATACGTAGGCACGAGACGGCGATGTCTTGGCGATCAACCGCCCCCTAGTTCATGTCCGAACTACGTTGACTCTGATTTTCCCGTTCCCGAGGGAATACGTAGGCCTAGGACTCCGAGGATGTCCTATCGAGTCACTTCTTTTTCTTTTCTTCTTCGTTTCTTCGTTCTTTTCCGTTCTCGTTCCTTCTCCTTTCCAGTAGCAGTGGAGCTCCAGACGACGGCACCCTTTGATCGAGACAGCAAGCGTGGATCCCATCGAAAACGATGGACGCGTGGGGTGCTAACACCTTCCCTTCGCGTAACCGACTCCCTTACCCGTTTCTCTTGGTCTTGAGACCATGCTTTTCCTTTCCCCTAGGTTTATGCAGTGTTTCCTTTCCCTCTCTTGGGATAAATACACATTGCTGGCGACTCTGTTTTCGCGCCACTTTCGCGTTTGTACTTGGATGAAAATCCCGGGAGCGACAAAAAGGAATAAAAAATTATTTCAAAAGTGACACTTATAAAAAAAACGAGGGAGTATCTATTAATAAAACATGCAAATTAACAATAATGCCTTTCATTTTAAAATTATTTACACTTGAGAACAATTAAAATTGTAATAATTAATTTACTAATTAATTCACTCTATTTCAACTGCTTAGAGTACCTTCAAGAGTAACTTCAATGGTGCGACTTATTTTTAAGCTTTTTGTGGGACTCGTTAACCTACATCATCTTAAAACAACTCATTCAATTTTTACTCCAACGGTGCAATTCTAAAAACTCATACTGAATCTCAAAATTTTATCTCATATATTAATATTTTAATTATATTAAATTTTATTTTAACATAAAATATTAATTTAAATTAATATTAATGTGGAATAAAATAAATTAATAAATCTAATTAACTTAAATTCTATAACAATAATTAAAGTAACTTTATTATTATTAAATTGTTAAAATAAAATTAACATTTATAAAAAAAAATTATTTATAAAATTATTAATATAAAATAAACTTAATAAATAAATCATTTATATGCAAATAATTTATTAAAGAAAAAATTTGAAAAGAAAGAAAGTACTCCCTCCGTCCCACAATGAGTGACCCATTTAGAATAAAATGGTGTCCTAAAATGTATGACTCATTTCAATTTCCAATGCAACTTTTCCTATTTTACCTTCTAATTAATATTATTTTCGTTATACCCAATACATCATAAGGGTACTTAAGTAAAAATATCATTCTTTCTCCTTCATTTATTCCTTTTTTCTTAATCTCTATGAAAAGTGTTAGTTTTAATATTAATTTGCTTCACAATGCAACGGTTGGCCTGTGTGGTCAACTCCACTGGTTTCACAAAAAGAATATACTGTTTGTCAGCTTAGAAAAACCAATGAAGAACTCCTATTGAAATTAAGTTCTTATTTAATACTTTTTTAATTTTTTTTATTTCTTACTTGATAACACGAAAACATATCGTATCTTTACTTTGATTTATGTTAAAATCTTATTCCATTTCAGTCTAATCTCCGATTTTTCCGAAAATATTTAAGTGTTTTGCAGGTATTTCAGTTGCCAAGTCAAAAGTACGCAAAGTGTAGAAAAGAAGCCGAACGAGCAAGAAACGAGCAAGAAAAGAGCAAGAAAAGAGCAGAAAATAGAAGATTTCAAAATTTACTGGTGTGACGACCGTCACACCTCCCTCACGGTCGTCAAGGAGTTTAAAGTCATCACGCTCGTCACAGCCCATCACGTTCGTCATGGAAGCAAAAACAGAATTTAGACGTTAAGCTCAGACGTGGTCACGAAGACTCAGAAATTCAGTTTTCACGTTGCATTTTCTCCGAGAAATTCTAGGTCCCAAATGAAAATAACTGACAAAGGTGTGTGCCTACATTTTCTCCAACCATGGCCATAGCTGAGGCTATATATATGAGAAGATTTCCAAGAGCCAAGGGAGGTCCATTTTCTTTCCAAAGTTGTCGTATTGCTGCAGAATTATTTACAGAATTTCATTCTTGTTTCACTTTGTTTCCTTTACCATTTTCCTTGTTGCTTATTACCGAATAAAGCAATAGTTTCTCACATTGAGGAACTATTGCACATTAGTTTAAGTTTTTGTTTCCTGCCTTCATCATTTCGTTTTTACTTATTCAAGCAAAAGCCTACCGATCTGTGGAGGAATTGCTTAGACCGCATTTACCAGGTTTTTATCGTTTCAATTTATAGTAATTGTTTTTCTTTTATTATGTCTGAATTTAAGTTTAATTGTTTATTTGCATTCAAGTTCATTTTAATTAGTATGTCGAGCTAAACCGATTTTATCGGTATGTAATTGAGTAACCGGAATGGATTAGTTATTTCTAAGCTAAAATCATAAAGTAACTTATTTTCTGGCTTTGATTTCTTAATTTAAAATCAACTTTTATTACAAAAGTAAAAAGGTAACAAAGGTTAAGGTCAAGACCACGAGAGTGTGAGATTTTACTCGGATAGCTGAAATAGAGCATTAGGTTTAAAAACAGCGAGAGCGCTTTAAGGTTAATTAGGACTTATTAGTTTCCAAAAATTATTTTTAACCTCATATGGGCTAGCGAGAGCAGACATATTGACTTAAAGGTATAGTCCGAAGCAATAACCACGAGAGTGTGAGGTGAGGGCTTTTAAACTGGTATTTTCTACAGAATTATAAAGTGATAAATTTTTATACGCTTAGGTTCAATGAAATCCATGATGGTATACTGAATTATATACCGATGTCCTAATCATAACTAGTTTATTCTTAAATTTTAATTTCCCTTTTTAAATCTAAAAACCATATCAGATTAGCCTTAGATTTACATAGTAACATTAGATAACGGTACGTTCGATTTTTAGTCTCTGTGGGATCGATAATCTTTTAAAACTACGCGATACGACTGTATACTTGCAGTTAGATTTATTTAGGCACACTAAATAGCGATCAAGTTTTTGGCGCCGTTGCCGGGGACTAATTAAGTCGATATCGTAACTCTTTTGTTGCGCCGTATAGACTAAGGCAAAAACCAAATTTCCCCTTTTTCTCGATTGTATGCCAAGTACTCGCTCACAAAGCGAAGACTTGCAACCACCAATCGCCGAATTAGAGCGTTTCTTACATTTAAGACGCAGAATACTTGAGTATCAACGCAAGTATAATATTCCCGATCTCCTTGCTCATATTCCTGAATCAGTCAAAGAACGAAACATGGCCGAAGGACCCCAGAACCGTCCTCTTAAGTATTATGCTACCCCATCTGAGCAAGAACCACATAACAGCATTGCTGCCCCTGCTATCAACCGAAACGATTTTGAGTTGAAACCCTCGTTGCTGTCAGCCGTACAACAACATCAATTCTCTGGAAATCCTACAGAAGATCCTAACGAACATTTGACCAAGTTTGTGCAGTACGCAGACACAGTGAAGGCAAATGGTGTAACTGCAGACGCGATAAGACTACGTCTTTTTCCTTTCTCATTAAGAGATAGAGCTTGGGCTTGGTTGCAATCCTTGCCATCAAACTCTGTTACTACGTGGGATGAGTTGAAAAAGGTATTCTTAGTGCGATATTTCCCCCCAAGCAAAACAGCTATGCTGAGAGCCCAAATTAGTTTTCGACAGAAGGACAACGAATCTCTTTACGAAGCATGGGAAAGATACAAAGACATGATGAGGATGAGTCCGCATCACGGTCTTGAAGATTGGCTAGTCATCCACTCGTTTTACAATGGTCTCTTGTACAATACAAGATTGACAATAGATGTCGCCGCTGGTGGTACACTTATGGATAAACCTTATGAAGAAGCCTATCAACTGATCGAAAGCATGACTCAAAACCACTACCAATGGGGAGGAGAAAGAACTGTAGTGGAAAAATCCCAAACGAAAGGTGGAATGTACGAGGTTAGTAGCCTTGATCATGTCAATGCTAAGGTAGATGCCCTTGCCCAAAAGATTGATAACTTGACCATAACACCTGCAGCCACTGTGGCTGCTGTAGCTCAAAATTGCGAATTATGCGAAACACCTAGACATGCCGCCACTGAATGTCAAATTTTAGCAGGAGTCTCCAGTGACCAAGTGAATTATGCTCAGGGGAACCCTTATTCAAATACCTATAATCCGGGCTGGAAGAATCATCCAAACTTCTCCTACAAAAACAACAATGCATTGTATGCACCTGGTCAAGCACCTGCTACACCACCAGGCTACCAAAAGGCTATCGTAACTGCCCCAAATGTTCCTAGGAAGTCCAACCTTGAAGTAATGATGGAAAACTTTATAGCTACCCAGGCTCAAACAAACAAAGACTTCCTGAATCAAAACATACACACTAGTGAGCAAATTAAGCAGTTAGCAAACAAAGTAGACGTTTTGGCCACCCACAACAAAATGCTTGAAACCCAAATTTCACAAGTAGCACAACAACAAGCACCTACTGCTGCTCCTGTTGGAACATTTCCTGGACAGCCACAACCTAATCAAAAAGGACATGCAAATGTCGTTATATTGAGAAGTGGTAAAGAACTAGACGGACCCATTGATTAGAGACTTCAGAACCCAGCCATGTACCAAAGGCCTGATAGCACAACAACTGAGAAGGAAAGTGAACCCAAGGAAAAGGAAGGTAATGACCAAGAGGCTGCAAACAAAGAAAAACCTTATGTACCTCCACCACCCTATAAACCACCTATTCCGTATCCTCAAAGATTTGCAAATTCTAAAACTGCAGGGCAATTTAAGAAATTTGTTGAACTTCTAAAACAATTAAACATCACGATACCTTTTACAGAAGCCATCACTCAGATGCCCTCGTATGCTAAGTTCCTAAAAGAAATCTTATCCAATAAGAAAAAGATTGAGGATAACGAAACAGTTACACTTACTGCTTAGTGTAGCGCAATAATTCAAAACAATATGCCTCCTAAGCTGAAAGACCCAGGTAGTTTCTCCATACCTTGTGTAATTGGGAAGTTCGTCATAGACAAAGCTCTATGCGACTTAGGAGCCAGTATTAGTGTTATGCCCTTATCCATATGCAAGAAGCTTGATATGGGAGACTTAAGACCAACTAAGATGTCTGTTCAATTAGCTGACCGCTCTATTAAATACCCAGTTGGTATACTAGAAAATGTTCTAGTTCGCATAGGACAATTCTATATCCCCACCGATTTCATAATCATGGATATTAAAGAAGACTCCACTACTCCTATCATACTAGGAAGACCATTCTTAGCTACCGTTGGAGCCATTATAGACGTAAAGAGGGGTAGGCTAACTTTTGAAGTTGGTGAAGAGAAGGTTGAGTTTATTTTGACGCAATTCTTACAAGCTCCAGCTATAGACGACACATGTTATCTACTAGATGTCATAGATGAGTGCGTAAGAGAAATAGAGATGGAACCAACCACATACTCAGATATTATAAAAATTCCAATACCTCTGATTTTTGAAGATGATAATTGGCGTGAACCTTATCAAGATGATAGCCTAAGCGAATGTTTAGCACTTACACCAGATCATCTACCTTGCCCGAAGAAACCAGCTCTAGAACTGAAAACACTACCCAATAATTTGAGGTATGAATTCCTGGACGAAGAACTCAAACGACCTGTGATAGTCAATGCAGACTTAGGACAGACCGAAACTAAGAAACTTTTAGATGTCTTGAGAAGGACCGAACTGCGTTAGGCTATAACATCGCTGACCTTAAAGGAATAAGTCCTTCTATTTGTATGCATCGCATTATGCTAGAGGAAGACTGTAAATCCTCTAGAGAACCGCAGAGAAGGATTAATCCAATCCTAAGCACTGTAGTCAAGGATGAAGTGAAAAAGCTTTTAGAAGCAAGAATTATATACCCGATATCAGACAGTAAATGGGTTAGCCCAGTACATGTCGTACCAAAGAAGGGAGGTGTTACAGTTGTTAAGAACGCAAAAGGTGAGTCTATAACACAAAGAGTTGTAACTGGAAGTAGAATGTGCATCGATTATAGAAAGTTGAACAAAGCCACTCATAAAGATCACTTCCCATTACCATTCATTGACCAAATGTTAGAACGATTGGCAAAACACTCTTACTTCTGCTATTTAGACGGTTACTCAGGATTCTTTCAAATCCTGATACATCCTGATGACTAAGAAAATACAACCTTCACATGTCTCTATGGAACATTTTCTTATCGACGAATGTCGTTTGGACTATGTAACGCTCCTGCCACATTCCAAAGATGCATGATGTCGATCTTTGCTGATTTTATGGATGACATTATGGAAGTGTTTATGGACGATTTTTCTGTTTGTGGGCAGAGTTTGAAGGATGTCTATCGAACCTAGAAATGGTAGTTGAAAGATGCGTAAAAGTTAATCTCGTATTAAACTGGGAGAAATGCCATTTCATGGTAAATCAAGGAATCGTACTTGGACACGTAGTATCTGATAGAGGGATTGAAGTTGATAAAGCCAAGATAGAAATTATAGAAAATCTTCAACCTCCAAAAACCGTACGAGAAATACAAAGTTTCTTAGGACACGCCGGTTTTTACCGACGATTCATAAAAGATTTCTCGAAAATTACCAAACCTCTTACCGGTCTATTGATGAAAGATGATGAATTTAACTTTGACGAGAAATGTCAAAAAGCGTTTGAACAACTGAAAATAGCTCTCATCACCGCACCTATCATGCAACCACCAGATTCGAGATTACCATTTGAAATTATGTGTGATGCAAGTGATTATGCCGTAGGTGCAGTTTTAGGACAAAGAAGGGACAGAAAACTCCATGCTATTTACTATGCAAGTAGAACTTTAGACCCTGCCCAAATGAACTACGCCACCACAAAAAAAAAGAACTTCTAGCCGTGGTTTTCGCCCTTGACAAATTCCGTTCTTACCTAGTGGGAGCGAAGATCATCATTTATACAGACCACGCGGCTATTAGGTATTTATTGAACAAAAAGGATGCAAAACCTAGACTGCTAAGGTGGATCCTGCTTTTACAAGAATTTAAATTAGAGATCAAAGATAAGAAAGGAACTGAAAATGTAGTAGCAGACCACTTATCCCGATTAGATGGCATCAAACCAGAGCCAGTCCCTATTAATGACGATTTCCCTTATGAACGACTCATAGCCCAACTTGAAGATGATATGTCTAAACTACATTTAAATGAACCAAAAATAAAAGAAGCCGTGGAAGAAATTAACTCACACACAATACTGCCATGGTATGCTGACATAGTCAACTACTTAGCAGCTGGAGTACTTCCACCAGACCTATCTTATCAACAAAAGAAAAAATTCTTTCATGATCTAAAATATTATTATTGGGATGAACCTCTGCTCTTTAAAAGAGGAGCCGACGGTATTTTTCGTCGTTGCGTCCCTGAAACTGAAATAGAAGACATCATCTCTCAATGTCACTCTGCTCCTTATGGAGGACATGCTAGTACTTCAAAGACATGCGCTAAGATTCTGCAATTCGGCCTATTTTGGCCTAACCTCTGGAAGGATGTCCACATTACAATACTAAACTGCGACCGGTGCCAACGCACTGGTAACATATCAAGACGCGATGAGATGCCCCAAAAAGGCATATTGGAAGTAGAAGTCTTTGATGTATGGGGGATTGATTTCATGGGACCTTTCCCATCATCCTTTGGAAATAAATATATACTCGTAGTTGTCGACTATGTTTCGAAATGGATTGAGGCTATAGCTTCTCCTACAAATGACACACGAGTAGTCATAAAGCTTTTCAAAAACATAATTTTTCCCAGATTTGGTGTGCTGAGACTTTTTATAAGTGATGGTGGCTCTCATTTCATATCAAAAATATTTGACAAACTTCTATCAAAGTATGGAGTAAGACACCGCATAGCAACACCATATCATCCACAAACTAGTGGATAGGTTGAGGTCTCGAATAGAGAAATAAAACAAATCTTAGAGAAGACCGTAGCAACCTCTAGGAAAGATTGGTCCTCTAAACTTAATGAAGCTTTATGGGCATATAGGACGGCCTACAAAACACCAATCGGAACTACACCTTTCAAACTAGTCTATGGTAAATCCTACCACTTACCAGTAGAATTAGAACACAAAGCCTATTGGGCTATTAAAACATTGAACTTAAGGTACAATTCTGCAGGTGAAAAGAGAATCCTAGATCTGCACGAACTAGAAGAGTTAAGACTAGATGCTTATGAGAACGCAAAAATATATAAAGAACGAACTAAGAAATGGAATGATAAGCGTTTATCTAGAAAAGAATTTAGTGTGGGAGACGTTGTGCTCCTATTTAATTCAAGACTAAAACTCTTTCCTGGGAAACTAAGATCTAGATGGTCCGGTCCTTTTGAAATTACCAAGGTATTACAGAGTGGAGCAATAGAAATTAAGGGCAGGAATAGCGAACCATTCATAGTAAATGGGAAACGTTTAAAGCACTATCATAGCATTGAAAATAGGGACTATTTGAATAGCCTTAAACTTTTAGAGTTGCCCGCTGATCCCCCTAACTAAAATATCTAATTGATTTCGTCAGGCTTACGACGTTAAAAACAGCGCTTAATGGGAGGCACCCCATGATGGTTGTTTTTCCTTCTTTATGATTGTTATTTCTTTACATTTTCTATATTCTATTTTGTTTTCAAATTTCTAGTTTTCATTTATATTTTTCTTAAACTTTTTTTGGAAATTGCTGTGCTAATTATATAATTGCAAAATACAGGATTACAAAGTCTTTCTATATTTTCTGTTCTCCTCTTCTGATTTCATTCTTGCTTAATCACTAAAAAATGGAGAACGAAGATAATATGTTGGTAGAATTCAAAGATGCAGGTCAGTGGCATCGCTATGAGGCTCTGTCTCTTCGACCCTTCGCCCTGACAAAATTTGCCCACAGACCCACCATGACCTCTTTAGGCCTAGGTGAGAGCATTGATTTTCTGTTTAACCAACTAGGTTGGGAGGGTTTTTCTAATAAGAAACACAAGACTTATCGTAGACTGACTTTAGAATTCCTAAGTTCAATGAGTTACAATCCTTACTGTGGAAAAGGCATTAATAGGGGCCGAATTACTTTTAGGTTGTTTGGATACCACTGCCAGTTTACCATTAAGGGATTGTCGGATCTTTTAGGTTTCCCTGAAGGACCCACCGTTTTCTCCGTGGTACAAGAGGATTTGATGTTAGTAGATGAGCTGAATGCCTTCTGGGGTAGAATTTCAGGGAGACCTGATCTTGACATGAACCTTATGCTGTCAACCGAAATTCGTAACCCAGTCATCCGATACTTTCATATGATCCTAGCCTACACCCTGTTTGGAAAGCCTGAGAATGACAATACTGTTTCAAGGGATGAGCTCTTTATTATCTTTTGTGCATTTCAGTCTCGAGAGGTTAACGGACTGACTTTCATGTTTAATAACTTCTGCAAAATCATTAGGAATGAAAACAGCCCAATTCTGATAGGTGGCCTAGTTACCAAAATAGCCGATTCTATGGGATTTAGGACCCGACTTTCTAAAATCAACCCTTTTGGAGACTTTAGACCCATGAATATCACCTTCTGTTTCAATAGGGCCATGATTAGGAACCAAGGTCCACACCATTTCCAGCTCCTGATCAATAATGTAGTTGTGCAACACTTTACTCTACCAAATCATGAACGCACAAGTGTGCACAACGAACATAACTGGCTATATGACCTAGATGAACCACAGCCTGAATCTGAAGTAACCTTTCCCGAGCCTGAAATTGATCCTATGACACCCCCTCATTACCATGACTTTGACTTTATGGAATTCCAAGATGACACTGACATTCCTAAGGTTGATGCCACAAATTATGCTGCAAATCTGACTACCATCCTTAAAACTATGGATGACTATCATAAAGAGATCACCTCAGTAAAGGGTGAACTGAACACCATGCGACAAGACATTGTCGGCCTCATGGATATGACAGTTGAGCAATTTGATCATTTGAACCAAGCCATTGCATCTTTGAAGAAACGCCGTGGCTAGATTTTTGAAGCACTACTTTTTCATGTTTTACTGCTTTTACTTAGGAAACAATTTACTTTCAGTTTTTCTTCTTTATGTTGGGAACAAATTGATTTACATTCAGTTTTATTTATGATTGAATACACTGCTAGTCTTTGCTAGCATATTTTATGGTTTTAATGAATTATCCAATTTATTGCTTAATATTTGATCTTGTTGGAATTAAATTTGCTCCTGTCGTACCTTATTTTGCTTCCGATTTATTTTGTCATTTTATTTATGATTCTGTATACATAATAGTATTACCATATGTGCTAACATGTCCCCTGCTGCAAAAGAGAAGAAAATTAAACGTTTGCTGTCAAAAACTATTTCAACTCCCAGAATATGCTAGTGTCACGATCGTGACAACCTCATGACGACCGTCATGCGGGTTTGAGACGCGCTCTGTTTTAAAACAGAAACGTTCCCCTCTTCTTCTTCTTCCTTCTTTCAATTTAACACCACTGTCCCACTAGCTCCAAAAATTCCAAACCACTCATACCACTACACATTTGACCAAATTTCATAACTCTCATTGCCATTCGTCTTCCCACTCATTATAAAACCACACTCGTACACCAGTCTTTATCACAAACCTCCTTTCTCCAAAAAACCTAATTTCTTCCATACCTTGTTTCTTTGTGAACCCACCATGGCAAGACAAACTCCAGACCTTTCCACCGTGAATTTCAGAGAAGGAGTAGCCGGAGAACGTCAAAGGGCTAATTACATTAACTTCTACCAACGTTCCGTGCAACCAACTCGTTATGTCGACATTGCATGTCTTGAAGAACTCGGAATGCTTGAGGGAGTTAAATGGATGCTACAAAATGCTGGTCTATGGCAGCTCTGCACTCAGAGCCAGACTACTTACGAAGCCCTAACGCTCGAATTTCTCAGTTCATTCACTTACATTACTCCTCTAGGCGAGACGAATTAACTAACCGGTATCGCTAAATTCTGCATGTTTGGTACCGAGTACTCTATCGGCCAAGATCAACTTGCCGGAATGCTTGGTTTCCACCATGGAGAGAATGTGCACCGCCGGGAGCCACAGGAAACCTTCTATCAAGCAACATTTGATTTATGGAACAGATTGACCGAAACAAGGGTCGATAGCTGGGAAAGCCTAAACGCAACATATATCCACAACCCAGCCATCAGATATGTTCACTGCACATTAGGAAGCACTATTTTTGCAAGGGACAGCAACCACAAGGTGAACTCAAAGGAACTTTTCTTCCTCCATTATATATTTCACCCCGAGCCTATCAATGTCGCACCCTTTCTGTTAGCACACATCCAAGCTAACTGTGCTAGAGGTTCTAAACCCTTCTATTTTGGAGGGATTGTCACTTCTATTGCTCTAAGTTTGGACTTGAGGGACGCACTTAACGGATTACCCTCCGTGCCTCCAGTGTTGCTCGACATCGACTACTGCCACATCTCACACCTCATCAAACTGAGAAGAGATGGTAAATACCATCCAATGGTCCGAACAATAACTGTTAGAAGTATCATAATGCCTTGCAGGAGCCGCATTGACCCTTAGAATATGGCCAATTGGCTCTTTGATCTGAATGCTCCTGAGCAAAATCCAGCTGCCCATGATGATCAAAATCAGGACCCTGTTGATGAGATGGAGCAAAAGATGGATAACGCCCCAGAAAACCAACCATCGCCTGCCAATGATGCTCCTTCGACCTCCAGACGTCGTCGCCGCCCCGACCAAGACCCCGTTACTAATGAAGAAATATTGAGGGCTATATGGCAACAAAACCAGCTGGCTGCACAGAGAGAAGCACAGCAACAGATGCAACACCATGAAATGATGACTCTCATGCGTCAAATCCAGCAAGGGCAAGTTGACCAAGGTCAGAGGCATAACAGTGTCATCGATGAGATGGGTACGTTGACACTGCGAGTACAGGACTTACACGATTACATCCATCACGTGGGCATTCCAGATCATGTGGCACGGCATGGACGCGGGCGCCCTAGAGGCAGAGGACATGGAGCTCCCTAATTATTTTGTTTGTTTTTAGTTTTTCTTGTTGTTTCCCTTTATATCGTAACATTGAGGACAATGTCCGGTATTGTGTGGGAGAGTTAGTCTATTTTCGTTTGATTTCCCTTTTTATATTTTCCTTTTTCCCTTATCAAAAGTCAATATATGAGAATTTTCGTTCAGTATCCGATTTTCCCATTTTATTCTGCCATAACGAAAATTTTTTTTACGATTAATACACATCGTGACATACCAAGCTTTAAATTATGTTAGGAAGTTGGGAAAGTGCTAACAAGATCGATACCATCTTGACACCTTAGACCTCTTGCGTATGCGATATCAGTTTCAAATACTTATTATACCGATACCTTGAGTTCAGTCCTAAAGTAACCCCTAATAGTTTATATTAGCAATCAACACCGTCTAAATCACAAAACCACGTGGGGAGCCGATGAATATAAGTGTTTGATGCCCAATCATGAAAAGAAGATATTTTCTTATTTGTCTGCCGAGAAATATAGAATATGCAATAATTCTTACAGTTGTGAAAACTTACAAGAAAAGAAAGAAATCCGTTGTTGATTGGTTCAGAGGTACCTGATTCTGGACTCGGTAGGGCGGACTATGGTTCGATCCCCCGCAATCTACGAATGGGATGCATAAAGGGTTACCACACTTGTGTATCAGGCCCCGTAAGGAAAAGGGATCAAAGTCACTAACCGGCTACTCCACTGCGTGCGTGAATAAGGCAAAGGGCTTAATGTGATTGCGTTAGAATGAAACCGGGTGAAACGGACACGAAAGCTTCAGGTTGAACTATAATAGATTGATTAGAACTGGATTGCACAAAAGAGAGGCCTATGACGAGGCTTGTCGCTTTGTGTCATTAATGTATTTTTCGTGTTCATGCAAGTACCTATTTACTAACGTAATTTCCTCCAACATTTCAAATCCATTGGCGCACCATGTATGTGCATTTGATGAAGTTTGTCCGATTTTAACTTGTTGATTACTTGAGGACAAGCAAAGATTCAAGTGTGGGAGAGTTTGATAACACGAAAACATATTGTATCTTTACTTTGATTTATGTTAAAATCTTATTCCATTTCAGTCTAATCTCTGATTTTTCCGAGAATATTTAAGTGTTTTGCAGGTATTTCAGTTGCCAAGTCAAAAGTACGCAAAGTGTAGAAAAGAAGCCGAACGAGCAAGAAACGAGCAAGAAAAGAGCAAGAAAAGAGCAGAAAATAGAAGATTTCAAAATTTACTGGTGTGACGACCGTCACACCTCCCTCACGGTCGTCATGGAGTTTAAAGTCATCACGCTCGTCACAGCCCATCACGTTTGTCATGGAAGCAAAAACAGAATTTAGACGTTAAGCTCAGACGTGGTCACGAAGACTCATAAATTCAGTTTTCACGTTGCATTTTCTCCGAGAAATTCTAGGTCCCAAATGAAAATAACTGACAAAGGAGTGTACCTACATTTTCTCCAACCATGGCCATAGCTGAGGCTATATATATGAGAAGATTTCCAAGAGCCAAGGGAGGTCCATTTTCTTTCCAAAGTTGTCGTATTGCTGCAGAATTGTTTACTGAATTTCATTCTTGTTTCACTTTGTTTCCTTTACCATTTTCCTTGTCGCTTATTACCGAACAAAGCAATAGTTTCTCACATTAATGAACTATTGCACATTAGTTTAAGTTTTTGTTTCCTGCCTTTAACATTTCGTTTTTACTTATTCAAGCAAAAGCCTACCGATCTGTGGAGGAATTGCTTAGACCGCATTTACCAGGATTTTATCGTTTCAATTTATAGTAATTTTTTTTCTTTTATTATGTCTGAATTTAAGTTTAATTGTTTATTCGCATTCAAGTTCATTTTAATTAGTATGTCGAGCTAAACCGATTTTATTGGTATGTAATTGAGTAACCGGAATGGATTAGTTATTTCTAAGCTAAAATCATAAATCAACTTATTTTCTGGCTTTGATTTCTTAATTTAAAACCAACTTTTATTACGAAAGTAAAAAGGTAACAAAGGTTAAGGTCAAGACCACGAGAGTGTGAGATTTTACCCGGATAGCTGAAATCGAGCATTAGGTTTAAAAACAGCGAGAGCGCTTTAAAGTTAATTAGGACTTATTACTTTCCAAAAATTATTTTTAACATCATATGGGCTAGCGAGAGCAGACATATTGACTTAAAGGTATAGTCCGAAGCAATAACCACGAGAGTGTGAGGTGAGGGCTTTTTAACTGGTATTTTCTACAGAATTATAAAGTGATAGATTTTTATACGCTTAGGTTCAATGAAATCCATGATGGTATACTGAATTATATACCGATGTCCTAATCATAACTAGTTTATTCTTAAATTTTAATTTCCCTTTTTAAATCTAAAAACCATATCAGATTAGCCTTAGATTTACATAGTAACATTAGATAACGGTACGTTCGATTTTTAGTCTCTGTGGGATCGATAATCTTTTAAAACTACGCGATACGACTGTATACTTGCAGTTAGATTTATTTAGGCACACTAAATAGTGATCAAGTTTTTGGCGCCGTTGCCGGGGACTAATTAAGTTGATATCGTAACTCCTTTGTTGCGCCGTATAGACTAAGGCAAAAACCAAATTTCCCCTTTTTCTCGATTGTATGCCAAGTACTCGCTCACAAAGCGTAGACTTGCAACCACCAATCGCCGAATTAGAGCGTTTCTTACATTTAAGACGCAGAATACTTGAGTATCAACGTAAGTATAATATTCCCGATCTCCTTGCTCATACTCCTGAATCAGTCAAAGAACGAAACATGGCCGAAGGACCCCAGAACCGTCCTCTTAAGTATTATGCTACCCCATCTGAGCAAGAACCACATAACAGTATTGCTGCCCCTGCTATCATCCGAAACGATTTCGAGTTGAAACCCTCATTGCTGTCAGCCGTACAACAACATCAATTCTCTGGAAATCCTACAGAAGATCCTAACGAACATTTGACCAAGTTTGTGCAGTACGCAGACACAGGGAAGGCAAATGGTGTAATTGCAGACGCGATAAGACTACGTCTTTTTCCTTTCTCGTTAAGAGATAGAGCTTGGGCTTGGTTGCAATCCTTGCCATCAAACTCTGTTACTACGTGGGATGAGTTGAAAAAGGTATTCTTAGCGCGATATTTCCCCCCAAGCAAAACAGCTATGCTGAGAGCCCAAATTAATAGTTTTCGACAGAAGGACAGCGAACCTCTTTACGAAGCATGGGAAAGATACAAAGACATGATGAGGATGTGTCCGCATCACGGTCTTGAAGATTGGCTAGTCATCCACACGTTTTACAATGGTCTCTTGTACAATACAAGATTGACAATAGATGCCGCCGCTGGTGGTACACTTATGGATTGACAATAAATTTCGCATTGTAGAAGCATGAATATCTTATTAATTTTCTTATAAAATCTAAACTAAAATAAATTGAAAAAAAAAATATTGATTTAATTTTATTAAATTTATGTTAAAACAATCATGTGTATGTTTAGTATTTTTTTTTCAAGTAGTCTAATGTTTGAAGTTCATTTTTTAATCTTTTAAAAATAAATAAGTGGTCTGTCGAGTCTTCTTTCACACATTCATTGAATTCGTGTTGGGTTTGTCTTTGAAGTGGTAATCTTGAAATTCTGGTATCAGATATGAGATGTCGAAAGAGATGTAACGACACTAATATCTGAACAATGGTCAATTTATGAACAAGATAAAAAGTAGTAAACAATTGAAAAGAGACACAAGCAATTGTTAACCCATTTCGGTGCAATCACACCTACGTCTGGGGGCTACCAAGCCAGGAAGGAAATCCACTAAACAGAATTAGTTTGAAGACTCTCAGTAAACACTCTCCAGTTTATAATCTTCTCACCTAATCTCTACCTGTGTAATTTCTATCTAAGACACTCTTAGATAAGAGACACCTCTCACTCCCCCACAATCACATGCAGTGATAACTACAGAACAATACAAAAGAGAAGGATACACTTCAATGACAATACTTGATCTTGCTTAAAAGCTTCAATCAAGAACAAAACACTCGTACTTAAAAGCTTAGAGTGAACAACTTACAACTCAAAAACTCAGTCCAATTCAAGCATCTAAATGATGAATGAATGACTCACAAAATCAAACAATTAACAAAAGACCTAAACCCTGAAACTTGAAACGTAGCTTTCAATAACTTTTCTCCACCCTCGCAATTAGGGTCAGCACGTCTTTAAATAGCAACACTCTCCTTGGGCTTGGGCATTAGCAGATCTTAGATTTAATTAATAATTAAAGCTAATTATTCTCCACATCTTTTTGCACAAAAATAGAACAAACTATTCATCAAAAAAATAACAGAAAGTGCTTGCTTCAAAATAATGTTACTCCAAGATTTTCGCACGCAATCACTGAACAAAAGCACACAAAATATTGCAAATAAAGCGCAGTAAATAAACCATAACATTCTGAACAGAATGTTCTGTAAACAGATGTTAGGACATCAGGCTCGACATCATGCACAGAGTCCTGCAACACTAAGAATCACCAACTGCAGAATGTTAGAATCACATGTCAAGACATCAAGCATGGCATCTTGATGTAACACTTTGTTTTAGCAAAAGTGTTGCCAATACAGAACTAACAAACTCCCCCTTTGGAAAATTTTGGCTAAAACAAAAAAATACCAACACATATCGGAGATCCCTGCAGCAGAAACAAAACACATCTAACATTCCAAAATCTTACTGAAGCTCCCCCTCAAGCCAAGGAGCAGAGATACCTAACAGCACACAGAACAATACTACTAAGCCACACTACTCTCTCCCCCTTTTTAGCCATAATTAGACAAACATCACTAATAAAATTCCATAACAACCAGAACAAATAAGTAACATTCAGAAGCTGTCATTAACCATCAAAAGTGCAGTACAATCAATGCACACATAGGTGCCAACAGAAAACCAGATAATAACCAAAAGTACAACTACAAAAAAAACTTCAAGAACAGATCAGTCAAACATCTTCAGAACCAGTAGAGTCATCAGTCTCAGAATTGTCTTCTTCGCCCTTAGCATTACCATCAGAATCATCAGAACCACCCTCCTCAATATCTTTCTTTTCATTTTCATCCTCAACATTATCACCCTCAGTCATTCTCAGAGTCCTGATCATCCTTTCAAACTTGAGTTTTCTCTCAGTACTAACCCACCTCATCCAGCTCTTTGCAGGCTTCCACTAATTCAAAGATCACCCCTGACTTGTCTTTGGGCTGATTTGAAGCACCAGCAGATGTCATAACATTGTCTGGGACATGTTTACCTGCAAATAGTTTATAATGAAGGGACAAAGCAGATTCCCTTTTGCAAACAACATCAGTATTAGCCAAGATTCCAGGGTGTTGATTTAATATAATGCCACAGATCAGAGAAGGAAAGGAAATGGGAATCTTTACAGCAAAGGTTCCAGCATGCTTCATAGTTTAATCAAAGATGTAGAAGCCATAGTCAAAATTCTGCTTGGTTCCAACAGCATAGATAAATCTTCCCAAACCAACTGAAATAGTAGATGTATGAATGATGAGAACCCAGTTAGCAGTTCCAATCCTATGAAGAATAGCATATTTGACACTAAGTCTGCCAGCTGACAACTTGTCTTTCAATGGCCATGTAGTAACCTGATTGGCAGTAATCTCTTGGCAGACTTGATTAGCAGTTACCTCTAGCTCACTCTGTTATTCCTCACGTCCTCCCAGATATCTATTGATGATGGTGGGAGGGAACTCAACACATTTTCCTCTAACAACCACCTTCATAAAGTCCTTACTCTTGTAGTCAGCACAGTCCACAGGGATATTAACAATGAATTCCTTCACAAGCACTTCATAACATTTTGCAAACCTAGTCACAGATTTCATCAATCCAGCAAAAGTAATAAGATCCATTACCTCCTTACAATCCAGAGCATCTTTCCCTAATTCTCTCTCAAGAGCAATCCTCTTTTGATACACATATTTCCACCTTTCAACACTCCCAACATAGTGAAATGAGATGTTATCCAAGGGGGCATCAGGAACTTTATCAAAGATCTTCTTGACCACAGACTTTTTCACAGGAGTGATGTCATGGACATCATCCTCAACATCATACTCAGAGTCAGACTCAGACCTAATCTTCCTCTTCTTGGAGGAAGTAACCACTTTGCTCCAGGGCTTTGGGGGACCTACAACAGTTTTTTTCTTGTCACTAACACCTTTCACATTAGGAGATTTGATCACAGATTTCCCTCTTCTTGCCTTCAAGCGTTTAGCTATGCCAGGATGCACATTTGCAATTAAATCATTGTCAGAAGGAACATCATCAAGATTCACAACATCATTAGAGTCATTAGTTTTTCCCTGACTCTGATCAGGACCAGCACTCTTCTTCTCCACACCAGAACCATCACTTCTTCCTTCCTTCAGCACAGAGTTAGCCAACTTGTGCAGATTTGTAGTATCAGTATCCTTCTCAGAATTTGAAGTATCAACATCCCTTTCCTCACTTTGATTATCATTTAAAGTGGGGACAACATTAATTTGAGCAAGTGGGATTGAAATCCCAGGAACCCTATGATCTCCATACAAAAGTCCAGTAACAATACTTCTAATAACTCTATCAACATACTTACTACCTTCAGTTGCCCTATTTTCAGAAGACGACTCAAAAGGGGTTTTAGAAGTGTTACCTACAGGCGCATGTTTGGTGCCCCTTGCATGCGTTTTTCTGGGCTTTTTCATCTCAGTTTCAGTATGGGGAATCATAGCCAATGGGGCATCATCAAGAGAAATATCTTCAGAGTGAACCCTAGTGTCATACCCCAAATTTTGACCACTAAGATTTCCCATCATTGTGTAAATCATCATCACAATATGGATGTACCTTTGTGCCTCATCAATCTCCTCAAGGAATTGTTGAGCATTCACTACAATCAAGCTTAGGGTTTCAAGCCCTCTCAGAGCCTTAGACAAAGGATCAATCAAGGAATGACATGATCTTCAACTTGTCTAACCTCTCAAACATCCACAATGGATCAAAAAGGACTCCCACTTCAAGGATTAAGCACAAGGCTGCTCCCTTTTAGGTGGATCAAGTCTCAAGATCGCCAGTATCACCAAATTAGGGTTTTGGTCGACCAGGGCCTCCAGATGAAATTTCATCTGGACACAAGCCAAAGATCCAAAACATAACCTAATGTACTCCATGGAACCTGATGGACCCAAGCATCAAGTCAATTTGACCTCAGGGGATGCATACATCAAAAATCAGGAATTAGGGTTTCTTGACCTAATTCACCCCTAAGTTGACTTTTGGGACAAATCATGAGTCAAGACCTCAAGAGAGGGTTTAAGGGTCTCTAATGAACTATATTGATCCATTTGGAACAATGGATTAATCCAAGAAGCTTGAGCAACAAGTCTCATTTTCATCTGCACCACAATTAGGGTTTCGCGAGGAAAGTCAACTGTAACTTTGACTTTTGACCAGGACATGCTCCCAAACCCTAGGACATGCCCCAATATACCCTATAACACCCATGGAACATGTCCATCAAGTTTGATTTAGGTCAAGGACATGATTTCCTGAAGAATTGCACAATTTAGAATTCATCTGATAAAAAGTCAACTGTGCACAAAAGTCAACTTTGACATTTTGAGATTTTTCACCAAAATGGATTTTTAACCCTAAAATGATGTTAATGTATGATTTGAATCATCATCCATCAAGAAAAATCAAGAAAAGTGGGATAACTTGTAAAAGGGGTAACCATAAAACTTAGAAATTTTTCTAAGTTATGGAAAAACTACCACTAATGCACTAACTTTGAAGGATCATAACTCCTAAACCACAAAACCATTTTTTCTCATCCAAAGATGGATTTGTAGCCCTCATTACCCTCTACAAAAACTTCAACTAGACCTAAGTCCAATTCATTAAGGATTTTGAGTTATGGAGTGATCAAAATCAAGAAATCACACTTTGTTCCAACACTTAGTGAAAATTTCACTAAGTCGGATTTTGCTTCACTTTTTGCCAAATGTAGAGGTATTTTTCACTTAGAATCAAAAGAGATCAAAACCAAACTTGTTTAAACAGTTGTTGTCTCATGTAAGGGCTTTCCAAAATGGCCAAGAACATTGCCAAATTCAACTTACACCATGAGATATGACATTGTCAAGTTGCCTTGTTGAAATCTGTCAAAGGCAAGGCAGAATTTGCAACTTTGCTCGATTTGCCAAAATCAGCCAAATTCAAATGCTCCTATCCAGTTGGACACATATGAGGATTGAATCTAAAGGGGACAATCACTGAACCAAGCCTCCAAAGTCCATGGAACAAGAAATAGCATGTTGAACCTAGAATGGACAAAATAGGGACAAGACTCCAAATTTGGATTGAAGCATTCAATGGAAGCATCAAGGTGGCATGGACTGAGCCATTCTCATCTGAAATCAGTCAAGACTTATCCAAGACCAAGGGAACCAAAGCTCTGTGCCCTAACCTCTAGTCAATGGCTAGAGGAGACTTGGATTTTCATTTGCCAACATTGGCCAAACCTACTTACCAGCTGCCATTCACTATTCCTTGCAAAACAAACTTGCTCTACTATAAATAGAGCTCAATTGTGATCAGTTTGAGTACACCAAAGCCATCAAACAGATGCTTTCCTCAAAATCTCTTCTTTCACTCCAATTTTGCCTTCTAAGGCAAGTCACTATCGGGTTTTGAGTTTGAGAGCAATTCCAATCAAACCAATCACTGACACACCTCAAATACATCACATATGAGCTGATCAAACACTTGGATCACTTCTGAAACACCAATTTCACAAAATCACCAGCTGGTTGCTCAAGGTTTTAACCAAAGTGCAGTTGAGGTACCACAAAGTGATCCAACCAATTTCAATCAAGTCCAACCATTCAAACACACTCCATAGGGTGTAAGGAAGCTGTTCAGATCATCACCACTCATCTGTAACACCTCCAAATCAAAAATCACATTGCACTTGCTGTCACGGCTTAGAGGTAAGCATATACTTGGTCATCTCTCAATCTATGCATATTTCCTCGCACAATAATTTGGCCATATGTTCATAATCATACATGGAATGTTTTCCCTCAATTAATTGCATTGTTTGAATCGTGTATCAAAAATCCTAGCCTTCTTGCAGAAATTAGGGTTCTTGAGGTTTCTTCGTGATTTCATGTTTTACGTTTAATTTAAATGAAATTAAGTGTTATAGACATGATCGTGAGGTTGAGACGAGCATAATGATATGTGGATTGCATGATATAATCAAGTATTCAGTGAGATTGGATAGAAAATGCAAATCTGGGCAAGGCAGAAAACGCGCGTGTTCTTGGTCCATGTTCTTGGCGCCATTTTCATAAATTCAAATATTTGAATTTTGTGATTTTATTTAATTGATTCAAAAATTAATTTCTCTCTGAGTTTTAATGATTTTGAGTTGATTCTTTTTTAAATAATTCACAAAAATGTTAAAATATTTTATTTTATCAAAAAATCCCAAAAATATTATTTATTTCATATAATTGATATTTTTTGCAAAGAATTAATATTTTAATTGTTTTTGACATATTAAATATTTTTTCTACATTGATTTTGCAACTTTTAATGCTTTCTAATTATTGAGCTATAAGACCCATTCAAAACATTTTGGGCCTCTATTAGAGTGTAAGACCCAATCCCCTTTTAACCAAAATCTTTTTGGGCCTCACTTATTGTATAAGTCCCTCCGCGTTAAAAGAAAACCTCGGCGCGATCGCCATTTTAAACGGAAAAATCATCTGGGCCTACCCTCGTGTTATAAGCTCCACTCTTTTTCTTAAAACTCACTTGGGCCTCTTGAGAGAGTGTAAGACCCATCCCTTTGTACAGAAAACCTTTTTGGGCCTCAGTCACTTGTATAAGTCCCTCTGTACAAATTCAACAGTGCAATCACTGATAAAACCCTGGGCCTCTCCTTGAGCTGTAAGCCCCAAATCTTTCTTTTTCAAAGCACTTTCTCCTTTGATTTTGAAATATACTGTTGTTTTCAATCTTTCTTTGTTGAACAACTAACCAAACAGCATGGAAGCTCTACAACCGAGTAAGTGTTTATACGCTTTCATTTACCGCTTTCATATACATATAACTGTATTGTGGGGGCTGTTTCGCTGTAAGTCTTCTTTCATAAACTCATATCGACTGTGTAATAATAGTATAGATATTTAGAGTTTCCCCGGCAACTACGTCTAGAACTAGGTGGCGCCGTTTCATTTATTCGTAGAAATAGACAACTAGATCCCCAATAGGATCACCAGATACAGTCTTCTCTTCGGCTGTCCTCATTAGGAATTGTCAAGAAACTCTACTCCCAGAGATGAATGTATTCTCCGTGAATGGCATCTTTGAGTTTATTCCAAATTCTCGAACTTTCCTGACTTTGATCTATTCTCGGTGAATAGCATTACCTTGAATTTCTCAGGGTTTGGGGACCCACGGGCTTCTTAGAAGCATCGGCCTCCTGTTGGGCATCGTACAAGGACCCACAGGCTTCCTAAAAGCAACCCCGCCTCCTCTTGGGCTTAGTACAAGGACCCTACGGCTTCTTAGAAGTATTCACAGCCTCCTCTTAGGCTTCGTATAATGATCTCTTCCTCCGGGAATGATAGCCTCATCTTGGGCTTAGAACAAGGACCTGTCGGCTTCTTAAAAGTTTCCAGCCTCCTCTTGGGCTTCGTACAAATTGTCCCGACGACCTCCTAAAGATATAGGAACAGAACTTAGTCATCTTCATAGAACAGTCCTTTCAAGAGTCTACTACTGTTTCTCAAAGCATAGTACAAAAGGCGAAACCCTAGACTCGGACAGTCTAATCTCCTTGAGTCTCAAAGACATTCTCAAGTGACCCCTTCAAAAATAAGAAGGAAACCTGCAGACTCGGACAGTCTCAATATCCTTCGGATTTCCTGCTTCCTTAAAGAACAGGAATAACCCGGATCCCTGAGTCAAATCCCTGAGTACAGTGTTGCTCATATAAGAACTGATTTTCCCTTTAAAATCAGTATATTGGATCTGTCACTCAACTGAAACAGTTATCATAGCCTCCTCTTGGGCTTTGTACAATGATTCTCCTCAGCAGAGTCAAACAATGTTCAGCCTCTCTCTCGGGCTTTGTACGAGACACATACAAAAACTCTCTTGTTGAGTCAAATAGCCTCCATCTCGGGCCTTATACGAGATACCAAAAGATTCCATCGTCGAGTCAAAACCTTTTAGCCTCCTCTTAGGCTTTGTATAAGAAAACCACTAGTTAATTCAATTAACCTTTTAGCATCAAAGATGTGCCTCGTTCACAGTACATAAACATCAAAAACTCCTTCCCTTTCATCTAATCGTTGTAAGCGGCAAGCCTCTGGATCATCTACATCCATGCCACTGTCCCTCTTTTAGTATGAGAAATTCCTAAGGAAAGATGGCATTACTCTACACTGAGTTAAAGTCTTCTCCTTCAGGTTGCAATCCCCTTTAAAGGAAATTATGGCATTGCCGGATCCGCGTATCCCGGTTAAAGTAATTCTCCTTTATAAACAGTTGTGACATACAACAGACCCCTTTAGAGATGACAAATTCTCTCTAAAATTAACACCCTTTTAGCTTCATATCTTGGGCTTTGAACAAGATACAAATAGACCTTTCAGCTTCACATCTTGGGCTTTGAACAAGATACAAACCACCTTTAGCTTCACGTCTTGGGCTTTGAACAAGACACCAAACACCCATTTCCTCCCATAGAATAGGAGGAACTACGAACGCTCTGATTTCCCTGTTTCGGTAAACGGGAATACGTAGGCATAAGATTGAAAGAAAAATCTTAGCGAGCACACTAAACAAAAACCCAAAATCCCATATCAAAAGCAGTAATTCAAAAACATCAGTCCTAACATCCTAATCCTTGTTCCCCGCCAGAAACCTTCTGTCAAAATAAAAAGAAAGAAATCAGTATTGGCGAAAATACAAATAACCAGTACAAAGGCCCCCCCCCCCCCCCACATTGATAGCATTCGTAACCTAACAGACCGCTGTTTAAACTCAGTATGCAAGCAGGGTTAATTGGAGACATCTATTTCCCTTCCTTTATCAGCTTTAATAGGATAAAAAATGAATCGACCTGTAGTTTTAAGCTCAACCGCAGAGAGCGACCAGCGCTTAAGAACCGCGTCCAAAATCGCTCGCTACAGAAAAATGGCGCCCACCGTGGGGCCGAATTCTGATTTCTTTTTTTATCTCTTGTGTGAATACCACAGATTGGGGCTTCCGCCGGGGAACCCATTTTCTGTCAGGAACTTAGGATTCTTAGCCTCATAGGTCTAGGATGATTAGGACAAATATATATACTGCTTTTCCTAATTGCTATACATGTTTATATTTCTGCTAATGGGAATGCGGGTAATGTCGTATGTGGAAAGAATGAGTATACACCTAAGATAAGTGATGGCGACGGGGTCGACCATCAACCTCAGTGGAGGCTGACCAACGCAACCCATTCTCTCACCTAGACAATGGGCCGGTTGTTAAGTCTAAGAAGCTGAGGAGCCAAACCCTTTCGTAGTGCGGAAACTATCGGAAATAGTTGTTACGCAATACTACCCTCATTTGAGGCTGGTGATCTATTCTCGGTGAATGGCACTTACTCTAAGATTGCTCTACAACTCGCTGGCGATCCGCTTGTTGTTTTGCTTTCCTGGGAGGAGCTGATGATAATGAGTACAGGTACAAAAATCACCCTAGTATAAACCTTTGGGGGATGGGTAGAGCCTTGACTTCATGACAACGACCCTTTGACCCCATGTTTTTTCTATGTTTTTGTGTGCTGCATTCATGCATTCATTTAATAAAAACATTAAAACATTCAAAAAAAAATCTTCTCTTCTAGTCTCTCTGTTTTTCAAATTAAACTAAGACTGTGATTGCAAATATCAGAGAAAAAGATTGCACTAATGGATTTCGGTAGAAGGAGAACTCACCAGTATACCTTCAAGGTTCCAAAACTAGAGGATTTAAGAAGGTTAGCCAGGATGATCACTAACCCAGAGGCTTTCAGAGCCAAGCACGGAGGTTTGCTACCACTGTTAAGAGTCCATGTGATTGAGGGAATCATGGATGCGCTCATTCAATTCTACGATCCAGATTATCACTGTTTCACATTCCCAGATTACCAGCTCGCACCAACGCTGGAGGAGTATTCTCATCTGATTGATCTACACATTACGGATCGAGCTCCATTTTTTGGACTGGAAGAAATTCCAAAGAATCAGACTATTGCAAGAGCAATTCATTTGAACGAGTCTGAGGTTAAGACTCACATGACCGCTAAGGGTGGCATCCAAGGTTTGCCGGCCCAGTTCTTGACAAAGAAAGCCCTGTATTTTGCCAGTATAGGAAACGTGACTGCTTTTGAAAGCATCTTTGTCTTGCTCACCTATGGGTTATTTTTGTTTCCTAACATTAATAATTTCGTCGATATCAACGCTATTAAGGTTTCTCTCATTGGAAATCCTGTGCCGACTTTGTTCGTAGATGCGTATCATTCTGTACACTTGGGAAATTTGTACAGCGGAGGGGAGATCACATGCTGTGTACCTCTGCTTTACAATTAGTTTATCTCTCACTTGCCCAAGTCTGCTGCTTTTTGGGATTGCTAGAGTGCCTTACGTTGATCGCAGAAGATCATGTCTCTTACCAACTCTGATATAGATTGGTGTAATAGGATTTATGATGGAATCAGGATCATTTATCGTTGTGGAAACTTCCCCAACGTACCCCTTATAGGAACTAAGGGAGGAATCAACTACCATCCGGTATTGGTTCTTCGTCAATTTGGATACCCGATGAGACACATCCCACTGGGTGTTCATCTGGAAGGTCTTTTCTTCAAGGAAGGGGAAAATGACAGAGCACTAAAGATGGAAATAGTGCACGCTTGGAAGCACGTTCATAAGAAAGGACGAGAGTCTCTAGGAAAACGGACTGTGTCTCGGTGGAGCCTTATCTCCATTGGGTACAAACTAGAGCTCTCAAGATAAAGATGCCTTATCCTCGTTACGGAATTCTTCCGCCGAGGGAATCTGTCATGTACTTCATGACGGAAACTGAAAAGCTTCAGGTTACTCTCAACAAAATTCAAAAGGAGAGAAGGTCTTGGAAGAACAAGTACCGCACCCTCGACATAGAGTGCATCAAAATACAGCAATTACTAAAAGAAAAAGATGCTCTGATTGAAATTTTGGAGCAACATGATGTAGATAATCAGGATGACCAAAGGAATTTGCTCGCTCCTTTCACTTGGCAAAGGAATGACAACCCGACAACGGCCCAAAAGCCCCGGTCAAAGAAAAGGAAGATACCGGAATCAGCACCTGATTTCTCTTCAGAGAGGACTCAGGACCCATTAGTTTAGGTTTCTGTTTCTGCACTTTGTAATCTACTGTATTTCCACTTCTGTAATCTTTTGAATTTCAATAAAAAGGGGTTTCCCCACCGTTTGATATTTGCAATCTAATTGTCGAAGTTTATTTTGATTAAACCTTAAATAATTAATATAATCATTGCATTCATCATTCTCACATCGCGTATTCTTCTTACCTACGAATCTCACGTTTATGTCTCGGTTCTAGAGTCAAACTGTCTCATTCGTATAATACTCGGGCCAATCGTCAGAAAAAGATGGACGATCTTGAGGAAGAAAACAGAGAGTTGAAAGAGGAGATCGACGCTCTAAGAGAGGATATGAGAAAGCTTCGTAACGACATGCAAGCCATGGTAGAAGCTCAGCTACAAAAAACTGTGATCTCAGAGATCACCTCAACGCCCGTAGTGGAGAGGTATGATCCTAGGTATCAGATACCGAAAGATCGTCCTTGGGGCATGCCTGTTAACTATGTCCCGGAAGGATATGTTCCGCCGATCACTGAAGATCAGGGAATCACAACAGAAGCCGCTGGGCCTGAAGGTTACAAACTTCGGGAAAACGAAGATGCCAGAGGCATACTGAAGACTCCTGAAGGTTACAAACTTCGGGAGACGCCAAGACTCACTGCCGTAGTCACGGTACCACCCCCTGTGGTGCACACTGTCCCGGAAGGACAGATTCCACCAACACCTTCTGGTAAGAAGGAAACTATGTTTGATAGAATGGATGAATTCCAGGAGCAGTTCTTGGAAATGCAGAAGGAACTGCAAGCCATTCGTGGTCAGGATTTATTTGGAAAGGATGCCGCAGATCTCTGCTTGGTCCCAAATGTGAAAGTCCCGCACAAGTTCCAAGTGCCCGACTTTGAAAGGTACAAGGGTAACTCTTGCCCTCAAAGCCATCTGGTGATGTACGCTCGGCGGATGTCAGCTCAGACAGAGAATTAGGACCTACTGATTCATTACTTTCAGGATAGTTTAACCGGTGCCGCACTGAAATGGTACATGGGTTTAAACCGTGCCACGATCAGCACATTCAGAGATCTTGGCACTGCCTTCGTCCAACAATACAAATACAATTTGGACATGGCACCCGACAGAGATCAACTCAGATCGATGTCGCAAAAGGACAAGGAAACCTTTAAGGAATACACTCAAAGGTGGCGTGAAATTGCCGCTCAAATTTGTCCACCTCTCGAGGAAAAAGAGATGACAAAGATATTCTTAAAGACCTTAAGCTCATTTTACTATGACTGAATGGTTGCCAGTGCGCCTAGTGATTTCACCGAAATGGTCGGCATGGGCGTACGTCTTGAGGAAGCCGTCCGAGAAGGACGTTTGGTAAAAGACACTGGATCGACGAGCGGTACTAAAAAATATGGTAGTGCTCTCCCTAAGAAAAAAGAGCAAGATATTGGGAATATCTCTCTCGGAAAGGAAAGACGACGTTATCAACAGGTAGCAGCTGTGACTCCTGCTATCAACCCTGCGTCTATTCCTACGTATCAACCTCAGGTTGCGCAGAGCCAACCTGACCAGCAAAGGACACAACAGCCTCTTCAGCAGGCTCGTCCTCCATATAACAACAACCATACAACACGGCCGCCAGGATTTGATCCTATACCCGTAACGTATGCAGAACTGTTTCCATTACTACTGGCTAAGGGGCACATTCAGACTAAATCTCCTCTTACAGTACCAAAAAATCTGACTTTTTGGTTTAAGGTGGATCAAACATGCCCTTATCATCAAGGAGGTTCAGGGCATAACATAGAGACTTGTCTCAATTTCAAGTCCGACGTGCAAAAACTTGTTAGGAGTGGGCTCTTATCCTTCAAGGATACAAATCCTAATGTTCTCACGAACCCGCTGCCTCAACACGAGAAGGCTGCAGTCAATTTGATAGAAGGAGAGACTAACAATGTCTATCAAATTTACGATGTACTCTTATTGAAAACCAATCTGGTTAAGATGCATTGTAGACAGAGTGAATATGGCCATGTGCCACCTCATAATTATCATCAGTGTGATATCTGCTCTAAAGACAATCAAGGATGTTTTGTGGTGCAAGCAGCTCTACAGGAACAAATGGATCTCGGATAGATCCAGGAGCACCGAGTTCGTGGAGTTAACATTGTTTATACGAATTCTAACGTCATTCAGAACCACGATATCCGTGCAATGAATGTCAACTTGGTGGCGATGCACTCAAGGCAAAGCCAGTATCATAATCTGCCGCGGCACGATTACAGTTCCTGTCTGACTTGCTCGGTAAACAAACAGGGATGCTCTTTCATACAGGAGGCCCTCCAGCGTCAGATGGATCTTGGATGGATCCAAGACTACCATGATAGGAACTCCTATCAAATCAACATGGTTCAGATTTTCGATATTCGCGTAAAGAATACCAACCTGGTAGAGTTACATGCTGAGCAGGTCCGACTCGGATTCTTAATATCACATGACTATCAAAGCTATAAAGCGGGTTACAAAAACGATCGAGGTTGTACCCTTGTCCAGGAGGCACTTCAGCACTTGTTAAATCACTGGTGGATGCCAATCTTTATGGATGAAGATACTCAGCAGATTAGTATCAGTAATAGAAACCCCACTCGGCGTCAAAGTCAGGATGTCCGATCAGTGGAAGCTAACCTAGTAAGGTTACATTGTATTCAAAGTGGACGTGGCCAGGTGCCACCACACAACTATGACAGTTGTAGCATCTGTTCGGAAAGTAACCAAGGGTGTTACCTTGTGAGAGCAGCTCTTCAGGGTCAGGTGGATCGTGGAGAGATTCGTCCATATTTGGGTTCTGGACCCATCAACTGGTCGCCGAACTACCTTGCCGAGCAAGTTGAGGATGTTGTCATAATCTCTGGTCATCACAGGACCAGGGATGTTTTCGCCATTATCCCTCTACTTGACGAATCTAAAGTTCCCAACCGGGAACGAATCGAGATTACTTATGATGGTCAGAAAAATCAGAAGGCTCCTGTAGTCATCTATCTACCAGGACCGCTACCGTATGAATCAGCTAAGGCGATCCCTTACAAATACGGTGCAACGACAGTTGAAAATGGAAAGGAAATTCCATTACCCTCCGTCGTAAATATTGCAGACATCAGTCGTGTAACACGGAGCGGTCGAATCTTCAACCGAGGAGTTGAAGAACTTAACAAGGAAAAGGAACTTCAGACAGAAGCTCCCGATCCCCCAGTCGGTCAATCCAGTAATCCCGACCTTTCGAAAAATAATGATGAGATGCTGAAGCTCGTCCAAAGGAGTGAATATAACATTGTTGATCAGCTGTTACAGACTCCTTCAAAGATCTCGGTATTATCACTGTTACTCAGTTCAGAAGCGCACAGGGAGGCTCTACAGAAAGTCTTGGAGCAAGCCTTTGTGAAACAGGATGCAACAATCAGACAGTTCGATAGCATTGTCTCTAACATCACTTCCTGCAACAATTTGGGATTTAGTGATGAGGAATTACCCGAAGAGGGTCGCCGTCATAACATGGCGCTCAACATTACAGTTAACTGCCAGGACGATGCTTTAGCCCGCGTACTGGTAGACACAGGGTCAGCCCTGAATGTTATGCCGAAGTCCACTTTGATGCAATTATCATTCAAGGGCCCTCCAATAAGAACCAGCGAGGTCGTCGTCAAAGCATTCGGCGGATCTAGAAAAACAGTTATCGGCGAAGTTGATCTTCCCATAACTATCAGTCCTCACACTTTCCAAGTCACTTTCCAAGTCACTTTCCAGGTCATGGACATCCGGGTAACATATAGTTGTTTATTAGGAAGACCTTGGATACATCAGGCTGGAGCGGTCACTTCGACCCTCCACCAAGAGCTAAAGTTCGTTAAGAACGATCAACTTGTCACGGTTTGTGGGGAACAAGCCTTGCT
Source organism: Lathyrus tuberosus (assembly GCA_022829125.1). Taxonomy (NCBI): domain Eukaryota; kingdom Viridiplantae; phylum Streptophyta; class Magnoliopsida; order Fabales; family Fabaceae; genus Lathyrus; species Lathyrus tuberosus. The sequence continues at coordinate 9,116,440 of JALAZF010000018.1, forward strand.
TATGAGTAACTTGTCATCGTCTGCTAGTGTAGAGCCCGAGAAGGTTATTGGAACGCAGTTCCAAGCACTGTCAGTAAGCGAGAACAATCAGTTCAGAGGAGGAACCTTGATTTCCTCATACAAAGATGCTATTAAAGCGGTCGAGAGTACCGATACGACAGGATAGGGACAGCTTGTCATTGCTATTGACAATAAAACAAAGAAGGGTCTTGGTTTTTCTGCAACCTGTACCCAGACAGCTGCCAGCGATGAAAGTCTTCATCCCCTTCAAAATTTCTTCCACAGTGGAGGTTTCCTTCACCCAGTATCTCAGACAGTTCATGCTATCAATGAGGAAGATCCCTCTGACGCAGATGAAGAATGGAAGTCCTACCTTAACAAGGACGGTTATATGTCTCAGGAAGAGGTGCCTACGCCTTTTTGCTTTCCTACAGAAAGTCCGAGATTTATACCGAGATCAGATGTCGAAATGATCTACGGGGATTGTGATCCGGAAGGATGCCGCGCTCCGCCAAATTCATTAGAGGAAGACACTCCGATGAAAGATAATTTTGACTACACCTACTATGGCCCAATGGATGGTCTGCCAATGTGGCAACCTTATCCAGGAAACTTGGGGCAAGAAAGTCAGCCGAGTAATGAAAATCAGCTGACCGTCATTGAACGGAATACCTGTGTCCCCACCATGCCATGGGATCAACACTCAGGTCATTCAGAAACTACTCAACCAGAAGATGAATTCGCAACATTTGCAGGACTTGAATTCATCAACTATGCTTTTCCCGAGGTCAACGTCATCGAGAGAGATGACTCCTCCGGTTCCAGAGAAGTGTGGGACGCCTTGGGACAACCGAGTGGAAAATTCGACTTCATGGTCAAGTACACCGCTCCCGAAAGCTCTCGTATCAGACTCGAGGACATCCAGCCTACTGGATGGGGAGATACAGCTGAGAGCACAAACACTATGCAAAATGCAACAGAGGAATTCTCCTACGACAACTCTGCCTGGGAGACAGATTCCAATGATCCCGCTCCACCAGAAATCAGCGTCATTTCTGAAGACAAATCAAGGAAGGTGCCAGACTTTGTGATTCACCGAGGAGTTCGCCGCCAATGGGTTGCTGTCGATGTTCCAAAGGTCGTTCACCAGTCAAAGTAATTGCCATCTTTAACCTTTCACCCTGCCCAGGTGAAACGAATGTTTTGATAGGGCTCGGTTTCTGTAAATCTCCCTCTTCGCTTTGCCCAAAGCGACAGAGTTTTGTTTTATAGGGCTGTAGTTTCAAGGATCGACTTGTTCATTAATAAAATAACGTCGTTCTGTAATTTCTGCATTTATTGTTGTTTTCTCTTTTTGCTTTTTCAGAAAATGGTAATCCTAAAAAACAAAACTATAAAAAATAAGCAGTAAAAAAAATACACTGCACACACTTGCATTTTCTCTATCTCTTCTAAACACGAATCATCATGTCATGCAGATTGCTTGTTTTAAACCCAGTTGAAACATACGATCCGATGCCTTCTCCCAACTTTGAGTTCCCGGTATTCGAGGCTGAAGAAGAAAATGACGACAAAATTCCAGAAGAGATCTCTCGACTACTCAGACAAGAGGAAAGGTCCATTGAACCTCACAAAGAACCTTTGGAAACGGTAAACTTGGGTTCAGAGCAAGAGAGAAAAGAAATCAGGATTGGGGCACTGCTCAGTCCAACTGCCAGAGAGAGTTTGATAAAGCTTCTCAGAGAATTTCCCGATGTATTCGCTTGGTCTTATCAGGATATGCCAGGGTTGGATACCAGCATCGTGGAACATCACTTACCGTTAAGATCGGAATGTCCGCCAGTAAAGCAAAGGTTGAGACACACTCACCCGGACATGGCCATCAAAATCAAAGAGGAGGTACAGAAACAGATTGACACGGGTTTCCTCGCCACATCTGAATATCCTCAATGGTTAGCCAACATCGTACCCGTTCCCAAAAAGGATGGAAAGGTCAGAATGTGTGTTGATTACAGAGATCTGAACAAGGCAAGTCCAAAGGACGACTTTCCTTTACCACACATTGACATGTTGGTAGACAGTACAGCAAAGTTCAAAGTTTTTTCCTTCATGGATGGATTCTCGGGCTATAACCAGATCAAAATGGCGCCGAAAGACATGGAGAAAACTTCCTTCATTACCCCCATGGGGTACCTTTTGTTACAAGGTAATGTCGTTCGGTTTGAAGAACGCCGGGGCAACCTATCAAAGGGCCATGACTACTATGTTTCATGACATGATACACAAAGAAGTCGAAGTATATGTCGATGATATGATTGCAAAATCAAAAACAGAGAGGGAGCACGTTGAACATTTGTCAAAATTGTTCGAACGTCTAAGAAAATTCAAGCTCCGCTTGAATCCCAACAAGTGCACCTTCGGTGTCCGTTCAGGGAAACTACTAGGGTTCATCGTCAGCCAGAAAGGAATTGAGGTTGATCCTGACAAGGTCAAGGCCATTCAAGAAATGCCTTCTCCGAAAACTGAAAAACAAGTCAGAGGATTCTTGGGACGTTTAAACTACATCTCCAGATTCATATTCCTTATGACCGCCACATGCGCGCCGATTTTCAAATTACTGAAAAAGAACCAGGATTGCGTTTGGTCAGAAGATTGCCAAACTGCCTTCGACAGTATTAAGGAATACCTGTTGAAACCTCCGATTCTATCACCTCCAATGGAAGGAAGACCACTGATCATTTACCTCACAGTCCTAGAGGACTCAATGGGATGTGTACTTGGCCAACAAGACGAAACTAAAAGAAAAGAGTCTGTCATCTACTATTTGAGCAAGAAATTCACCGACTGCGAGACTCGGTACACGATGCTTGAGAAAACTTGTTGCGCTTTGGCTTAGGCAGCCAAACGTCTTCGCCAGTACATGATTCATCATACTACTTGGTTGGTCTCCGAAATGGATCCAATCAAGTACGTATTTGAAAAACCTGCTCTTACGGGAAGAATTTCCTGTTGGCAGATGCTGTTATCAGAATATGACATAGAGTACCACGCTCAGAAAGCCGTTAAGGGAAGTGTTTTAGCCGATCATTTGGCTCATCAACCGATTGACGATCAAGAATCAATCGGGTTTGACTTCCCAGACGAAGATGTCATGTATCTAAAAATGAAAGATTGCGATGAACCGCTACCTAGTGAAGGGCCAGAACTAGGTTCCCAATGGGGACTAATCTTTGACGGAGCAGTTAATCATTATGGAAACGGAATTGGGGCAATAATTGTTACCCCTCAGGGTACCCACATTCCTTTCACTGCCAGGCTTACGTTCAAATGTACGAACAACGAGGTCGAATACGAAGCTTGTATCATGGGTCTCGAAGAAGCGATCGACTTAAGGATCAAGAACTTGGACGTATACGGTGACTCAGCCTTGGTTATCAATCAGATAAAAGGAGATTGGAACACATACCAATCAGGATTGATTCCTTACAAAGACTATGCAAGAAGGTTGTTACCTTTCTTCGACAGAGTTGAGTTTCATCATATCCCTCGTGAAGAGAATCACATGGCTGATGCATTACCCACTCTCTCTTCCATGATTAGAGTAGGTCAATGGAATGACATACCTAAGATCAACATAATGTGCCTTGAACGGCCCGCTTACGTCTTCACGATTGAAGCAGTCATAGATGACAGACCTTGGTATCACGATATCAAATGCTTCCTTCGGAAACAAGAGTACCCATTTAGGGCACTCAGAAAAGACAGGAAGACCCTCAGAAGACTAGCAGGAAGCTTCTTCCTGAGCGGTGATACACTCTATAAGAGAAATTTTGACATGGTCTTGCTCCGATGCGTAGACAGACCAGAAGCAGACATGCTTATGAAAGAAATTCATGAAGGATCCTTGGGCACTCATGCCAACGGACACACAATGGCGAGAAAAATTCTGAGAGCAGGGTATTACTGGTTGACCATGGAATCCAACTGCTATAAGTACATGAGGAAGTGTCACAAGTGTCAGATATACTCCGACAAAATTCATGTACCGCCATCGCATCTCAAAGTTCTCTCTTCCCCATAGCCATTTTCCATATGGGGAATCGACATGATTGGCTTGATTGAACCCAAGGCTTCGAACGGACATCAGTTCATCCTTGTAGCCATTGACTATTTCACCAAGTGGGTCGAAGCAGCGTCATTCGCCAATGTAACCCGACAAGTGGTGGTCCGATTTATCAAAGACAATATCATCTGCCGTTATGGTGTTCCAAGCGAGATCATTACTGATAATGGATCTAACTTGAACAATAAGATGATGAAAGAGTTGTGTGCAGAGTTCAAAATCGAACATCATAACTCATCTCCCTACCGACCCAAGATGAACGGGGCGGTAGAAGCGGCTAACAAGAACATCAAGAAGATTGTTCAAAAGATGGTTGTGACCTACAAAGACTAGCACGAGATGCTACCCTTTGCTCTTCACGGTTATTGCACATATGTCCGTACTTCAACAGGGGCAACCCCTTTCTCTCTAGTATATGGCATGGAGGCAGTTCTCCCCATAGAAGTAGAGATCCCATCAATTCGAGTACTGATGGAAGCTAAGCTCACTGAAGCTGAATGGTGTCAAAGTCGACATGATGAACTGAATCTGATCGAAGAAAAGAGAATAACGGCACTATGCCACGGTCAGTTGTATCAACAGAGAATGAAGAGGGCGTTCGACAAAAAGGTCCGACCTCGTGTCTTCAGGAAAGGAGACCTCGTGCTCAAGAAGATTCAGTTATTTCTCACTGATTCGCGAGGTAAATGGACTCCGAATTATGATGGCCCCTATGTGGTCACGAAAGCTTTCTCAGGCGGCGCCTTGAGACTTGCAACTATGGATGGAGAGGAATTTGCCTACCCCACGAATGTTGATGTAGTCAAGAAATACTTCGCCTAAACTTTAAAAAAAAAAAAAAAAAAAAAAAAAAAAAAAAAACGTCTCGGTGGATTGAAAACCCGAAAGGGCGGTCCAAGCAAAAGTTAGAGACATGAAAAAAATCATCCCGGTGGATTGGAAACATCATAGTACAATCCAGGCAAAATTTAGGGATAATGGCAGGTAACTATGTTCAACAGAGGCGAATCCCTCAGCAGCAGCAGTTACATCGTCCATCGGAGGAAAACTCCAGTCAAGGTCATCTTCGACAGAAGCTCAGGATGCCCTGAATTCAAGATTGGTAGAAGGATAGTGGTCGTTATGTTTCAACGTAGCCCTTTTCCCTATAAATTACCATTTTAAAACTTTGTATATACTCTTTGGAATCACGCATTTGGCTGATCTCCATCTTATCAATAAAATTTGAGCCTTGTGCTTTTGTTTGTAATTCTTGCTTGTTTTAGCTTTACAGAACGACGTTGTTAACATGATTAACAATTCTTGAAATAAAACAAAAATGAATTTACTTGTTAAAACTTTTTCTGCTTTTTAAAGATGGCAATTTCTTTTGACTGTTAAGCATCGAAAAAACATCAATCGCTTCTCCCGAAGTAAGCAAACTTCAAAGTACAGAATCAAAGTACTCCTTCTAACCCAGTACGCCTGAATGAAGGGATCAACTGTGTCAGAGACCTTGTTTCATCTGACACGCCTCGGCCGAGTTCTCATCTCCTAAGCCCGATCAACGGTATTCCCCGCAGGGATTATCTCTCCTAAGCAAGGTGGAATTGCTATCTTGAACCAGCAATATCTCTATACGCCCCGCGATGGCCGAGTATCCAGTCGTGTTCACCTGTCAGTTTGTATGTCGCGTCAGTTTTGTCAGCATAAACATACATACATCATGCATTATTGATTTGCATTTACATTTCATATTGCACAGCTATCACTCTAGTCGGTCTTACCCCCTAGTGATAAAAGTCCTCTCAATCGAGTTGTCGGACCTTTCCTCGTTGGGAAGTGGGTCATCTAAGCAATCTCTCTCCCGTTTATCTCTAGATCAGAGTCGGCATTCGACCACTTTGATAACTTGAACCTCTGAAAGGCCAGAGAACCTTCAGCAGATGTCACTCTTCGCCATTGAAGGTGATATCCTTGCTTTCCCGGATTAAAGAAAATCCCGAGGGAAAGCCTCGTAATCGGAGATTCGGCAGTGCATCAGTATTTCTCTGAAAATCCGCTGATGAAAAGGTCATCGGCACCTCAAAATTGGACCCCATCATATGGCATTTCTCTGGGAAGATCCCGAGAAAAGTATGATGTAAGATCCCCAAGTGGAAACAGTCTCTTAAGATACTCGCTTTCCCCCAGTAGAATCGACAAATGGCGTCTCCAACAGAGAAGTTTGTGCACCTCTACAACTCAGACGACTGGGTTCCCCAGCAAGTCTGGCATCAAAACTTTTTCCACTCAAATGGCATCTCCCTAGGAAAATTCGGCGAGAAGTTTGAGGGAAAGCCGCTACGGATAGCGTCCCTTGTCAGTAAAGTTTATTGACAAAAGAAACTAAGACCAGTTCCTCGGTAGGAAACCAGGATCGAGGGGAAGTTTACATCAGAAACTAAGACCAGTTCCTTGGTAGGAAAGCAGGATCGAGGGGAAGTTCATTTCAAAAGAAAACTGAGACCAGTTCCTTGGCTGAAAACCAGGATCGAGGGGAAGTTTGACCTTTTCTAAGCATCATTGCTTAGCTAAAGAAGATGAATGTGTAAGCTACCATTCATAACCACCATCAAAATTTTGGGTATTCCGATATTTAATCCTCTTGCACCCCGAATGCCCGAATACCTTCGTCATTCACACCTTCGTGTCCAAGAAGATTAAATAGGGGCATCTATCATACCCCAAATTTTGACCACTAAGATTTCCCATCATTGTGCAAATCATCACCACAATATGGATGTACCTTTGTGCCTCATCAATCTCCTCAAGGAATTGTTGAGCATTCACTACAATCAAGCTTAGGGTTTCAAGCCCTCTCAGAGCCTTAGACAAAGGATCAATCAAGGAATGACATGATCTTCAACTTGTCTAACCTCTCAAACATCCACAATGGATCAAAAAGGACTCCCACTTCAAGGATTAAGCACAAGGCTGCTCCGTCTTAGGTGGATCAAGTCTCAAGATCGCTAGTATCACCAAATTAGGGTTTTGGTCGACCAGGGCCTCCAGATGAAATTTCATCTGGACACAAGCCAAAGATCCAAAACATAACCTAATGTACTCCATGGAACCTCATGGACCCAAGCATCAAGCCAATGTGACCTCAGGGGATGCATACATCAAAAATCAGGAATTAGGGTTTCTTGACCTAATTCACCCCTAAGTTGACTTTTGGGACAAATCATGAGCCAAGACCTCAAGAAAGGGTTTGAGGGTCTCTAATGAACTATATTGATCCATTTGGAACAATGGATTAATCCAAGAAGCTTGAGCAACAAGTCTCATTTTCATCTGCACCACAATTAGGGTTTCGCGGGGAAAGTCAACTGTAACTTTGACTTTTGACCAGGACAGGCTCTCAAACCCTAGGACATGCCCCAATATACCCTATAACACCCATGGAACATGTCCATCAAGTTTGATTTAGGTCAAGGACATGATTTCCTGAAGAATTGAACAATTTGGAATTCATCTGATAAAAAGTCAATTGTGCACAAAAGTCAACTTTGACTTTTTGAGATTTTTCACCAAAATGGTTTTTTAACCCTAAAATGATGTTAATGTATGATTTGAATCATCATTCATCTAGAAAAATCAAGAAAAGTGGGATAACTTGTAAAAGGGGTAACCATAAAACTTAGAAATTTTTCTAAGTTATGGAAAAAGTACCACTAATGCACTAACTTTGAAGGATCATAACTCCTAAACCACAAAGCCATTTTTTATTATCCAAAGATGGATTTGTAGCCCTCATTACCCTCTACAAAAACTTCAACTAGACCTAAGTCCAATTCATTAAGGATTTTGAGTTATGGAGTGATCAAAATCAAGAAATCACACTTAGTGAAAATTTCACTAAGTCAGATTTTGCTTCACTTTTTGCCAAATGTAGAGGGATTTTTCACTTGGAATCAAAAGAGATCAAAACCAAACTTGTTCAAACAGTTGTTGTATCATGTAAGGGCTTCCAAAATGGCCAAGAACATTGCCAAATTCAACTTACACCATGAGATATGACATTGTCAAGTTGCCTTGCTGAAATCTGTCAAAGGCAAGGCAGAATTTGCAACTTTGCTCGATTTGCCAAAATCAGTCAAATTCAAATGCTCCTATCCAGTTGGACACATCTGAGGATTGAATCTAAAGGGGACAATCACTGAGCCAAGCCTCCAAAGTCCATGGAACAAGAAATAGCATGTTGAACCTAGAATGGCCAAAATAGGGACAAGACTCCAAATTTGGATTGAAGCATTCAATGGAAGCATCAAGGTGGCATGGACTGAGCCATTCTCATCTGAAATCAGTCAAGACTTATCCAAGACCAATGGAACCAAAGCTCTGTGCCCTAACCTCTAGTCAATGGCTAGAGGAGACTTGGATTTTCATTTGCCAACATTGGCCAAACCTACTTACCAGCTGCCATTCACTATTCCTTGCAAAACAAACTTGCTCTACTATAAATAGAGCTCAATTGTGATCAGTTTGAGTACACCAAAGCCATCAAACAGATGCTTTCCTCAAAATCTCTTCTTTCACTCCAATTTTGCCTTCTAAGGCAAGTCACTATCGGGTTTTGAGTTTGAGAGCAATTCCAATCAAACCAATCACTGACACACCTCAAATACATCACATATGAGCTGATCAAACACTTAGATCACTTCTGAAACACCAATTTCACAAAATCACCAGCTGGTTGCTCAAGGTTTTAACCAAAGTGCAGTTGAGGTACCACAAAGTGATCCAACCAATTTCAATCAAGTCCAACCATTCAAACACACTCCATAGGGTGTAAGGAAGCTGTTCAGATCATCACCACTCATCTGTAACACCTCCAAATCAAAAATCACATTGCACTTGCTGTCACGGCTTAGAGGTAAGCATATACTTGGTCATCTCTCATTCTATGCATATTTCCTAGCACAATAATTTGGCCATATGTTCATAATCATACATGGAATGTTTTCCCTCAATTAATTGCATTGTTTGAATCGTGTATCAAAAATCCTAGCCTTCATGCAGAAATTAGGGTTCTTGAGGTTTCTTCGTGATTTCATGTTTTACGTTTAATTTAAATGAAATTAAGTGTTATAGACATGATCGTGAGGTTGAGACGAGCATAATGATATGTGGATTGCATGATATAATCAAGTATTCAGTGAGATTGGATAGAAAATGCAAATCTGGGCAAGGCAGAAAACGCGCGTGTTCTTGGTCCATGTTCTTGGCGCCATTTTCATAAATTCAAATATTTGAATTTTGTGATTTTATTTAATTGATTCAAAAATTAATTTCTCTCTGAGTTTTAATGATTTTGAGTTGATTCTTTTTTTAATAATTCACAAAAATATTAAAATATTTTATTTTATCAAAAAATCCCAAAAATATTATTTATTTCATATAATTGATATTTTTTGCAAAGAATTAATATTTTAATTGTTTTTGACATATTAAATATTTTTTCTACATTGATTTTGCAACTTTTAATGTTTTCTAATTATTTTGTAGGTCAATACTTAATTTTTGAAGCATTAATCCAAAATCACAATTTGTTTTTCACATGTTAAACAATTTTGATCATTTTAATTGAATTTTTATTCAATTAAATACACTTTTGAAAACAAGTTAGGGTTTTTGGATTAATTCAACCCTCATAAATCATTTTCAAAACTTTTTGGGCCTCTAATATAGTGTAAGTCCCAATCCTTTCTTGACCAAAATATTTTGGGCCTCAGTGTATTGTATAAGTCCCGATACCGTCAAAAACAAACGGCGCGATCGTCGCCTTTTCAAAATAACCTTGGGCCTCTCCTTGAGCTATAAGACCCATTCAAAACATTTTGGGCCTCTATTAGAGTGTAAGACCCAATCCCCTTTTAACCAAAATCTTTTTGGGCCTCACTTATTGTATAAGTCCCTCCGCGTTAAAAGAAAACCTCGGCGCGATCGCCATTTCAAACGGAAAAATCATCTAGGCCTACCCTCGTGTTATAAGCCCCACTCTTTTTCTTAAAACTCACTTGGGCCTCTTGAGAGAGTGTAAGACCCATCCCTTTGTACAGAAAACCTTTTTGGGCCTCAGTCACTTGTATAAGTCCCTCTGTACAAATTCAACAGTGCAATCACTGATAAAACCCTGGGCCTCTCCTTGAGCTGTAAGCCCCAAATCTTTATTTTTCAAAGCACTTTCTCCTTTGATTTTGAAATATACTGTTGTTTTCAATCTTTCTTTGTTGAACAACTAACCAAACAGCATGGAAGCTCTACAACCGAGTAAGTGTTTATACGTTTTCATTTACCGCTTTCATATACATATAACTGTATTGTGGGGCTGTTTCGCTGTAAGTCTTCTTTCATAAACTCATATCGACTGTGTAATAATAGTATAGATATTTAGAGTTTCCCCGGCAACTACGTCTAGAACTAGGTGACGCCGTTTCGTTTATTCGTAGAAATAGACAACTAGATCCCCAATAGGATCACCAAATACAGTCTTCTCTTCGGCTGTCCTCATTAGGAATTGTCAAGAAACTCTACTCCCAGAGATGAATGTATTCTCCGTGAATGGCATCTTTGAGTTTCTTCCAAATTCTCGAACTTTCCTGACTTTGATCTATTCTCGGTGAATAGCATTGCCTTGAATTTCTCGGGGTTTGGGGACCCACGGGCTTCTTAGAAGCATCCGCCTCCTCTTGGGCATCGTACAAGGACCCACAGGCTTCCTAAAAGCAACCCCGCCTCCTCTTGGGCTTATTACAAGGACCCTACGACTTCTTAGAAGTATTCACAACCTCCTCTTAGGCTTCGTATAATGATCTCTTCCTCCGGGAATGATAGCCTCCTCTTGGGCTTAGAACAAGGACCCGTCGGCTTCTTAAAAGTTTCCAGCCTCCTCTTGGGCTTCGTACAAATTGTCCCGACGACCTCCTAAAGGTATAGGAACAGAACTTAGTCATCTTCATAGAACAGTCCTTTCAAGAGTCTACTACTGTTTCTCAAAGCATAGTACAAAAGGCGAAACCCTAGACTCGGACAGTCTAATCTCCTTGAGTCTCAAAGACATTCTCAAGTGACCCCTTCAAAAATAGGAAGGAAACCTGCAGACTCGGACAGTCTCAATATCCTTCGGATTTCCCGCTTCCTTAAAGAACAGGAATAACCCGGATCCCTGAGTCAAATCCCTGAGTACAGTGTTGCTCATATAAGAACTGATTTTCCCTTTAAAATCAGTATATTGGATCTGTCACTTAACTGAAACAGTTATCATAGCCTCCTCTTGGGCTTTGTACAATGATTCTCCTCAGCAGAGTCAAACAATGTTCAGCCTCTCTCTCGGGCTTTGTACGAGACACATACAAAAACTCTCTTGTTGAGTCAAATAGCCTCCATCTCGGGCCTTATACAAGATACCAAAAGATTCCATCGTCGAGTCAAAACCTTTTAGCCTCCTCTTAGGCTTTGTATAAGAAAACCACTGGTTAATCCAATTAACCTTTTAGCATCAAAGTTGTGCCTCGTTCACAGTACACAAACATCAATAACTCCTTCCCTTTCATCTAATCGCTGTAAGCGGCAAGCCTCTGGATCATCTACATCCATGCCACTGTCCCTCTTTTAGTATGAGAAATTCTTAAGGAAAGATGGCATTACTCTACACTGAGTTAAAGTCTTCTCCTTCAGGTTGCAATCCCCTTTAAAGGAAATTATGGCATTTCCGAATCCGCGTATCCCGGTTAAAGTAATTCTCGTTTATAAACAGTTGTGACATACAACAGACCCCTTTAGAGATGACAAATTCTCTCTAAAGTCAACACCTTTTTAGCTTCATATCTTGGGCTTTGAACAAGATACAAATAGACCTTTCAGTTTCACATCTTGGGCTTTGAACAAGATACAAACCACCTTTAGCTTCACGTCTTGGGCTTTGAACAAGACACCAAACACCCATTTCCTCCCATAGAATAGGAGGAACTACGAACGCTCTGATTTCCCTGTTTCGGTAAACGGGAATACGTAGGCATAAGATTGAAAGAAAAATCTTAGCGAGCACACTAAACAAAAACCCAAAATCCCATATCAAAAGCAGTAATTCAAAAACATCAGTCCTAACATCCTAATCCTTGTTCCCCGCCAGAAACCTTCTGTCAAAATAAAAAGAAAGAAATCAGTATTGGCGAAAATACAAATAACCAGTATAAAGGCCCCCCCACATTGATAGCATTCGTAACCTAACAGACCGCTGTTTAAACTCAGTATGCAAGCAGGGTTAATTGGAGACATCTATTTCCCTTCCTTCATCAGCTTTAATAGGATAAAAAATGAATCGACCTGTAGTTTTAAGCTCAACCGTAGAGAGCGACCAGCGCTTAAGAACCGCGTCCAAAATCGCTCGCTACACCTAGATTTTGAAGCAGACAGATCAGATGGGTGTCTGGAAGGAGACGAAGTTGGTTGTTTAGACATCTTGATAGTCTTGCAAATGTTTGAACTGGGGACGGAGGACTTTCTGAGAAAGAAGTTGAAAGGACTAGTCAAGTATGGCACAAGATGGATGTAGCGAGTGAGAAGGCTTTCTAGAAATGATTGCCTATGATGGGCACTTTATTTGTTGGTAACATAAGGGGAAATTAATGATATTTCCACAAGACAGTAAATGACACTTTAAATTTTTACACCTAAAATTTTTTTTCCCACACGCCATTAATTGCTACAAATCCTCATAAATACAAAGACCTAATTTTCCTCTTAAAAATTCAAACTGACTTGCATCCAATGCCTTAGTGAAGATGTCAGCTAATTGCTTCTCTGTGGCAACATGTTCTAAGGCAATAATCTTGTCTTCTACAAGCTCCCTAATAAAATGATGACGAATATCAATGTGTTTGGTTCTACTGTGTTGAATAGGGTTTTTGAAGATGTTTATAGCACTCAAATTATCACAATACAATGTCATGACATATTGTGTGACATTATATTCAGTCAGCATTTGTTTCATCCACACCAGTTGAGAACAGCTGCTCCCAGCTGCTATGTACTCAGCTTCAGCTGTAGACAGAGAGACACAATTTTGCTTCTTGCTGAACCAAGATATAAGATTGTTCCCCAAAAAGAAGCATCATCCTGATGTGCTTTTCCTATCATTAGCACTTCCAGCCCAATCAGCATCACAATATCCAAATAATACATAGCCAGATCCATGTGTGTATAACATACCATAATCACATGTCCCATTAACATACTTCAGAATCCTCTTTACTTGATTGATATGACTCACTTTGGGTTCAACTTGGTATCTAGCACACACACCTACAGCAAAAGCAATGTCAGGCCTGCTAGCTGTAAGATATAACAGGCTCCCTATCATACTTCTATAGAGACTTTGGTCCACATTAACACCTTTTTCATCTCTAGACAACTTTAGGTGAGTAGGAGCAGGTGTCCTTTTGTGACTGGCACTATCCATCCCAAACTTCTTAACTATGTTCTTAACATATTTACTCTGAGATAGGAATATAGAATCTTCCATCTGTTTGACTTGCAACCCAAGAAAATAAGTTAACTCACCAACAAGGCTCATCTCAAACTCTGACTGCATTTGCTGAACAAAATGTTGAACCATCTCATTAGACATCCCACCAAACACAATATCATCAACATAGATTTGAGCAACCATGAGTTTCCCTCCTTCATCTTTGACAAAAAGAGTCTTATCTATGCCCCCTTTTCTGTATTCATTCTCAACTAGAAATTCAGTTAGTCTTTCATACCAAGCTCTTGGAGCTTGCTTCAATCCATACAGAGCTTTCTTCAACTTATAAACATGATTAGGAAAAGTTAGATCAATGAATCCCTTAGGTTGTTCCACATATACCTCCTCACTTAGGTACCCATTTAAGAAGGCACTCTTTACATCCATCTGAAACAGCTTGAATCTCAGGATGCAGGCAACTCCTAATAGCAATCTGATGGATTCAAGACTAGCTACAGGAGCAAAGGTTTCATCAAAGTCAACCCATTCAATCTGAGTATATCCCTGAGCAACCAATCTAGCTTTATTTCTTGAGACCACCCCTTTTTCATCTGACTTGTTCTTGTATATCCATTTTGTTCCAATCACATTTGTTCCTTCAGGTCTTGGAACCAACTCCCATACTTCATTTCTCTTGAATTTCCCTAGCTCTTTTTGCATGGCATTAATCCAGAACTCATCAGTTAAGGCTTCCTTGACATTTTTTGGTTCAATTTTTGACACAAAATAAGAACTTGTTATGACTTCTCTTGATCTAGTAGTGACTCCCTCATTTAGATCACCAGTGATAAGATCTATAGGATGGTCTTTCTGAATTCTGATGGAGGGTCCCTTGTTTACTGGCTCAGATTCAGGTTCTGCATTAGTAGGATTAGGATTAGTTTTTTTGTTTGAAGTTTCAGCAGAATTATCAAAGAATGTTTCAGCATCTTCTAGAACACCAGCCTCCTTATGAAAATCATCAACAACAACATTTATGGACTCCATCATAACTTTAGTTCTAGAGTTGAAGACTCTATAGGCTCTGTTGTTAGTAGAATAGCCCAAAAATATTCCTTAATCACTTTTTGGATCCATCTTTCTTCTTTGGTCACGATCTGCCAAGATATAGCATTTGCTTCCAAACACATGGAAGTACTTGACAGTAGGTTTTCTTCCTTTCCATATCTCATACAAGGTAGTAGTGGTTCCTGTTCTTAAGGTCACTCTATTATGAACATAGCAAGCAGTGTTCATAGCTTCAGCCCAGAAATGGTAGGGCAGTTTCTTAGCATGGATCATAGCTCTAGCTGATTCCTGGATAGTTCTATTTTTTCGTTCTACAACTCCATTTTGCTGTGGAGTAATGGGAGATGAAAATTCATGGCCAATCCCTTCAGATGAGCAAAATTCAGCAAATTTGTGATTCTCAAATTCCTTCCCATGGTCACTTCTAATTCTAACAACATTGCTCTCCTTTTCTCTTTGAAGTCTTTGGCAAAGATCTTTGAACACATCAAACACTTCAGATTTTTCTCTTATAAAATTCACCCAAGTATATCTGGAGAAATCATCCACCACCACATAAGCATACTTCTTTCCACCAAGACTTTCCACCTGCATAGGTCCCATCAAGTCCATGTGAAGAAGTTCCAACACTTTTGAAGTAGTGAGATGTTTAATCTTCTGGTGTGACATCTTAGTTTGCTTTCCAATTTGGCATTCACCACATACCCTTCCTTCTTCAATCTTTAGCTTAGGAATTCCTCTGATAGCTTCCATAGAGATGATCCTCTTCATCCCTTTTAGATGTAAATGACCAAGTTTTTGGTGCCACAATTTCACTTCATCTTCTTTGGCTAGAGCACAAGTGGAGGAGTAACTAGAATCTTGAGGAACCCACAAGTAGCAGTTGTCCTTAGATCTGACTCCCTTCATAATCACTTCACTCTTTTCATTTGTAACCAAGCATTCAGATTTGGTGAAATTGACATTGAATCCTTGATCACACAGTTGACTGGTGCTTATCAAGTTGGCAGTCAAACCTTTAACCAGCAACACATTATCAAGATTTGGAACTCCTGAGCAGTTCAGCTTTCCAACCCCCTTGATTTCACCCTTGGCTCCATCACCAAAGGTCACATAGCTGGTGGAATGAGATTTGATGTCAACTAACAGATTTTTAATTCCTGTCATGTGTCTAGAGCAACCACTGTCAAAGTACCAATCCTCCTTAGCTGAAACTCTGAGAGACATGTGAGCTATCAAACTGGTAGCAGCAGTCTTAGGAACCCATTGTCTTCCATTAGTAGGAATGTTTTGATTGGGTCTAGGTTGAGGAGCAGGCTTAGGATATCCATACAGCCTGAAGCAGAAAGGTTTTATGTGACCAAAACGCCCGCAGTAATGGCATCTCCATCTTTGGAATCTTCCTCTTAAGTGGTTGGGATGTCCTCTCCCATGATGTTGAGGCACCTGATGTGTCATATTATGTTTAGGTCCAGATGAATGTCCTGTCCTATGATGTTGAGACACCTGATGTGACATATTATGTTTAGGTCCAGAAGAACTAGCATCTGAAGTGGGTTTCTTTTCTCCATCAAATCCTAGCCCAGTCATATCTCCTGCCATTTTTCCAACCTGAAGAATTTCATCCAATGTGTCAGATCCACTGTTCAACATTCTGACAGATTTGGTCATTTGATAAAGCTTGGAGTTCAGCAATATGACTTCATTCTCCAGCTTAGAGATGGCTCCAAGATGTTCTGCCTTTTCAGCCTTCAGTTGAATTATAAGTTTCTTCTGCTTCTCCCCTTCGTGACAGATTTCTTCACTTCTGAGACACAGCTCTTTGTAGGAAGCTGCTAGTTCTTCAAATGTCAATTCATCATCACTGGAATCTCCATCAGAGACACATCTTCCAGTCAAAGCCATCACATGTTTAGCAGATTCTACTTCAAGTTCACTTTCAGAATCCTCATCCGACCAAGATGCAGTTAGACTCTTCTTTTGTTTCTAGAGGTAAGTAGGGCATTCAGCTCTAATGTGACCAAATCCCTCACATCCATGGCACTGAATCCCTTTCCTTTGAGTGGATTTTTCTTCAGCCCTTGATCTTCTACCAACATCATTAGACCTGTTGATGTCATTTGAGTTGTTCTTGAAATTAGGTCTTAACTTTATGTCCATCCTCTTCATCACCTTGTTGAACTGTCTTCCTAGCAGTACTATAGCATTTGATAAGCTTTCATCAGTATCCAGAGCACATTCCTCCTTTCCATCTTCAGCATTGGACATAGAGGCTATGCTTTTGGCTTTCTTTTCAGATCTGTCATTTATCCCAAGTTTAAATGTTTGGAGGGATCCAACAAATTCATCCACCCTCATCTTGCTGATATCTTGAGCTTCTTCTATGGCAGTCACTTTCATATCAAATCTCTTGGGAAGAGACCTGAGAATTTTTCTTACCAGCTTTTCATCAGACATCTTTTCACCTAGGGCACTTGAAGCATTGGTTATTTCAAGAATATTCATATGAAAGTCATGTATGCTTTCATCTTCTTTCATCTTTAAATTTTCAAACTTGGTAGTGAGCAATTGAAGTCTTGACATCTTCACTTTAGAGGTACCTTCATGAGTAGTTTTGAGGATGTCCCAAGCATCTTTAGCTACCTCACAATTGTCCACTAATCTAAATATGTTTCTATCAATCCCATTGAACAAAGCATTCAATGCTTTAGAGTTTCCAAGAGCCAATTCATCCTCCTCCTTAGTCCATTCTTCCTCAGATTTCAAATCAGATGTTTCTTTTCCATCTTTCCTAACAATGACAGGGTGTTTCCATCCTTTTATGACAGCTTTCCAGGCCTTACTATCCAATGATTTCAAGAAGGCCACCATGCGTGGTTTCCAATAATCATAATTAGATCCATCCAAGATGGGTGGTCTGTTCACAAATCCTCCTTCCTTGTCCATAGTACCAGAAAGTATCATCCCTAGATCTCACCCAGAAACAGAACAGGATGCCTGCACTGATGCCAATTGAAATTCTGGTATCAGATATGAGATGTCGAAAGAGATGTCACGACACTAATATCTGAACAATGGTCAATTTATGAACAAGATAAAAAGTAGTAAACAATTGAAAAGAGACACAAGCAATTGTTAACCCAGTTCGGTGCAATCACACCTACGTCTGGGGGCTACCAAGCCAGGAAGGAAATCCACTAAACAGAATTAGTTTGAAAACTCTCAGTAAACACTCTCCAGTTTACAATCTTCTCACCCAATCTCTACCTGTGTAATTTATATCTAAGACACTCTTAGATAAGAGACACCTCTCACTCCCCCTCAATCACATGTAGTGATAACTACAAAACAATACAAAAGAGAAGGACACACTTCAATGACAATACTTGATCTTGCTTAAAAGCTTCAATCAAGAACAAAACACTCGTACTTAAAATCTTAGAGTGAACAACTTACAACTCAAAAAATCAGTCAAATTCAAGCATCTAAATGATGAATGAATGGCTCACAAAATCAAACAATTAACAAAAGACCTAAACCCTAAAACTTGAAACGCAGCTTTCAATAACTTTTCTCCACCCTCGCAATTAGGGTCAGCACGTCTTTAAATAGCAACACTCTCCTTGGGCTTGGGCATTAGCAGATCTTAGATTTAATTAATCATTAAAGCTAATTATTCTCCACATCTTTTTGCACAAAAATAGAACAAACTATTCATCAAAAAAATAACAGAAAGTGTTTGCTTCAAAATAATGTTACTCCAATATTTTCGCACGCAATCACTGAACAAAAGCACACAAAAGATTGCAAATAAAGCGCAGCAAATAAACCATAACATTCTGAACAGAATGTTCTGTCAACAGATGTTAGGACATCAGACTCGACATCATGCACAGAGTCCTGCAACACTAAGAATCACCAACTGCAGAATGTTAGAATCACATGTCAAGACATCAAGCATGGCATCTTGATGTAACACTTTATTTTAGCAAAAGTGCTGCCAATACAGAACTAACAAATTTCACTCACTACAAGAAAAGTGAAAAAACAAAAATGGAAGAAGGTTCAAATTTTTTTAGAGTGAAAATAAAAGAGGCGAAGGAGAACGAAAATGGGTAAGGGAGGCAAGAGAGAGGGAATTTGTTTTGAAATTGAATGTGCCAATTTGATAGAAGTGAGGACATGTGGATGACTGAAATGCTATGATATTGGTTTTAATTGGTATATTTGTTGATTATCAATATGTTTTTTTAGTAGTGTAAATATTAGGAAAAATAAGGGCAAAATAGAGTAGGGGTGCTCAAAACTGAATCAACTCAATAGAAAACTGCAAACCAAACCAAACCAAACCAAAACCGCAAAAAAACCGCATTTGTTTCGGATTTGTTCGGGTCATCTTTTAACAAAACCGCGCGGTTCGGTTGGTTTGCGGTTTGTATTTTACAAATCGAACTAAACCAAACCAAACCACATTATATTACAACCCAAACTTCACTTATCCTACATCCAACCCAAAACTCAAACCCATTAGCTTTTATGTTTCAACCTTCTCAAACCTCTCATAATAGTATTACACATTCTTCTCATCTTCTTTGCCATATAAATCTTACATCTTTTACACTAATCTCTTATGTCACATGTTCTTTCTTTTTCATCTTCTCATTTTTATGTTACTATTTTCTCTTCTAATTACGTTTTTATCGCACTTTTCTTCTCTAATCTCACATCTCTTATGTTTTTTCTTTTTCATTTTTCTCTAATCTCCATTCTTCTCTATTTTTTGTTTAATTATAATATTTTTGATATTGTTTTATGCTACTATTTTTTCCACTTTTGATTAAATTGATTTTTTATATATTGAATAAGAAATAGAGACAGATATAAATAAACAAGGAGGAGGGGATACAGATAGTGTTGGAGAGATAGAGACACATTTGAGATATGGAAGCAGCTGCAAATGAAGAGGATATAAATCCCAATAAACACCCATTGCAGCACCAGATAATTGTGTATTTGAATCCTTTAAAGTTATTTCAATAAATTTAGGGCTATACGAACCAGTTTTAAAAATTCAGTGCACCAATTTTAAAAATCCAATTTGTGTTGGATTGAAACTGCTCCAAAACCATTTAGTTACTAGAATAAAAAACCGATTTCTATTTTTCATAACCAGTTTTCATTTGTATAACCACTTGTCATTAATAAAGCCATCTGAATATGATATATGGTATTATTAAGGTGCATAAATGTCAAATTCACATTCTACAAATAATTTGGCGTATCCACATAAGTCAAGTGTTTGCTTATTAGACTCGTGTAATTAAAAGATTAGTTTCTCTTCGTTTTAGAAAGTAAATCATATATTTATAATTTAATTGATTAAAATATCATATATTTATAAATTAAAGTATAAAATAAAAGAAGAGATCAGAATGTTTAACTAAAATATTTTTTTTAGTTGACTAAATTAGAAATTAAAAAAAAACTTAGAAAACCACTTCAATTGTGTGAGCATGATTACAATTAATTTTTATTTAATTAAAAAAACCTCAAGAATAGATGAATATTTATAGGCCAAGCAGATTAATGAGTAAATTTAATCACCCGTGCAATTAAAAGATATGTAAGGTTGTGTTAAGTTATGCAATATGACCAAATTCTTCCAACAAATAAGGTACAATTTCCTCACAAACCAATTTTGATTAAAAACCGGTTTTGAACCAAATTGAAACCATTTTACATTTTTAAATTGGTTATTTTAAAAAATGGTTTGATTTTAAAACTAGAACCAATTAAATGGACTGGTTCTTGTAATTTGGTAACCATGCACATTCCCTAAATAAATTCCTAAATAAATTCGTGATTTGTTATGCCATACCTACAATATCTACCATCGATCTATTAATTAATAGATGATACTATTCACTTTACACTCTAAAGTGTATTGCCCACTTTCTGGAGCCGGTTCCCCGCCTCAGGGGCAGTGGTGGCTGGTCGGAGAAATGAGGAGGGAAAGAAGAGAGGAGGATGACTTTTTCAAAATAACTGGTGCAACAGGTGCACCATAACATTGTGTAATTAACGAGGTTAATCCAATATATAATACTCCTTCTGTTCCTTTATAAGTGTCATTTTTTGACTTTTTACACTTACTAAAAATGTTAATCAATATAGTTATTTTTCAAACAAGAATTCACTTTTTATCTATAATACTCCTAATTATTTATTACATTCATCTAACTTTTTCTCTCTCTGTAATGATTACTTAAGGGTAATTTAGACAAAAGCACAATTAATACTATCTTGAACTTTGCAAGTGACACTTAAAAAAAACAAAAAATTATTCTAAAAATGACACTTAAAAAGGAACGGAAGTAGTAACTTTGATGCACCATAGACCACCTATAATGGTAGCCCGTGTTAGAATTCACCAGTATAGAAATCCTTCCAAGTTTATTATCAAGTATGAAACTATCCTGTCACCCTTTAAAGAATCAGGATGAATTCACTTTGCACTCACTGATTTTTTATTGATTCAAATTATTCAATTTCACTTACATTTAAATACATTGTAGGATTCCTGCCCAGGAGGTCATCAAGGAAGAAATGGGTTGTGTGAAGGGTATTCCTCCTTTTGCCTTTTGTAAGCCCTGCGCGACATTAGCAAAAAATGTGTCATTGTTATCGAACAAGTTCATAGTTCACATATATGAAGAGAGAAAAAAGTGAAGGATAAGCCACAAAATTGGTAGTTAAGCACCTTGAAGCCTGAAACCCTCCAAGTGCAACTGTTCCTAGAATAATTAAAAGGAATGGAACTTTAATCATAGCATGGTTTTTTCTTCCTCCGCTGGCCCTTGGAACTCCGGTTCTTACAACTCGCCAATATTCAGCTGAATAACAATTATGTCGCATGTAAATATGAAAAGAAAAACAGAGCAATTGCTTTCAAATGAAGCACATGAGGACTTGGAAAGGAATTCACCTGAAGTTGAAGCTTCTCCTCTACCACCTGTGTTTTGAATTTTATTCAGTACTTTGAAAGAAATTGCAAAACAGATATAAATAAAAGCTGTAGGATGAGCTCAAGATCCTTCCAAGGGAAGATAAGGGTCTTTCCATATCATATAATTTACCAATGAGTTCAAATTGTTTCAACATTGTTTTTGTTTTCGAAAAATTTATCGACAATTTTTTGAAAACAAAAAATAAAAAGCAAAAACAATGTGACCTTTATGCAACTAGAAGTGAATAAAAAATGAATGCAAACAGAATCCAAACTAACCCTTATATATGCTCTAGGCAACTTAAAACCAACAACATGGGAAACCGTGAAAAGACAACTGTGGGTGGACATAATCAGTGGTAATCGAAATCCCGGCAATGGCATGGCAATCAAATTCATCGCACCCAAAATCGTGGATGGAGTTGCAAAAGCGGTTATCGAGCAGGCCGATATTGAGAATGAGGTAAAGTTCTGGGACACAGCCTTAATCATGTATGTCCTAGGAGGAGACCTAAGTATGAATATTGTCAAACAATTTATGATGAACAGTGGAATTTTGTAAAAATTGCCTGATATGTATTACAACAATGAAGGGTATTTCATCTTGCGCTTTCATTCACACAAAGAGAGAGATGAAATACTGATGAAGGGTCCCTATACAATAAGGAACATGCCTATGTTACCTGCGGAATGGAAACCGAATTTCAATCTCAAGAAGGATATGCTGCGAACAATACCGGTTTGGATCCAACTACCTCAACTCCCGTTACACCTATGGGGCGCCACTAGTTTGGGGAAGATAGCGAGTGTGTTGGGCACACCACTAATGACTGATGAATGCACTGCTAATAGGTATCGTATCTCTTATGCAAGAATATTAGTGGAGATAGATATCACACAAGAGCTTATCAAGGAGATTACCATTACGGATGAAAACGGAGAGAAGATGAAGCAAGTAGTTGAATACGAATGGCGGCCACCGTACTGCACAAAGTGTCACAAGATCGGCCACAAGTGTGAAGAGAAAAAACAAAGTCAACCTGTGAAGAAATGGATCCCAAAGGAGCAGAAAATACAGCAAAAGGAGAAGGAACCAATGCCTCAAAATGACAACATACAAGCACAACTGAGGGAGCCACAAGCCATAACACCCAAGCAAAACCCTCCTTAAAAACAGTTGATACCATCTCATGTGATAGAAGAGGTTACGGAAGAATCATGGACAGAAATCAGGCCAAGAAGCAAGCAGAATAGTAGAGAAAACAACATTGGTAAGAACTCGGCGTTCACACCTTACAAAGCCAACTTTGGGAACATTTTTGCAACACTTGGGGATGGATCAGCCTCAGTGTTCCTAGATGATGTCCCATGATAATTTCATGGAACGTAAGGGGGCTTAATAAAACGGGTAAGTTGAAGGAGATAAGCTCCCGTCTCCAAAAACTGAACCCGGCTATAACAGTGCTGATTGAAACAAGAGTTAAGAAGGGAAAGGCTGACATGGTGAGAAAAAAGCTGAATATCAGAGGCAGATACTTAGACAATTATGAGAGGCATGAAAATGGAAGAGTCTGGATTTGCTGGGATGATAACAGAAGAAACGTAGAACATGTTGAAAGTACTGATCAGCTGATACACTGCAAAGTAACGGGTGAAAACGGGGCATTCCTTTTCTGGATGACAGCTGTTTATGCACATAACCAGCTTAACCTTCGGAAAAACCTTTGGAAAGATATAGAAAGAATTCACTCCAACCAACAGGGCCCATGGATGATCATAGGTGACTTTAATAATGTTATTAAAGTTGATGATAGAATAGGAGGGAATAGGGTCACGGAGAACGAATATGCTGATATAAATCACATGATGAGCAACATTGGGGTGTACGAAATGGAAAGCAAGGGTGACTACTTCACATGGTCGAACAAACAAGAACACATCGCTATTTACTTAAGAATTGATCGAATTTTGGGAAATGTTGAATGGCTGCAGCAAAATGTGAATACTACCCTGACTAACATGAGCCCAAGCATCTTAGACCATGCTATGCTTGTCTGGAATTACCAGGATCAGAGTCAGAAAATCCTCCAAAAGTTTAAATTCATGAACTACACAGCTGACTAGGAGGGTTTCATAGATGCAGTAAGAAAAAGCTGGAACATACCCTTGGTAGGAAGACCAATGTTTGTAGTTTGGAAGAAACTCCAAAGACTTCAACCAATCCTAAAGAATCTGAGTAAACCTGCCTGACATTACTAGAAACATATCAAAAATAAGGGAAGAGCTTGCTAAGGCACAGGAGGAATTGATCCACGATAGAATGAATGAAGCCAAAATTCAGAAGGTGAAAACTGTACTGCGGATCTGATCAAATGGCAAGAGATGGATGACAACATTCTGAGACAAAAGGCGAAAATCAGCTGGCTGAAACTATGTGATGATAATAACAAGTATTTTCATGCCTCTATAAAAACTAGACAGCAATACAAAAGCATGAAAACCATCCATAAGAGTGATGGTACCTGCCTTACTGACCAAAAGAATATTGAGATGGAGGTACTGAATTACTACAAAAACCTTATGGGTAAAGCATCTAATAACTTGGAAGGTCTGGATATAACTGTTATGCGAGAGGGGACTCAGCTTAATCCAGATCAAAGACAGTTTCTTATGGCACAGGTCACGGAGAAAGAAATAGAGACAGCTCTCAAAGACATTGGTAATGACAAGTCACCGGGTATTGATGGTTTTGGTTCTTACTTCTTCAAGAAATCTTGGCAGGTGATTAAACATGATGTTGTGAAGGCGATCCAAGATTTCTTTGCAAACAATAGAATGTACAAGGCTGTCAATTGCTCAGTTATCACCTTGATACCCAAACATGGTGGTAGCAAAGAGATAAAAGATTATAGGCCGATTGTGTGTTGTAGTACGCTTTACAAGATCATCTCGAAGGTGCTGGCAAGCAGATTAAGCAATGTACTGGGATCCATTGTAGGAGATAATCAAGCAGCATTTGTGAAGGGACAACACATTCACAACTGATAGAAAGGTGGATCAAGTGGTGGGCCTTGACAGTGGGCCCAAGCCAAAGATTTGGAGGGTTTATAGGAGAAATAAAGGAACAAAATCATAGGAGTTTGTTATCATTATTATAGGAGTTGTTATTAAATAAGTTTGTTATTTTAATTAGGGGAGTTTGTTATTTTAATTAGGGGGGTTTGTTTCGATAAATTAGGAATAAGCTTATGGCTATAAAAGAGGACAGAAAGGTAGGGATTAGCATCTAGGAATTCCATTAGGATTCACCATCTTGGTGAGGGAAGCACGGTGTGCTTAGGGGCTGATAGGTATTCACCATCAGTTGGTATTTTCATCATTATTATTCTATAATTGAGTTATTCTTTTACTGTTTCATTCATTTATCCGCTATTTTTCCATATATTCATTTAAGAACTCATCAATTGGTCCGACCTACCGGAACAAAAAATCACCACCGCACCGGAATTGTAGATGCCACGAAAGCCTAAGATGGGAGATCGTATGGACGCGTTGGAAACACAGATGGTTGACGTCAAAGCAACACTGCAAACGTTGGCTCAACAGATGCAACAACAAAGCTCGGTTCTCTCTGATTTATGCAATCAGATCGGTCAGAAGAATACGAATCAGGAGAGTGGGGGTCCCATGGGTGAGTCTTCGCATGAGGAATCACGTTTGTCAGGGAAGAAGGTGAAATTGCCACTATTCGAAGGAGACGATCCTGTTGCATGGATCACACGAGCTGAGATCTATTTTGATGTGCAGAATACGACTGAGGAGATGCGAGTGAACTTGGCACGTCTGAGTATGGAAGGTTCTACCATACACTGGTTTAACCTTTTGATGGAAACAGAGGACAATCTGTCCTGGGAAAAGTTGAAAAAGGGACTGATTGCGCGATATGGAGGAAGACGTCTGGAAAATCCTTTTGAGGAATTAGCCACGCTGAAACAGAGTGGTAGTGTAGAAGAATTTGTGGAAGCTTTTGAGCTTTTGTCGTCACAAGTGGGACGACTTCCAGAGGAACAGTATCTGGGTTATTTTATGAGTGGTTTGAAGCCACAAATTCGTCGTAGGGTTCGGACTCTCAATCCCCTGAATCGGATGCAGATGATGAGTATCGCAAAAGACGTAGAGGAAGAGTTGAGAGAGGATGATGATGACGCAGGCAAATATGGTAGCAAAAAAGGAGGGCAGGATCGATTGGGCCGTAATGATTGGGCCGGGTCAGCCTTTCGGAGCAGGAGTGGGTCAAACCCGAAAGAGACAAATCGTTCCAGTTGGGCCAACCCGACTCAGAAAACAGGATCCAGTGGATCGAACATGCTCTCTACGACGTCGTTAGCTTCAATCGGGAAAAAGGGTGAAAATGATTCGCGATCTGAAAAATGGAAAGGGATTCGCAGCATTCACAACGACGAGATGGCTGAGAGAAGGGCGAAGGGGCTGTGTTTCAAGTGTGGAGGCAAGTATCACCCTACTCTCCATAAGTGTCCTGAGAGATCCTTACGAGTGTTGATTTTGGGTGAAGGAGAAACTCTTAACGATGAAGGTGAAATCGTATCTATGGAGGAAGTGCAAACTGATGAGGAAGAGGAGGTAGAATGTCAATCCATGGGTGTGTTGGGAAGTATGAGTGGAAATCGTACCATGAAAATTGAGGGAAAAATTGAAAATGTGGATGTGTTAGTGTTGATTGATAGTGGTGCGAGCCACAATTTCATCTCCCCTCAAGTAACAAATGCGTTGGGGTTAGAAATCACTCCTGAACCTGCCAGGAGCATCAAACTTGGAGATGGACATAGGGTGAATTCTCAAGGGGTGTGCAAAGGAATTGTAATGAAGATGGGTTCTGTGAAGGTAGTCATTGATGCGTTGGTACTGGATCTGGGAGGTTTGGATATGGTGTTGGGAGTCTCGTGGCTGAGCACACTGGGAAAGGTAATAATGGATTGGAAGGTGTTGTCTATGCAGTTCATGTATGAGGGGCAGATGGTAAAGGTGTTGGGTCAAGGTAGCAGACAAGATGAGCATAGTTATCTGAACTCATTTTTGGAAGACAAGCAGAATAGGATGGGTAGGATGGGAACTGAATGGTGGGGATCTCAGCATCACCAATTCGAAGCTGGTGAGGTCTCTGTGCCAACAGAATTAATTGCAATTCTGGAACAATTTCCTGCAGTTTTTAAAGATCAAATTCAGCTGCCTCCAGAGAGGTCTCAAGTGCACCATATCAAATTATTTCCAAATCATGGGACAATCAATGTTAGACCCTATCGGTATCCTCACCATTAGAAAGAGGAGATTGAGAAACAGGTGACTGAACAGTTGCAGGCAGGAGTGATCAGACCCAGTATGAGTGTTTTCTCTAGTCAGGTGATTTTGGTAAAAAAGAAAGATAAAAGTTGGAGAATGTGCGTGGATTACAGAGCTCTTAACAAAGCTACAGTTCCAGATAAGTACCCTATTCCCATCGTAGACGAATTATTGGCGGAATTATACGGCTCGACTCTTTTTTCGAAGATTGACCTGAAGTCCGGTTATCATCAAATCAGAGTGCATGAAGATGATATTCCCAAAACAGCTTTTAGAACTCACAATGGCCACTATGAGTATCTAGTGATGCCATTTGGGTTAATGAATGCTCCAGCTACTTTCCAAGCAACTATGAATGATATTTTTAGGCCTTTTTTGAGGAAATTCGTCTTAGTTTTTTTTGACGATATTCTCATATACAGTAAGAACATTCAAGAGCATCAGAAGCACTTAAGTCAGGTTCTTTCTGTTTTACGTGAGAACTGTTTTATTGCAAATCAAGCTAAGTGTAAGTTTGGGTGTAAGCAGATTGATTACTTGGGGCACATCATCTCAGGTGAAGGGGTAGCAGTAGATCCTGCTAAAGTACGGTGCATTTTGGATTGGCCAGAACCAAAGAATGTTAAAGGAGTTCGTGGGTTTTTGGGACTTACTGGGTACTATAGATAATTTATTAAGGATTATGGCAAAGTAGCCAAGCCTTTGACTGAGCTGACCAAGAAGGACAACTTTGCATGGGGAACAGAGGCAAATGCAGCTTTTCAATTGATGAAGATTATCATGACTTCACCCCCTGTTTTGGTATTACCTAATTTTTCTTTACCCTTTGAAGTGGAATGTGACGCAGCTGGTAGAGGTATCGGAGCAGTGTTAATGCAGCAGAGGAAACCTGTAGCGTTTTTTAGCAAAGCATTATCTCAGGGCAATTTAGCGAAGTCGGTGTATGAAAAAGAGCTTATGGCTTTGGTATTGTGCATTCAGCATTGGCGACACTACTTGTTGGGAAAGCAGTTCACAGTATACACTGATCACAAGAGTCTAAAACACTTCCTGCAGGAGCGGATAACTTCCCCAGACCAGCAGTGTTGGTTGGCTAAGTTGCTTGGCTATCAGTTTGAGGTGAAATACAAACCAGGGATGGAGAACAAAGCTGCTGATGCTCTATCCAGACGTTATGACGATGCTGATTTGGGTACTTTGATTTCGTACCCTCAATGGACCGATAGCAAGAAACTTTTAGATGAGGCGACAGATGATCCAGAAATTCAGGACATGATACAAACCGTGTTGTCTGCTCCTGATTCTAAGCCCGACTATTCTGTTAAGCAAGGTGTGTTGTTTTATCATGGCAGGCTGGTTCTTTCTCCCAAGTCCCCATCTATCCCTCTTCTGTTGGAGGAATTTCATTGCACTCCTACGGGTGGACATTCAGGTTTCTTGAGAACGTATCGGAAGCTGGCGGATAACTTATATTGGCTGGGAATGCAGAAGTCGGTGAGAGAATTTGTGCGTGCTTGTGATGTCTGTCAAAGACAAAAATATGCGGCCACGACTCCCGGAGGTTTGCTGCAACCTCTCCCCATTCCTAATGGCATTTGGGAGGATCTTTCTCTAGATTTCATTACAGGTTTGCCTAAGTCTAAGGGTTATGAGGCTATACTTGTGGTTGTGGATAGGTTATCTAAATACAGTCACTTCATATTGCTCAAGCATCCTTACACAGCTAAATCCATTGTTGAATTGTTTGTAAAAGAAATAGTGAGGCTTCATGGAATTCCAAAGTCCCTTATCAGTGACAGGGACCCCTTATTTGTGAGCCATTTCTGGTTGGAATTATTTAAATTGCAGGGCACTAAATTGCAGATGAGTTCTGCCTATCATCCGGAAACGGATGGGCAAACGGAAGTGATAAATAGATGTCTGGAAAGCTATTTGAGATGCTTTGCTTCAGATCAGCCCAAAACTTGGTCAAATTGGCTCTCTTGGGCCGAGTTTTGGTACAATACCACCTATCATGTGTCGATTGGGAAAACTCCTTTTGAAGTGGTTTATGGAAGGCACCCTCCTAGTATTCTGCGATTTTTATCAAATGAGACTAAGGTGGCTGCGGTGGCATTAGAGCTAAGTGAGAGAGATGAGGCTCTAAAACAACTTAAATCACATCTACAAAGAGCTCAAGAACAGATGGCGAGCTATGCTAACAAGAAGAGAAGAGATGTGCGTTTTCAGGTTGGTGAATGGGTTTTTTTGAAATTACGACCTCACAGACAGCATTCAGTGGTTAAACGGATCAATCAAAAATTAGCGGCACGTTTTTATGGGCCTTTCAAAGTTGTAGCTAAGGTTGGAGATGTGGCATATAGGCTACAACTGCCTGATCAGTCCAGGATCCACCCTGTTTTTCACGTGTCGTTATTGAAGAAGGCAGTTGGAGACTATCAGGTTCTAGGGGAACTTCCCAAAAATTTGGAACTCACAGATGAGAGTGATGTGTATCCAGAGAAGGTCATGGGCTCTAGGGTGACTATGAAGGGAGGAGTGACTGTGCAGCAAAGTCTCATTAAATGGAAGCACAAAACATGGGAGGACGTGACATGGGAGGATAATGCCGTATTGCAGGGTCAATTTCCAGATTTTTGCCTTGAGGACAAGGCCGTTTCTATGGAGGCGGGAATTGATAGAAAGGTGGATCAAGTGGTGGGCCTTGACAGTGGGCCCAAGCCAAAGATTTGGAGGGTTTATAGGAGAAATAAAGGAACAAAATCATAGGAGTTTGTTATCATTATTATAGGAGTTGTTATTAAATAAGTTTGTTATTTTAATTAGGGGAGTTTGTTATTTTAATTAGGGGGGTTTGTTTCGATAAATTAGGAATAAGCTTATGGCTATAAAAGAGGACAGAAAGGTAGGGATTAGCATCTAGGAATTCCATTAGGATTCACCATCTTGGTGAGGGAAGCACGGTGTGCTTAGGGGCTGATAGGTATTCACCATCAGTTGTTATTTTCATCATTATTATTCTATAATTGAGTTATTTTTTTACTGTTTCATTCATTTATCCGCTATTTTTCCATATATTCATTTAAGAACTCATCAACAACCATATCCTTCTCACATACGAACTGATTAAGGGATACGAAAGGAAGTCCAACTCTCCTAGATGTTTGTTACAGATGGATATTCAGAAAGCATACGACACCGTGGACTGGAATGCGTTAGAATGTATCCTGAATGAAATAGGCTGTCCACGGCAATTTACAAAATGGATTATGACTACGGTTACTACGGTATCCTATAGATTTAATGTCAATGGCTACTATACGGATATTATGGAAGCTAGACGAGGACTACGGCAAGGTGATCCTATCTCACCGATGTTGTTCGTCATCGTTATGGAATGTTTAAACAGATACTTATTCAAGATGCAAAAGGATAGTAATTTCAACTACCACCCCAAATGTGAAAAGTTGAAAATTACCAATTTATGTTTCGCGGATGACCTACTGCTGTTCTCTCGAGGTGATAAGATGTCGGTAGAAATGATGATGGATACATTCATGAAATTCTCTAAGGTGACAGGGCTAGTGGCGAATCCTCAGAAATGCAAGGTATACTATGCAAGCATTAATGAAGGTACTAAACATGACATCCTTCGAGTTACAGGATTCTAGGAAGGGCACCTCCCCTTTAAATACTTAGGGGTGCCGGTGACTGGGAAGAAGCTAGCCATAGCTCACTATATGCCTCTGATAGATCGCATTGTGAGTAAAATCAAACACTGGACGGCAAGGCTGTTATCATATGCAGGAAGGGTGCTACTTATTAAGAGTGTGATTTTTGCTTTGACTAACTATTGGTTGCAGGTATTCCCTTTCCCGAAAAGCGTGATCCAAAAGATAGAAACTATTTGCCGTAATTTTCTGTGGACAGGAGGATATGAAGGGAGTAGAAAGGCACCGGTTGCGTGGAAAAGTATCTGCCAACCCAAACATCAGGGTGGGTTGAACGTTATCAATATTGAGATCTGGAACAAGGCTAATCTATTCAAACTGCTTTGGAACTTGAGCTGCAAAACGGATTCCCTGTGGGTAAGATGGATCCAAGCCTACTATGTGAAGAATAAAGATCTGATGCAGCTGCCAGTAAGACCAAACGATACTTGGATCATGAAATCAATACTAAGCCAAAGAGAGGAGCTGACAAATATGGAGGGATTGGAAGACATCATGAGGTGGAACAAATTCAAGATGAATATAATATACAATAAGCTCCAAGAGAGTGGCCAAAAGGTGGAGTGGAAAGGACTTATGTATGGTAACAATGCAAGGCCCCGTGCACAATTTATGTTATGGCTCGCGTGTCGGGGGAGATTAGCGACAAAAGATAGGCTGCATAAATTTGGAATGATTGATAATCAAAATTGTTGTCTGCGCAGGAATCGAATCAATACATCACTTATTCTGAGTGTGATGTTATGAAAAGAATTTGGATGGAAGTTTTGACTTGGATTCAGGTGAGCCATACGCCGGAAAGCTGGCAAGGCGAATTGCAGTGGATTATTCACCAAACAAAAAATAAAGGAGCTCGAGCTAATATTCTTAAGATGGCGGTGACGGAAACAATTTATGAGTTATGGACACTGAGGAATAATAAAAATTTTGGGAATGATGTTGATACCACGAGTATAGGAAAGAGAATAATAGATACGTTGTTTATAGAGGATGGAATAATAAGAAGATGAGGAAACACATTGCTATCCTAATGATGGGGTAGAGTTGAGATTACCATAGTCTTATAGGTCTTTTTGTCGATTTTGCTGGATCTGAGTCGGATCGCTTTGAGTAAACAGTTTTTTTGAATTAATCAAAGTATTCTTTATTAAAAAAAAAAAAACTTAATCACATTTTGCCACAACCAAAGACGACGGAACTTGTTTCTTTCAACAATAAAAAAAAGATGGTAGTGAGACAAAAGGAAAAGAGGATATCACCTACCAGATTACTAGGACAACAACCTAAAGTATCATTCAAATAGGGGAATACAAGGACTCTGGAGAATTACCAGGCAATAGACATGTGTAAGCTTCGGAAATCTGCAGTAAAATATAAAAGTTCAATCACTTCTCATTCCTTCCATTTAAAATAGGGGAATACATAAGGGCAATCAGAGTCTCAAACCATTTCCCTCAAAAACCAACTCGTAGTCAAATTTATCAAAGCAAAAAAGTCAATCCAATTTAATATGAATCTGGGGGAAAACCATTTTGCATGTTTTATGAAAACTTTTTCTCCAACTAATATCAATAAATAATCACCATTTTCATTCATGCCACAGTTGGTCTATGAGATTGTTATGATGCAAATTTTCTGTCCAAACTCAAACTCATATGTCAATTCTATAGCACCGACACCTCTGTAAAACGGAAAAAAAATGTGAGTTTGTGTCAGTTTCTTAAACCAACACTTGTGATTAGGTTTAATTAATTTTTTTTTTCAAATTATTACTGGGGACGAAGTCGTGTTTCCGGTGTTTAATTTATTCACAATGAGTATACTCCAATGTAAAACACAGAAAATGCACAATAACAAAAGAAATTGATTGGATTGCTCACCGATTTAAACTTGGATTCAGCAAGAGGCTTCTCATGAGATGGAAATAAGTCAGGGTGAGATTCCCACACCTTCTGTTTATAAGCTGATTTAACCTAAAAAAAACATTCAAAAAATAGCAGGATTCAACAAGTGGCAAAATTCACAATCTAAGATCAAGATGAATTTAGGGAAAAAAACAAAGTGAAATTTGATTGTGGAAATTGCAAATTGAAAGAATAAGAAAACCCTAAGAAGTAACCTCGGAAGGAGTTGGGCGCGAATTGGGTGGGAAACCGAGGAGAATTCTGGCTTCATTGGCGTCCATTTGTGTGGCGAATGGCGATACACCCCCGAGACGACGGTGCGAGTGATTGTGACAGTGATATCATTTAACACCTAACTTAGGGTTTGGTAATGGTAGTTGTTGTAGAGAGCAAATCGAGACACAGAAAATTCTTCATCCAGTAATAATGGTTTTGTTCGAACCGCCGAAATATGCTTTTTCCTTTTCTACTGTAAGTAGTTCACGTAAGGGGGTTCTTGACCACATAGTAGTGCTTACAAATGTTAAATGAATCTTTCACCTCAATTCAATTAAGAATGCGCCTTTAGTTGACTATCTCCCAAGTTAAATCGTAATATTGCAAAATAAATGGATACAACCATAAAGGTGCGGATTTGATATTTATGGGGACATATCATAATTGTTTTAGGTCGATATTCATATTTATTTTAGAGATAATTTGTTATATATTTTTAATGTAAAAAGTTTTACATTGTCAATGCATCACAACCATCTGTTGGTATTATTTTTCAAGAAATTAAAATAAAAGTCAAATATTTTAAATAAATCAATGATTGTAATTAACTGACAGTATAAAAAATATTTACATTGTCAGTGAATATCAATTAAATTCTTTATTTTATATTTGAATGGTTATTCCTTAATCAAATAATTAATAAATTTTAAGATATAGGTAAATATTTACAAATATTTATAAATATTTATGGATAATATTTTTTTTAATATTAATAAAAAAAATTATTTTTCAGTTTCTTTTAAAAATACAACAAGTTATTATCACATAGCATTCATGTAATTCACTTTAAATTTAATAGCAAAATTTCATTACATTAATTCCATTCTTTTTTATCAAAACATAATAACATTCAAATATAATATCCATATATTTCATTTTTAACCAAAACAACGGAAATATATTGTGACTATGAGTTATGGTGGAAGGGCGGATGATAGAGGAGTAAGAAATGAGACATTGGTTGGACAAAGGAAGAGCGATACTTGTTGGTTGAACGATGAAATTGTTGAAGTGAGGTATAGAGTATAGAAAAACCTTAAATATGAAATGGGCAAATAAGATTTGTATAGAATGTGAATGGTTTTCTTCAAAGAAAATTAAAAAAAAAAAAAAAGACAAAACTAATTTTTTTTTAGAAAATGAAAAGTCAGAGTATAATAAACGAATGATATTTAAACAAATTTTTTAATTTATTAACGAATATGGATACCCGCTGGAACGTATATTATTAAACCTGCATTCGTTCCATTAGAAAATGGGTATTTAAATATCCATTTATTTTATCTACATATATTCATTAAGTTATCCGTCTCATACCCGTGACGAATTTTATTCGCAGATATTTGCGGGTACGGTTTTTTTCCATCCCTACATAAGGAGAATGAAATTATTGAGAGTAAGGTTGTTTTTTAGGTCGTGCAAGGCAGGATACCGTATAAGTTTAAAACTTGTCACAGATTAAACCTAAATAAATAGGACCTTATAAAGTCTTTTTTATTGTTAAAATGCGGTTAAATAGGATCTTAATTTAATTGATGACAAAGGGGGGGAGAAACGGAGAAACAAATAACCATATATGATTCTGATTCATTTTTATCATATGATAAAACCCAAACATTTACCAATTTTTTTGGTTCATTTATGAGATTATTGTGCGTATTAAATTTTCTGCTAAATCAAATTTTTTTCTAAGTCATAAATTCAGGGGGAGCTTGCAAACCTCACTTAGTGTACTTAAGCTAAGTAAATTTTGAAGGTCTAAATATCTAGGGGAGCTTACAAACCTAACTCTGATTTTTAGTTGATTTTTTATCAAGTAAAAATTATTCATCAAAATATTAGTATTTGCCATCATAAAAAAGGGGGAGATTGTTTGAACAAATTTGGTTCTACATCTACAATCCTTACGTTTTAATGATATCAAAGGATAAAGAACAAGTTTGTACACTAATAGTTTCATTAAGTGTGTAAAATCTTAAAGATAAAGAAAACAGATTCTGGACTCTAGACTAAATGGACTATGAAAAAAGCAGACTCTGGATATAGCAGACTCTGGAGTCAGAGACTCTGAACTTTGGACTCTAGACAAGAGACTCCGGACTATGGACTTCAACAGATTCTAAAACAAAGTTGAAATATGAAGAAGTGTTTAATTGATAGTCAACCATCTGGATAACCAAGTCAGTGCTGCTTGAACAAGCAGTCCAGATTTACTCTGATAACACAAGCCTCATTTTCACTAGACTCTGAAGTTCAATCTTCAATGCTCTGAAATATGATTAAGCTTCAAATCATATCAAACACGAAGCCAATAATTTAGAGAATAATGTTGAAAGAATATTCTTAGAAATAGTATATTCAAGCGGCAAAATCAAATGTTTCTTTAAAAGGACAAATATGCTAGAATTATTAAGGAATGTACTACCAACAGATCTCCACAATTCACGACTCAACCTCGTTCCAATATTACAGTTGTGAAATTGAAGAAGTTTCAAATTCTACCCTCATACGGTACTATTCATCATTTATTTAAAGAGGACAAGGAATTTTGAAGAACACATGAAGAATAAGAATAACAACTAAGTGAGTAAAAGAACAACAACAAACGAGAGAAACAACAATTACAACACTCACTACACTTAGAGCTTTTACTTGTATATTTTCTTAAGTGTACACTTTAAAATTCATCTTGTGTATCTGCTTGTTTAGAAGAATTTTTGTAAAACACATTCTTTGTATTTTAACTTTGGTTAAATTCCTTGAAGGACTGAGTTTAGTCTGTAGCCTCGAGAAGTCATTGATAATTGGTCTTTGAGTTT
Organism: Lathyrus tuberosus; assembly: GCA_022829125.1. Taxonomy (NCBI): domain Eukaryota; kingdom Viridiplantae; phylum Streptophyta; class Magnoliopsida; order Fabales; family Fabaceae; genus Lathyrus; species Lathyrus tuberosus. Next base: position 9,152,215 of record JALAZF010000018.1, read on the forward strand.
GTAATCAATTTTATTAGTAGGTTAAGTCCATGTAAGAAGGTGAAATCACTCTGACGAGTGAACTAGATTAGCTTAGTTAACACTGAACCAGTATAAAAATCCTGCATATTTCTATCATTGTTGTTCTTGTCATTGGTTTGCAAAAAGTTGTCATATATGAAACCTAATCAAAACCCCCCTGTCGCTCCCAGGATTTTCATCCAGGTACAAACGCGAGAGTGACGCGGAAAACAGAGTCGCCAGCCGTATAAATTTATCCCAAGAAAGGGAAATGGAACACCGCATAAACCTGAGGAAGAGGGAAAGGAATGGTCATCGCAACCATAGCCTGGGTTCGGGAGTCGGTTACGCGAGGGAAAGGTGCTAGCACCCCACGCGTCCATCGTACTCGATGGGATCCACGTTTGTTGTCTATTCTAAGGGTGAGTTATCCTATCATCTATGGCTGTACTAAAACGGGGAAGGGAAAACAAAGACAGACTCGGTAGGAGGTCGACGTCCTAGGCCTACGTACCCCCTTTGTGCAATGGAGAATTCAGAGTCAACGTAGTTCGGACCAAGTTCTTTTAGTGTTTTTTATGAGCGACGTTAAGTTCGCGTCCGACAGTTAGGGTAGATGCCTGTTTGCGACTCAGACGGAAAGTAACGTGCCCTTTTTGAAAATAGCCTTTAGGTTGACGATCCCGAAGGACAAAAAGGTTTGAAGTTTGTTTGTGTTTTTTAGGACAGAAGTGACTTGAGTTAGTTCATAACTCAACTTGAACCAAAGTCTATAACACGGGAGCGAATGCGTCGCATGGTCGCCCCCAATAGGACGTATGCTCAACACTCTAGAAGAGAGAAGAGGGACCCCTCAATCTTCATTTCCTATGTTTAAGGCTCGTGTGCGAGGCAAGTTGACTTTATTAAGTATCTTAGAGATGTTATGAGATGAGAAGAGGGACTCAAAAGAAAAGAAAAACACTACGGGGAAAATCTATCCTAATGTTATCATGCAAAGATGGCCCTAAGGGGAGGTTTGACAACAACCTAAGCCTAAAGAAAAGAAAAGATGAGAGAAGGAAGAAGTGAAGGTGGACATGGATAATTATCCACATCCTCAAATAACTTACCTCAGCCCCTGCATAAAAGGTTAGTACAGAACAGACATAAGCTACTATAAGACAAAGGAAACCCAAACAAATCACACCAAAAAGAAAAGATTACAAACCAAATGAAACTCATCCCAACCATAATATACACCTTAGAGGTGACCCCCAATGTTTACCAAACAAAATCAAGCAAATAGAATGCAAACTAGTGGCAAAACAAACAAGAGAGTTATCAAAGAAGGAGTAGGAGAAGGAAGAGTGAACACGCAAGGTAATCATGCAAGAATGCTTCAAATAGTATCTAAGTCAGAATGTGGATGACCTAAACATGTGCCTAAACATGTTATACAAGTGTCACATGAGGCATGCAAACAAGTATCCAAGCATCAAGAATCATCAGAAGAAAGAGAAGGAAGCATATAAGTGAAACATGAATAACATGCAAGAGGAAACATGAATGACATATGACATGAATGAATGCAAAGCTCCAAAGTCAGAAACATACATCAAATGAAATTTAAATGAATGATATGGCGTGGCATACACAAACCAAACATAAGTCATGAAAAGACACAGATGAGAAGAAGTGAGAAGATAAGTCAAAGAAAAGGCATGTAAATCAGACATTGAACATGTGCACAAAGTATGCAACAACCTCCCACCAATGACATATAATGCCAATCAAATGACCTATAATGATTCAAACATGATTTATGAAGTCAAAGAGACAATCCCAAACAATGGCACAAGTGCCTTCTCAAACAAGTAAGCAGCCATGATCAAAGATGTGCATGCAAGAAGGCCTCAAACAAAGAGCAATCACATAATTAGCAAAACATCTTCTAAAATTACCAAATTAAGACCCAACATACCTTAACTAGTGGCAAACAATATGTCAAAAGCTCATGCCAAAATTCCCAAGATAGGTCACTCAAACAATTATGCAAAGTCAAATGATAAACATGGTTCAATATGCAAAAGAAAAGGACTAAAATGCAATATGAAATGATTTTAAAAATGAAAGAAAAATATTTTAATGCAGTTCATTGTGTGGGTGAAACAATGCAAAAAGAATGGACTCAAAATGTTTCATGGATGATGAGAAATAAAATAAAAAAGTTAGAGTATGCATATATGGAATAAATTCAAAAAGAAAATAAACAAATAATTATTTCAGATGCTAAAAATAAAATAAAATAATAAAATAAAATTTGGGAAAATTTTATAAAACTATAAATATGATTCATGAATTTTTTGGGAATTTTTTAATGCAAGAAACTATTTTTTAAAAATTAAAAATGAAATAATGTAATTAAATGTAAAATAAAAATAGAGAGATAAGCATTGGGGGGGGGGGGGGGGGGTGTTCAGCAGATAATTCACGTTGGAAAACAATAAATGGGCTGAAGGAGGGGTGTGAAAAGCAAGGCCCAATCACTAAAATCCATCAGAAAAATAAAAAAGAACACGTGAACCCAGTCAACTAATTGACTTAACACACACCATGTGATCAATCTGACGCTTCCTATCAGTCAACGCAACCTCAAGATAAACAAAACCAAAGGCCATGATCCACACGCACACCATAATGACAGTACACATGCACACACCAAATCAATTCAGAAATTAGAAAGTAACACGTGAGAGGCACATGGTATTTTAATTCGTTGGCAAACATCTAACCACCTGATTAATCAAACGCACCAAATTGAGTCAAACAATCAGAAAAGTAATCAAGATGAGAGATTAAGGTCTGAGGTACACGATAGTTAACATGGGGTAATAAACACACAACTAAATAAAATAAAAACAAAATTTAAAATGTGTGGCAACATGATGACCGCACGATCAAACCCATGGACGGTCACGATTGCATCCCTTACCTCCAAAACCCTAGCCTCGTCGAAGACTGCACCAGACGGCGGAACTAGGGTTCCGGTCGTCTTCTCCGACCACCTGCAACCAAGATTTTTCCAGAAAACGCAAAGGAGTACACTATTCTGACCAGAATTTAATGAGGATCACGAATATCAAATCAAAAATCCCAAACAAGCAATGTACAAAGAGAATTGAACGAAATAATGTTTGCATCCAAAACTTAAAACTCACGGAACAATCAATCTATACATCCAAACACCAAACAAAACACACCAGAATTATCAGTGGGCATCAAATATCATTATGCACGTTTAAAAAAGGAGTTTTAGGATCATGAAAAAAGTCACTGGCCTGAGATTATGCACCACGTATCCTTGTTGTTAGCTTCAAGGGATGGTTGCTTCGTGCTCTATGAATCCCAAGGGTTCAGATGGTGAAAGAAGTTTTGGAAAAGCTCTTCTGGATTGTGAGATTCGAATGAATCAAGCTTTAGGGTTGCAAACTTTGTTCTCCTCAAAATCACGTGTGTTCTCCTCTCATCAGTGCATGAGCAAGTTTAAATACCTAGGGTTAATCCACTGATAATCACTTGGGCCTTGTTAATTCCTCACTTAATGAGTTTTGGTGATTTTGGAAATTTGAATAATGTGAAATACACCCTCCTCCATGCATGCACACCCAAGCCCTTGATGATGGATCACTTATTTAACAATTGCTAATCACACCTGAATTGGATTTGGGCCTTGAGATGTCTTGGTTCATGAGTTTTTAATGATCTTGCAATTTTGCATAATGGAAAATAAGTGATGAATAAACCATGGATCCACTTGATTTAAAGGCCAAAAATGATTCTTATGGATTTTTATTTGATGTTAGAATGTGGCTTGAAACAAAGGAATCAATTATAGGTCCATATGTCCCAAAATGCACAAGTTGTGAAAAAGGAACCATAAGGAAACCCTAAAAACCACCTTGCCTTCTTTTGATCGTAACTTGAGTTTCACAAATGATATGGAGACCATCTAGTACTTTTTGGAAAGGGGAGAAAAAAATATTCAACTTTCATGTTTAAGGAAAATTCATTTGAAGCTTCTTTGATGATGAAAAGTCAAGTTGAATGTAGTGTAAGAACTTGCCCAAAAAGGAAACTTTCAAATTATAGGTCATTTCCATATTTAGTAACTTTTGTACCAACCCTTGATTCTTGATAAATGGTATGAAACTTGACCCTTGAAGACCATATGAGGATGTGAGACCTTGAAAACCTTGAAGAGAACCTCAAAATTTAACAGTTGACTTCCCCTCTAACTGTTGACTTTTCTCCAATTCTCCTGATTTGCAATCCATTGGCCAATTGAATCTCTCATGAACCACACTGATGGACAATCTTCCATCCCTAGATACTTAGGGACCCAAGGGATACCATGGAATCAAGTCTTGCCCAAAGAATCAGAAATAAACTGACTTTATAGCAAACCCTAATTTTGGTACCCTCAGTCTAGGAGGAAATAACACAGTCTCCAAATCCAAATTCCTCTGAATATGATGTGTAACCTCTCCAACAAAGATAAGATATGTCATTTGGTGATGATAAAAACCCAAGAAGCTTGCCCATTGGAGCAATAAACCCAAGAATCTCAAAACCCTAATTTCTGCACTGGTTAGGAGAGAGTGATCCACTTGAGCTCTCTTGGACAATACAAGGACTCTTTGCTTGACCCTTTGAAGAACATCTTCTCCTCTTGAACTGCCTCAGGCACCTTGACCCCATGCTAAGAACCAATGATATGCACACATGATAATGCAAAAATGAAGTGAAACATAAGCCAGTTAGTAATAAAGTAAGGAGAGCAAATTTTGGGGTGCTACAGCTGCCCCTATTCAATCAACTTGGTCATGAGGGTATGATAACGACGGCTTTCAGACAATCGGGATACACGGAGATTGAATACCAAAGAACCCGGAAATTTGCAATCCTCAAAGGAGGGACGACTCCACTGGGGGACAAGCAATAAATGCTGCACTTCCCACAACACATACGAGTGTTGGAAATCAATACGAACAATGTATTGGAATGTCACGAAATAAACACAAACGAGTGTTAACTATGCAGGGGATAAACACGGACGGGTGTCAAAGAGTCAAAGATATCAGATGCGGCCGGGTATCGAAAAGGTACACGGGCGTGTGTGAAAAGGGTTCAATACGGACGGGTACTGGAAAGGTAAAAGGATTCAATATGGACGGGCATCGAAATAAAAGTTCAAACACGGACGGGTGCTGAAAGGACACGGACGGGCGTTTGACAGTAAAAGACCTTGAGGGAATAGACCAAAGGACCACCTGGGCGAAGGGATAAAAATGAATCATGGATTAACGCTCCTGGCAAACAACTCTACAAGGGAATGTCAAATAGTTCTTTGAATGACTAAACCCAACACTTGTGGAATGAAGTCGAATGATATTCTCTGAAATCTGTTTTTTTTCCGACGAAGGAAAACCCAAACTTGGCTTATGCTTCGGATGCCTATGTTTGAATTTTGCCGTAATGCTCCACACGAAGTGGGAATGCTACGCTTTCGAGGATGCAATGCAAATGCTTATGATATGCAAAAAGGGTCCCTCCAGCAAAATAAATGCTGGAGAGAAAAGACCAATTCAGCTGGGGATGACAAAAATAAATTGTCCTCTGAATCCAGGAATTCTGCTGAGAAGGATCACACTGACCGACTCTTTGGATCCATAACTTCTGCCGGGGATGAAATCCAAAAGCATATACACTCTACCGGGGATTACACATGTCCTGAACCTGAGATTCCGCCTCTGCTGGGGGAGTTGAGAATGAATGCCAATAACAGAACCGGAAGTCTGTTAGTGAGGATTGCCAATAACAGATGGGCTTAGGACCTGTTGGGGGATGCCAGCCCATAATACCATCCTACTTGAGGATACTGCTGAACTTAGCCTGCTGATGGGGAGAATGACTTTACTCCCATCTTGCTGGGGATTAGAATATGTTCGTCGGTGAAAGCACGCTTCCTAACTGGATGGGGGAAGGTGAACACCTTGATTCTGTGGGGGAATAACGTCTTGATCCGGAGAAAATACTTCCCAAGTATCCTGCTGGGGAAGGTCTGCTCTGCTGAGGAAAGGTGCAATCTCAATGCTGGGGAGAGCAACCCTACTGGGGAAGTACAATGTTGTTGCCCTGTAAGTCAAATAATAACAACAAATAGAATATGACACAACATGACTATCACCATTAATGCCTAAGTAATTTCTACTGCTTTTCGTTATGCTCCGCAAAGCTCGAAGTTTTATATGCAATGTTTATCAAAAATATCGGACGTTTTTACAAACAAAACAGTAAAAGTAAAACAAACAATGGAAAGTTCTCTGAGTGAAATGAATATTTTATTGAGAAAAGTGGCCTGTAAATAGGCATTTACAATCGGAAGCAATTCCTAAAAAGAGGGAATTGCGCAAAAGCAAAAGGAAAATACATATGTCGGCAATGTGGGAACAGATATCCACCATGATTCGACTCAGCTAATGACCCATATGTCCTGCTTATCCACAAATATCTTGACCTTTGAAGAGACTAACTGTACTGATTCCTTTCTTTCAGAATTTCGGATATTGAAAGTGCTCACAGATCGAACGCAGACCATAGCCTTTCGCTTACAAATCCCTAACTTTTGCCTGGATCGCCCTTTTCGGGTTTTCAATCCATCGGGATACCCATTTTTGCCAAAGTTGCCCTTTCGGGTTTTCGACTTTGCGGGTTTACACGTTTCTTTTTACATTTTATCCCTAATTTTTGCCCAAACCTTTTTCTTTTTATGGTTCGCCGGGATGCCCCTTTTTTGCCTGGACTCTCTTTTTATGTCCAGCGGGTCTCTTTTATGCGAAGTATTTTTTGACTACGTCTGCGTTCACAGGGGACGTAAAATCTGCGCCATCCATAGTTGAAAGTAGTAAGGCTCCACCAGAGAAGACCTTTCTTACTACATATGGCCCCTCGTAGTTTGGAGTCCATTTTCCCCTGTGATCTGTCTGAGGAGGAAGAATCCTTTTCAAAACCAATTCACCTGTCTGAAAACTCCGAGGACGCACTTTCTGGTCAAAGGCGTGCTTCATCCTGCTCTGATACAACCGACCATGTGCGATGGCTGCCAATCTCTTTTCTTCGATAAGGTTCAACTGATCAAACCTAGAACGCACCCATTCAGCTTCATCAAGCTTCACATCTGCCAGAATTTTCAAAGACGGAATCTCGACCTCTAAGGGTAAAACTGCTTCCATACCATATACCAATGAGAAAGGGGTTTCCCCAGTTGACGTACACACCGAAGTACGATAGCCATGTAGGGCATAAGGTAGCATCTCGTGCCAGTCTTTATACGTTACCACCATCTTCTGCACAATCTTCTTGATATTCTTATTCGCCGCCTCAACAGCACCATTCATCTTCGGACGATATGTAGAAGAATTGTGATGTTCGATCTTGAAACTCTGACATAGTTCCTTCATCATCTTATTGTTCAAATTCGAGCCATTATCAGTAATGATTCTCTCCGGGACCCCATAACGACAGATGATGTCCTTCCTTATAAACCGGGCTACCACTTGCTTGGTGACGTTGGCGTACGAGGCTGCCTCCACCCACTTTGTGAAATAGTCAATGGCAACCAAAATGAAACCATGCCCATTGGAAGCAGTGGGTTCAATCTTTCCAATCATATCTATGCCCCACATTGCAAAAGGCCAAGGAGATGATAACACGTTTAGAGGCGTAGGTGGTACATGCATCTTATCTGCATAAATATGGCATTTATGGCACTTTCGGGCGTACTTGAAACAATCAGACTCCATAGTCATCCAATAATATCCTGCCCTCAACAACTTTCTAGCCATGGTGTGTCCACTGGAATGAGTACCGAAAGAACCCTCGTGAACTTCCTTCATTAATAAATCTGCCTCGTGTTCATCAACACATAGCAAGACCATATCGAAGTTTCTCTTATATAACACATCATCCTTGTTCAGAAAGAAGTTTCCTGCCAACCTTCTCAAAGTCTTCTTATCCTTGGTGGAGGCACCCTCTGGATACTCCTGTCTCTTCAGAAAAACCTTAATATCATGATACCACGGTTTGCCATCAGACACATCTTCAATTACAAACACAAAAGCTGGTCTATCCAGATGCATGATTATAATCGACGGAGTTTCATTCCAACGGTTCACCTTATACATGGATGCCAATGTCGCCAACGCATCAGCCATCTGATTCTCAGCTCGGGGCACATGATGAAAATCCACCCTATCAAAGAAAGGTAACAACCTTCTGGCATAGTTGTTATAAGGCACCAAATTCGCCTGACGAATCTCCCATTCTCCTGTAATCTGATTAACTACCAACGCGGAATCACCATAGACATCGAGGTTCTTAATTCTCAAATCAATTGCTTCTTCTAACCCCATGATGCATGCTTCATACTCTGCCTTGTTGTTGGTACACACGAATGCTAACCGGGCAGTGAAAGGTATATGAGAACCCTTTGGGGTTGTAATGATTGCCCCAATTCCATTACCATATGAGTTGACAACCCCATCAAAAATCATCTTCCACTGTGACCCAATCTCAGGTCCTTCGTCAGGCAGAGGCTCTTCACAATCTTTCATTTTCAGAAACATAACATGCTCGTCCGGAAACTCAAACTTCATTGGTTGATAATCCTCGACCGGCTGTTCAGCTAGATATTCTGACAGAACACTCCCCTTAATGGCCTTCTGAGAAACATACTGAATATCGTACTCTGTCAAAACCATCTGCCAACGGGCTATCCTTCCAGAAAGTGCTTGCTTTTCAAACACGTACTTAATCGGATCCATCTTCGAAATCAACAAGGTTGTATGGTTTAACATATACTGCCTTAGGCGCTTGGCTGCCCAAGCGAGTGCACAACATGTCTTTTCCAACATAGAGTATCTTGATTCGCAATCAGTGAACTTCTTACTCAGGTAGTAAATGGCGTGCTCCTTCCTACCTGTCTCGTCGTGTTGACCGAGCACACAACCCATCGAATTCTCAAGAACCGTAAGGTACATAATCAACGGTCTCCCAGACACCGGTGGCATAAGGACTGGAGGTTCCTGCAAATACGTCTTTATCCTTTCAAACACCTCTCGACAATTTTCATTCCACCTAACCTCTTGATCCTTTCTTAGCAACTTGAAAATTGGTTCACACGTGGCTGTCAGATGAGAGATGAACCTAGCGATATAATTTAACCTCCCCAAGAACCCACGAACCTCTTTCTCTGTTCTTGGCTCAGGCATCTCCTGTATGGCTCTTATTTTTGCAGGATCAACCTCGATACCTCTTTCACTAACAATGAATCCCAGTAATTTACCAGACCTCACGCCGAAAGTGCACTTGTTCGGATTCAATCTCAGTCTGAACTTCCTCAACCTTTCAAACAACTTCTGGAGGTTTACCAAGTGTTTTTCCTCTGTCTGTGACTTCGCAATCATGTCATCAACATAGACTTCAATCTCCTTGTGAATCATATCATGAAAGAGAGTCACTATTGCCCGCTTATAGGTTACCCCAGCATTCTTCAATCTAAAGGGCATTACCTTATAGCAAAATGTTCCCCACGGTGTTATGAACGTTGTTTTCTCCATGTCCTCTGGGGCCATTTTGATTTTGTTATACCCAGAGAAGCCATCCATGAAGGAAAACACAGAATATTAAGCAGTATTGTCTACTAACACGTCAATGTGGGGGAGCGGGAAATCATCCTTCGGGCTCGCCCTATTCAGATCTCGGTAATCAACACACATCCTGACCTTCCCATCCTTCTTAGGTACAGGTACGATATTAGCAACCCACGGAGGATAATTTGTCACAGCAAGAAATTCGGTGTCCAACTATTTCTGAACCTCTTCCTTGATCTTGACAGCCATATCTGGTTTCGTCCTTCTCAGTTTCTGCTTGACTAGAGTACAACCCTCTTTAAGCGGCAATCGGTGTGAAACAATGTCAGTGTCAAGCCCGGACATGTCTTGGTAAGACCAGGCGAAGATATCCACATACTCTCGAAGCAACTCAACCAATCTTCCCTTAACAGTTTCTTCCAAGGCAGTCCCAACCCTTACTTCTCGTTTAACATCCTCGGTTCCCAGATTAACAGTCTCAACTTCCTCCTGATAAGGTAGAATAACCCTTTCCTCTTGTTTCAGTAGCCTGGCTAATTCTTCTGGTAAGCCACAGTCTTCGTCAGTTTCTTCTTCGGCCTGATAAATGGGATTGTCGAAGTCATATCGAGCCATAGCTAAGTCATGATGGGTGGAATCTGAACAAAGAAACCTGCATGATGGATGTTTTATGTTTATTATGAGTGCAACAAACAAGAAAACACATTGCCATTTTGATGTGGGTTAATGCAAAAAGTAAAAATAGAAAAACAGGGATCAAAATATTTGAATGAAAAAACGTCCTTTATTGATGATAAAAATAGCAAATAAAACATCCAAGCCCTACAAATAAATATCACTACGTCTTGGGCAGAACGTAGGATTCAACATAACAGAAAACAAAAGTAAATTACTCCGGGCGCGTCACTTGGATAACTTTCTCGGAAGACCAGTTGCCTAAGCTTCGACCAGGGGTGCAGGGACGAATCCACTCATCTATGTCACAGTCACTATCTCCTTCATCCTCAATAGCATTAACCTGATTAAAGAAAACCCCAGTGTCATACCCCAAATTTTGACCACTAAGATTTCCCATCATTGTGCAAATCATCATCACAATATGGATGAACCATCATGCCTCACCAAATGCCTCAAAGATGGGTGAGCATCCACTACAATCAAAATTAGGGTTTCAAGCCCTCTCTGAGCTTTAGACAAAGGCTCAATCAAGAAATGACTTGATTTTCAACTTGTCTAATCTCTCAAACATCCTCAAAGGATCAAAAGGACTCCCACTTCAAGGATTAAGCACAAGGTTGCTCCTTTCTAGGTGGATCAAGCCTCAAGATCGCCAGTGTCACCAAATTAGGGTTTTGATCACCCAGGGCCTCCAGATGAAAAGTTTCATCTGGGCACAAGCCATTGATCCAAAACATAACCTAATATACTTCATGGAACCTCATGAACCCATGCATCAAGTCAATTTTGCCTCAAGGGATGCATTCATCAAAAATCAGGAATTAGGGTTTCTTGACCTAATTCACCCCTAAGTTGACTTTTGGGACAAATCATGAGCCAAGACCTCAAGATATGATTTGAGGGTCTCTAATATACCATATTTATCCATTTGGGACAATGGATTAATCCAAGAAGTTTGAGCAACAAGTCTCAATTCCATCTGCACCACAATTAGGGTTTTAAGGGAAAAGTCAACTGTAACTTTGACTTTTGACCAAGACATGCTCCCAAACCCTAATACATGATTGAATATACCCTATGACACCCATGGAACATGTCCATCAAGTTTGATTTAGGTCAAGGACATGATTTCCTGAAGAATTGCACAGTTTGGAATTCATCTGATAAAAAGTCAACTGTGTACAAAAGTCAACTTTGACTTTTTGAGATTTTTCACCAAAATGGATTTTTAACCCTAAAATGATGTTAATGTATGATTTGAATCATCATTCATCAAGAAAAATCAAGAAAAGTGAGATAACTTGTAAAAGGGGTAACCATAAAACTTAGAAATTTTTCTAAGTTAAAAATTAAGTGGCAAGGGTACCAACTTTGAAGGACCATAACTCCTAAACCACAAGGCCATTTTTTCTCATCCAAAGATGGATTTGTAGCCCTCATTATCACCTACAAAAACTTCAACTACAAGTCATTCCAATTCATTAAGGATTTTGAGTTATGGAGTGATCAAAATGGCTGAAAAGTGAAAATGTCACTTTTTCCAACACTTAGTGAATTTTTCACTAAGTCAGATTCTGCCTCACTTTTTGCCAAATGTAGGGGGATTTTTCACTTGGAATTAAAAGAGATCAAAACCAAACTTGTTCAAACAGTTGTTGTATCATGTAAGAGCTTTCCAAAATGGCCAAGAACATTGCCAAATTCCACTTACACCATGAGATATGACATTGGCAAGTTACCTTGCTGAAATCTGTCAAGGCAAGGCAGAATTTGCAACTTTGGTCGATTTGCCAAAATCAGCCAAATTCAATTGCTCCTATCTCAGAGGATTGAATCTAAAGGGGACAATCACTGAGCCAAGCCTCCAAAGTCCATGGAACAAGAAATAGCATGTTGAACCTAGAACGGCCAAAATAGGGACAAGACTTCAAATTTGGAATGAGGCATTTAATGGAACCATCAAGGTGGCATGGACTGAGCCATTCTCATCTGAAATCAGTCAAGACTTATCCAAGACCAAGAGAACCAAAGCTCTGTACCCTAACCTCTAGTCAATGGCTAGAGGGGACTTGGATTTTCATTTGCCAACATTGGCCAAACCTACTTACCAGCTACCATGCACTATTCCTTGCAAAACAAACTTGCTCTACTATAAATAGAGCTCAATTGTGGTCAGTTTGAGTACACCAAAGCCATCTAACAGATGCTTTCCTCAAAATCTCTTCTTTCACTCCAATTTTGCCTTCTAAGGCAAGTCACTATCGGGTTTTGAGTTTGAGAGCAATTCCAATCAAACCAATCACTCACACACCTCACATACATCACATATAAGCTGATCAAACACTCACATAACATCTGAAACATCAATTTCACAAAATCACCAGCTGGTTGCTCAAGGTTTTAACCAAAGTGCAGCTGAGGTACCACACAATGATCCAGCCAATTTCAATCATGTCCAACCATCCAAACACAATCCATAGGGTGTAGGGAAGCTGTTCAGATCATCACAACTCATCTGTAACACCTCCAGATCAAAAATCATTTTGAACTTGCTGTCACGGCCTAGAGGTGAGCACATGCTTGGTCATCTCTCAATCTATGCATATTTCCTCGCACAATAATTTGGCCATATGTTCATAATCATGCATGGAATGTTTTCCCTCAATTAATTGCATTGTTTGAATCGTGTATCAAAAATCCTAACCTTCATGCAGAAATTAGGGTTCTTGAGGTCTCTTCGTGATTTCTTGTTGTATGTTTAATTTAAATGAAATTAAAGTACATAGGCATGATCGTGAGGTTGAGACGAGCATAATGATATGTGGATTGCATGATATGATTACGTATTCATGGAGATTGGATAGAAAATGCAAATCTGAGAAACCAAGAACACGCGCGTGTTCTTCAGCTTGTTCTTGGCGCCATTTTTAGAAATTCAAATATTTGAATTTTGTGATTTTGTTTAATTGATTCAAAAATTAATTTCTCTTTGAGTTTTAATGATTTTGAGTTGATTCTTTTTTTAATAATTCACAAAAATGTTAAAATATTTTATTTTATCAAAAAATCCCAAAAATATTATTTTATTTCATATAATTGATATTTTTGTAAAGAATTAATATTTTGATTGTTTTTGGCATTTTAAATATTTTTTCTACATTGATTTTGCAACTTTTAATGCTTTCTAATTATTTTGTAGGTCAATACTTAATTTTTGAAGCATTAATCCAAGATCACAATTTGTTTTCCATGTGTTAAACAATTTTTTGATCATTTTAATTGAATTTTTATTCAATTAAATACATTTTGAAAACAAATTAGGGTTTTAGATTAATTCAACCCTCATAAATCATTTTCAAACTTCTTTGGGCCTCTTGAGAGAGTGTAAGACCCATTCCCCCTTGTACAAAAACTTTTTGGGCCTCATTCATTGTATAAGTCCCTCTGTACAAGTAAACGACGCGATCGTCGCCTTTTTTTTAAATAAACTTTGGGCCTACCCTCGAGTAGTAAGACCCATTTCTTTTTCTTAAAACTTTTTGGGCCTCTACTAGAGTGTAAGACCCAATCCTTTTTTTTGACCAAATCATTTTTGGGCCTCAGTATATTGTATAAGTCCCGATACCGTCAAAAAACAAACGGCGCGATCGTCGCCTTTTCAAAAATCACCTGGGCCTCTCCTTGAGCTATAAGACCCGTTCAAAACACTTTGGGCCTCTATTAAAGTGTAAGACCCAATCCCCCTTTTAACCAAGACATCTTGGGCCTCACTTATTGTATAAGTCCATCTACGTTAAAAGAAAACCTCGGCGCGATCGCCATTTTAAACGAAAAATCATTTGGGCCTACCCTGGTGTTATAAGCCCCACTCTTTTTTCCTTTAAACCTTTTTGGGCCTCTTGAGATAGTGTAAGACCCATCCCTTTGTACAGAAAACCATTTTTGGGCCCCAGTCACTTGTATAAGTTCCTCTGTACAAAGTCAAACAGTGCGCTCACTGATAAAACCCTGGGCCTCTCCTCGAGCTGTAAGCCCCAAATATTTCTTTTTTAAAGTACTTTCTCCTTTGATTTTGAATATACTGTTGTTTTCAATCTTTCTTTGTTGAACAACTAACCCAACAGCATGGAAACACTCCAACCGAGTAAGTGGTTATCGTTTTCGTTTACTGGTTTCATATTATAAACTGTATTGTGGGGCTGCTCACTGTAAGTCTCCTTTCATAAACTCATATCTACTGTGTAATAATAGTATAGATATTTCGAGTTTCCCCGGCAACTACGTCTAGAACTAGGTGACGCCGTTTCATTTATTCGTAGAAATAGACGCCTAGATCCCCAATAGGAGCACCAGATACAGTCTTCTCTTCGGCTGTCCTCCTTAGGAATCGTCAAGAAACTCTACTACCCAAGATGAATGTATTCTTCGTGAATGGCATCTTTGAGTTTCTTCCAAATTCTCGAACTTTCCTGACTTGATCTATTCCTTGTGGATAGCTTGCCTTGAATGTCTCGGGGTTTGGGTACCCACTACGGTCATAATCTTGGACCTTAACTAAGGAACCCTCTTTCAAAGCTAAAAGTCGCTGGATAGTAAACCTCGCACGTTTACCAGTGGTTTTTATCTTTAAAAGAGTTATCTCTCCTAATGGAAAGGAGATGATAGACCCACGGGCTTCTTAAAAGCATCGGCCTCCTCTTGGGCATTATACAAGGACCCACAGGCATCCTAAAAGCAACCCCGCCTCCTCTTGGGCTTCGTACAAGGACCCTACGGCTTCTTAGAAGTATTCACAGCCTCCTCTTAGGCTTCGTATAATGATCTCTTCCTCCGGGAATGATAGCCTCCTCTTGGGCTTCGTACAAGGACCCGTCGGCTTCTTAAAAGTTTCCAGCCTCCTCTTGGGCTTCGTACAAATTGTTCCGGCGACCTCCTAGAGGTATAGGAACAGAACCTAGTCATCCTCATAGAACAGTCCTTTCATAGAGTCTACTACTATTTCTCAAAGCATAGTACAAAAAGATGAAACTCTAGACTTGGACAATCTAACTTCCTTGAGTCTCAAAGACATTCTCAAGCACCCTTCGTTAAATAGGAAGTAAACCCGCAGACTCGAACAGTCTCAATACCCTTTGGATTTCCCGTTTCCTCAAAGAGGAGGAAATATCCTCGATCCTCAGATCTAACCCGTGAGTACAGTGATGCTCATATAAGAACTGATTTTCTCTTTCAAAATCAGTATACTGGACCTGTCACTTAACTGACACAGTAACCTCAGCCTCCTCTTGGGCTTTGTACAATGATCCTCCCCAGCTGAGTCAAACAACATTTAGCCTCTCTCTCGGGCTTTGTACGAGACACATAAGAGACTCCCTCGTTGAGTCAATCACCCCTTTTCTCCTCTCTCTCGGGCTTTATACGAGATACAAAAAGGTTCTTATTGAGCCAAACGAATATTTGCCTCCATCTCGGGCTTCGTACGAGATACAAAAAAACTCTCTTGTTGAGTCAAATAGCCTTCATCTCGGGCTTTGTACGAGACACAAAGACTCCATCATTGGGTCAAAATCTTTTAGCCTCTCTCTCGGGCTTTGCACGGGACACAAAATAGCCTCCTCTTAGGCTTTGTATAATGATTTTCCTCGCGGAAATTAGCCTCCTCTTAGGCTTTGTATAAGAAAACCACTGGTTGATCCAATCAACCTTTTAGCATCAAAGCTGTGCCTCGTTCATAGTACACAAACATCAACAACTCCTTTCCCTTCATCTAATCGCCGTAAGCGGCAAGCCTCTGGATCATCTATATCCATGCCACTGTCCCTCTTTTAGCATGAGAAATTCCTAAGGAAAGATGGCATTGCTCTACACTGAGTTAAAGTCTTCTCCTTCAGGTTAAAACCCTTTCTTCGGAAATTATGGCATTACTCGGATCCGCGTATCCCAGTTAAAGTAATTCTCCTTCTCCCCTCTTTAGAGATGACAAATTCTCTCTAAAGCCGAGGCCTTTCAGCTTCACGTCTTGGGCTTTGAACAAGACACAAATAGACTTTTCAGCTTCACATCTTGGGCTTTGAACAAGATACAAACCACCTTTCGCTTCACGTCTTGGGCTTTGAACAAGACACCAAAAACACCCATTTCCTCCCATAGAATAGGAGAAACTACGAACGCCCTGATTTCCCTGTTTTTGGTAAACGGGAATACGTAGGCATAAGATCGAAAGAAAAGATCTTAGCGAGCGCAATCAACAAAAAACCCAAATCCCGTATCTCCATCAATCAAAAGCAGTAATTCAAAAGCATCAGTCCTAACATCCTAATCCTTGTTCCCCGCCAGAAAACCTTCTGCCCAGATAAAAAGAAAGAAAACCGTATTGGCGAAAATACAAATAACCAGTACAAAGGCCCCCCACATTGATAGCATTCGTAACCTAACAGACCGCTGTTTAAACTCAGTATGCAAAGTAGGGTTAATTGGAGACATCTATTTCCCTTCCTTATTCAGCTCACAATAGGATAAAAAATGAATCGACCTGTAGTCAAAGCTCAACCGCAGAGAGCGACTAGCGCTTAAGAACCGCGTCCAAAATCGCTCGCTACACCCAGCACTTGTGAACCGGATTGGACCAGCATACTTGGGAGGATCTTGAGCTCGTCGGGGTGGCTTGTACCTAGGGATGGGAATAGGCCAGGCCAACTAACAGGGGCCTACGGCCTAGCCTACATAGGCTTAGGTCAGGCCAGGCTTTTTCTTAAATAGAAAAGGCCTAGGCTTTTTTATAAGCCTATTTAACTAAAGAGGCTAGGCCACAGGCCGTAAGAAAAGCCTTTTAAGCATATCAGGCTGGCCTATTTAAGAAAAAATCAATAAATTTATTATTATTATATTCTATTTTGTACTTTGAACTAAAATACGAAAATAAAACTTAGTTATCTTGAAGAACTTATGAAAATAAGTTGAAAAAACATTATAAACGATGTCATAAGTTGTTGTCATAAGTTTTTCTCATAAGTTATCTTCAACAAATAATATCACCAAACTTATGCTAATAAGAAAACTTGAACGAGACAATGAAAACAAACATTTAATCTCATTGATCTTTTAACTTGTTAGTCTATTTAACATTAGTTGAATTTCTTATTTACAAATGTTCAAATGAAGTAGGCTTTTAAATAGGCTAGTAGGCTAATCAGGCATTCGAAAAGGCCAGACTTGGGCCTAAAAATAAGCCTATGATAGGCTACAGGCCAGGCTTAGGCTTTGAATTTTTTAGCAGGCCAGACTCAGGCTTGGCAAAGCCTAGCTCGGCCTAGCCTATTCCCACCCCTACTTGTACCCTAGTCCATGGGTATCCTGCTTTCTTTGAACATCAATGACACTGCCCCACTTCTGAGAACCACCGGCTTCAACTATAGCACGCGCCTCTTTGAAAGAGGACATTGGAATCTCTGGTTGTCTGACAACTTCAGGTTGGGCAACCACCTCAGGCTGACTGGCTACCTTTGGGAGTTCTCCAGGAATTTTCACAGCTTCAAAGGCTTGGCACAAAGTTTCCTGTACATCACCATCTACCTCTACATACTTGAAGGTTGATAGGTGACTCACCATGATCTCTTCCTCACCACAAACAGTCACAACGTGGCCATCCACCATATACTTCAACTTCTGGTGCAGCGTAGATGTTACTGCCCCAGCACTATGGATCCAAAGGCGACCCAACAAATAACTATAGGCAGGCTGAATATCCATTATGTAAAAAGTGGTGTTGAAAACCTCAGGACCCACCTTGATCGGCAGAACTAACTCTCCAAAAACTGACCTCTTGGAGCCATCAAAAGCACGTACCACCAAGTCACTTGGTGTACAAATCAACCCACGAGTATCCAATTTCATCAAAGCCTTCTTCGGTAGCACATTCAAAGACGACCCAGTGTCAACCAACACATGCGACATTAAGGAACCACGACATTCCACTGAAATATGCAGAGCATTATGTAGCGAGCGATTTTGGACGCGGTTCTTAAGCGCTGGTCGCTCTCTGTGGTTTGAGCTTTGAACTACAGGTCGATTCATTTTTTATCCTATTGTGAGCTGAATAAGGAAGGGAAATAGATGTCTCCAATTAACCCTGCTTTGCATACTGAGTTTAAACAGCGGTCTGGTAGGTTACGGATGCTATC
The DNA here is from genome assembly GCA_022829125.1 of Lathyrus tuberosus. NCBI lineage: Eukaryota > Viridiplantae > Streptophyta > Magnoliopsida > Fabales > Fabaceae > Lathyrus > Lathyrus tuberosus. Next base: position 9,170,765 of record JALAZF010000018.1, read on the forward strand.
AATGTGGGGGGGGCCTTTGTACTGGTTATTTGTATTTTCGCCAATACGGTTTTCTTTCTTTCTAGGAATTTCTAGCGGGGAACAAGGATTAGGATGTTAGGACTGATGCTTTTGAATTACTGCTTTTGGTTGATGGAGATATGGGATTTGGGTTTTTTGTTGATTGCGCTCGCTAAGATCTTTTCTTTCGATCTTATGCCTACGTATTCCCGTTTACCGAAACAGGGAAATCAGAGCGTTCGTAGTTCCTCCTATTCTATGGGAGGAAATTGGTGTTTTTGGTGTCTTGTTCAAAGCCCAAGACGTGAAGCGAAAGGTGATTTGTATCTTGTTCAAAGCCCAAGATGTGAAGCTGAAGGTCTATTTGTGTCTTGTTCAAAGCCCAAGACGTGAAGCTGAAAGACCTCGACTTCAGAGAGAATTTGTCATCTCTAAAGAGGGGAGAAGGAGAATTACTTTAACTAGGATACGCGGATCCGAGCAATGCCATAATTTTCCGAAGAAAGGGTTTTAACCTGAAGGAGAAGACTTTAACTCAGTGTAGAGCGATGCCATCTTTCCTTAGGAATTTCTCATGCTAAAAGAGGGACATTGGCATGGATGTAGTTGATCCAGAGGCTTGCCGCTTACAGCGATTAGATAAAGGGGAAGGAGTTGTTGATGTTTGTATACTGTGAATGAGGCACAGCTTTGATGCTAAAAGGTTGATTGGATCAACCAGTGGTTTTCTTATACGAAGCCTAAGAGGAGGCTAATTTCCGCTAGGAAAATCATTATACAAAGCCTAAGAGGAGGCTATTTGGTGTCTCGTACAAAGCCCGAGAAAGAGGCTAAAAGGGTTCGACCCAGTGGGGCATATCGTTATACAAAGCCTAAGAGGAGGCTATTTGTTTGGCTCAATATGAACCTTTTTGTATCTCGTATAAAGCCCGAGATGGAGGCGAAAGGGGTAATTGACTCAACGAGAGAGTCTCTTATGTGTCTCGTACGAAGCCCGAGAGAGAGGCGAAAAGGTTGTTTGATTCCACTGGGGAGAATTTTGGTATCTCGTACGAAGCCCGAGATGGAGGCTATTGTAACTGTTTCAGTTGAGTGACAGATCCAATATACTGATTTTAAAAGAGAAAATCAGTTCTTATATGAGTAACACTGTACCCAGGGATTTGATTTGAGGATCAGGGATATTTCCTTTTCTTTGAGGAAACGGGAAATCCAAAGGGTATTGAGACTGTCCGAGTCTGCGGGTTTCCTTCCTATCTAACGAAGGGTGCTTGAGAATGTCTTTGAGACTCAAGGAAGTTAGACTGTCCGTGTCTAGAGTTTTATCTTTTGTACTATGCTATAAGAAACAGTAGTAGACTCTATGAAAGGACTGTTCTATGAGGATGACTAGGTTCTGTTCCTATACCTCTAGGAGGTCGTCGGGACAATTTGTACGAAGCCCAAGAGGAGGCTGGAAACTTTTAAGAAGCCGACGGGTCCTTGTACTAAGCCCAAGAGGAGGCTATCATTCTCGGAGGAAGAGATCATTATACGAAGCCTAAGAGGAGGCGGTGAATACTTCTAAGAAGCCGTAGGGTCCTTGAATAATGCCCAAGAGGAGGCCGATGCTTTTAAGAAGCCCGTGGGTCTATCATCTCCTTTCCATTAGGAGAGATAACTCTTTTAAAGATAAAAACCACTGGTAAACGTGCGAGGTTTACTATGCAGCGACTTTTAGCCTTTAAAGAGGGTCCCTTAGTTAAGGTCCAAGATTATGACCGTAGTGGGTACCCAAACCCCGAGACATTCAAGGCAAGCTATCCACAAGGAATAGATCAAGTCAGGAAAGTTCGAGAATTTGGAAGAAACTCAAAGATACCATTCACGGAGAATACATTCATCTTGGGGAGTAGAGTTTCTTGACGATTCCTAAGGAGGACAGCCGAAGAGAAGACTGTATCTGGTGATCCTATTGGGGATCTAGGCGTCTATTTCTACGAATAAGTGAAACGGCGTCACCTAGTTCTAGACGTAGTAGCCGGGGAAACTCGAAATATCTATACTATTATTACACAGTAGATATGAGTTTATGAAAGGAGACTTACAGTGAGCAGCCCCACAATACAGTTTATAATATGAAAGCAGTAAATGAAAGCGATAACCACTTACTCGGTTGTAGAGCTTCCATGCTGTTTGGTTAGTTGTTCAACAATGAAAGATTGAAAACAGCAGTATATTCAAAATCAAAGGAGAAAGTGCTTTGAAAAAGAAAGATTTGGGGCTTACAGCTCAAGGAGAGGCCCAGGGTTTTATTAGTGAGCGCACTGTTTGATTTTGTACAGAGGGACTTATACAAGTGACTGGGGCCCAAAAAAGTTTTATGTACAAAGGGATGGGTCTTACACTCTCTTAAGAGGCCCAAAAAGGTTTAAATAAAAGAGTGGGGCTTATAACACGAGGGTAGGCCCAAATGATTTTTCGTTTAAAATGGCGATCGCGCCGAGGTTTTCTTTTAACGCAGAGGGACTTATACAATAAGTGAGGCCCAAAATGTTTTGGTTTAAAGGGGGATTGGGTCTTACACTCTAATAGAGGCCCAAAGTGTTTTGAATGGGTCTTATAGCTCAAGGAGAGACCCAGATGGTTTTCATTTTTAAACGGGCGACGATCGTGCCGTTTACTTGTACAGAGGGACTTATACAATGGATGAGGCCCAAAAAGTTTTTGTACAAGGGGGGATGGGTCTTACACTCTCTCAAGAGGCCCAAAAAGAGTTTTGAAAATGATTTGTGAGGGTTGAATTAATCCAAAACCCTAATTTGTTTTCAAAATGTATTTAATTGAATAAAAATTCAATTAAAATGATCAAAAATTGTTTAACACATGGAAAACAAATTGTGATCTTGGATTAATGCTTCAAAAATTAAGTATTGACCTACAAAATAATTAGAAAGCATTAAAAGTTGCAAAATCAATGTAGAAAAAATATTTAAAATGCCAAAAACAATTAAAATATTAATTCTTTGCAAAAATATCAATTATATGAAATAAATAATATTTTTGGGATTTTTTGGGAAAATAAAATATTTCAACATTTTTGTGAATTATTAAAAAAAGAATCAACTCAAAATCATTAAAACTCAGAGAGAAATTAATTTTTGAATCAATTAAACAAAATCACAAAATTCAAATATTTGAATTTCTAAAAATGGCGCCAAGAACAACACCAAGAACACGCGCGTTTTTCAGTTTGCCCAGATTTGCGTTTTCTATCCAATCTCCATGAATACGTAATCATATCATGCAATCCACATATCATTATGCTCGTCTCAACCTCACGATCATGTCTATGTACTTTAATTTCATTTAAATTAAACATACAACAAGAAATCACGAAGAGACCTTAAGAACCCTAATTTCTGCATGAAGGCTAGGATTTTTGATACACGATTCAAACAATGCAATTAATTGAGGGAAAACATTTCATGCATGATTATGAACATATGGCCAAATTATTGTGCGAGGAAATATGCATAGATTGAGAGATGACCAAGCATGTGCTTACCTCCAAGTCGTGACAGCAAGTGCAATGTGATTTTTGATTTAGAGGTGTTACAGATGAGTGGTGATGATCTGAACAGCTTCCCTACACCCTATGGATTGTGTTTGGATGGTTGGACTTGATTGAAATTGGCTGGATCATTTTATGGCATCTCAGCTGCACCTTGTTTGAAAATTTGAGCAACCAGCTGGTGATTTCATGAAATTGATGTTTCAGAAGTTATGTGAGTGTTTGATCAGCTCATATGTGATGTATGTGAGGTGTGTGAGTGATTGGTTTGTGCAGAATTGCTCTCAAACTCAAAACCCGATAGCTACCTTGCTAAGAAAGGCATTTTTGCCAAGAAAAAGAGATTTTGAAGAAAGCATCTATTAGATGGCTTTGGTGTACTCAAACTGACCACAATTGAGCTCTATTTATAGTAGAGCAAGTTTGTTTTGCAAGGAATAGTGCATGGCAGCTGGTAAGTAGGTTTGGCCAATGTTGGCAAATGAAAATCCAAGTCTCCTCTAGCCATTGACTAGAGGTTAGGGCACAGAGCTTTGGTCCCCTTGGTCTTGGATAAGTCTTGACTGATTTCAGATGAGAATGGCTCAGTCCATGCCACCTTGATGGTTCCATTGAATGCCTCATTCCAAATTTGAAGTCTTGTCCCTATTTTGGCCATTCTAGGTTCAACATGCTATTTCTTGTTCCATGGACTTTGGAGGCTTGGCTCAGTGATTGTCCCCTTTAGATTCAATCCTCTGAGGTGTCCAAGTGGATAGGAGCAATTGAATTTGGCTGATTTTGGCAAATCGACCAAAGTTACAAATTCTGCCTTGCTTTGACAGATTTCAGCAAGGCAACTTGGCAATGTTGTATCTCATGGTGTAGGTTGAATTTGGCAATGTTCTTGGCCATTTTGGAAAGCTCTTACATGATACAACAACTGTTTGAACAAGTTTGGTTTTGATCTCTTTTGATTCCAAGTGAAAAATCCCCCTACATTTGGCAAAAAGTGAGGCAGAATCTGACTTAGTGAAAATTTCACTAAGTGTTGGAAAAAGTGACATTTTCACTTTTCAGCCACTTTGATCACTCCATAACTCAAAATCCTTAATGAATTGGAATGACTTGTTTTTGAAGTTTTTGTAGGTGATAATGAGGGCTACAAATCCATCTTTGGATGAGAAAAAATGGCCTTGTGGTTTAGGAGTTATGGTCCTCCAAAGTTGGTACCTTTGCCACTTTATTTTTAACTTAGAAAAATTTCTAAGTTTTATGGTTACCCCTTTTACAAGTTATCTCACTTTTCTTGATTTTTCTTGATGAATGATGATTCAAATCATACATTAACATCATTTTAGGGTTAAAAATCCATTTTGGTGAAAAATCTCAAAAAGTCAAAGTTGACTTTTGTGCACGGTTGACTTTTTATCAGATGAATTCCAAACTGTGCAATTCTTCAGGAAATCATGTCCTTGACCTAAATCAAACTTGATGGACATGTTCCATGGGTGTCATAGGGTATATTCAATCATGTATTAGGGTTTGGGAGCATGTCCTGGTCAAAAGTCAAAGTTACAGTTGACTTTTCCCTTAAAACCCTAATTGTGGTGCAGATGGAATTGAGACTTGTTGCTTAAACTTCTTGGATCAATCCATTGTTCCAAATGGATCAATATGGTATATTAGAGACCCTCAAATCATCTCTTGAGGTCTTGGCTCATGATTTGTCCCAAAAGTCAACTTAGGGGTGAATTAGGTCAAGAAACCCTAATTCCTGATTTTTGATGAATGCATCCCCTAAGGCAAAATTGACTTGATGTATGGGTTCATGAGGTTCCATGAAGTATATTAGGTTATGTTTTGGATCATTGCCTTGTGCCCAGATGAAAATTTCCATCTGGAGGCCCTGGTCGACTAAAACCCTAATTTGGTGACACTGTCGATCTTGAGACTTGATCCACCTAGAAGGGAGCAGCCTTGTGCTTAATCCTTGGAGTGGGAGTCCTTTTGATCCATTGAGGATGTTTGAGAGATTAGACAAGTTGAAGATCATGTCATTTCTTGATTGATCCTTTGTCTAAGCACTCAGAGAGGGCTTGAAACCCTAATTTTGCTTGTATTGGATGCTCACCCATCTTTGGGGAGACTGGTGAAGCATAAAGGTACATCCATATTGTGATGATGATTTGCACAATGATGGGAAACTTTAGTGGTCAAAATTTGGGGTATTACAGATGCCCCTATTTAATCTTCTTGGACCCGAAGGTGTAAATGACGAAGGGATTCGGGCATTCGGGGTGCAAGAGGATTAAATATCGGAATATCCGAAATTTTGATGGTGGTTATGAATGGTAGCTTACACATTCATCTTCTTTAGCTAAGTAATGATGCTTAGAAAAGGTAAACTTCCCCTCGATCCTGGTCCTCAGCCAAGGAACTGGTCTCAGTTTCTGATTTAAACTTCCCCTCGTTCTTGGTTTCCTACCAAGGAACTGGTCTTAGTTTATGATTTAAACTTCCCCTCGATCCTGATTTCTTACCAAGGAACTGGTCTCAGTTTCTGATTTAAACTTCCCCTCGATCCTGGTTTTCTACCAAGGAACTGGTCTTAGTTTATGATTTAAACTTCCCCTCGATCCTGATTTCTTACCAAGGAACTGGTCTCAGTTTCTGATTGAAATAAACCTCCCCTCGTTCTTGGTTTCCTACCAAGGAACTGGTCTTAGTTTATGATTTAAACTTCCCCTCGATCCTGATTTCTTACCAAGGAACTGGTCTCGGTTTCTTTTGGTCAATAAACTTTACTGACAAGGGACGCTATTCGTAGTGGCTTTCCTTCAAACTTCTTGCCGAATTTTCCTGGGGAGATGCCATTTGACAGAAAAAGGTTTGATGTCAGACTTGCTGGGGAACCCAACGTCTGAGTTGTAGAGTTGCACAAACTTCTCTGTTGGAGACGCCATTTGTCGATTTTACTGGGGAAAGCGAGTCTCTTGAGAGACTGTTTCCACTTGGGATCTTACATCATACTTTTCTCGGGATCTTCCCGGAGAAACGCCATATAATGGGGTCCAATTTTGAGGTGCCAATGACCTTCTCATCAGTGGTTTTTCGGAGCAAAACTGGCGTGCTGCCAAATCTCTGATCACGAGGCTTTCTCTGTGGATTTTCCTTAATCCGGGAAAGCGAAGACATCATCTTCAATGGCGAAGAGTGATGTTTGTCTGAAGTTTCTCTGGTCTTCTCAGAGGTTCAAATTATCAAAGTGGTCAAGGACCAACTTCTTTCCAGAATTAAACTGGAAGCGAGGTTGTTCAGACAGAGTATTTCCTGACGAGGCAAGAACTGACAACTCGATTGAGAGGACTTCTACCACTAGGGGACAAGACCGACTAGAGTGATAGTGATGCAATATGAAATGTAAATGCAAATAAAAAATGAATGAAGTACGTATGTATATGCTGACAAAACTGACGCGACATACAGACTAATGGATGAACACAATTTGATACTCGGCCATCACGGGGCGAAGAAGTACCGTTGATTCAAAATAGCAATTCCACCTTGCTTAGGAGAGATAGTCCCGTTGGGAGCTATGTTGATCGGGCTTAGGAGATGAGAACTCGGCCGAAGTGTGTCAGACAAAACAAGGTCTCTGACACAGTTGACCCCTTCATTCAAGCGTGCTGGCGTAGAATGAGTACTTTGATTCTGCACTTTGAAAGTCCGCTTACTTCGGGAGAAGCGATCGATGTTCTTCTGATGTTCAACAGTCAAAAGAAATGCCATCTTTAATTTAAAAGCAGAAAAAGTTTTAACAAGTAAATTCATTTTTGTTTTATTTCAAGAATCGCTGATTAAGTTTAAACAACGTCGTTCTGTAAAGCTAAAACAAGTTAAGAATTACAAACAAAAGCACAAGGGCTCAAATTTTATTGATAAGATGGAGATCAGCCAAACGCGTGATTCCAAAGAGTATATACAAAGTTAGAAAATGGTAATTTACAGGGAAAAGGGCTACGTTGAAACATAACGACCACTATCCTTCTACCAACTTTGAATTCGGGGCATCCTGAGCTTCTGTCGAAGATGACCTTTTGATGGGAGATTTCCTCTGATAGATGATGTAACTACTGCTGAGGGACTTGCCTCTTTTGAACATAGTTACTTGCCATTATTCCTAATTTTTGCCTGGATTGTACTATGATGTTTCCAATCCATCGGGATGATTTTTTTTCATGTCTCTAACTTTTGCATGGACCGCCCTTTCGGGTTTTCAATCCACCGAGACGTTTTTTTTTAGTTTTAGTTTTAGGCGAAGTATTTCTTGACTACATCAACATTCGTGGGGTAGGCAAATTCCTCTCCGTCCATGGTTGCAAGTCTCAAGGCGCCGCCTGAGAAAGCTTTCGTGACCACATAGGGACCATCATAATTTGGGGTCCATTTGCCCCGAGAATCAGTGAGAAATGATTGTATCTTCTTGAGCACGAGGTCTCCTTTTCTGAAAACACGAGGTCGGACCTTTTTGTCGAACGCCCTCTTCATTCTCTGTTGATACAACTGACCGTGGCATAGTGCCGTGATTCGCTTCTCTTCGATCAGGTTCAGGTCGTCGTGTCGACTTTGACACCATTTAGCTTCGGTGAGCTTCGCTTCCATCAATACCCGGATTGATGGGATCTCTACTTCTATGGGAAGCACTGCCTCCATGCCATATACTAGAGAGAAAGGGGTTGCCCCTGTTGAAGTGCGGATGGATGTGCGATAACCATGAAGAGCAAAGGGTAGCATTTCGTGCCAATCTTTATAGGTTACAACCATCTTTTGAACGATCTTCTTGATGTTCTTGTTAGCCGCTTCTACCGCTCCGTTCATCTTGGGTCGGTAGGGAGATGAGTTATGGTGTTCGATCTTGAACTCTGCACACAACTCTTTCATCATCTTATTGTTCAAGTTAGATCCATTATCAGTAATGATCTCGCTTGGAACACCATAATGGCAGATGATATTGTTTTTGATAAATCGGACCACCACTTGTCGGGTTACATTGGCAAATGACGCTGCTTCGACCCACTTGGTGAAATAGTCAATGGCTACCAGGATAAACCGATGTCCGTTTGAAGCCTTGGGCTCAATCATACCAATCATATTGATTCCCCATATGGAAAATGGCCACGAGGAAGAAAGAACTTTGAGATGTGATGGCGGTACATGAATTTTGTAGGAGTATACCTGACACTTGTGACACCTCCTCATGTACTTGTAGCAGTCGGATTCCATGGTCAACCAATAGTACCTGGCCCTGAGAATTTTTCTCGCCATTGTGTGTCCGTTGGCATGAGTGCCAAAGGATCCTTCATGAATTTCTTTCATGAGCATGTCTGCTTCTGGTCTGTCGACGCATCGGAGCAAGACCATGTCAAAATTTCTCTTGTAAAGTGTATCACTGCTCAAGAAGAAGTTTCCAGCCAATCTTCTGAGGGTCTTTCTATCTTTTCTGAGTGCCCCAGATGGGTACTCTTGTTTCTAAAGGAAGCATTTGATATCGTGATACCAAGGTCTGTCGTCTATGACTGCTTCAATCGCGAAGATGTAAGCGGGCCGTTCAAGGCGCATTATGTCGATCTTAGGTATGTCATTCCATCGACCTACACTAATCATGGAAGAGAGAGTGGCTAATGCATCAGCCATGTGATTCTCATCACAAGGGATGTGATGAAAGTCGACTCTGTTGAAGAAGGGTAACAACCTCTTTGCATAGTCTTTGTAAGGAATCAAACCTGATTGGTATGTGTTCCAATCTCCTTTTATCTGATTGATCACTAGGGCTGAGTCGCCGTATACGTCCAAGTTTTTGATCCTTAAATCAATCGCTTCTTCGAGACCCATAATACATGCTTCGTATTCGGCCCCGTTGTTCGTACATTTGAACGTAAGTCTGGCAGTGAAAGGAATGTGGGAACCCTGAGGGGTAACAATGATTGCCCCAATTCCGTTTCCATAATGATTGACTGCTCCGTCAAAGATAAGTCCCCACTGGGAACCTGGTTCTGGCCCTTCACTGGGTAGCGGTTCATCGCAGTCTTTCATCTTTAGATACATGACATCTTCGTCTGGGAAGTCAAACCCGATTGATTCTTGATCGTCAATCGGTTGATGAGCCAAATGATCGGTTAAAATACTCCCTTTAACGGCTTTCTGAGCGTGGTACTCTATGTCATATTCTGATAGCAACATCTGCCAACGGGCAATCCTTCCCGTGAGAGCAGGTTTTTCGAAAACGTACTTGATTGGATCTATTTCGGAGACCAACCAAGTAGTATGACGAATCATGTATTGGCGAAGACGTTTGGCTGCCCAAGCCAAAGCACAGCAAGTTTTCTCAAGCATTGTGTACCGAGTTTCGCAGTCGGTGAACTTCTTACTTAGATAGTAAATGGCAGACTCTTTCCGTTTAGTTTCATCTTGTTGGCCAAGTACACATCCCATTGAGTCCTCTAGGACTGTGAGTTAAATGATCAGTGGTCTTCCTTCCACTGGAGGTGATAGAATCGGAGGATTCAACAGGTATTCCTTGATACTGTCGAAGGCGGTTTGGCAATCTTCTGACCAAACGCAATCCTGGTTCTTTTTGAGTAATTTGAAAATCGGCGCACACGTCGCGGTCATAAGGAATATGAATCTAGAGATGTAGTTCAGACGTCCCAGGAATCCTCTGACTTGTTTTTCAGTTTTCGGAGAAGGCATTTCTTGAATGGCCTTGACCTTGTCAGGATCAACTTCAATTCCTTTCTGGCTGATGATGAACCCTAGTAGTTTCCCCGAACGGACACCGAAGGTGCACTTATTGGGATTCAAGCGGAGCTTGAATTTTCTTAGACGTTCGAACAATTTTGATAGATGTTCAACGTGCTCATCCTCTGTTCTTGATTTTGCAATCAAATCATCGACATATACCTCGATTTCTTTGTGTATCATGTCATGAAACAGAGTAGTCATGGCCCTTTGATAGGTTGCCCCGACATTCTTCAAACCGAACGGCATTACCTTGTAACAAAAGGTACCCCATGGGGTAATGAACGAAGTTTTCTCCATGTCTTTCGGCGCCATTTTGATCTGGTTATAGCCAGAGAATCCATCCATGAAGGAGAATACTTTGAACTTTGCTGTGCTGTCTACCAGCATGTCAATATGTGGTAAAGGAAAGTCGTCCTTCGGACTTGCCTTGTTCAGGTCTCTGTAGTCGACACACATTCTGACCTTTCCGTCCTTTTTGGGAACGGGTACGATGTTGGCTAACCATTGAGGATATTCAGATGTAGCGAGGAAACCCGCGTCAATCTGTTTTTGTACCTCCTCTTTGATTTTGATGGCCATGTCCGGGTGAGTGCGTCTCAACCTTTGCTTTACTGGTGGACATTCTGATCTCAACAGTAAGTGATGTTCCACGATGCTGGTATCCAACCCTGGCATATCCTGATAGGACCAAGCGAACACATCGGGGAATTCTTTGAGAAGCTTTATCAAACCCTCTCTGGCAGTTGGACTGAGCAGTGCTCCGATCCTGATTTCTTTTCTCTCTTTTTCTGAACCCAAGTTTACCGTTTCCAACGGTTCTTTATGAGGTTCAATGGACCTTTCCTCTTGTCTGAGTAGTCGGGAGATCTCTTCTGGAATTTGATCGTCATTTTCTTCTTCAGCCTCGAATACCGGGAAATCAAAGTTGGAAGAAGGCATCGGATCGTATGTTTCAACGGGGTATAAAACAAGCAATCTGCATGACGTGATGATTCGTGTTTAGAAGAGATAGAGGAAATGTAAGTGTGTGCAGTGTTTAGATTTTACTGCTTGTTTTTATTATTGAATTTTTTTTAGGATTACCATTTTCTGAAAAAGCAAAAAGAGAAAACAACAATTAATGCGTAAATTACAGAACGACGTTATTTTATTAATGAACAAGTCGAATCTTGAAACTACAGCCCTATAAAACAACACTCTGTCGCTTTGGGCAAAGCGAAGAGGGAAATTTACAGAAAACGAGCCCTATCAAAACATCTGTTTCACCTGGGCAGGGTGAAAGGTTTAAAGATGGCAATTACTTTGACTGATGAACGACCTTCGGAACCTCGACAGCAACCCATTGGCGGCGAACTCCTCGGTGAATCACAAAGTCTGGTACCTTCTTTGATCTGTTTTCAGAAATGACGCTGATTTCTGGTGGAGCAGGATCATTGGAATCTGTTTCCCAAGCAGAATTGTCGTAGGAGAATTCCTCAGTTGTATTTTACATAGCATTTGTGCTCTCAGCTGTATCTCCCCATCCAGTTGACTGGATATCTTCGAGCCTGATACGAGAGCTTTCGGGAGTGGTGTACTTGACCATATAGTCGTATTTTCCACTTGGTTCTCCCAGAGTGTCCCAAATTTCTTTGGAACTGGAGAAATCATCCCTTTCGATGACGTTGACCTCAGGAAAAGCATAATTGATGAATTCTAGTCCTGCAAACGTTGCGAATTCATCTTCATGTTGAGTAGTTTCTGAATGACCTGAGTGTTGATCCCATGACATGATGGGGACACAGGTATTCTGTTCAATGACGCTCAGCTGAGTTTCATTGTTCGGCTGACTTTCTTGCCCCAAGTTTCTTGGGTAAGGCTGCCACATTGGCAGGCCATCCATCGGGCCGTAGTAATTGTAGTCAAAGTTGTCTTTCATCGGAGTGTCTTCCTCTAATGAATTTGGTGGAGCACGGCATCCTTCTGGATCACAATCTCCGTAGATCATTTCGACATCTGATCTTGGTATAAATCTCGGACTTTCTGTAGGAAAGCAAAAAGGCATAGGCATAGGCACCTCTTCCTGAGACATATAGCTGTCCTTGTTAAGGTAGGACTTCCATTCTTCATCTGTGTCAGAGGGATCTTCCTCATTGATAGCATAAACTGTCTGAGACACTGGGTGAAGAAAACCTCCACTGTGGAAGAAGTTTTGAAGGGGATGAAAACTTTCATCGTCAACAGCTGTCTGGGTGCAGGTTGCAGAAAAACTAAGACCCTTCTTTGTTTTATTGTCAATAGGAATAACAAGCTGTCCCCATCCTTTTGTATCGGTACTCTTGACCGCTTTGATAGCATCTTTGTATGAAGAAATTGAAGTTCCTTCTTTGAATTGATTGTTCTTGCTCACTGATAGTGCTTGGAACTGAGTTCTAATAACCTCCTCGGGTTCTACACAAGTAGACGATGATAAGTTGCTCACAAGCAAGGCTTGTTCCCCACAAACCGTGACAAGTTGATCGTTCTTGACGAACTTTAGCTTTTGGTGGAGGGTTGAAGTGACCGCTCCAGCCTGATGTATCCAAGGTCTTCCTAATAAATAACTGTACGTTGCCCGGATGTCCATGATCTGGAAAGTGATTTGGAAAGTGTGAGGACCAATAGTTATGGGAAGATCAACTTCGCCGATAACAGTTTTTCTGGATCCGTCGAATGCTTTGACGACGACCTCGCTGACTCTCATCGGAGGGCCCTTGAATGATAATTGCATCAAAGTGGACTTCGGCATAACATTCAGGGATGACCCTGTGTCTACCAGTACGCTAGCTAAAGCATCGCCCTGGCAGTTAACTGTAATGTTGAGCGCCATGTTATGACGGCGACCTTCTTCAGGTAATTCCTCATCACTAAATCCCAAATTATTGCAGGAAGTGATGTTAGAGACAATTCTACCGAACTGTCTGATTGTTACATCCTGTTCCACAAAGGCTTGCTCCAAAACTTTCTGTAGAGCCTCTCTGTGTGCTTCTGAACTGAGTAACAGTGATAATACTGAAATCTTTGAAGGAGTCTGTAACAGTTGATCAACAATGTTGTATTCACTCCTTTGGATGAGCTTTAGCATCTCATCTTTGTCTTTTGAAAAGTCGGGATTGCTAGATTGACCGACTGGTGGATCAGGAATTTCTGCCTGAAGTTCCTTTTCTTTGTTGGATTCCCCAACCCCTCGGTTGAAGATTCGACCGCTCCGTGTTACACGACTGATGTCTGCAATATTCACGACGGAGGGTAATGGAATTTCCTTTCCATTTTCAATTGTTGTTGCACCGTATTTGTAAGGAATTGCCTTGGCTGATTTATACGGTAGTGGCCCTGGTAGATAGATGACTATAGGAACCTTCTGATTTTTCTGACCATCATAAGTAATCTCGATCCGTTCCTGGTTGGGAACTATAGATTCATCAAATAGAGGGATGATGGAAAAAACATCCTCAATTTGATCGGCAAGGTAATTCGGCGACCCGTCGATGGGTCCAGAACCTGGATATGGACGAATTTCTCCACGGTCCACCTGACCCTGAAGAGCTGCTCTCACAAGGTAACACCCTTGGTTACTTTCCGAACAGACGCTACAACAGTCATAATTGTGTGGTGGCACCTGGCCACACCCACTTTGAATGCAATGTAACCTCACTAGGTTAGCTTCCACTGATCGGACATCCTGACTTTGACGACGAGTAGGATTCCTGTGATTGATACTAATCTGCTGAGTATCTTCGTCCATATAGATTGGCATCCACCAATGATTTAACAAGTGCTGAAGTGCTTCCTGGACAAGGGTACAACCTCGATCATTTTCGCAACCTGCTTTACAATTTTGATAGTTATGTGATACTAAGAATCCAAGTCGGACCTGCTCAG